>CM065686.1:34650356-34707856 GCA_017654935.2 Phymorhynchus buccinoides
GATTACATTGTTCGATTGCATATGTAATTTCTGAACAAGGGAATAACTACTGTATTGTACGGACTACAAGGCGCACTTCCGCAGATCCCCAATTTCTACGGTGACAGAATAGTCAAGTTTGACTGTGGTCACTTACTGGAAGGAAGGAAGGAAGGAAGGAAGGAAGGAAGGAAGAAAGGAAGGAAGGAAGGAAGGAAGGAAGGAAGGAAGGAAGGAAGGAAGGAAGGAAGGAAGCACCTGATTATAAGGCCCCCCCCAACATTTTTTTTTTACACAAAATTCAGATTTTGTTATTATAGTTTCTTACCATATTATCAGTCACATTATAAGGCGCAGGGGTCTTAATCTAAGAAAAACGTATCACCTTGCCAAAGAGGCAGATAGCCTTGTAGTGCTGCTATGCACCAAACCCAAACAGGCGAAACAATGCATCAAGTACCTGTATGCGGAGACGTATTTCTGGGTAATGAAGCTGAACACGTCTTCAGCCCTCAGGAAGTAGCGGAAGCAGAACAGGAACTGATGAATGTAGCCGTCACTGAGAGCTGATCTGTTACAAAACAAATACACATGGTTATGATGATTTAAAACAAAAATCTCACACAGTGGCTAGAGGTACGTTATTCATTATTCTTGCAACACTCAGACCATGTTCAGGGATAGAAGTAACTCTTCCTAGTCAAAGTTTTCGTCAAGAAATGCATTTTCTTATTTCGTATATTTTACGCATCTTGGTGAGGAATAGGGTTAGGGATAGGGTTAGGAACAGGGTTAGGAACATGTCCCAAAGTTAATGTTATTAGTTTTTGAAGACATTTGTGCACAATTTATGCATCCCGTGATTGAGCGCCGTACCCGTAGCCTGGAGAATTTGAGGTACCTCCAGCCTCTGCCAAAACGTTATGTAACATTTCAAAATACAACAAATGCCACCAACCCATTAAAGTTCTCCTTGTCATGTTTTTAAGCATCAGTGTTGATTCTAGGATTCTAGAAAAGGGAGCCCCTTCACTGAAAAAAAGAGGGAATCCCTTGGCTCCCTTCACCAACAAAATGGAGCGGCACACAAACAAAACCACGAAACAAAACAAGTTTGCTTTGCTTTCTTTTCTCACTGTCAGGCATTGAAGAAACTGGAAACAACATTGCATGTGGACTGTAAATTTGTGTGATTGGACAAAGCCAAAGTCCTCGGCCAATCAAAAACATTGGCAGAAAGGATGCTCGGTAACTCAGTATTGAGAAAACTAGAACAGACCTGTTTACTCTACTCTTTTCGAGTAGTATTCTACTCACTTTGGACCTCTACTATTTTAAATTGATGATAATGCTCTTTCATTCTTGATTGCTACTCATTTTCAGTGAACAGTGTTTGGTGGTTTTAATGAATAGGACTACACATTTCGCACCCAAACTACTCATTTCAGCTATCCAGACTACTCAAGACTTGTGTAGAGGGTAACCAGGTTTGCTATGAAAACAGCAGCAGCGATTCCGTGCTCGTAAAGTAAAACGCAGTTGATGGTTTTTTTTGGCGCGAGTTGGCCCGCACCGTTCGCAGTTTTATGCGTCTTTCTTCTTCTACTTCTGCATTCCCAATACTGTGTCCAAATGAGGAAAAAAATGTGTGAAACCCGCAAGACCGCGCTCTAGAATCAACGCTGAAGTATATAAAGAGTGCAACACCCCAACAAGAACCAAAAAACACCAACATGCAAAACGTTAAAAACACAAATTCAGCATGAATGCGAAATGAAACTCACAAGGTAAAGAGGTAAGCCAGTAAACCCTCGGGGTGCCCCGCCTGCAGTATTTGCACCTCGATCCCTGACTGGGCCTCTCGCACCGTCTGAAACTGCAGCCAAGGCATCTCCCTACTGCGCTGCAGCACCAGAGGAGCTATGCTCTCATCCCCCCTGGCCCCTTTGCCTCCTGCCCCTGTCCCGCTCGTCACCAGGCTGTGTAGGAAGCAGGTGTCGATGCCGTGCATTTCAGCCAGCAGCATCTGGTAAAAAAAACCACCAACACATTAAAAATAAAGAAACTTGAAATGTTTAATGAGGATGAACTGAATAAGCATAACAATACTTGTTTTCATAGGGTCCTCAAACAAATGAAAGTAATAAGCAAGTGAAATAGACAATGAAACAAATGAACCAACAGCAATATCAACATCATCAAGAATAACGACATAATAAAAGAAATAAGTAAAGGGGTCTTTCTTACAAGTTGCTTACTGTCGTCAGTTTCCTTCTTCACACTGATAAAGTGTATATTGTCCGGAACATTTAGGATGTTCATATCAAATAAATTCAATTATGGAACAAAATGTCCTAAAAAATATTAATGGGAAAAAAAACCCAACACCAACATCGGTGCAACTCCCCAAAACGTAAAAAAGAAACAGAACAAAAACTGGAGGTCCAGGGTCTAGGGGTGCCCAGGCTCAGGCAGGGTACAGAGGAAGACAGAACCCTATTGGAGAGCTCAGGGGGTGGGGGGGGGGGTGGGGGGGCAACGCGTCCGATAAGACTTGTACAATGAGTAGTCTACATCGCGTTTGAAAACAGTGTGGCATTTGAAAACAAACTGCTGTTTTCCAGACTCCCCAAACGCAAGAGCGTTCTCATTTGAGCTCCACCGAAATCGGAATGTGACGGCTTGTACACAGCGGGGAGACCACTGAAAACTGAAAAACGGACACATAGTACCTTACCCATTATGGCCATATGGCCTAGGAACACAGAAGATGGAGAAGTTACAGGAGTCCAAGATTGAAGTAAGTTTAAATTCTCTACCTCGAAATGTGCATGGTGGCTTCTTTTTTTTTTTTTACCTGTAAATGAGTGCGGCAGAGGTCAAGGTATCGCAGCTTGCTGGTCATTTCAGCCATGTCCTTCAGCACCTGACTGACCACTCCTTTCTGGTCACCTGTGGGAGGGGGGGGGAGGGGAGGGACACAGATAATCAGTCATATGAAACTGAACATATGTCATCTACACCCATTCACATCACACGAGGCCTGATATATATTAAAGGTCATATTCAGAATTTGTTTTACAAAGATAGATTCTGAATTATTGTATTATTGTACAAAAAAAGGATAAAGATGAAGAGAATCAAATAGATGAAAAAAATCCTAAACTTTTATTCTTAACAGAACTTTTTTCTTTTTTTTTTGTCCCATCTTCTGGGCCATACAGTGGCGTTGCTCCCACGCCGCTTATTCCAAATCCCAATTCACAGCCACACCTCCACACGTTCATGTCGCAAAATCCGAGACCAGCAGTCCAAGAGGATTCTTAACAGAACTTAGTCCAAGGTGTAATGAAAGAAATAACTGACATACAATATAGATTCTGAATAACTCTGTTGTGTCTGCAAGAAACAAAAAAAAGGAGATGCTAGTGAGTTTACAATATGGAAATTATAATGGAGTTTCAAGCTCAGATAACTGCTGAAATTTATCCCATTTTCTTCAGGGTTTTTTTTCCTCCCCAAAAATCATATATTAAAAAAAAAGAATAACATGAAAATAGACACACAATTTTAGCTCTGAACAGAAATTCGTCTAGACTGATCCAGATAACATTGGGAACGGGATTCAGAACCGGGAAGCTTTCAGTTGTGGAAAAAGATGTGAATTCAGCTTTTCAGTCTGTGAATTCAGTCATAAACAGCATGAAACATTACATATAAAAGAGCTCCCTAAATCCCTCATAATATAATCACCTTCTTACTTTTTAAAACTTCTATTCCATGTGTAATGCACTGCATGAAATGTTAATTCCGCTCAAAAGTTGTTTGGAGTTTTGTTATCTTTAAATTTCATAAGTACTGGTATTTGTTCGAATGAAGATTGTGTTGTGCACATAGAAAGAGACTACCCTATTTTTCTATAAGGCCATACTTTTCCCCCAGATTCAGACCCTGCGCCTTATAAAATGACTAACAAAATGGTAACAAAGTATAGTAACAAAATCTGAAAGTTGGGTAAAATTTAGGGGGTAGGCCTTATACAAAGGTGCACCTTATAGTCCGAAACACGACACAAAGATCAGGAATCAGCCTGAAACCTCCAATATATTTATACCAAGAACAGGGTATATCCTATGTTCTGGTCGAGGCAAATGAAGATGCTGTCTAACTTTGCTAAGAAAAGAAAATCTCAGGATTGAGAATAGGAATCCAATCCGAACTCCTTACACCAGCCGTCCTACCCCTAATCTGCAAGTGAAACCTACACCCTGAACACAACTGGTCTACTTTTCCTTTTTTTCCCCTTTACATATGATTACAAAACAAGTACAACTTGACCTTTTAAAAAAACACCATATCTCACAGCCTGCAAGCACAAGCGTAGGATACATTTGAAAAAAATGCCTCTATGTCCGAAGAGCATGCACTCATAAAAACATCTCACTGATAAAAATGACCACCAAAATGAACAGTTTAAATTTTAATCTTTTGGCTGTTTAACCTCAGGGTTTGTGAGTTGCTTGTAAAAGGCATGACATCTTACCGATACAAATCACCACGGAAATGAACAGTTTTAATTATTTTAACCTTTTGTCTGCTTGACCTCAGGGTTTGTGAATCATGTGTAAAAAGCCAGGGCCTGTATTCACGTTGAGATAGCATGAGACTTAGCATGATGCTAACTTAGAAGCTCTTCCAATGTCCTATAGGATTTAATAGGACTTTTGGAAGAGCTTCTAAGTTAGCATGATGCTAAGTCTCATGTTATCTCAACGTGAATACAGGCCCTGGTGTTTTACCAATACAAATGACCACGAAAATGAACAGTTTCAATTTTAACCTTTTCGCTGTTTAACTCAGGGTTTGCGAGTCATTTGTAAAAAGCGTGGTGTCTTACCGATACAAATGACCATGAAAATGAACAGTTTCAATTTTAACCTTTTCGCTGTTTAACTCAGGGTTTGCGAGTCATTTGTAAAAAGCCTGGTGTTTTACCGATACAAATGACCACGAAAATGAACAGTTTTAATTTTAACCTTTTGGCTGCTTGACCACAGGGTCTGTGAGTCGTTTGTAAAACGCCTGGCTCTTCCGGCGCTGGCGCCTCAGCATGCTGATCTCCTGGTCCAAGGAGGTCAGACTGTTTTCCACTGAAGACCTGTTCTTGTCATCCTGTAAGGAAAAGGGGTTCATGTCATAGTGAAAGAAAAATGACTTACTTTTTAGAATTTATTAACATTTTTATTACTTTTGAGGTGGAAAACTGGTATTATTTTTTGGGTTCGTACAGATCTGTATCAAACAAATACCAGGACTATTCCAGGACCAGTTTACTAAATTTCAAGGACTCAATCTGGCATACCGGTCAATGTCGGTTTCGTTCCCGCCTGAGTTGCTTGTGCTTCTGGCCTTGACAATGGCTTTTTACAGCATTCTCGTCCATGCTGGTGATGTCAAAGTTCTTTTTGCACACTGTGCAGCTAGCTTTCAGTTTGATTTGTTGACGGAGCTAACCAGCTCTGATATTCTTCTTTTTTTTTTGCAGCCAAACATCGTCGAAAATGCAGTTTCCATTTTGCTGGAAAACGGAAGTACAGTGAAGGGAAGTAACTTCAGCGGCAGACAGCTCGCGCAAATGTCGTCTGCTATGATTGCGATATCGGTATGACCTTAAAAGTTTTTAATGTTTTTTATTTGAATTTAGTTTTAACCTTCAATTATTTTTTGTGGAGGAGAGATTTTGACTTTGATGGATTGAGATTAAGGACGTGGTCAGACGATTTTGAAAATTCCAGGACTTTTCCATGAATTTTGGAGCCTTTGCAGTTTTTCAAGCACTTTTCAAGCCCTGGAAAAGGCCATGTCAATTTTCCAGTACTTTTCAAGGTTTCAAGGACCCTGTACGAACCCTGTTTATACCACAATTATGGTGCACTCATTGAATTACGACAACAATGCAAAAAACACAAGTATTTTATTAAAAAATAAAAGCAATATTGTTCGATTCAGACATCAGCATGGACATATATATAAACACACATTATTATGTTATCATTATCTCCATTTCTATTTTCCTTCTCAAACCCCCCCCCCCCCCCACCCCTTCTGTTATTTTCCATCCCCCTCTCTGCAGACAGACAGACAGACAGACAGACAGACACACACACACAGAAACATACACACGCTGTCACTCTTTAACTAAGTAAAAACACTGAGGAACTAACCACGCTGTGAATGAAGCGGTCAACGTCAGGCGTCATACTGAGCTGAATCATGGCCGAGTGGTACACCACCTGCCCTTTCTTCCTGTACTCCGCAATCTCCTGGTCCCACGCCAGCCTCGGCTTCGCCGTGTGCTGCGTCTTGCTCACAGGGCTCCGCTCGCGGTTCCTTGGTGATGATACTTTCGACCCGACTTCTCCGGGCCGCTGCTTCGGCGAAGAGTTGTTATTGTTGACTTCTGAGCGACCACGAGAGTTGAATCCAGATGGTACAGAATTTCTGTTTACGTCTGACAGGCGCTGCGCATTACCGAAAACTGGCACCGAGTTCCTGTTATCGCTTGTTTCTCGCGAGTCTTTAGGAGAGTGAGTGTTCCTGAGACTGCGGGCCATGGAAGGACTAGCCCTGCTAGGAGGCTTACCCAATGGCTCCCTTAGCTGGCCGTAGACAAAGCCTTGAGATTCTAAGTCACTGTGTTCAGAGTACTGAGGGGGATTACGATGCTCTGGGTACTGACTCCCTGCAGTATAATTTTGTCCGGAGAAAGACTTGTTAGTGTGGAGGCTGGCCGGATCCTGATCCTGTTGATTCACTGAATAAGGTCTGTAAGCGTCTCTCGACTCTGGCCTCTGCGAAGCGCGAGAGTCTGTCCTGTGATGCAAATGCTGCTGGGAAGACTGGGAGGACGGAGACGTAGCACCAAACTGTGGCGATTGGGAGGGGTGGGAAGTGGCAGACGGAGGCATTTCACTGTGCGGGACTGTCCCTCGATGTCCAGCCGGCAACCCCGTGACACTTGACCGAGAGGGTGACAACGCATCACGAGGAGACTGAGAGTGCTGAGCATGTGACGAGCGCGGAGGTCGCGGCATACTGTGGTAACTGCCTGGAACAAAACTGTTGGCAGCGTTCGAGTCCAAACGAGCATTCCGCTCCGCTCTGTTACTGTCCACCTCCCCTTGGTGCATGTACGATTGGGTCATTCTCGTATCGTACGCGTACTGATCCGGGGGTGTGGCACTGATCTCTCTGCGTTGAGAACTGTTCGCTCTCTGACCCGAGTATCTGTCACCAGATCCTTGAAGCCTGTTTTCCAGTTCCACCACATCCGAATTGTTCACTCCTTGTTCGGGCGGCATGCTGAATTTGGCCGTGCCGGGGAGACTGTGAAGAGAGGAGCTCTTGTTGCGATCCAGCTCATAGCGTTTCTTGAAGCGGCGGCGCTTCTCTTCCTGTTCGTTGTCGGTGGAGTCGGAGGTCTCGCTGGGTCCGCTGACGTAGCGCCCGCTGGCCAGAACTCGCACCACCGAGTGCTGGGTCTCCTCACCTTCTGCTCCTTTCATGGGTGGAGGAACTCGTTCTGAACCGGATCTCTGCAAACATATGGTTCACACATTGTGTTAGCATAAGTATTGTGTTGTGTTACTTTTCGTCAGTTACTGATTCACATATTTTTTTCGTAAGAATCTTTCATCAAGAGTGTGCTTACAATCACATTATTTTGACTGCTTTTAAATGAGTCAATTGAACAGAAGTGTGCATGCATGTATATGAGAGCACATCATGGGCACACACACATATGCAACTGCACGCATGCATGCACACACACACACTGTTTTTGTCATATATTTACTGAAGTATAAGCCATTTAGAAAAGGAAACAAGTAAACACTAATAAACCCTTCAAAACTGGTAAAATATGCCACAAGGATTGAGTCACACCACAAGAATTTGAATACTGTACATGAATATTTACAATTTGCTTCTTCCCAGACCCAGCTTCATGTTCACAAAGCAGGCTGCTCTGCACCCTGGAAAATGAAACCACTGTGGCATTTAAGTAAGTGCCATCTATCAAAACACGTTTCGTCTAAGTTGTATTTTATACATCCCCCTTCTAATTTTTTTCCACATTCAAAATTTCCAGCGAGAAGAAACATTCTGTCTTTTTCTGGAAAGGGATAGGGTTAGGATCAGCCTAGGGTTAGTGTCATGAAACAGAAAGAACCAGACATTGAGATCTAAGATTGTTAAAATGAGGGGGGCGTCTTCTTCTTCTTCTGCTTCGATCGTTCAGACAGTTTCCTGTCAATTATGAGCGTAGATGCGTCATGCTGCCGTTATGTGCCTACCTAACAAATAGGCCTAGCAAGTCCGACTTCGGCTGGAGGAAATCTTCTTTGAAAGCGTTCCTTAAAAAAAGCCAGGAGAATGGACCGGTAGGTAAGGCAGAAAGATAATAGATGACAGTAAGCAAAGGAAAAAGGCAGAGTCAAAGAGAGTGGCAGATTAGAGGAAGTTACAAGCACAGAACTTCCAGAAGGTGGGGGAACTATTTATACAAAAGACCCCCCCCCCCCCCCGGTATCCCCACGGGGGGGGAAGGGGGGTGTCTGAGCTACTACCTTGCCCTTGCTTCCACGTAAATGGCTCGCCACACTGAATCGCCTACCTGTCGATACCAATCACCGTCTGGTCTGTGCCTCGCGCCTGCCGTAGCCTGCGGGTGGTCTCCTATCGACGGAGGACCGTGAGCGCCTGAAGTCCCTTGAGCAGTTGTCTTGAACGGCTTCCTGTTCACGGAATGGGCGGGGTAAGACTCTTCGTCTTTGTTGTTGAACAGGGGAGGGGCTTGAGCTTGCTCCGCGCTCGATGGCTGTGGCTGGGCCGAAGTTCTGCAGACACACAGTATTTTGTACGCCAGTCAGTCGCTTCCCACTGTGACTACAAGATAGCAGAGGGGGGGTAGATGCTATACTGGCGGGCTGGGCTAGAATTTGTTTAAACTAAAGTGGAGATGCCTTATCAGTGTGTAAAAGAAATGGTGCAGGATTAACCCTTTCGCCGCCAGCCATATTTCAGCCAACATTTTCCATTAAATCTACCTGGGTAGAGAACAAAATCCATCTGCAGTATTGGGGATTCTTCTGTGACATATCTTAATTAAGGTCTACCCTTACTTCACAAAGCTAAGACAATAGGGTCTTTGGATAATAGACCCCAATTTGATGCCTTTTAGTGACATAGGTGTTAAATCACTGTGGTGCTAAAATGCGACTTTGGCGGTGAAAGGGTTAAAGGGAAAACAACTGATCCCAGGGATCGGGTCATTCTTGCCAGAAAGGCTCTGCCTCGCGGTGGCTCGCACAACAGGGAACAAAGAAGTGCGAACCGTCTCTCTCGCCAGCTGTGATTCAAATGCGGCATGCGCTCAGCGCCTCCACTCTTTTATAGTCCGGCCGTGCCTTTATTTTTAACCATATGCATGCAACAAGCAAACCACCACCACCACCAAGAATTTTCCCCTCTCTCTCTCTCCTTCTTCTTCTTTCCCAGAATCCCCCCCCCCCCTCTCTCTCTCTCTCTCTCTCTCTCCTTCTTCTTCTTCCTCTTTCCCATACCTCTACCATCTCTTTATATTTCAACATAAAGCAAATAGTAAATAAAGACACTTAAAAATATCTGTTTCATAAATCCTTCAATATTTAAATAGGAATTAAACACTTAAACATACACCCAAAATAATGCAATTAATCATGCACAAATATTTATAAACATTAACCAACCAAACTAAACTGATCTAGACTGTGAGGAGGAATGTTCAAGACATTGAACAACATGACTACTAAATCATAACTCCGATACAATTGGGGATATAACACAGACACACACACTGATGGCTCTTTCAGTTCAAATAGTTCTCAACCTTCTGGAAGTTCAGCAAAGCAACTTCCTGTAATCTTCTCTACCTTTTTCTTCAGGCAGAGGCTAGAGTTACGTGTCTGTAACTCGCATTCTCCCGGCTACCGCCATGGGGCTCAATCATGGGACGCAAAAATGGTGCACAAATGTCTTCAAAAACTACTAACATTCACTCTAACAACATGTTCCCAACCCTATCCCTTATTTCAACGAAACCTTGATGCGTTAACCCCTTGACAGCCGTAAAACGTAGCACGTACTGACTCAATGACATCACTAATGATGTCATCAGATGAAGAGGAATAACTCTGATACGCTGCCTTTTGCTCTAACACAGTCAAGTCATATCCCCAGACCATTTTGCCAGATTGGCTCTATCAGTTGTCTTTTTTATGGCAAGATTTGCACAATGATTTTTTCTTTAATTTTTCTCTGGCAGTCAAGGGGTTAAATATACGAAAGAAGAACATGCATTTGTTGACAAAAAATTTGACAAGGAAGAGTTACTATCCCTGAACATGGCAGAGTGTTGCAACAACCCTGTAACTGTGGCCACTGTGTTTTCTTTATATTACTGTCATCTTCTATTTTTATGCCTTATTGGTCCATTCATATACATTTTTTTTTCTCCAGAAATTCTTAAAGGGGCACCCTGATGGATGAGTTTTTTGCAAGAAACACGTCGAGGTCACCAGAAAGAAAGCCTTTTCAAGGATATGAACACTCACTTTGCTCTGGTTTCCTAGAAATCAAACCGTCAAAACGGCGATTCCTCCTCGGCGGAGTTGCCGGAGAGAGAAGCCATTTTGGATGGGGTGGGTGGAGGCCACTGAGAGTGGTTGAAGCTTTTTCTTTGTAGTGCAGTAAAAAAAAAAAAAAAATTGGAGCTATTTCCTTTGTCATAAGCAAAACTCCTTTTAGTAAACTGTATAAAAACTGTATAAAAAGGCTTGTGTTATGGACATTTTGTGCAAACGATTTGGTCTAACTCAGCTGGCCATTAGAAAAGAGAAGGCCTTCTCTTTCACTGAAAGAATGGACTTCCAGCACCTTTGCCAAGGAGAAATCGCCGATTTCACAGTTTGATTTCTAGGAAACCAGAGCAAAGTGAGTGTTGCGATCTCTGTAAAGGGTGTTTTCCTGGTGATCTTGACTTGTTTCTTGCAAAAAATCATCCGTCAGGGTGCCCCATGAAAACATTTTCTTCTTCAAGCTTCTTGGAAATCAAAATGGTTATGGTATTATTTCTAGCACTGGCTGCTCCCACATGGAGAGCGCATCTCTGCTAGTGCAGCGCCACCCCGAGGACAGGAAGGAGAGCTGGAAACAGCTAGAAGACCTAACTTATATCATGCCCATTAATCATGGCCTGAACACAGAAAAAAGGGGGGAAACAAAACATGAAGCTCCCAGATCCAGTGACGTACTGAGGATCGAAAAGTGATAGGACAAACTGTCCTGAGACAAGATAAATCAATAGGACAATTTATTGGCTCTTGCAGAAATCAATAAGGCAAAGCATGCCAGTGCTAAAAAAAATGGAATCAGACAGTTTGTCCTGTGATGGGGAGACCGCAATGGGACATTTTTAATTTTGATAGGTCACAGAGGTCTATGACCGGGGCCTCGGGACATCACTGCCTGAGATGTGCACACTACCTGGACTGAGACGAGGGCGAGTTCTTGTTGATGGCGTTGAACAGGTTGACCAGTAAGCCGTGGCTCCAAAACAGCTGGGGGTATTTCTCCGTGACGGCGCGCATGAACGTCTCCCACTTCAGGTGGGCCAGAGACACGATGTACTCCGCTGAAAACACACAACGGAATGACATGGTGCAGTGGCCACATTTACCGTTCGCCGCCAATGTCGCATTTATGCACCACATAAGTTTAAAACCTATGTCAGTAAAATGCATCAAATCAGGGCTTGTTATCGGAAGACATTATTTTCTTAACTTTGGGAGGTAATGATAGGCCTAATATTATACATACCTCACAGAGGAATCAGTGATTGCAATTTAACCAAAATACTGAGAGAAAACAAATTGGTTTGTCAGTCCCAGGGATTGATACATTTTTGCTAGTTCTGATAAATGGTATTTGTATCGCTAGAACATGCATCACTAAGTGCAATCTTCCACGTTAGCGCTAGCCTGGAGAATGGTTGAAAAACGAAAGTAAATCCAAATAAAAAAGAAACAAGGGAACTAACTGCAAGAGCCAGGACATTGTCCTATTGATTTATCTCGTCTCAGGACAGTTTGTCCTATCATTTTTCTATCCTCGGTACATCACTGAATATAGTAAGGAAATATAATAAAGTGCAGGGGTCTCAGTCTGGGGGAAAACGCATCGCCTTATAGTCCATAAAATACGGCAAGCAAGAACGGAGCATCTCTTAACCTTTTCGCCACCAATGTCGCATTTATGCACCACATAAGTTTAAAACCTATGTCACTAAAATGCATCAAATCAGGGCCTGTTATCGGAAGACCTTATTTTCTTAACTTTGGGAGGTAAGGATAGGCCTAATATTATACATACATCACAGAGGAATTCCTAATATGGCAGATTGTTTCTCTACCCAGTTAAGCTTAGTCGTATTTTTGGCTGAAAAATGGCTGGCAGGGAAAGGGTTAAGGGCCAACCAGCCACACTGCATACAATTCGACCTCAATGCGATGCGATTGTGACGATGTCTGTGAGTCACGATTCACATGAAATACTCCCGTCTAAAAATAATTCAGCTATTTTCACTCACTATACTCATGTAGACCCCAATACAAGAATCAAATAACATGTCTGAAAAACAAGCGCGAAATCGCAATAGTTTGTGGCACGCGGTCTATTTTTACCACTCCAATCATGAGTTACCTCCCCTGGCTTTTCAATAATTTTAATCTGTAAACCAGAATGTTATCTCTGCACCATTTCGTAACTTTTTATATCTTTTGGAAAACATTTAAAACTATGTATCCTACTTATACTCATTGAAAGAAGCATCGCATACTCGTCGTGTCTGTTGTAGCGTCTGTATTACGTATGTTTATTATTTTGTACGCTTTTAAAATACATCATTTTAAAGAGCGGCCTCAATTTGAAGTGTAGCCTCGATTTGAAGTGCGACAATTTTGTCAAAATGTGCGACAATTTTGGACCGACCGACCGACAGACAGACAGACAGACAGACAGACAGACCGACAAAGTGAGTTATAGGTTTGTGGCTTGAGCCACAAACAAAAACAACACCAGGAAACTGAGCGATCGAAGACATAGACATGGCCTGACAAAAAGTGAGCCACAAATGATATGATGGGTGTTTTTTGCTTAGTTTTGTATAAGAAAACACACAGATATTTTATCAGTCTAGGGATGGAGGGGGGGGGGGGGGGGACTACAAATAAAGTGAACATAACCACCGTAATTTTTTTTTTTTTGTTTGCTGTCCCATCTTCTGGGCCGTACAGTGGCGCTGCTCCCACGCCGCTCATTCCGAATCCCAACTCGCAGCCACACCTCCAGGTCGCAGAATCCGAGACCAGCAGTCCAAGAGGAGCGAATCTATGTTAGGCCGTCAGGAGGCAACCAACCGAGGAGACAAACCACCGTAACTTTACAGACTACAAGGCGATACTTTCCCCCCCCCCCCCCCAAGACTTGAGGTCTCTGCGCCTTACAATGTGACTGATCATATAGTAAGAAACTATAATAACCAAATCAAATCGAGTTTTGTGTAACAATTCGGGGTAAATTAATAGATAGCTGGCAATTTGATCCGTAAAGGTGTGCAAACCATACGGTACTTGTAAACTCGCTTCGCTCCCTTAGGGCTGACTTTTCATCAGATTTACTTAGACAGTACCCTCTGTTAAGCGACCACCTCTCATTTGAATTTCATGAGCTGCATTTTACTATCATGCCTCACAAATTCATGTCAAATCGCATCGCATTGGGATCAAATTCGTTCAAACAACATGCAATTAAGTATCTTGGCCCCTTTAACTCAAATCAAGTCCGGTTTTTTATGTCCAGAATTAATAGATAGCTGGAAATTTGATGCATTTGCTTCAAGGTGAATCTTCGTCAGACTTCACTCCACCAATGAGTCTTGCACAGTGCACAGACCAGAAACTGATGAAATTGAGGTGCAAAATTATGAAAATCAACCATCAACATCAAGAGGGCGTGTCCCCATGCTTCCTTAGATCGACCCATTGCAATGCAAGAAAGTGATTCTGCCTCTGGTATACAAAATATAAACTGTTGGATAATTGTAGCAAGTGTATTCAGATCAGAAAGTGATAGTAGGACAAATGAAAGCAGGCTGTGACTTATATCAAGTGTGGCTTGTGCAGTTTTTGTGTATTTTGTGCGACTCGTTTGAAGTGTTTCAAACTTATTTCCTGTGGATTTAAGTTCAAGGTAAGAAGTACAGAACAATGTTCTGTTATGTTTTCCCTTTGGTTGTAAACAAATGTGACAACAAAAATCAGCCGTTTTTATTTTACGAACCTTCTGGCTTAAGCAACCAACACTCTCATTTGAGACACAAAATTTCAGTAAGTTTCACAAGTATTTTTTAGCATTTTTTTTATTGCGCACCCCTATAGTAAAAACCCCCAGGCTGGGACCTCTCTTAAAACGAGGGCTTCCTTCTCTAAAACGCGACTTACGACCGCCATTTTGTTGGTTTTTACGACCGTTGCTGTCGTCTGCATAGACTTCGAGCAAAGGGAAACAATCACGGTCAAGGGCCTGAAAGCGGAGTCGCTTCCCTTGTTGTAGAAAAGATGGCGGAGAGTGTAGGAAAAGCACGAAATCCACTGACTTTGAGAAAGAAAACCACTGACTTTGGACGAGAGTGGAGGTGATTAAAAGAAGTCGGCAAAGTGAAACTGTAATATCGATTGCACAATCCTATGGAGTTGGAAAGACCCAAATCCAGTTTTAATATGTTATTGTATGTGTGCATGAAGAAGAGAGTATGAACTGTGCTGAACTTTTTCTTTTTACGGCTGCCAGTGAAAACTTCCGTAATATGACCCCTCCAATTTACGACCGATTTTTCCGGACATTTTGGAAGTCTTAAAATAGAGGTTTGTCTGTATATAAAAAAAGTCTGATCTACCACTTCCTTATACATGTCTAAACCTTGAAGTAATAATTCAAAATCGTTGTGATGAGAATGAGTTTAGTCTTACCCAGACCTGTTTACCCCCTACACAAGTCTTGAGTAGTCTGGATAGCTGAAATGAGTAGTTTGGGCTAAAAATGTGTAGTTTTATTCATTAAACCATCAAACAATGTTCACTGAAAATGAGTAATTAGAGCATTGTTTTCAATTTTGAAGAGTAGTAGAGGTCCAAATTGAGTAGAATACTACTCTAAAAGAGTAGAGTAAACAGGTCTGCTTACCCAGCATCTCCTCGCTGTGGAAGCTGTCAGGCCCCTGGTCGCCGAACCCTTGGTTCAGGAGGTGCAGCACCTGGGTGACCGTGTGCTGGTGCCGCAGACTCTCACTGCTCAGCAGCCGTTCCATCAGACTGGCGCTATTAACTGCCGGACCACCGCCGCTGCCCACCACGCCCTGCGTCAGGCAGATTCCGCTGTCTTTGGAGGGTGAAGGGGAGGAAGACTGAGAGCTGGACCGCCGCTGACCTTGAGGCGACTTCGCCCCGTGAGCCGGGTTTTCTGACAAAGTCGCGGGATAGTCACTGTCGTTGGAGTCCCCCACCCTCTGGGCGGGAGCTTCGTTGTATTCCAGAGCGCCGGAACTTTTTGTGCGTCTGTGAGAGGAACCGTTTTTGTTCGTCGATGTCGGGTCGTTGTTGAGAACACCCTCCTGGAGGTAAGGGCTGGCTAGAGTTAAAGCAGCGCCCCCGTCGGACAGATAACCTGTCGGGGAGCCAGAGGTACTGGCGGCGTTCTTCGCTCGCTGAGACGCCGTTTTCTGAATCAGGCCTCGGGCGTTGCGGCCGCCGAGCCCCGACCTGGCGCCGTGTCTGTGGAAGGCTTCTTCATCCTCTACAGAGTAGTCCGGGGCCATCCCAGAGCCAGCGCTGACTGCAACGGGCACTTGCCAGGGGTTGAGGCCCGCTTGATCCGCTCCAGGAGTGCGAGGACTGTGTGGGGAAGAGCCTCCATAGGGCATGACAGGGACGGGCAAAAGCTGCAGGAGTCCCGTGCGGGGATCCTGTTGAAGGTGATACTGCACCGGGCCAGGCATCAATCCACCGGGGAAAGGCATCATGGGCATGGGCATGTACCCTGCCTGACTCACACCCGTCACACCTGCGCCCGCCATGTGTCCTCCACTGAACTGAGGCAAAGGTACTGCTGAACTGGGAACAAGGGATTGAGACATGGGGGAAACCACAGACACCGGCTGAGCATCGGAAGACACCACATTCGTAGCTGTGACGGAAGTTTTACACACCGGAGCTTGCGATTCAACAGCGCTCAATTTAGAAACCACGACTGAGGTTTCTGCGCCGACGCTATCTGAAGCTGGAGCGTTTTTAGCAGTCGCTTTTGTCGTTTCCCCCGCTGTCCCCAGTTTATTCTGCAGGTGCTGGGCAATCGCCAGAGCCAGGCTGTCGGTGTCTGGCATCTGTCCGCTGCTCTGCAGCTGCTGCAGGAAATTCTCCAGCGCCCCCGCCGCCTCTCCCGACCCGCTGCTCTTGCGGCTGCTGCTCCGACCGCTGACGGTGGAGGCGGTGGTGGCGGATCGAGGCATCCGAGTTTTCTCCCCTGCCGTGGGGGGTTTGGAGTCGTCCACCTCCACATCTTTGGAGAGGCTGCCCGGAGGCCGGTGCTTCAGCAGGTTCTTCTTGATCTCTCTCAGCTTCTGCATCACGTTCTTCTCCTTCTCGTCATCTTCGCCGATAGCGGCGGTGTGCTGGTGATTGCCACCACCACCACCACCATTGGCGCTGTTAGGCGGGGTGGACTCCAGCACGATCGGCTTGAAGTAGTTGGCGGGGGACGAGAAAGCGCTGGGGAAGGCTGACTCGTCCTCGCTCTCCTTCACCTTGCCCGGCTTGGGCTTAAAGGGGACAGGTTTGAACGCCGACACCCCGGAAGAACTCGCCTGCTGCTGTTGTTTGGCGGAGACTGGTTGGAAACTGTGAGCTCTTGGCTCAGCTCGCGCCATGGAAGCCTTCTCCTCCTCCTCCTCCTCCTCTACAGTCTCCTCAAGGAATACCGCTTCTTTCTCTGTGTCTTCCACCTCGGTCCAGGAAGTCTGAAAGAAATTCAAAGAACTGAAAATACACTAGTCGATAGGAATTGTTGAAAAGATATTCTGCTTGTTCGTTAATACCGGTAAATACGCCGAGCAGACAAATAAGACAGAAAAATGTTTCCAAAGACTGGTTACAATTTATACAAAGTCTGAAATATGTTTTGCAGTTATCAAGATTGTTACTGTTGTCATTGTTAAAGGAGTAACGTTTAGGAACAATAGATAGAAGAAGCCACCATTTGTCCATTCCTGTATAAGACACCAGATACATCTTCATTCCTTGCATGATATTTAATCATTTGGTTCAATCCTAGTCACCAACAAATCTATTATGCAAATATATGAATTTCTGGATTATCATCTCCCCCCGTGGGGATACTGGGGGGTCTTTTGCATAAATTGTTCCCCCACCTTCTGGAAGTTCTGTGCTTGTAGCTTCCTGTAATCTGTCACTCTCTTTGACTCTGCCTTTTCCCTTTGCTTACTGTCATCTACTATCTTTCTGCCTTACCAGTCCATTCTCCTGCCTTTTTTTTTTTCACGAAACACTTTCAAAAACATTTCCTCCAGCCGAAGTTGGACATGCTGGGCCTATTTCTTAGTTAGGCGCATAACGACAGCATGATGCATCTGCGCTCATAATTGACAGAAAACTGAGCGATTGAAGAAGAAGAAGAAGATTATCATCTATGTTATGAATGTATTTAAGTTACCATACTATGCATAGTATAGATGCACTTAAATTTCTTAACATATTGAAATCTTGGTTAACAAAAGCAAACCAAACCAAAAAACAACAACTAACAAACATGATAATTTTGTGATTGAATATAAATATTTTGTTAAAATCCAGCTCGCACACGCACACCCCCAGTGATCGCACTAGGAATTTTTAAAACCAGTCCCATCAGCAACAATTCCCCCCCCAACAACCAGTGTCAAAACCAGTCCCATCAGCAACAATTCCCCCAACAACCGGTGTCAAAACCAGTCCCATCAGCAACAATTCCCCCAACAACCGGTGTCAAAACCAGTCCCATCAGCAACAATTCCCCCAACAACCGGTGTCAAAACCAGTCCCATCAGCAACAATTCCCCCCAACAACCGGTGTCAAAACCAGTCCCATCAGCAACAATTCCCCCAACTACCAGTGTAAAAACAAGTCCCAGAAAAGAAACCAGTAAAAACTACACACACAAAATAACAATATCAAAGCCTCTGTTGAAACCATTTGTAAGTCTTAGCAAAACAAAAAACCAAAGCAGTCCCTTGAACTGATAGCAAACACACACACACACAAGTGGTTAATATAACAGTCGTATTACCTGCAGCTCCGTGGCGATCAGAGAGCTGTCCTCCAGGTCTGCTGAAGACAGGTCCCCTTTCTTTGGCTCTCGGCTGGACTGCAAGACACAGACGTACCAACATACAGTGACATTACACCGGTACTGATAGTTTGGGATCATGCAGATGTGTCACCGTCTCTATGTGTCACCCTCATTGTGCTCCTGCCCCATCTAGATATGCCCCCTTCTCTGTGTGTGTCCCTGTCACTATTGCGTTCCCGTCTCTATGTCCCCCCCCCCCCCCCCCCCCCCCCCCCCCCCCCACCCCCCCCCCCAGTCTTTGTAAACCATAGTAGGATTCCTGGATATATGTTTTGATTGTTATAACTTGTATGATTGCTATAACTTGTATGATTGTCATAACTTGTATGATTGTTATAACTTGTATGATTGCTATAACTTGTATGATTGTCATAACTTGTATGATTGTCATAACTTGTATGATTGTCATAACTTGTAAGATTGTTATAACTTGTATGATTGCTATAACTTGTATGATTGTTATAACTTGTATGATTGTTATAACTTGTATGATTGTTATAACTTGTATGATTGCTATAACTTGTATGATTGTTATAACTTGTATGATTGTTATAACTTGTATGATTGCTATAACTTGTATGATTGCTATAACTTGTATGATTGTTATAACTTGTATGATTGCTATAACTTGTATGATTTTTATAACTTGTATGATTGCTATAACTTGTATGATTGCTATAACTTGTATGATTGTCATAACTTGTATGATTGTCATAACTTGTATGATTGCTATAACTTGTATGATTGTTATCTTCTTCTTCCTCTTCTTTGATCGCTCAGACAGTTTCCTGTCAATTATGAGCGCAGATGCGTCATGCTGCCGTTATGCGCCTAACTAAAAAAATAGTTAGGCCCAGGAAGTCCAACTTCGGCTGGAGGAAATGTGTTTCAAAGTGTTTCGTGAAAAAAGGCAGGAGAATGGAATGGACCGGTAAGGCAGAAAGATAGTAGATGACAGTAAGCAAAGGGAAAAGGCACAGTCAAAGAGTAACAGATTAGAGGAAGTTACAAGCACAGAACTTCCAGAAGGTGGGGGAACTATTTATACAAAAGACCCCCCGGTATCCCCACGGGGTGAGTATGATTGCTATAACTTGCATGACTGCTATAACTTGTATGATTGTTATAACTTGTGTATTGTTGTATGATTGCTATAACTTGCTTAGTATTTAACCCTTTCACCGCCAGCTATAGTTCACCAAACAAATTCCATTCAATTTACCTGGGTAGAGAACAAAACCCATCTGCAGTATTGGGGATTCTTCTGTGACATATATGAAATTAGGTCTATCCTTACTTCTCAAAACTAAGACAATAGGGTCTTTGGATAATAGACCCCAACTTGATGCCTTTTAGTGACGTAGGTGTTAAATCACTGTGGTGCTAAATGCGACTTTGGCGGTGAAAGGGTTAAAACAAATACAAAAAAAACATCTGTCCATAAGTTCTTGTTCTGATATCCAAAGCTGTCACACAATTAAGCTAAAGAAATGACCACAGTTAACTTTTAAAAAACAAAGAAAAAAGGACACACCTCCGTGTACAATTTGCTCAGCTTTCTTATTTATGATGCTTTTACACTTTTGTAAGGTACTTTTTTTTCTTTTTTTTAGAATTCTTCTCACTGTCACACAGAATCACAGTACATAGCTTACATTCAGTGCACAGGCATCCATGTAGAGTTCCTGACAAACGAGCCGCGAATCGGCGCTGCCTTGCTTCTCAAACTCATCACAAGCCTGCAACGAAATCAGTCATGCCAACAGATTTAATTAACAAATATCTAATTTTTCTGAGAAAAAAATAAAGTATGTATGTAAAACTAACACTGAAAAATAAATTGACACATGCAATCAACCGAAAGCACACATATGTGACCCAGCACCATGAAAGGGACATTAACCCTTTCACCGCCAACCATTTTTCATAAAAAAAATGTCCATTAAACTTACCAGGGTAGAGAAAATTATGTCTGTAATATTGAGGATTCCTCTGTGACATATTTAAAGTAAGGCCTATCCTTACCTCCCCAAATTAAGAGAAAAGGCTCTTTGGATAACAGGCCCTGGTTTGATGCCTTTTAGTGACATGGGTGTTAAACCATTGTGGTGCAAAAATGCGACATTGGCGGTGAAAGGGTTAAGTGTTAAAATGACAATTCTGAGAAAATTATACAGCTGGAAACGTCCGACCATTCTCTTTCTAATAATACAAGAATCATTCTTGTATCGTTTTTCTTTCCAGAGTTATGAGCATTTAAAGTTGGTATGGTGAGTATCAGCCATTTTGAGAAAATACAGTCTAAAGTCTAGCCTAGCTGTTGAAATGCATTGACCTACTCGTATTAAAACATGTTTAATAAAAGAATTTAGAGACCATGTGTGACCCAGCACCACGAAAGGGACATTAAGTCGCTGGGATAGTTTCTCACAAAAGGCTTGCAAAGTCAAAAATCTCATTTTTTGTCAATTTTGAGTTATTGATATTTTTGTGTTCTCTAACATCTTATGTTTCATATTTATAAAGGATAATCTTTAATATGGTCTCTAAATGGTCTTATAGGTGTTTTAAAACGAGTAGGTCAATGCAGTTTCTTCAGCTAGGCTAGACTTTAGACAGTGTTTTCTCAAAATGGCTGACGCTCACCCTACGGACTATAAATGCTCATAACTCTGGACCGGAAAAAAGATACAAGAATGGTTCTTGTATCACTGGAAAGAGAATTGTCTGCAGTTTGCAACTGCATAGTTTTCTTAGAATGGTCAGTTTGACACTTAATGTCCCTTTCGTGGTGCTGGGTCACATATTGAAGATTATCTTTATAGACAATCCCACCCTTGCTAACAATAATAATAATAATAATAATGAGGAAAATGTATATAGCGCCCATCCTACTATATAGGCTACATATAATAGAAATGGAATAAAAACATGAAACAAAAATCCAATGACATGGGTGCTTCTACAAAATCATGGAAAACCTGAAAAACAGGGGTCCAGGAAAGGCAGGGACAGGAGCACCAACCCTGTTGGTGAGGGGCAAGTGGGGGACAATGCCCCTCTGAAGCCGAAGGAAGAAGGCTATTTTAAAGGAATCTAACAGGTTCTCCTTGAAGCAAAGTACATTGATAGGGCATCGCATGGGCAGTCACAAGTGGTGGTAGGGACGAAACATGGAAAGGTGAGAAAATTGAGAGGTTGCTTCTCAATTTAACCCCTTGACTGCCACCAGCGTATCGTATCACGTACTGACCCGATGACATCACTGATGACGTCATCAGATGAAGAGGAATAACCCTGATATGCTGGCTTTTGCTCTAACACAGTCAAGAGAGTAACATCCCCAGACCATTTTGCCAGATTGGCTCTATCAGTTGTCTTTTTCATGGCATGATTTGCCCAATTATTTTTTCTTTAATTTTCTCTGGCAGTCAATGGGTTAAAAAAAAATTTAAAAATAAAAATTCAGGCAGAGGCTAAAACAACAACAACTGAATTCAAGCACCTGGCCTAAAGAGAAGCAGCCATGGCAATATCATAAATGCAACTCCCCACAAATGAAAACAAATAACCTGAAAGGCAAGGGTCCACAGGCCGCCCAGGACCCCGGCGGGGGTACAGGGGCAGAGTCCCGCCCGCTGGAGAACTCAGGGGGACATGGACAGAGACAGTTTGAGTCCGATAAAGCCTTGTCAAAATATTACATTTCCTTTGAAAACAAACTGTCGGACGATTCAGGGGGGGCAAGTTAAGAGAGAGATAATGAGATAGACAGACAGTTAAAATGACAGACAGTTTGAGTCTGATAAGCCTTGTAAAATTATTACATTGCCTTTGAAAACTTCCAAGATAGAACAACCACGTTCAAAATGCCCCAAATCGCTTGTCTTTTTTTTTTGGGGGGGGGGTTTCTGGTAAAATTAAAAATACTGAAATCAGTGTAAAAATGAAAGAGTAGCACCCATGCAATATGGGTTTTCAAGATTCCCCGAGAGAGACTTTGGGGTATAGAACAACCAAGTTCAAAACACCCCAAATCGCTTGTGGTCGATATTGTTTTTAATGAATTATGAATTTTTTTTAAAAACCACCAACAACTGAAGTTCAGTTTCTGGTCAAATTAAAAAAACCTAACTGAAATCAGTGTGAAACTGAAAGAGCTGCACCCATGCAGTACGATAAGTGTCCCCCTAAGGATGGAGCAAGCCACTTGTTGTAATGTTGTTTGTTGACTGGTTGCTAACAGTTAGATCCAGATGAGGATGGCTTGTTGATGAAGGGAGATCTGTGTATCTGTGAATATATTTCCTGACTGTCTTGCAATCATTTAATTTCTTTCTTTCTATTTCCCCATAATGTTATTATTTCGCTTTGTACTCTATCTCTTGCTATTTTTCTCTTTTTCGTACTACCCCCTAAAGTGCAGCAGAACCTTCAGCGTGTTGAAGTTGGCTGCCTAAGGAGAAGAAGAAGAAGAGATCATTCTGATAATGATTGGAAGACTTATCAGAGACGAGATTCTCAGAAAACCAAAAAGGAGGAAAAAAGAAGCCGGGGGTCCGGGGCCCGGTGTAGGCTACATCAGCAAATGGGCAACAACTTCCGTTTTCAGTTTTGCAAACTGCAGAGTAATGATAAATAGAGCAGTCTTGGCTGCCCCAAGCAGTAACCGGAAATGCCCATTATTGTGAAAATGAACCAATCGAGAACAAAATTTAAAAAAATTGCCGCATTTATGATTCAACACAAAACCTATCACCCCTACCCTTACCCCCCAATTTTCTCAATGGATTTACACTGATCTCAAAAATGACCCCTGGAGCCATCAAAAAGACATAGTCCACAGGTTCATAGTCACAGGGTTCGCACAGATCTGTGTAAAAAAAATTCCAGGACTTTTCCAGGACATTTCCAGGACCAGTTTACTAAATTTCATGGACTCAGTCTGGCATACCAGCAAGAAGAGTGGAATCCTCTTCTTGATACCAGTCAATGCCGGTTTCGTTCCCGCCTGAGCTCCGCCTGTGTTGCTTGTACTTCTGGCCTCGACAATGGCTTTTTACAGCACTCTCGCCCATGCTGGCGATGTCAAAGTTCTTTTTGCATACTGTGCAATTAGCTTTCAGTTTTGAACCATGTGTTGATGGAGCTAACCAGCTCTGATATTCTTTTTTGCAGTCAAACATCGTTGAAAATGCAGTCTCCTGTACCGGAAAATGGAAGTACGGTAAAGGGAAGTAACTTCAGCGGCAGACAACTCGCGCAAATGTCGTCTGCTATGATCGCGATATCGGTATGACCATGAAAGTTTGTGTTTTTTTCATTTGAATTTAGTTTTAACCTTCAACATTTTTTGTGGAGGACAGATTTTGACTTTGATGGATTGAGATTAAGGACGTGGTCAGACGATACTGAAAATTCCAGGACTTTTCCAGGAGTTTTGGGGCCTTTGCTGTTTTTCAAGCACTTTTCAAGCCCTGGCAAAGGCCATGTCAATTTTCCAGGACTTTTCAAGGTTTCAAGGACCCTGTACGAACCCTGTAGTCAGCACACCACACCACGTACTGACCATGAGGCAGACCTCCAGGGAGGGGCGGTGGTCAGGGTTGACCTCCAGCAGAGTGGTCAGCAGCTCGCAGAAGGCGGGGCCCACCTTCTCCTCCAGGTCACCATCGCTGAGCTCCTCCTCCCCCCCCTCTGTGCAGCCGGCCGTGCATCGCAGTGTCACTCCCAGCCCGTACATGCACGTCTGCGACAAAGAGATTGATTACTACACCACCACGTTTAGTGAAGCTAGATGACAAGTTGGGAAGCTTGCTCTGTGTGTGTGTGTGTGTGTGTGTGTGTGTGTGTGTGTGTGTGTGAGAGAGAGAGAGAGAGAGAGAGAGAGAGAGAGAGAGAGAGAGAGAGAGAGAGAGAGAGAGAGAGAGAGAGAGAGAGAGAGAGAGAGAGAGAGAGAGAGAGAGAGAGAGAGAGAGAGAGAGAGAGAGAGAGAGAGAGAGAGAGAGAGAGAGAGAGAGAGAGAGAGAGAGAGAGAGAGAGAGAGAGAGAGAGAGAGAGAGAGAGAGAGAGAGTGTGTGTGTGTGTGTGAATTCCTCAGCCAGGCATCATTCTTTAATTTAATATTAGATGAAGGGAGACTACTTACATAAAAATCCGCACAACTAATGATCAACTCTCATCAAACAAATAAAAGTGGATTAAAAAAAACCACCACCATATCTTGCCTCCCCTAAGGAAAGGTAACTATCTTTAATTAACTCTCTTCACCAAAGTTAATTACAGAGAGAGATACCTTTCCCTTACTTCACTTATTATCCTTTCTCCTTGCCTCACTATTTCCGTCTTAATCTGAAAACCGTTGTCATCCATACCAAAGATATTCTAAAAGGATAAGATGGATTACTTAAAAGCTCGGCGAGCCGGGCTGATAGAGTTATCGTTAGTGCGGACGTGTACACTATTCACAGTGGAGGCTATCCAAAAACTCGGACTGGAACTTGAACGGAGAATTCAACTGGCCTATCGATGTGTAAAATGTGTCACGTTTCAAAGGGACATAACCAGTGTTTCTGTCCTCACTACTCATATAGGGAAAAGAGACCGGATGTTTATCTTCCCCTGTACAGTCTTTGTCCATACCCATACCTTTTCATCGAGGATGCCCTTCTGCTGGAGCTCGGGGGCCATGAAGATCACCTCCAGGGGCTTGTCCTCCGGGATGGCCTTGAAGGACACGCTGCCCGCGTCCCGCACCATCACCGTGTCTGGAGAGATGTAGGCCGCTGCAACACACACACACAGTCTTAGACTTGGGCGTTCCCGTGTCGTCGATCGATGCATGAGGCACGGTCCTCAGTAGAGTTGAGAACCGGTTTTCCCTCTTCGAACCGGTTTTACCGAACCGGTTTTTTTAACCAGTACTCGCATCACTAGTTTCACCTATGCAAACACATATTTATTTGTCAGAATATTCATACACACGCACGCACGCGCACACATACACACACACACAATAGACTTATGACACACACACACACACACTCAACTCAACACTCAGTCAAAGTCAAAGCCATACACCACCACAAACTAGAAACAGCTACTTTTGGTTTACAAACACCCAATCTGCGCTGAGAATCAGTGTTGTTCTTCGAAAAGAATGCGTTATTCTAAGAAAAATTTACTTTCAGTTTGCAGTTAAAAAACCGGTTCACAGCAACTCGGTTCAAAACAGTTTTTTTCCCCACTCTAGTCCTCAGCCAGCTTGTCAATGTTACTAAAGCGTCTGTGGACAAGCTTCAGATCCCTCTCCTCTGTCTGTTTCCAGTTCATTTTGTCCATGTCACTCCAGCGTCTGTGGACAAGCTTCAGGTCCCTCTCCACTGTCTGTTTCCAGTTCATCATGTCCATGTCACTCCAGCGTCTGTCGACAAGCTTCAGGTCCCTCTCCACTGTCTGTTTCCAGTTCATCATGTCCATGTCACTCCAGTGTCTGTCATCAAGCTTCAGGTCCCTCTCCACTGTCTGTTTCCAGTTCATCATGTCCATGTCACTCCAGTGTCTGTCATCAAGCTTCAGGTCCCTCTCCACTGTCTGTTTCCAGTTCATCATGTCCATGTCACTCCAGTGTCTGTCATCAAGCTTCAGGTCCCTCTCCACTGTCTGTTTCCAGTTCATCATGTCCATGTCACTCCAGCGTCTGTGGACAAGCTTCAGGTCCCTCTCCACTGTCTGTTTCCAGTTCATCATGGGCAGCCCTCTTCTTCTCCGTCCTGCCGGCGTCCATCTGACGGCTTGATTTTTGCGGGTGAGGTCTTGTCGCTGGGAGCCTCATGATGTGTCCCAGTCAGCGGAGGCGTCTTTTGCAGATGGTGGTTGATACGCGGAGCTGTTTTGATCATTCCCCTGACCTCTTCATTCGACACAAAGTCACTCTGTTTGATGCCTTAAGATCTTGCGTAGGCATTTGGTGTCGAAGGCGTCAAGTTTCCTCTCCATGCATGGTTTTGAGATGCCAAGTTTCACAGCAAATAGAGCAAAGTGGAGATCACGTTGAAGATGTAGTCTGACAGTAGAACTTCAGTTTTAGTTGGAGAGAATTTCTTGCTCATCCAGATGTTACTCAATTGATTGAAGGCAGCTGCTGCTTTACCGATTCAGTCAGATTATTGGTTCATTATTATTTTAATTTTTGTTAAAAGGGAAAGAAAACAATAGACCATTTGCCGTGGGTGGGCGACCTTGAATTTCACTCAAGGCTTTGAATAAGAGAGTTCACGCAACTACAGGCAAAACATGCGAGCAGAGGTGTAGTCTAGTCTACAGTACGAACGCCCAAGGCAGATGCCCTATTCTTCAGTACCAGACCTTGATAAAGATGGAGTTTGTGCCTTTATCATGTTCTTTAAAGACCCCCCACGTCACGTGTCAAAGTCACGGTTTTCACGTGTTTTCCCTCTTATAGCTGGTAAGAAATGTAAGAAATCTTCCTAGCATAAGAGGGAATGTGACACGTGACGTGGGGGGTCTTTAAAGACATTACTTGTCACATTCCCTCTTATGCTTGGAAGATTTCTTACAATTTCTTACCAGCCATAAGAGGGAAAACACGTGAAAACCGTGACTTTGACACGTGATGTGGTGGGTCTTTAAGAAAACAAAGCTCAAAATTCTCCAAGTCAGAATGCTATCAATTTAAACTTTACGTTTAACTTCTTGCTTGCCAGGCCCTAACATTTTCTCCACCAGGGAAGGGGAATGAATGAAAAATGGTGTTTTACATCATCTCGGTCTGGAACAGACACATATGGGACATTTGTAGATACAAAGATGATGGGAACAATACTGGAGGCAATGCCCGGAGGCAGTGCAACTCCAGTAAAGTCCCGATTTTTTAACAATACAGATAGGTGTAGCAGTAACCACGCCTCGGTTAAACCTCATCGGCTATGGTACCGCCATTAGTATTTGATTGACATGACTAGTAAGTTGTACGATAACCAGGGAAGGGGTTAATGGTCTTACTGAAATGTTGAAAGTACTTTTATTAACCAATTCAGTCAAAAGAACTTTTTAACCCTTTCACCGCCAATGTCGCATTTTAGCACCACAATGATTTAACACCCATGTCAAGAAAAGGCCTCAAACCAGGGTCTGTTATCCAAAGAGCCAATTTTCATAATTTTGGAAGGTAAGAATAGGCATTACTTTAAATATGTCACAGAGGAATCCCCAATATTGCAGACGATTTGTTTTCTGTACCCAGCTAAGTTCAATGGACATTGTTTGCTGAAAAATGGCTGGGGGCGAAAGGGTTAATGCACTTCTTTCACACTCAAGTTGCACTGATTCAAGACCGAAGAAAGAGGAGAACTCAAACTTTGCATTTAGCAAAAACCCTTTTAGCAATAGGAATTGTTCGGAAATAATGAAGGGGAGTGATTTCATGGTGTGCGGGAGTGATCTCGCCTAATTCAATCGCTCAAACAGGGGAAGTTACTCTACCATCAGGAAAATCCCCAGCCCTCGCTTCGTGTGTTTGAGGAGACACACAGCATGCAGAACACAGTGCGTCACTTCTAAAATTGATGTAATTTATATTTTTACGTCACAATTTGCAAGTTCTATCACTTTGCAGCCACAGGCCACCCCTTAATTTTCTATAAAAAAAAAAAAGTTTGCAAGTCGCTGACTCGCATCCTGTGGTTTCAAGCTTCGACGCCATTAATGCATTGTTGCTATGGTATTTGACCGAGTAATGGAAGTAAACAACTCTAATTTTCACGAAGTGCTCTCCCCTATTTTTTCTCTCTCCGAAAATCGTCTATTAGGTTGAGATTCAGATAACACAAAAAATGCAGCTGACAGATTTGAAAAAGAATGAAAGAAAAGCCTGTCATGCAGTTCTATCTGGCAAACGTTAAATGTAATTGTAAGCATACCATAAATAAAAAGCAGAGAGATATACTAATAGTTTAAGGCTTACGGAGGTGCTTTCGTTTGCGCTGCAGGCTGATGACACATTCTCGACACAAGGCCCACAACTCTGATTCCTGCAGATCGCGTCCCAGCGCAGGCAAAATGTCAGAGAGTAGCAGCCCCTGCAAAACAACATTCAAGACAAAGCTCCATTATGAAGTATATCCAGTTTAGCAGCGCCTTTTCAATTGAGTTGACGGCTAGCAAGTGGTAAGGCACATGCCCTTTGAACATACTATAGCAAAAACACAATACAATATGAGAAGAAAGTGTTTCTCTTTACACTTCAAGGCTTTAAAGAACAGCCCTTTCAGTTTAAAAGCAACATGTCTACAACAGCGTCTAAGGCAATCGATTAAATGAAATTACTTACAAAACTTTGTCAAAAACATATGCTTCTTGTAAAACATTCAGCTTCACATCACAGATATCCAGGCTATTTCGCTTCAATAGGAATTGTTGGGAAATAATTAAGGGGAGTAATTTCATGGTGTGTGGGAGTGATCTTGCCTAATTCAATCGGTCCATCAGGGGAAGCCACTCTACCTTCAGCTCTCGTAGCCTATCGACTCGTGTGTTTGAGCAGACATACAGCACTTGGAACACCATGTGTTATACTAAAAAATTATGTCATTTATATTTTTACGTCACATTTTGCAAGTTTTATCAGTTTGTGGCAGGCCACCCCTAATTTTTTATATAAAAAAATGTTTGCAAGTCGCTAACTCGCATCCTGCTTCGACCCCATTGTTGCATTGTCGCTATGGTATTTGACTGAGTAATGGAGGTAAACAACTCTAATTTTCACGAAGTACTCTCCCCTAACTTTTTTTCCGAAAATCGTCTATTATCATTCCAAACCTGTCTGCGGCGGTTTTTACGGGGACTGGTGAGGCTTATGTCGTCTCCCGCTGAACTGAGGCTCAGCTCCATGCCGGGGCTTGTGGGATCGGACGCAGTCACCGCTTCTTTCTTGTCGCTAGTCGAACACTCTGCGTTTGCATGTTTCTCAGCCTGCTGGTTAACAGAGAAGAGAGACTGGGTGGTGATGGAGAAGAAGGAGGCGAAATAACATAAAGTGAATACATGTAAAGTAATGTGTGGAGAGAAGGTACAAGCATGTGATTGTAGCAGTTTCTCATGATCAGATTATGTTTGCAAACCCATATCATTAGTATGCACATGCATACATCCCCAAACAAGCATGCCCATGTGCAGACAGCACATTATGGAGAGAAAGGTGCACATGTACACACATTGCACACACATTGACATGCAAACACATGCACATACTCAGAGGCACACACACCACACACACACACACACACACACACACACATCTACCACAGACACGCAACAAAGTGACTAAGAATAAAACACAGGCGCCTCCTAGTCATCACTCTGGTTGCAAAAACACTTCCGTTCTTACAGAACTCGGAGAACAAACAAAAGGAAATAAACATCAAAACGTCACTCCCTCACTTGACTGGACGGCGCAGTCTGAGTTTCCGACTCGGGCACTACTTGCTGACTGCTGCTATTGGTGGCAGTGCTGCCAGTGTGTATGGCAGAATCGTTGTCAGACTTGCTGGCGAAGGAGCGCTGTGCTGGGGTCACCAGACCGTTCTGGTTGTGCAGGTAGGAGGCCAGTTCTTCCGTCATGGAGAGAAAGCTGACTCCCCCTTCTGAAAAAATAGTCAACCTTCACTGGACTTTGCTTTTGGACCGCACAGTGCATACGGTGCAGAGAAAAGGATCTAAACCCCAGACCTCCCCCCCCTAACAGACCAAAGAGGAATATTTGTAGGTCAGGTCAGGTAGGACGGCTAGGGCTCGCGGCCTCTCAAGCGTCCTTTCTCTTGATTGGGATTTTTTTAATTTTAAATTCAGTTGGCACAGCTGTGACGGTTTTAGTAGACTATCAGTCATACTGGTATTTTAATTGACTACGGTTTGGGTCTTTGTCCAGGAGGTTTTTAAATTTGTTAGTATCAGGTGCAAGTTTTGTTTGAGCCAGAAGTGCGGTCCAATAGTTAGTTACTCTGTTACTGAAAAAGTGTCTCCTGATGTCTACTGTACCGTGTTAGTATTTGTAATTCATGATTTCTAGCAGCAAAGAGGAATTTGGGGAAGCTGAGAAGAATTTTGATGCGGCATCTTACCTTTCGCGCGTAAACATAATCTGAAGCAAGCAATTTTCGTCCTTGTGAACTTGTCTTGTTTAAAACAAGTCTTGTCTGGAAGTGTCACAACTATTCCTAACACAATAGAAGCTTTTGGTTTGTTCCTCTGCCCTTTTTATTTGGGCAGACCAAGACAGTTGGTGCCATAGATGACTTAAATAATAAGACTTGGAAGGAAGATAATGAATCAATTCAAGTTCATCTTTGTCCTCCTTTCTTTCTGTTGGCTTGAAAAAGTCAGTGACGGTGGAATACGATGCCTGGGAGTTTGCAGTTTCGATATGATGCTGAGACTGAGAGGTAATGTGGCGTTCGATGTCTTGACACCCTCCATAGGAGACTTTTAAGTGTAGTGAGCACATCGTACATCAAGCATGATGCACACTTTCTTGATTTTGAATGCACAGATACTTTTCCAAGTAATCTTGGCGGAAATGTTGGTCTATCAAACTTTTCTCCCCCGGCAAGTCACGCAAATCAACATCTGAACGGAAGTGGGCGACTGGAAACGCTTTGAAACTGGAAAGTCGGTTATGCGCACAGCAGCTGAAACTCTGTATATAAGAGGATGTTTTTTAAAAAATGGGTTTAATTTTTTTTTAATACTTTTGAAAGCAGAATTATATGGACTCAATCTAGGGCGGAAGAAATCTATTCATGAGCGGAATTCAAAACTGAAAGGTTGGCAGGTCTGAAACCCTCACACATACACCATCATTCATTCTTCAAACTCTACATAGAAGTACCTTACTGTTCAAACCCACCTTTGGGAACGTCCTCCTCACTGGGAGCGCAGGCGAAGCGCTGACACACATCCTGAGAGGAGCTCTCCTGCAGGGCGCGGTCGCAGAGTTCCAAGACAAGTTCAAGGTCGGGTCGGTTCTCGGGGTCGTGGGGGGGCGGTGTTTTTTCGGTCCTGTGTCACACACACAAAAGGTCGCGGGTGTCTTGGGACAGGGCGGACTTGGGGTCTTCTTCTTTTCCTTCCTCCTCCTCGGGGTTGTTGGAGTATTCCACGGCAAACAGGAGGGTCATTCCCAGCGAGAACAGGTGAGACTGAGGAAGAAAGAAAGAACAAGAAAGAAACATTGTTACTCTCTGTCAAACACAGCTTCTCTATCTCTTGCTATGTGGACATTTGAAACGTTACTGTACAAACCCACCTTTGGGAACGTCCTCCCTTTCACCGCCAAAGTCGCATTTTAGCACACACAGTGATTTAACACCTATGTCACTAAAAGGCATCAAATTGGGGTCTATTACCCAAAGACCCTATTGTCTTAGTTTTGGGAAGTAAGTTAGACCTTATATGTCACAGAAGAGGTCCCCAATACTGCAGATGGATGTTTTGGGACAGGGCGGAACTTAATGGAAAATTCTTGGCCTTCCTCCTCCTCGGTGTTGGCGGCGTAAAGGGTTAACGGCAAACAGGAGGGTCATTCCCAGGGAGAACAGGTGAGACTGAGGGAGAAAGAAAGAACAAGAAAGAAACATTGTTACTCTCTGTCAAACACAACTTCTCTATCTCTTGCTATGTGAACCTTTGAAACGTACATGCTATGTATACACTACCAAATTAAAATACTTACAAGGAGGGTCATACACAGGGACACTGGACACTGGACACTGGAAAACTTTATTTGACAAGGATAAAGATTTTAGGCGATTTAGGGAGAACAGGTGAGACTGAGGGAGAAAGAAAGAACAAGAAAGAAACATCAACGTTACTCTCTGTCAAACACAGCTTCTCTCTCTCTGTGTTGATATGTGAACCTTTCAAACATACATGTACACTACCAAGACAAAGTACAGAAGGGACATACTCAGTGAGAACAGGTGAGACTGAGGAGGAAGAAACAAAGAATAAGAAAGAAAACCCATCATCAACGTTGCTCTGTCAACACACAACTTCTTTCTCTCTCTCTGTTTAGAACAAAATCTGTAATAAAACATTAACACAACAACTACAAAGCACAAATCTGTGACACATGTACAAATACAAAATGCAGGGAGGGGCGTGGGGGTCATACCCAGCCATAACAAGTGAGACTAGGGAAAGGGAAAAAAAAAAACCCCAAAACCCACCATCAATGTTGCTTTGTTGCTTCAGGCACTGTGTTATGTCTAGTACTAAATCTAGTACTAAATATTTATTCTTAAATAAGTATAAAGTTAAAGCGCCTATGGCCTTGTTCAGAAACCACCCGGAAGTCTATCGGCCTTATAAGGTATACCCCTATTTGCCCTAGGGGGATTCGAGAATAACGGGACACACCCTGGGCACTTTTGCCGAGACCGCTGCTATGAACGGATGCAAGACCTAGGCCTAACAATTCCTTCTCTCTCTACCATTACTGTAGTTATGAAAGTTCACAAATTATAAGCACTGCAACATCTACAGACCTGCCACATTCTGAAAATAAAAAAGAGGAGCGAGAATCTAGGGGCTGGCACTGGCCCCCCAGTAAAATCCATTGCCACTTCGAAATGTGCGGCCTTCTCTTTTGTTCTTCAAACATGCAGTCGTTTTTGTCAGTTTGAGATCCATTTTAGAGTAAGAAATATTGACCATTGTCAATTTGAGATCCATTTTAGAGAAAGAAATATTGACCAATCTACAATATTTGTTGGTCATTTAGCCTGAGACAGGCCTATGCTTCGTGTAGCCCCTCACTGTCTCATGCTGACCCTTAGATGTCCATTAGCTGGTGCTTTGAATGCATGCTCTTTGTTGTGAAATTGAGTGGAAAATGTATACAAGACAGATTTTAAAATATAGGAGCTGGGGAGGTTGCAAGAGGAGCTAGGAGCAATGCTCAACATATCTGAGCTGCTCCTCTGAAATTGGAGCAAGTGGCAGGTCTGCATCTACAATAAATGAATGGAACATAAAGAAGGGTTTCTGTGATTATGTGAAAGCATGTTATAACGACAAAACATAACACACTGTAACTTCTTTATCGCTGTTAACCCTTTCACCGCCAATGTCACATTTATGCACCACAATGATTTAACACCCATGTCACTAAAACTCTTTAAATCAGGGTCTGTTATTCAACGATTCTGTGTTCCTAAATTCGGGCAGTAAGGGTTGACCCTTTTCTAAATGTGTCACAGAGAAATCCCACAATGTTGCAGACGAAATCTTTCCTGTAGCCAAGTAAGTTTAATGGAAATGTTTGGCTCAAAGATGGCTGGCACTGTGAAAGAAGAAAGAAAACCCATCATCAACGTTGCTATATGGTAAACAAAAACGATGTGCAAACATACGCTCACATGAAAGCATGACAGCCTGTTTGCACGTATGGCAAACACACACAGACACAGACATGTGCACACACGTATGCACGCACACACACACACACACACACGCATGCACACACGCGCACACACACACACAAACAGTAGTTTCTAATAATAACCCTTTGCAAAATTGGTACAACAATAATGCCACTAAATACTATTCTCAACGTAGAGTGCACTTTCAGCAGAAATTACATTAAAGACAGAAAGTAAAAGTTATTAGAATACAAAGAAAACATTTTTTTTTTTTAAAAGCTCAAATCATTTTTTTTTTAAATCATAGCATTCTAAAAACACCTGCAGGCATAACTAACATTTCCTTTTTTTCTAACATTCCCCCTCCTCCCCTCCCTCCCACCCCACCCCCGTCAAAGCACAGTGGGGAACTGATAACTCAAGAACAGATAACTCAAAAACACTGGATAACTCACAATAATTTTTGGGTCCCAGTATAATAATCTCTATGTTGAACAACCTTTTTATCTCAAAATATTGGCTGTCTCAAAATAAAATTTTAGTCCCTTATAACTAACTATAAGACACCCTTCCATTTTAAGACCTTATTTTGGATGATTTTTCAAGGTCTTGTAAGGGAGGTTCCACTGTATTACTATTTTCCGCTCATGTATTTTATGACAAAAATCATGTTCAAAAGCATTTTGCTCCATTAATCATGGTAATCAGTGCACAGTTCATAAAAGAAAGCAAGCCCTTTCTACTTTTTGTGTGTGTGCATAAAGCTCTGGTTAACGTACCACATGCAGAAAAAAGCCATTACTGAACACTACAGAATTTGGAAAAAACAATTTCCCCCATGCTATATAACCTGGAGCAATGTGAATACAGATCACTACGCTAGACACAGAAGAGCCAGTCAACACTCCAACATAATCCACATTTTCAGAACACTTAATACAAAAAACAAACAAAAAACACCATTCTTTAAATCAGAGTGCCCCCAGTTCACATATTTAAAAATACTAACCCAGTATAGCCAAACAAATATTAGAATTTTTTTATTTTCTAACAGAGTAACAAAGTTTTGGAATACTCTTCCTGCACATATTAAACGAGCACAGAATCTAATACAATTCAAAAACCTCCTTGGTGGATACACCAACATATCAAAACTACAATACGAGCATGACTAAAAGGCAGATTTGCCGAAAACAAAATACAAAAACCTCTCAGCTGTGCAAAAGTTCAAACAAAAATGACAGGACAGTGAAGAGGCCGCGAGGCCTAAATAATAATGTCCTAACTACCTGACCTGACCTGACGAGTTAAAGTGTTTCAAGTATCTCATCTGGAGAACCAGAAGACGTGACCATGGATTGGGCAGGCCTTGGCATCAAGGCATTGGCATAAAAAATAAGCAACATCATACATGATGCCCACTCTTAACCTCTTCAAGACTTCCGCCTTAAGACAAATATCATGATTGGCCTGGGGTTGCCTAGAAAAAAATATAACAAATAAGATTAAGAAGCACAACAAAACTCTGCACTGTCATTGATTCAGTTTTGACATTACTGGGTTGATCCAAGTTTATTTTTCTCTTTGAAATCGTGATTACTTGCATTATAATCGGAATCATTAGTCTCCTTATTACTATCACTGTTAATGAATACATATTGGAGCATTTTCTGAGGCTCATGTAGGGCCGATTTTTTTCACATTTTCAACATTAAAAGTTGAAACAGAAGTGCCAAACGTAAGTGAAACGAAAGTTGGAAGAGTGATGAAGGGAAGTAACTCGAAAAACGTGGTTGAGATTGAAAAAAACATGGATTTAGACAAGCTTTAGACTCAGAAATCGCTGTTCCGAGAATACTTGGAATTAGGCCCTGACTAGCGTTCTGTTCCGTGTATGCTCGGAATTCGTCCGGAATGAGCTAAAGCTACATCATTACAGCTTCAAATTCCGTGAAAATACAAACACATAACAAATGAGCATTGCCATTGGGCTATGTTTATTTAACAAACAATATAAAAAGTATATAACTCCATGCTTTGACAAACATACCTTTTTTTTTCAGATATCATAACGGAAGAAAACAGATCCTGCTTCCATACTTACACCCAACAGTTAAAATCTACACAGTTTTAACACTTTTATGAATTTGTTGCTTCCAGAAGCACAGCAAAGTCCGTTTCAGATATCAAACCAATGAATAAATAATCATTTTGGTTCCTAGCGGAAAATTTGATTTATACTTCAGTCAACCACATCATTATCTTTATATGTTGGTCAGCTGTGGTGCCTGAAAAGCTGCAGCATCGTTTGGAATAAATTATTATTTCTTCAGAATAGAAGAAAAAAAGTCATAACATGTACACTAACAACAGTTATGTGCACATTCTTCTTCTTCTTCTTTGTTCGCTCAGACAGTTTCCTGTCATGTGTGCATAGATGCATCATGCTGCCGTTATGCGCCTAACTAAGAGATAGTTAGGCCCAGCATGTCCGACTTCGGCTGAAGAAATCTTTGTAAGAAATTATAGAAAAAAGGCAGGAGATCTAGAATGGACCAGTGAGATAGACAGATAGCAGATGACAGTAAGCAAAGGGACAAGGCAGAGTAAAAGAGAATGACAGAATTAGAAAGAGGAAGATTACAAGCACAGAACTTCCAGAAGGTGGAAGAACTATTTGTACAAAATACCCCCCCCCCCCCCAGGGGAAGTGCACATTCTAAAACTGCAATTTTGGCATCAATAACTAATCATGGACAGACCACACTCTGCATCAGAAACTACCAGGTCTCAAAACTGTTATTCAAGAGCATATTATAGTACCATATTTTTCAGTCAGCAAGGCACACACCCTCCCCCCAAAAATCTTTTACACAAAATTCAGATTTTGATATGATATTTTCTTACTATATTATTAATGGGAGTCATATTATAAGCTTTACACAACATTCAGATTTTGATATGATATTTTCTTACTATATTATTAATGGGAGTCATATTATAAGGTACAGGAAGGAGTCTCACTCCGTGGGAAAAAAGGTGTCGCCTTAAACTAGGCAGAAAAATACCGTACTCAATCAATAAAGACACTCAATGATACCAGCACTGAAAGCAAGACATTGGGGAAAAACACAAAAAAACAACTCACACAAATAGACATTGCATCAGAATATCACCCCTGTGGGGATACCGGGGGGCAGGGGGTGTCTTTCGAACAAATAATTCCGCCACCTTCTGGAAATTCTGTGCTTGTAACTTCCTCTAATCTGTCACTCTCTTTGACTCAGCCTTTTTCCCTTTGCTTACTGTCATCTGTTATCTTTTCTATCTTACTGGTTCATTTTCCTGTCTTTTTTTCTATAAATTCTTACAAAGATCTCTTGAGCGAAGTCGGACATGCTGGGCCTAACTATTTCTTAGTTAGGTGCATAACGGCAGCATGACGCACATATGCTCATATGACAGGCAACTGTCTGAGCGAACGAAAAAAAAATAAAAAATCAGAATATCAAGACAATTCATAAAGCCAGAGAAAAGCATTCCTGTTAGAGATCAAGACAGATAAAATACAAAAAAACAGAGACCACTGAAGTAGCAGCCGGCCGGTCAAGATTTTTTTTTTAGTCTGTTTGGAAATGGCTGCTCTTTCCTGTTCTGTGAAGAGTTTCAAATGGTATTAATAAAAACAAGACTGTTACTTTGTTAGAAAATCAAAGGATTATAAATGTTGTCATAAAAAAACAACAGATAACGGAGAGAATCAAGTGTGATGATCATTAACAAACAAAAAAGGACTAGCCCTTAATTTTATGAAGTTCTACTAAAGCTTAAGTGGGAAACTAAACGTTGTTACTTTCTAAATTAAGTAAACCGATTTACTTAATTTAGAAAGTAACGTTTAGTTTCCCACTTAAGCTTTAGTAGAACTTCATAAAATTAAGCATAGATCTCTAACATTGTTGTTAGAAGTAAAACATTCTTCATTGCCCAACCCAGAGATACTTTTTTTTTTAGGAATCTGAAAGAAACACTCATACTCTTCATGACTTTACTGAACCAGCACTCATGGTCAAAATTCACAGCATTCCGGGTGAAGTTCAAATCACACATGGTACAATTACTATTCCACGTCACACCATACAGATGTAAACTCACAAAATACCCCAACTTCCCCAACAATACAGAACAAACCATCCAAAATACTGCATGGTAATTACTTACACACAAATTAAGGAACCAAAACAACACAATGTATGCAAAATACAAGGCAAATATTGGTGGTTGTTTTTTAATTACTGCTCATAAATCAGCTAGCAGTTCGCTCATTATTGTGGTCTGGTTTCCGATTTAAAAAATTTTTTTGTTTAATCCTTTAAATCTTAAATTCCCTAATGTTCCAAGATTCACCATCACTGAGACTTTAACCCTTTCACCGCCAAAGTCGCATTTTAGCACCAAAGTGATTTAACATTATGTCACTAAAAAGCATGAAATCGGGGTCTATTATCCAAAGACCCTATTGTCTTAGTTTTGGGAAGTAAGGATAGACCTTATTTTATATATGTCACAGAAGAATCCCCAATACTGCAGATGGATTTTGTTCTCTACCCAGGTAATTTCAATGGACATTTTTGGCTGAAATATGGCTGGCGGTGAAAGGGTTAAAAAAAACCCACAGATCTGCAACCAATTTCTTTTCGTTTCATCGTGAAGACAGTCGCATTCTGTCTTAGGCGATATGAAAACAAGTCAACCACTTTATCTTATGCATTGAGCCCTTCACAGCAAGAGAAAATGTTTTGAGAGATTTGTCTTTTTTTTTTACATTATAAAATATTAGGAGACTTGTTTGACTTAATCTCAGAAATTGGTTTGGAGGTATGTCCTTCGATGTGACTGTTCTAGAACAGTCAGTGTATCTGTGGGGATACTGGGGAGGGGATCTTTTGTAAAAAAAACCAGTTCCCCCACCTTCTGGAAGTTCTGTGCTTGTAACTTCCTCTAATCTGTCACTCTCTTTGACTCTGCCTTTTCCCTTTGCTTACTGTCAATCTACTATCTTTCTGCCTTACCGGTCTATTCTCCTGCCTTTTTTCAAGAAACATTTTCAAACACACTTCATCCAGCCGAAGTCGGACTTGCTGGGCCTAACTTTTTCTTAGTTAGGCGCATAACGGCAGCATGACGCATCTGCACTCGATAATTGACAGGAAACTGTCTGAGCGATCGAAGAAGAAGAAGAGCAACAACAACTAGCATCCCAGACTTGTGAGATAGAAAAACCGGTAAAAACATAATGATCATCAACGACATCATAAGGTGTAGAGTGGCACAGAGGTAAAGCGTTCGTCTCGTATACAATAAACCTGAGTTCGAACCTGGGTACAGGGGATTTTCCCTCTCACTCTGCACTAGGCCTTACGGTCTGAACATGGGGTCTTTCGGATGAGACGATAAACCAATGTCCCGTGTGTCCATGCACTTAGCACACGTTAAACCCAGTGGCAACGAAAAAGTTGTCATTTAGTCAAAATTTACCCACCCCCTTCCCGTTTTCCTTCCTAAATATCAGTCACACAAAAATTGCATGCAAATAAAAAATATAAATGGGTGGCGTTCTCCAGGTGGGAGCAACCAGAATTTCACAGAAACGTCTCTGTTACTATAAAGTACCAAATACCAAATTGCCCATAGTAGACAAGACGTTCAATGCTGCACTTGGTCATCTCCAAATATGGAAAGTGACGCCATTCGCGTGACAATGTCGGTTTTCAGCGAAACGTCAGAATGTGTATCTTTTAACCATTCAATCTGAAATTAAACTGACTCTAGCCCTAACCCTAACCCTAACCCTAACCAAAACTTTAAACCGTCAAATACACAAAAATAAAACCTGACTAAAAATTGAGCAAGCGCAGTCTTGAACGCCTAGTCCATATAATAGTAGACACAGGGCTGGCAGGGAAGGGAAGGAGTTAAACTTTGGCTTCTTGATGGTATCAAACTGGACTATGGGAATTTGATATCCTGAAGTGCACATGTGCATATCAATCACAGTTTCGTTAATACCGACACCTAATTCATTCCATAACACAGACCTGTTTACCCCCTACACAAGTCTTGAGTAGTCTGGATAGCTGAAATGAGTAGTTTTGGGTGCACAATGTGTAGTTTTATTCATTAAACCATCAAATGATGTTCACTGAAAAGGAGCAGTAATCAAGAATTAAATAGTATTATTTTCAGCTTTGAAGAGTAGTAGAGGTCCAAATTGAGTAGAATACTACTCGAAAAGAGTAGAGTAAACAGGTCTGTTATTAGCAACTAGTCTACCATTAACAATGTTTGTTTTTCCCCCAAATCCCCGCATCTTCTAAATAAACCAGACCGCAACAACAAACCGAACAAAATCTGTAATAAAAACACATTAAGAGCTATTCTACCATTAAAAAAAAAGATACAAGAACTGACACAATGACAGAAACAAAGGCTGCGAAACAATCCAACAAAATGCATACCGGCAGCACCACCTGGACTAAGCAGTTGCAGCTGAGCACTACTACCCTACTAATCTAAGCTGTCTTACAGTGAGTACACATTTCGCATACACCTTCGGGTATACTTACACGCAGGGAGGGCATTTCAGACTTTGAAGGTGAGAAGAAAAGAAAGGCAAGTTTGGACATCAAAAGAACAGAAAAAATTGGATCATTTTGAAATAACTCAGCAATGAGTGTTTTTGGTGCAAGTTGGTTCAAACATATCCAGTCGTAAAATAAATATTAAAAAAAAGCAATATTAGAATCATTAGAATCAAGTAAACAGATGAACAAACAAATGGACAAATTGACTAAAGTGACCAACTTAGTAAACAAACAAACAAAAAGAACATAACAATTTGAACATTAAGTAACTGACCCAATAACTGTGGAACTCTCCTCCTTAGTCCTTGCCCATCCCCAAGAAACATTCTATAGCAAAAGTCAAAGTCTTACAGCCCTCCTGGGGATACCGGGGGGGGTCTTTTGTATAAATAGTTCCCCATCTTCTGGAGGTTCTGTGTTTGTAACTTCCTCTAATCTGTCACTCTCTTTGACTCTGCCTTTTCCATTTGCTTGCTGTCGTCTGCTATCTTTCTGCCTTTCCGGCCCATTCTCCTGCCTTTTTTCAAGAAACACTTTCAAAAAGATTTCCTCCAGACGAAGTCAGACATGCTGGGCCTAATTATGTCTTACTTAGGCACATAATTGACAGGAAACTGAGCGATCGAAGAAGAAGAAGAAGAAGAAAAAGAAGAAGAAGAAAGTCTTACAACTTCTAATTTCATTACAGGATAATTTTCTGTCCATTTTGGTTTACACAGATCTATACATTTCTCTGGTTTCATGAACAACCTTTTCATACACTGTACATGTTATAGTAATATAGTTCTGCTATCCAGCACACAAACAGGAAATGGTCATACCGTTTTAATTTGCATCACAGAATAAGCTCTATGTCGTTATGTGCCTTTTCTCATCGCAGAGCAAAACAAACGATAACTACCACAACTTGTCTTAAGGCTTGGCAGGTACCTAGCTAAGCTATATATATGTTTTTAGTTTGGCAGGGGCTCGGGGTACGGGCCCGTATCTCACATTCTCCAGGCTACGGGTACGGCGCTCAATCACGGGACGCATAAATTGTGCGCAAATGTCTTAAAAAACTACTAACATTAACTCTGACATGTTCCTAACCCTATGCCTTACCAAGGTTTGTTATACAGTGGAACCTCCCTTATAAGACCTCTCATTATAAGACTCCCTCCCACATAAGACCTACTTCTCTGAGACATTGCCCTTCTTTGTAAGTATTAAAATTACCTCCTTTATAAGACCCCTCCCTTATAAGACGCATAGAGCTTAAAGGTATGCGCTATATAAATCTTCTTAATAAATAAATAAATAAGACAGACCTCATTTTTGATGATTTTTTAAGGTCTTATAAGGGAGGTTCCACTGTATATACAAAATAAGAAAATGCATTTGTTGACGGGAAAAAAAAATCGACAAGGAAGAGTTACTATCCCTGAACATGGTCTGACTCTGAGTGTTGCAACGTCGTACCCGTAGCCACTGTGTTTTAGTTTATAGGCAATTATCTTTTAAAACACACAACAAAAATAGAATCACACAACTACACATTAATGAAGGTTGGCATGCAAAATATATGTTTGTGAGGCAACCTTGTACTTTAATCACCCCCCTCATGTTCACGACCCTCAATCTCAAATCCCCCCGGCGGGCTTCCACCTATCATGGTGGAGGGCGGGGGGGGGGGGGGGGGGGGGGCTTACGAAGAGTAGCCCAGCAGCCTCCTAAAGTCCAACCACACGTCCTCGTCGTAGGAGGCGGGCAACGGCTTAGGCTGGCTTATGTGGTTATGGCCCTCCCGTGGGGATACCGGGGGGTCTTTCAGCAGAAATAGTTCCCCCATTCTTCTGGAAGTTCTATGCTAGTAACTTCCCCTACTCTGTCACTCTCTTTGACTCTGCCTTTTCTCTTCTTTTTGCTTTCTGGCGTCTACTTTTTTCTGCCTTATTGGTCCATTCACCTGCATTTTTTCTATAAAACCCTTCCACGTTTTTCCTTTTTACAATTTATAACATGCCAGTTTTTTTTAATATTGTACACTGGCATCCACGCGTGATAATTACGCACTTGAGTGGGCACCTGTTGTCCATTCTGCAGTGCATATTCGCTTATATAGCCTTTTTTACGTATTTTAGCTTACTAGTATGTATTTGTTATCCTTTTTTACTGTTTGTTTTAACCTGGATCCGATAAATGAGAGTAGCGTGGCTCCACGTTTCCAGCACTGTGTGGACTTATGTGCTATAGGGTATAATGATGGAAGTGTCATGTTAAGAATTGTACTACATTTTTTGTTTTCAGGTTTTGTACGTTGTTAAGATTCATGGTTTTGTGTTTTGCTATACGTGGTAGAACTTTACGCGGTGACAGTCCTGAGATAACCATAGCTGTTGACGGGACTATAACAGACTAACTAACTAACTCAATCTCAAAAGTCTGCTCCTTTCAGTTTGACAAAAATAATCCTAGGCTGATCCTAACCCTACCCTTTTCCCCCAAATGGCAGAATGCTGCTTCTCATCTCAGCGAAAATTTCCAATGCCAAAAATTTGCGGGGTGTGTGTGTGACTTAAGTACAAGATAGCTGTGGGTGAAAGCTTGGAAATCACTGCCATGCTACAATAATGAGAAGCAACAGTTTTATTCCGGAATGCAGAGTGCTTAATTTAAAAGAAAAAAAAGCTAGCTGTCACTTACCTTGTAGGAGCAGCCATTCTCCTCATATTCCGGAGGAATGTACAGAGGTTCTGGTTCTGAAACACAGAAAAAGCCAAGAAAATGTATAAACATGTTTGACTCGCATTCGATTATTTCTTGAACTTCTTAAAATGCAGCATGAATTAACTTCCTCAAGGTATGCTTTAAAAGAAACGAAAAACAACACAAAGCTGCACATGACACAGTAAAATGTGTAACAGATTAAGGCCGTGTACACACATAAGCGGATATTCCGTGCGGAAACCCGTGCGCAATCCATAAATAAGTGAAACAAAGAAGGGAAAAGATTTGCACACATGTCCGAATTTCCCCTATATGCGTAAACCTTTATCCTTCTTTCTTCCACTTATTTAGGGTTTTCCGTACGGAATTTACGCGTCTAATGTGAACCCGGCCGTAGACTAAAACAAAGGGTTCTGAAAGACACACAAAAAGCCAAGAAAATAAACATGTTTGTCTCACATTCAATAAAATAAAAAATTTGATGGCTTGGAGTCAAAACGGACTATCTTTAGATAGTCCATTGACATATTATTGAACTTATTACGAAAACTAATAACTTGCATAAAAAAAAACCCTTCTTCTATTTCTGCAATCATTGTTTGATACAAGTTAGTAGTTTTTGTAATCCATCCAATAATACGTCAATGGACTATCTAAAGATAGTCCGTTTTGACTCCAAACCATCAAATTATTTCTCGAACACTTCTTAAAATGCAACATGAACTTATATATTGATAACTGTCTCTTCTAAAGAGCAAAGCATTAATGAAAACGGGGACACATTCACAATAATGACTTAATGTGTAACAGAAACAGTAACAACAAATTAATCAAGTGAACCAAGAAAATGTTGGAAAAGACTTCTAAAAAAAAGTAAAATGCAGCACAATTATATACAAAGTATCATTTATAGTAATTATCTTTTTTCTAAATCTGACTTTATACGACAGAGAAGTTAATCTCAAATTTTTAACAAAAAAGAGAAAAAAACAGAGACAAAGAGACAAGTGGATTTTAAAAGCAAACAACACAAACGCATTAATTTAAAATGATATAAGTTGGATAAATATTACAGTTCACCTCCCTCCAACATTGCTTTAATTCAGTGTCCTGCAGCCGTTTAAAGATCCACCAGATCAGATGTCAAAATCACAGGTTTCACGTGTTTTTCCTCCTATAGCTGAATATAAATCTTGTTTTGACCAGGTCTCACTCCCATAAAAATGCCCCCAAATTCAAACCGAAACATCATTTTAAAGAGCAGCCTCAATTTGAAGTTGGGGACATGTGTATGTGGGTCACAGTGGTGCGTCAGTGTATCTTTAAGCCCACAGTTTTGCAACGGTCACTAAACCACAAATTAGTTCATCGTAGCTTTGCTGACAGTGGCACAACACTCCAAACTATAAAAAAACAGTAAATGTACACTAATCTCACAAACATTCACAAACGAAACGAACAACAACAAATGTGAAAAGACACAAATCACAACTGCAAGCACTCTCTGAGCAGCCTTAGACGAAATATTCAGGTGTGAAGTCGCCTTGACGGTTTGAAAAATCCAACACGACAACAACAACCCACCCTGTCCTTAGTCAGCATGTCCGCACCTATATTCCAGACAGCTCTTTGATCCCCCCGCTCCAAATGCCGACCAATGCTCAGTCACACCTACTACCACTTTTCTCACCACAAGCCCCTGACAAACAAACGGCGGACTGTCAAAGAGTTCTAGACAACTAGTCCACACAGTGACACACACACACACACACACAAAGACCAGAGGCTATTGTGATTTTTTTCTTCTCAAGGCGTTAGTGTGGAGGTTTTAGGGGCAAAGCTGATCAGACAGCACAAAGGGATTAAGGCGGTCAGTGGTGGAAGGCGGTCAGTCAGCGGAAACAATCTGCAGACTTAATGCCCAATTCACTGGCCGGTCCCCAGAAAACACCAAGGTGCCGGTCAGTTGGCGCCCTGTTAGTTACTCAACACCTTGCAATGGTATAACCATAACGTGTTGGTGTTTTTTTGTAAGCTGAAGCTGGGGGAAAGCTTCTTCAAAATAACGTTTTGTCCTTTGAGGTAAACAAATAACAGTGGGTAAAGAACATGGTGTAAACAAACTCGAAACAGATTTGGTCCACCTACTCATTTGTTAATTAAAATGACAAAAATGATGAAGAAATTCTGATTAACGTCCTCTGGTCTGGAACAGACACATATGGGACATTAGTAGATATAAAGACGGTGGGAACGATCCTGGAGGCAATGCCCGGAGGCAGTGCAACACCAGGAAAGTCCCGAACTTTTAACAATACAGATGTGTAATTGTGGTATTTGTTGAAAAGGACAAAAACAGTTTTGTTCTTATTTAAAAAGAATGCATGCTTTGGGTGGTTCAAATCCTTTTTTTCCCCCAGACGCTTTTTCTTAAAATGTGGCACAATGGGAAATTTTCAACCAGCTCTCAAAAAGTCTCATGATCAGTTCGATAATCAAAGTACTGAATACGATTGAGGAAAACGAGCACAAGTTGTCCTGAAAATGACAAATAAACAAACAAACAATCAAAGAAGTCTTTTTAATGCACAGGTGCTAAAGCATTCCCATTCCATCAAACTTGGAGAGCAATGAACAGAGAAAGTTCTACTAGTCTACTTGGCAGACAGTCAAAAACCTAAGTGTGCTGAGCACTTGAGAAAATTATGCTTGGATTATCAAAGAACAGTATTCTGGCAGTGAGCGCTATATCAGTATAATTATGTGGATTAAATCATCCCCTTTCCGCATTGGTGGCGCAATAAAACACATTTGGTCAGTGACAGCAAGCTAACTAACTCTTTCTTTCTGTGTGTGTGAACGTTCAGATATGAGTTTGTGCGTGCAATGTTCTCTCTCTATTTTAAGTTAATGACTTCTGTTCAGCTACCTTAGTTCATGCATATTGTGTTTCTCACTCACTCGATTTTTCCCTTTTTGTTTCTCCGATCAATGTAAAAGTACCTGTAAAAGTTTTGTGTAATGTCATTTCCTTTCACTCACTCATGAAGAAAAAACCCGTTGGGTTTTGAAAGCTTGAAAAAGTGGTGTCCGTGTGGTTACTTTGAGAAACAATAACTCTTTCTTTCTGTTTCTCTCTCTCTGATGCACGCTCACAGCAGAAATAGATTATAATACTATCAGTGATGTACCGAGGATCGAAAAGTGATAGGACAAACTGTCCTGAGATAAGAAAAATCAATAGGACAATGTCCTGGCTCTTGCAGAAATCAATAGGACAAAGCGTGCCAGTGTTAAAAAAATGTAATCAGACATTTGTCCTGACAGGGGAGAACACAATAGGACATTTTCCATTTTAATAAGTCAATGGCCTATGACCGGGGCCTCGGGGGCATCACTGTTACCTGCATACAATGGATCCTATTTGATCAAGGGAAGGTAAGATAAGTCAGGAGAGTTACCTCCCATACAGCAGCAGCACAGCTCATTACCAACAGCTTAACTGTTCCAGCGCCATATATATTATTATGTTCTTGGTTGTTGGTTGTCCGTTGCATCTCATCCGACGAGAGGGGAGTAACTATTTTTGTCGAGTGCACATGTGTTGCTTTAATGGAAGAAAGTCACATAAGCTGTGTTGTTGTTGAGTGTGTGTGTGGGGAGGGGGAGGTGTAGGCTAAGACGGGGTAAAAAGCCCATGGGCGGGTAAGAAGCCCATGCCAATTATCTCATGAAATAAAGAAATTTTCAGTCAAATTTGCCCATGAGACGAATGCTAAACATTAACACTCGTCTCATGGGCAAAATGAGACTGAAATTTGCTTAATTTCATGAGATAATTGGGGTGGGCTTCTTACCCGCCCATGCGCTTTTTACCCCGTCTTCCCCTATAAGTTATTATAACCACAACCGATTAAACAATTCTCATCCAAGAAACAGAAAACAAGATAGCATTTAAGAAACTTTTAGTTTTCAAAGCTGACACCATTAGTGGGGATAATACATTGTCTTGAACTGAGGTTTTAACAAAGCTTTCAGCTTAAAACAAAAAAAGAAAATAACCTGTTGAATAAGAACACAAACAGAGAGAGAGAGAGAGAGAGAGCGAGAGCGAGAGAGAGAGAGAGAGAGAGAGAGAGAGAGAGAGAGAGAGAGAGAGAGAGAGAGAGAGACTCATAAAAAACACTCAAATACAAAAACACTCATAAAGATACCAAGTGACAAACTAATCAACCCCTAAGAAGGGGGTGCTGTTTTTGTTTGCAATCTTGTACTTTAACATCCCCCTCATGCTTGACACAGCTTATGACCCTCAATCTCAAAGTCTGAGCTTCTTTCAGTTTAAAAAATGAATAAATCCTAGGCTGATCCTATTCCTAATCCTTTCCTTTTCTTGAAGAATGGCAGTGTTGCTTCTCAGTGAAACTTTTCAATGCAAACATTTTGAGAGGGGGCTCAGGGGGAGGGGGTATAGAGTACAAGATAGCAGTTATTGTTGGTGTTTTTGTCTGGAGAAGGCAATGTGTGCACTTGGTAATTCATATGAATGTTGTTGTTGCTGCTGTTGTCGTCGTACCCTGGCTTATAAACTCCAGGGATCATCCCAACAGCCGTTCGAAGCACTTGAACACTGTGGTACAAATGCACCAGCAAGGGATGAGAACATTACGCGCGTGACCGTTTTTGATTACCCCGCCACGTGGGCGGCCACACTCTGACTTCGGAGGAAATTGGACCGATGATGTTATGCTAGGAGCTTGCCATGGCTAAAGACAATCCCTTGCATAACTATATGTAGAACATAACATTTTTACATGTAGCCTTGGTGTTCTAGCTTATGTCATTTGATTTGGTCTGGCACAGACTTATGCCAAGACGTATTCATATGAATGAACACAAGAAACTGAGACAAGAAAGATCAACTCCCAGCCACCAAAACAAGTAGCAGCCATTTGATAGGGGAAGCAGAATAAAAGGGCTTTTAAATACTTCACGGTGAATGACACACTTAACAGCATTGACTGAAGGGATTAGAGAAATTGGAAGAAACTCTTGCTTGCTCCTGATAATCATGAGAGTAGACTGGAGCTTAAGTAATCTGGGCGAGAGCTTGTGGGGTAATCCTTGTAAATGGAGGTTAATTTATCATGTGACCATGTTATTATTGTAAAATTTACTATGAAACCTTGGGAGTGAGAGCAAACAGTGCAATTGGTATGTTAGTTGAGACGCTTAACATGTTAATTAATGAGCAGGTGTAGACACATGCCTGAGACAGACAGACAGACAGACACACACACACACACACATACAGACACACACATGTACACACACAGCACAATTTTTCGTCTAAAAATGCATATAATTTTCATATTTTCCCCTTGTGTATCTATTCTAATGCTGCTTATAACAGATTCTCAAATTTGCTTTCTTCTTCTTCTACCAATGATGTCCACCTGCCGTAACCGGCAATAACTGACATATATTGGGGTTCAAAGAAAAATTGCTGCGCGGGAAAAACACACCAAAAAACCCACACAAAAAACCCAGAGCCTAGATAGATCTATAAGAGAGCATAAGAGAGCTTTCACCACTAGCATAGAAAATAATTTGCTCGAATAGAATTATCACACAGAAGTTGGAAAGGACTGTTTTAAAAGAGCTTTACAATAGGCCTACATTTCAGTTAATAGCCTAGGCGTGTTGTCATTTTGATTATTGCAAGAAACTTCATGCTTTATATTATTTGAATCCATTAATCTCTTCTTGCAGTACTTACTTTGGGCAGTGTCAACAATTTTAAAGACACACTGACCCACCACGACTATGTCCCTTGGTTTTTTTCTGGGTTGCTGTGACCCACATACAAATGCCCCCAACTTCAAATTGAGGCTGCTCTTTAAAATACTTCGTTTTGAATTTGGGGGCATTTGTATGGGAGTCAAACCTGGTCAAAAACAAAATTTCTTAAGAGAAAAAACATGCAAAACCCGTGATTTTGACATGTGATCTGGTGGGTCTTTAAACAAAACAAAAAAGGTACAATACTACAAGAAACAACTCATTCACAAAATGAACGTTCTTTTTGTATTAATTAAAAATGTACAGGTCTGTCTGATCCTAGCTGGAGATGGCTTACCACATAAAAGTCAGCCCCAAAGGGTGTGTAATCCGCCACTAAAGTCCTCACAGCTGCTGCATTGGTACTAAGGTAGTAAGTATTAAACTCCCAGCATTAGTTCCTGACCCCCTCCCTTCCTGAGATCCATTGATCCTTTATTGTCCCACAGACAGCTTCCAAACCGTTATCATCAGAAGATCTGTGTGTGTCTGTGTCTGTGCATGTCTGTGTGTTTGGTGTGTCTGTGTGTGAGTGCATATGCGCATGTGCATCATGCTTGCGCACGCGTGCATGCTTGTGCGTGTGTGTGCGTGTGCGTGAGGGAGTGAGTGATCCAGTCTGGTTTGTTAGTTGTGATGTGTGAATGGCGGTTTAGTGAAGATTAATTTGTAAAGTGCCCTGAGTTACCTAGAAGGGCGCTATATATAGTATCCCTATTATTATTTGATAAAACAAATTTTATAAGTTTCACTCAGTAAAAATGTAGGCTCACCTCGGAGCTACCACTCACCCTTGACCACTATGGTACAAATGCGTCAGCTATTATTATTATTATTATTATTATTATCTGCTATGACCTCAGCAGGCTTAGCTCATTCCAAAAAGTATGGCCATGTTATCGGCATGACCAAAGACACTTAGCTTACGCAAAGACTGATCACTGCCTGACCCCTTGCACTATATGAGTGAAGCCACAAGTTGACCTGCTACTCCCCCTGGACCTAGGCATGCTAAGGGTGAGTGGTAGCTGTTTGATTGCCCTGCTGAACCTGCCTCCCTTCCTGAGATCCTTTATTGTCCTACAGTCAGCTTCCAAACCGTTATCATCAGAAGATCTGTAAGTTATGACCTCAGCGGGCTTAGCTCATTCCAAAAAGTATGGCCATGTTATCGGAGTGACCAAAGACATTTAGCTTATACAAAGACTGATCACTGCCTGACCACTTACACTATAATATATACACACGTGTATGTGAGTGAAGCCACATGTTGACCTGCTACTCCCCCCTGGACCTAGGCATGCTAAGGGTGAGTGGTAGCTGTTTGATTGCCCTGCTGAACCTGCCTCCCTTCCTGAGATCCTTTATTGTCCTACAGTCAGCTTCCAAACCGTTATCATCAGAAGATCTGTAAGTTATGACCTCAGCAGGCTTAGCTCCTTCCAAAAAGTATGGTCATGTTGTTGGCATGACCAAAGACACTTAGCTTACACAAAGACTGATCACTGCCTCGTCAACCGCTTACACTAGTTACATGTGACTGTGAGTGAAGCCACATGTTGACACGCTACTCCCCCCTGGACCTAGGCATGCTAAGGGTGAGTGGCAGCTCAGGGATTATTCTTAGCACCGGTCATCAGTCATTGACTGATACAATTTTGAAATGACCTACGTATTGTTTTTGCAGGCAAGGTCATATGACTTATGTTTATTTCAAGTCTGTCAGCAAATTTGAGGATTTTGATGTGCGCTGCAACTGATTCCATAGTGATCAGATTGACTTAGGTGGAACAATAGACTAAATATTAATTGCCATAATTACATATTATTACTTTATATTGCATAATACTGTACTAACTTTTATCATGCAACTGAAAATGAATATAAAAAATAAAACAAAACAATTCTCATGTCATTATTTGAACATGCAGTCTGTGAAACTATTTGATTGATTGCAACAGAGTGTCCTAGAAAACAGTTTTTGTCGCACTCAAATTGTATTTTCTTTCATTTTCTTTCATATTATGACATCGTTTTATGAAAATGACCTATAGTATTATATGTTCTTCAAACTGGTCAAATGACCTATGATGTCATGTGACAAGATTGATCCCTGTAGCTGTTTGATTGCCCTGCAGAACTTGCCACTCCCCACTGGACCTAGGCACATTAGTGGGTGAGTGGTAGTCTAAACAGATGGCAGATGCAGCTTCAAGCCGGGAGCAAAGTGCCCCAAGTGTCTTTGGTATGACCAGACCTGCTCTGCTGCCTACTAGTACTAGAATTAAAATGGATCCCTCATAGGAATGAGCATTCAGGAAGAATTATAGGCCTCCTCACCTTACCTCTTCAATTACAGACTCTTGAATGGACTTAGGAATGTTCCAAAAATGTAGCTCCCAAATTTCAAAATCATTAACTGCAGTTTCGAGTCAGAGGGGCGATAATTCTATTCTGCTGCTAATTCCTTTCATTCGTAAAACGAGTTTGTAGCACTTGATAAAATATGTACCCTGTTTGATCCCAGGTAAAGGTGATGTAATCAATACTGTTACCCATAAAAGTCAGTCTCATTGGGTCTGTAATCTGTCATTCAAGTCTTCACAGCTGCTACTTGTTTCAGTATCAAAATGCCCTCAGCTATTGTCTAGCCCCCCTACATTATTATACCCCTATCCCCCCAAACAACACCTGAGCTCCTCTATTGTTCCACAAACAACTTCCATCCAATTACCCTCAGTAGAACTCTAGCCTTGGCTACACTCACCCCCCCCCCCCCCCCCTCCCAACCCTGCCACTCCCTAAACCTCCCACCTCCACTGGTGGTGACATTGAGGAAATAACAAGACAAAGGGACAGAACTGCCTCTTCGCCATGTACTGGTTATGTTGCTGATTCTTGGGATTATCTTACATTACAGTTTGATCTACACTAGTATAGCTGCTGCCAGATCAATACAGCCATTCAGCAGATTGGATAATGGAGCGGTTTGGCCACAACAAATTGAGCAATGATCTACTGTCACAATTTTACTTGTATGCTTTACTGGTATGAGTTGGGTCAGATAGGTAACTACTGAGGTACAAATAGGAATTGTTAGGAAATAATTAAGGGGAATAATTTCATGGTGTGTAGGAGTTATCTTGCCTAATTCAATCGGTCAAACAGGGGAAGTTACTCTGCCATCAGATAAATCCCCAGCCCTCGCTTCTTGTGCTTGAGGAGACACACAGCATGTAGAACGCAGTGCGTCATTCTGAAATTGATGTAATTTATATTTTTACGTCACAGTTTGCAAGTTCTATCACATTGTAGCAACTGGTCACCCCTTATTTTTTTACAAAATGTTTGCAAGTCGCTGATTCGCATCCTGCAGTTTCAAGCTTCGACGCCATTGTTGCATTGTCCGCTATGGTATTTGACCGAGTAATGGAGGTAAACAACTCTAATTTTCACGAAGTGCTCTCCCCTAGTTTTTTTTCTCCGAAAATTGTCTATTACAATACATGTAGCATCTAACTAACCCTAACTTCATACTTACCCTATCCCTTTTCGGGTGTCCTGAAAAATTCCTCCCGCATGACATTCTTCCCGTTTCCTGATTGCACATATATATATATATAATTTAATGCTCAATCTACACAGAAAGAGCCAAGAAATAGGGCGGGAGGGTGTAAATCTATATTTTTGCTGAGAAATCGATATACAAAGCCATGTTACTTAGTTTCGTATTTTTCAAAATGGCGGACAATATAAACAACCATCCGTGCAAACAAAATAAATAATAATAAATATTAGAAAAATATCCCTGACTTCTCAGTGTTTAATTATGAATCTTCTCTTCTTCCTGCATGCCACAAGACGCCTCTGAATGTATTTATGGGCGAATCTTTCCCAAACAGCAAACAATTTGAACGAAGAAAAGTATTTATTTCATGGGTAAACTATTTTATGCAACACCGGTTCCAGGTCGGAGGATGTTAATATAGGCTACAGACTTTCATTGATCGACCCGACTCACCAGCGTCCAGGTCCAGAAAGCAGACGTTTCCGTCGCGGTCGAAGGCCACGGTCTCGGGGGTGATGACCAGCGACTGGAAAAGCTCCTGCGTGCCATGCACAAACTCCAGGGTGAGGCAGCACTCCCGACACAGCGCCCAGATCTCCTCTTCCCGCAGGGTCACCTCCCTTCCCGTCACGATCTCGCTCAGCGTGACCGTCTCGTCGCTTTCCGAGTTGTAGGTGATGTCCTCTTCCTCCTCCATCATGGTGGGTAATGCTGGAGCCTACTGTAGATCGGGCGGGGGTGATGGCGAAGTTATCAAGGAATGGATCGTTCACACTGGAATGATTTTTTCTCTTCTCCTTCTTCTTCTTCTGCAGGATTCAGGACGTTTGGACTCGTTCGGTTTCCACTACGCCTACGGGACCCCATCATATCTGAAACATGTATGTCCATGCACAGAATTGTCGTAAAGATATATATGCATTGCAATACATTGTGCTGATCGGCAATACAATTACAGTGGAACCTCCCTTACAAGTCCTTCAAAAATCATCCAAAATCAGGTCTTATAATAAGGGTGGGAGGGGTCTTATAATGGAGGGGTCTTATAAGGGAGGTAATTTTAATACTTACAAAGAAGGGCAATGTACTCAGAGAAGTAGGTCTTATATGGGAGGGAGTCTTTTGAATGGGGGGGTCTTATAATGGAGGTTCCACTGTATAGATCTACAAAGTGGACTAAAAGCAATATAAAACCAGTTCATGAAAGAAAAAAATCAAGAGAAAACTCCTGAAACATGATCTAAAAGACCCTTAAAATTAACAGAGAGAGAGAGAGAGAGAGGAGAGAGAGAGAGAGAGAGAGAGAGAGAGAGGAGAGAGAGAGAGAGAGAGAGAGAGAGAGAAAGACAGACATACAAACATACCACGTGCGCACATACATGCTTGTGTGTGTGTGTGTGTGTGTGTGTGTGTGTGAGAGAGAGAAGAGAGAGAGAGAGAGAGAGAGAGAGAGAGAGAGAGAGAGAGAGAGAGAGAGAGAGAGAGAGAGAGAGAGAGAGAGAGAGAGAAGAGAGAGAGAGAGAGAGAGAGAGAGAGAGAGAGAGAGAGAGTAAAGAGTATGTGTGAGGGTGAAACCATGCGTGCATGTGTGTATGCAAGTTTGAGAGTTTATGGTGTGTATACATGTATACATGAATGTTGTGTACATGCATGTATGTATGTAAACATGTAGGCGTATACATGTATTTGTGTTAATGTGTATGTCTTAATGTAACATTTATTTATTTATGTATTTATGTATTTATTCATTTTTGTTCATTACAAGTTTATTCACTAGATTATCATTATGCGTTACATTATTCTTCCCATTTCATAATAGGGGCTGTGGGCCTAAATCGATCATTAAAACATTTAAGAGTTTCGGAGTTAGAACTCTCTCTCTCTCTCTCTCTCTCTCTCTCTCTCTCTCTGATAGAGCACAAATCCCTGTCAATCATCTACATGACTACCATCGGATCAAACACACTTCAGATCTTTTAATTTCCTGGATCTTGGTGGGCGAGCTAAAAAGCAGGAAAAAGAGGTAAGATAGATCTACACCAAAGAAAAGACTTAGTGAAAAAAACACAAAAAAACATAAAGGAACAAAATTGCAAACACCTAACAACAGGGCACCCTCAGGGCCCATATCATATCTTTAAAGGACGAGTCACAAGCTATGTAATCTCCCTGAATATGAAATTAATCTTCAACCATTAAAGCCCAAAGCAGTTAGACTAAATAAGTGTCGAAATCTCTTTCATTACCACTCGAGTCAATGTTAAGTATCATCAGCTTTAATGTCAGCATATTAATCTGTTTCTGTTTGCTAGGGTATTATGGGAGATTTTTTAGTTTTATGACATCTTGTCGATCTATTTATAAAGAGATTAAAATCCCAACTCAGTTTAGACTGGTCAGTGATTGTGTACGCTGTACTGCTGCTAGCAGTTAGTAGAAGTAATATAATTAATATACTGTAATAATAATAATAATAACAACAATAATAATAATATAGCAACAATAGCAACAGCAGCAGCAGTAGTAGTAGGTTGTACTAGCATTAGCAGTTGTAGAAGATGTAGTAGTAGTAGTAGAAGTAGTAGTAGTAGTAGTAGTAGTAGTAGTAGTAGTCGTAGTAGTAGTAGGCCCCTACTAGTAAATATGGTAGAAGATGCCATTTTCAACCATTTACCTAACCCTAACCCTATCCCTAACCCTAGAAAAAAGCGAAATTTGTGGTTCATGCTCAATGTCGCAAATACACAGTGTCATAGGTAGTGAGCTACTTCAGGCATGGGAATTAGAGAAGACAAAAAAAAGACTGAAAATTGGGGTCTGGAAGGAAGCAGGCATAGGAACAAGGAATTAAAAAACAACTGAAAACCATGTGTGTTGGGATACAGCCACCAGAAAATGAAGCTTCTTCTGTTATCTAAGCCTTAAAAACAGTATTAAGAGATAAGACTGATATATTTACTAATTTAGTTCATTTTGCATTCATTTATAAACCAATAAGATGTAGGATATGTCCAAAAAATGTTTTTTTAAATTTTGTAGGTGCATGTCACACATTTGGTAAGACTTTGTAAGAATAACCAAACGCAAGTTTTACTCATTGGGCTTCTTTTTTTTTTTTTTTTTTATCTCATAAATGTCCTCTTGGACCATCAAAAAAGCTGAAACTTGCAAAAAAAAGACTGAGAGGACCATCAAAAAAGCTGAAATCAGCCAAATGACTGACAATTCCCATGCCTGTACTTATTTTTACGAGCTACCTTTTTCCATGCGACAAACCACACAACATTTGAAGAGATTCTGTCTTTGATCCGTTTATTATAATGTAACCCGGACAAACCGACAGACAAACAAACAGACAGATGAACGAACCAACAGATGTACTCCTTTGTCCAGTGTAAACTGGGGCAAAGGACAATATAACACGACCAACAAAACGACCAGTGATCCAGAGCCGACGACCCGTATCGGAGGCTTGTAGAGAGCACCATCGCTAGGGCCTAGGCCTAGAACTTTCCCACTTGTTCAGTTGTTGACTAGGCTAGCCTGTGGTCACCATCATGCAAAATGAGTCACAACAGCGAACACGCACAGTGAGTTTTTAAAACACATAATTATAGTCCACAACTCCAAAACCTTTCTGTGTCACTCTCAACTTCAATGTAGTGTAGACGTTAATGGCTTGAAAATACCCTGCTGGTAGTCTAGGCCTACCAAGAAAGTGGCCGGAAGAAGCACGGGAAAAGATGCACCCGTGCGCCATGGAAAGGCGCGGGAACTAGGAGTGATAGTGAAGGGGAAGGGGGGTTGGGGGTGGCGCTGGAGTGAGGGGAGTGAAGACAAACGTGATCATCACCACGTTCAAACGTACTTAGGCTCCTAAAAGTGTATCAACCCCCCCCCTGCCCCCCATACACACAGAGTGCAACTTTGCTAAGATTTTTAAAAAAATCAAAAATAATCGGCGCACGTGCGTCGTCAATGTAGGTCATGTAGCCTAGACCTAAAATACTCGTAGTAATAAACAGACATAGCAATTGTGCCTCTCTCTCTCTCTCTCTCTCCTCTCTCTCTCCTCTCTCTCTCTCTCTCTCTGTGATGTTGATGCTCGATCTGCCTCTAATACTACCATGTCGGTTTCTATATTACTGTTGTTGTTTCTCTGTTGGCGATGTTCCTGTCTCAATGTTCATTTATAGTATTAGTTATGCATTGCATGCTTAGAACCAATCTCTCTCTCTCTCTCTCTCTCTCTCTCTCTCTCTCTCTCTCGACTCTCTCTCTCTCTCACTCTCTCTCTCTCTCTCTCTCTCTCTCTCTCTCTCTCTCTCTCTCTCTAATATTTATACATTAATTAATACGACTGGTTTGTCGATGAATCCACATAATGCTGTTATATGTGGCTGTGAACGTGTTGGCCTACCGTTGATCATATTAATATTATTGCAATTCTAGTGTACGTGAGAAAGAGGAGTGACCCGGTGCAGTGTTTGTTTACTGTGTGTAGCCTACGGGTGCGCGCGCCGCGTGTGAGTGTATAATATTGTCTGTGTGTGTGTGTGTGTGTGTGTGTGTGTGTGTGTGTGTGGTGAGTATGTATGGTGTGCGTGAGCATGTTTAAAGTGTGTGTGTGTGGTGTGCGTGCGTGTGTGTGAGTGTGTATGGTGTGTGTGTGAGCGTGTGTGTGTGTGTGTGTGTGTGTGTGTGTGTGTGTGTGTGTGTGTGTGTGCGTGTGTGTGTGTGTTGTGTGTGAGTGTGTGTTGTGC
>CM065686.1:34712856-34715356 GCA_017654935.2 Phymorhynchus buccinoides
GTGCAAAGCTGTGTGCCATCATTTTTTTAGCTTATTCTCCCAGGACTCCAGAGGTCTTCGTGACGTTGCATCTTTAAAAACCAAATAAAATATCGTCAGCTCCAGACCCCTCACTGAACCGAGCACTTGGACCCCCCCCCCACCCCCCCCCCCCCACCCCCCCCCCCCACCACCACCACCCAACCAGGACCAGTTGATCCGCCCCTATATGTTCTAGCAGGACGTCCCACTGCATGTAACCAGAGATGTAGAAAGAGACTGTCCTTTCTACGTCTCTGCTGTAGCCTAACTTGGTGTAGAGTTTTCACGGTACCACTATCATCTTCTTCCATCGCTCAGACAGTTTCCTGTCAATTATGAGCGCAGATGCGTCATGCTGCCGTTATGCGCCTAACTAACTAAGAACTTCGGCTGGAGGAAATGTTTTTTTGAAAGTGTTTCGTGAAAATAAAATAAAAAGAAGAAAAAGGCAGGAGAATGGACCAGGTAAGGCAGAAAGATAGTAGATGACAGTATAAAGCAAAGGGAAAAAAGGCAGAGTCAAAGAGAGTGACAGATTACAGAGGACGTTGTGACAAGCATAGCACTTCCAGAAGGTGGGGGAACTATTTATGCAAAAGACCCCACCCCCGGTATCCCCACGGGGGTGGGGAAGTACCACTATCAACAGCATGATTATTAGAGCAGCGGTCGTGACTGAAAAGAGTGAATGTAGTGTAACTGGGCACCGGGCTATCACCAGAGAGAATAGTCTGGGGCTATCAATATTGACACAATGCTGGAGCGGGGGTGGGGGGTGGGACGTGGGGGGGGGGGGGGGTGAATAAAATGTGGAAAAAAGGTTGGGGGATTATGTGTTGGGCCTGGACTGTCAGACAGGTAGGCCTATAGGTCTTCTACATAAAGGGAGCAATAATGGAATTCCTGCCTTATAACCTTGTGCGACGCCACAGTAAACTATGACTGTCTGTGGAACTCTCTCTGTCTCTGTCCTGTCTGTCTCTCCCTCTGTGCGATCTCTGTCTCTCTGTCTCATTGCCTCTGTCTTGTCTGTCTCTCTCTGTCTCTCTGTCTCTGGAATTCAGCTTATCTCCTCTGTCTCTCTCTCTCTCTCTCTCTCTCTGTCTCTCTCTATCTCTCTCTCTCTAATCTCTCTCTCTCTCTCTCTCTCTGTTCTCTCTCTCTCTCTCTTGAAGAGCTTATGTAAGCTATTGCCAATAAAATATTTGCGTTTGCGTTGCGCTGCGTTGCGTCGCCTCTCTCTCTCCTCCCCTCTCTCTCGTCTCTCTCTCTCTCTTGCTCTCTCTCTCTCTCTTCTCTCTCTCTTCTCTCTCTCTCTCTCTCTCTCTCTCTCTCTCTCTCACTAGTCTCCTCTCTCTAGCTCTCTCTCTCTCTCTCTCTCTCTCTCTCTCTCTCTCTCTATCTCTCTCTCTCTCTCACACACACACACACACACACACAACACACACACACACACACACACACACCACACACACACACACACACACACACACACACACATGCACATGACAGACACATGCCCACATGCATGCAAGCTCACACGTTCAGGTCACTTACGTTCATTTAGATTTCAGTAGGTTTTAAACGTTTATAATACTCCATCACCGTGACGAACGAAACTAATTAAGCCGCACCAATACAAGGGCCATTTAAGGGGAACAACAAGTTGAGCAACTTTCGAACCTTTTCCACACACAGAGTAGCAGCCTAAACAAGATAGCATGCAGAGCCGTATGAAAGTACTCCCAGTGAGCTTCAACAGCAAAGAACAAAACGAGAGCGGTACATTTTGACCAAATTTTCGTTGCCACTGGGTTTAACGTGTGCTAAGTGCATGGGCACGCGGGACCTCGGTTTAAACGTCTCATCCGAAAGACTCCACAGTTCAGACCGTAGGGCCTAGTGCAGAGTGAGAAGAAAAAAATCACTTGTACCCAGGTTCGAACTCGGGTATACTTGATTGTATACGAGGCGAACGCGTTACCTCTGTGCCCCTCTACACACCTTCTAGACAGACAGACCGACAGACAGTCAGATAAAGCAACGCACAAGCCTTACTTTCCTAAAATGTCCCCCGTACTTTTAGAAATGGGAGTGCAAAAAACGAAAGTGTCAATGGCTTCACATTAATTAGGGCCTACCTCCGCTGAAGTTGCTAAGCCTGATGAGCTGTCCCCGATGTCCACGAAGAAGATGCTTAGTATATCAATGTACTCGATATAATATGGCAGGCCATATAAAAATACTGCCAATGAGTTTGATTTCAGATGGTAAGACATTAGATATTATTATCATGTGTATTGATTGTTGATGACGAGATCTATTCCGAAATTTGTTAGTTGATTGACTGCTATGAGTTAATATATCTCTTCTCTCTCTCTCTCTCTCTCTCTCTCTCTCTCTCTCTCTCTCTCTCTCCTCTCTCTCTCTCTCTCTCTCTCTCCTCTCTCTCTCTCCTCTCTCAAGTCTCTCTCTCTCT
>CM065686.1:34742856-34747856 GCA_017654935.2 Phymorhynchus buccinoides
GTGCGTGCGTGTGTGTGCTTGTGTGTGTGTGTGTGTGTGTGTGTGTGTGTGACAGGTGAGTTTGGAGAGTAAAGGAGTGCAATGATAGACGAGACAAGATAATCAGAGAGAGATAGAGAGAGAGGGATACACAGAGAGAGAGAGAGAGAGAGAGAGAGAGAGAGAGAGAGAGAGAGAGAGAGAGAGAGAGAGAGAGAGAGAGAGAGAGAGAGAGAACAAGAACAAGAACAAGAACAACGATTTAATGAACTGGGCCATCTGCCCATGTCAAACGGAACAGTGGGGTAGGGGCGATAACAAATAAGGAAAAATAACAGAGAGAGAGAGAGAGAGAGAGAGAGAGAGAGAGAGAGAGAGAGAGAGAGAGAGAGAGAGAGAGAGAGTAGGGAGAGAGAGACAGACAGAGAGAGAAAGAGAGAGGTACATGTACAAAGCTTTCAAGATGTCAACCCAAATCATCCAAACTCGAAACAGGTTACAGTTCAGCAGGGCTCCAGTAAAACTGAACTGTTGACTGGAACTGGCAGTTATTGCGAGTGGCCGATTATGTCGGATTCTTGTGTCATTTGATCTTATAATTACATGCGTACGTACCCTTTTTATATATTTTACAATCCATTGTAGATAAGCGCTTAGGAGAAACGGGATATGGGTTAATTAATAGCCGAAGGAAGGAAGATCGAGAAAATGGGTGAAAAGGGAAGGATGAGTCAAGGGTAATTTTGTTGCATAAAACGTAAGGCTATGCGGGTATCTTGTTGTATAAAAACTAAAAGGCTATAAACCCTAGCTTTATAACTTTTATTCCTAAACCTAACCCTAACCCTAGCTTTATAACTTTTATACACCTACACCCTTTCCACTTCCCACCCTTCCCCGCACAAACAAATACATACGACTTACCCTCCCCACCACCCAACCCCCACTCACACACACACACACACACACACACACGCACACACACACACACACACACACACACACACACACACACACACACACACACACACACACACACACACACACACACGCACACTATTTCTGAGTCTTTCTCTCCTAAACGCATTACCCCCCCCCCCCGACCCCCCCCACTCCTCCCCCCCCCCTCCCCGACACACACACACACACACACACACACACGCACACGCACACCACCACCCCCCCACCACACACACACACACACACGCACACGCGCACGCACACTCTATTCTGTTTCTTTAAGCGCTCTCCTAAGCGCATTACCCCCCCCCCCACCCACCCACACGCACACTCCCCGATACACACACACACACACACGCGCGCGCGCGCACGCGCACACACGCACACACACACACACACACACACACACACACACACGCACGCACGCACGCACACACACACACACACACACACACACACACACACACACACACACACACCACACACACACCACACACCACCACCACCACCATCACCGCACCACATCACTCACATAGCCAGCAATTACACGGCACCTCCATTTCCATTCAAAATATAAAAAAAAGGGCCAAAGTCACGGACTGATGCATCTGAACCATTACTAGATGTACAGGAACCCGATTGATAACATACAATCCTACCCCCACCCCTATGACACCACCCCGCCCCACCCCTATTGTGCCTGTTTGCTCAGTCGTTCTCAATGCTCAATGCTCAACCTGTCTTGTCGTCTGTGCTCACCGTCTCAGTATTGGCTGCCTATGAAAACCACCTTCAATACTTTTGTGAAGGTACATAATTGACAAACAATAAAGTGCGTATATTAACTATACTTGAGTAGTAGACCAATATTTCTTAAAGGTGGACCCTGACGGATGAGGGTTTTTTTTTTTTGCAAGAAAGACGTCGAGATCACCAGAAAGACAGCCTTTTCAAGGATCGGAACACTCACTTTGCTCTGGATTCCTAGAAATTAAACCGTCAAAACGGCGATTCCTCCTTGGCGGAGATGCCGGAGAGAGTAGCCATTTTGGATGAAGCGTTTTCTTTGTTTGTAGTGCAGTAAAAAAAAAAAGGATCTATTTCCTTTGTTGTGAGCGAAACTCCTTTAGATAAACTGTATAATTTTTTTTTCAAAAGCAGCCTTGTATTGCCACATTTTTGTGCAAGCGATTTGGCGGCCATTAGAAAAGAGACGGCACACGCCTTCTCTTTGGGTGAAATAATTTGACTTCAAGGAGGAATCGCCGATTTGACTGTTTGATTTCTAGGAACCCAGAGCAAAGTGAGTGTTGCAATATCTGTAAAGGGTGTTTTCGTGGCGATCTCGACGTGTTTCTTACAAAAAAACTCATCCGTCAGGGTGCCCCTTCAACAGTTCTAGCGCTGTGTACAGTGGATTCCTGATAACTATAAAAAAAACGGATAACTAAAAAAACACTGGATAACCCACAATCATTTTCTGGTCCAAGTTTAATCATCTTTATGCTAAAAGGTCTTTTTATCTCAAAATAACATTTAAGTGTCTCCAATTTTGACTTAAGCGATTTTCACTGCATAATACATTGTTTTGACGTTCTTCAAGTGGTTCTCCGTTCCATCTCAACCGTCCAGAGGGAATGAACTTTTTTTTTCTTTCGAGTAAAGCATGCATTGCCTTAATGACAGACAGAAACAGTGACAGAAGTTCTAAAAAAAAACACCACACCAGGCAAACACATGGCAGGGTGCTTGGCATTGAATATAATGTCTTTTGCATTTGATGGGAGTGTAGAGCGATGTCCTGGGTAAATAATGATATAATATTCGCCCGGGATGGTGCTAGAGGGGAGTCAATGACATGACACCGCAATGTCGAACTATGGTGGCATTCTCTCGGCATGCGTTCTCATTTTTTTGTTGTCTCATAATTATGGTTGTTCATTGTCTGCATAAGTGCCAGGGTTGAGTTTCTCTAGACAACGGTCGCCGCGCGCATAACTGTTACGCCAAAAGGGGGTCTAAGAAACACTTTAGAAAACATTTGCGGAAGAATATTACAAGCTCTTGTCGGATTGGCTATAAAAAAAAGTATTATTTTAACCAAACTTTATTGGACCAATCAACAACAAGAAATGTATTCACCCCATGCAAGTCACGTGATAGTTCGCCAACAGATACTTTGGGAGTAGCCACAAAACGTGTTCGACAAACGTCGCCGAAAGAGGTGTTTCTTAGTACCGTTTTTGCCGATTTGCGCCCACGCTACGTAACGTTAGTCCTTGTGAAACAGTCACCTGTTTTTTTGCTTCCAGACACTTTTGTATTTTCGCTTTGTATGTTAATTTCTTACTCTCTGTCAACGCTTTGGTTCTACGCTTATCTCCCCCTCCCCACCCCTCTTAATCTGTGTCATATTATCTCTTCCCAAACAAATGTTGATTATAATAGACCTAGTTTTCAACCACACTGTTTACATTTGATTTGTTGTTCTTTCCAAACGGTTCGGAATCCTTCTACCTTCATGAGACAGGCAGAGAGAGAGAGAGAGGGAGAGAGAGAGAGAGAGAGAGAGAGAGAGAGAGAGAGAGAGAGAGAGAGAGAGAGAGAGAAGAGAGAACACACGCACACACTTAAGCACGCAGGCACGCATGCACGCATATTAAGCACGCATACACACACACACACACACATACACACACACACACACACACACACACACACACACACACACACACACACTATCTCTCTCTCTCTCTCTCTCTCTCTCTCTCTCTCTCTCTCTCTCTCTCTCTCTCTCTCTCTCTCTCTCTCTCTCTCTCTCTCTCTCTCTCTCTCTCTCTCTCTCTCTCTCTCTCTCTCTAACCGAGCCTACGAAGCATTAAGCTTCTCACTACCAACTCAGTCAATCATAAAAACGAGACCACTTTCTTTTATAACAACGCCGTACGTCCAATCGTCTTCACATTTTCACATCAATAAAGAAAACGTCCAGTAAAGGTACATTTGGCAATAGACACCCACCCCTCTCTCTCTGTCTCTCTCTGTCTGTCTCTCTCTATGTCTGTCTCTCTGTCTGTCTCTCTGTCTCTCTCTCTCTCTCTCTCTCTCTCTCTCTCTCTCTCTCTCTCTCTGTCTCTCTCTCTCTCTCCTCTCTCTCTCTCTCTCTCTCTCTCTCTCTCTCTCTCTCTCCTCTCTCTCTCTCTCTCTCTCTCTCTCTCTCTCTCTCTCTCTCTCTCTCTCTCGATAATTCTTCGATGATTATTTTTTGCATGCTTCTTCATTATTTTTGTGTTGAATATATTGATTTTCTTGCATGTTTGTTTGAGGGCAAGATGTAAAAAAGCCCATTGTGTGCTTACTCTTTTTCCCTCAATAAAATTTTTTCGTTCGTTCGTTTTGTTCTCTCTCTCTCTCTCTCTCTCTCTCTCTCTCTCTCTCTTCTCTCTCTCTCTCTCTCTCTCTCTCTCTCTCTCTCTCTCTCTCTCTCTCTCTCTCTCGCTCTCTCTCTCTCTCTCTCTCTCTCTCTCTCTCTCTCTCTCTCTCTCTCTCTCTCTCTCTCTCTCCTCTCTTTCCAACCATCAACCTATGCCAAGATTCTTGTAAATCTGATATGCTTCTCTGTATATCTGCATGAATGTCTCATTCTCCTCCCCCCCCCCCCCCCTCTCTCTCTCTGTATTGTGGTCTATGGCCAAAGTGCAATAAACTAGTTTCAGTGTTCAGTGTTCTCTCTCTCTGTGCAAACAACCTTCTTCAATTCATACAGGCCTACTTACCTCCAACCACAAGAACAGGTTGTACGACAGTCCGCCGTGTCCGAGTATGACTGCGAGTCTGGATTTCAGAGCTGAGCTAATGTAATAGTAGATGTTGTTTAAGGATACACTGACGCACCACGATTAAGTCCCTCTGGGGTTTTTTTCTGGGTAGCTGTGACCCACATACAGATGTCCCCAACTTCAAATTGAGGCTGCTCTTTAAAATGACGTTTCGGTTTGAATTTAGGGGCATTTGTATGGGAGTGAGGCCTGGTCAAAACAAGATGTCTGTCCAGCTACGTG
>CM065686.1:34752856-34755356 GCA_017654935.2 Phymorhynchus buccinoides
CACACACACACACACACACACGCACACGCACGCACGCGCACGCACGCACACGCACACACGCACACACGCACGCACGCACGCGCACGCACACACACACACACACACACACACACACACACACACACACACACACACACACACATGATTCAAAGCATAATTATACGCAAACACCAAAATAAATGATCAAGAGTTCTTATGCACATAATAATAATAATAATAATGAGCTTTTATATGCGCACAAGCCCTAAGCGCTTACAATAATAAACAAATAAATGAATACCCCCCCAAAAAAAAACCACCCAAAGACAAACAACAACAACAACAACAAAAAAGCAGTAGAAAATATGAGAATGTCAAAAATTTCCTAGCATACACACACACACACACACGCGCGCGCACACACAAACGCGCGCACACAAACAAAACACACACATAATGCATAATACTCTCTTATTATGTCTATTTTACCCATATTACACGGTCCTACTATAGTCGGGAATGCATTTCGAAACAGGAAAGAAATCAACAATAGTTGCAGTAATAAGAGCTGCAAAGTGTTATATACTTCTATCTCTTGATGACACTTAGAAGTAGGCCTACAAAGTGCAAAAAGCGGATTTCGACATACAATGTGCTGATGTAATCACAGTGCTAGAGAAACTAATAAGCTGTGAGTTTTAATTTCTTGTCCTAAAGTACACGATTGTACAAGTAAAATATATTCTTATATCATCTTCGGCTTTATTCTCCAAAAGCTGGACATAACAATAACAGCAACACACTGAGCACAACCGTTAGCTATTATATTATATTTGTTCAAACAGTTTAAGGTAGCCCCGACTCAACAAATAGTATTAAAACACAGACATCAATGTTGAAAGACTACAATTTATAAACAGGTTATGAACATTTGCAGCAATTTACGCAGATGAAAAGTGTGTGTGTGTGTGTGTGTGTGTGTGTGTGTGTGTGTGTGTGTGTGTGTGTGTGTGTGTGTGTGTGTGTGTGTGTGTGTGTGTGTGTGTGTGTGTGTGTGTGTGTGTGTGTGTGTGTGTGTGTGTGTGTGTGTGTGTGTGTGTGTGTGTGTGTGTGTGCGTGCGTGTGTGTGCGTGCGTGTGTGCGTGCGTGCGCGCGCGCGTGTGTGTGTGTGAGATCTTGGAATGAACGAGAACAGAGTGAAGAAAAGAGAAGAAGATGGTGCTGATTACGTATTACGAATAGCATCGGACATGAAGTGTCAAACTATGCGTGCATACTTTTTCAGACGAACGCAGGTGATTTCTATAGAATAGTGTGGGCCAACACTGTATGGATACATGAAACACGTTTTGGATTGAAACTACAAGAAACTAAACATTAAGACTAGGTAACTGTGACAACAATTGCAATGTGATGCAACGATTTTGAATTATTCAGAAAAACTCACAAATCACTCCAGCCATACACACAAACAAAACATACATAAACAAAAGGAGAACTGAAAGAAGATTACGGGTTTTTACTTCAGGTTTAGACATAGGGAAGTGGTAGATCAAACTTTTTTTTTATATATACTTTATATAGAAAAACTCTCTGTACACCGATTGGTTTACCCACAACAAACCACTACAAAAGCAAAGTCAGAGGCAAAATTGTGGTCTAAGGGAGCGAAGCGAGTTTAGAAGTGACCAAGGTATGGTGTGCACACAGATTTACTTCCCTTGAAGCAAATGCATCAAATTGACAGCTATCTATTAATTCCGGACATAATTATATGGCTGGAACGACTTGAATGAGTACCTCCACAGCTAGACGTCAGATTATTTATTCTTCTCAAACCGTGCACACAGTTTAAATTACATGTTTCCCCTTCCTTTGAAGCATTTACTTTTGTGATAAACAAACATAGCACAATACATAAGCATTAACCAAGCATCATGTAATTAGGGAAAAAATGATATTCAATCCCCATACGTAATTTAAAGAGCTATCAGAAATCGAAAATTGTGAAAGATTATTAAAAAGACACAACATACAACAAAGATTTAATAGTGAACAAAATGAATATGATGCTTTGACAAAAATGAATGTTCAATTGAACTAAAAAGCATCAAAACGCTACACTCACACAAGCACATGAAGATGAAATACGTAATAAATGCATTGAATAAAACCAAATTTTCGTCTTTAAAAAGACTTTGACGAGGTGAATGAAGACAACACACTACACTTAACAATGACCGTATACTTTAATAAAGGTTTAGTGTTTTATTAAAGAATAGTCAAGAAACGGGAGTAGTTGCAGGCTTCACACACACACACACACACACACACACACACACACACACACACACACACACACACGCACACACACGCACACACATGTGTGCACGCACGCATGCAAGCACAAACACACACACGAAGACCTGCATACACACACACATCCACATATTAAAACAAAGAGTCAAGGATTAATATAATCAAAAAAATGTTTTTTTGTGTAAAACCCATCCATCTACAA
>CM065686.1:34760356-34762856 GCA_017654935.2 Phymorhynchus buccinoides
GAGCGGACCTGCTGGAGCTTCATTTGTGTGGATGGAGGACCATGACATAGCGGACCTGCTGGAGCTTTATTTGTGTGGATAGAGGGCCATGACATAGCGGACCTGCTGGAGCTTTATTTGTGTGGATGGAGGACCACCACAGAGCGGACCTGCTGGAGCTTTATTTGTGTGGATAGAGGGCCATGACATAGCGGACCTGCTGGAGCTTTATTTGTGTGGATAGAGGGCCATGACATAGCGGACCTGCTGGAGGTTTATTTGTGTGGATGGAGGACTATGACATAGCGGACCTGCTGGAGCTTTATTTGTGTGGATGGAGGGCCGCGCATGCAATAGGAACTGTACGGAAATAATGAAGGGAATAATTTCATGGTGTGTGGGAGTGATCTTGCCTAATTCAATTGGTCAAACAGGTACATTACTCTACCATCATGTAGAATCCCAGCTCTCGCCTCGTGTGTGTGAGTAGACTTACATCTCTTAGAACACCGTGCGTCATTATAAAATGGATGTCATTTATATTTTTACGTCACATTTTGCAAGTTTCATCAGTTTGTGGATACTGGCCGCCCCTCATTTTTCAATAGAAAAAATGTTTGCAAGTCGCTGACTCGCATCCTGCGGTTTAAAGCTTCTGCGCCATGCTGCCACTGTTGCTATGGTTTTGACCGTGTAAGTCGAGGTAATCAAGTCTAATTTTCGCGAAGTGCTCTCCCCTAGTTGCTTCCGAAAATCGTCTATTGGAGCGGAGTTTTAGGCAGGGATATGCAGTAGAAAATAGTGTGGATAGAGGGGAATAAAGTGGAGTGGACGGATGGAGCTTTATTGGTGGATGGAGGGACATCAAGTGGAGTGGATGGATGGAGCTTTATTGGTGGATGGAGGGCCGTGCAAGTGGAGTGGATGGATGGAGCTTTATTGGTGGATGGAGGGACATCAAGTGGAGTGGATGGATGGAGCTTTATTGGTGGATAGAGGGCCATCAAGTGGAGTGGATGGATGGAGCTTTATTGGTGGATGGAGAGGGACATTGGTGGATGGAGGGACAAGTGGAGTGGATGGATGGAGCTTTATTGGTGGATGGAGGGACATCAAGTGGAGTGGATGGATGGAGCTTTATTGGTGGATAGAGGGACATCAAGTGGAGTGGATGGATGGAGCTTTATTGGTGGATGGAGGGACATCAAGTGGAGTGGATGGATGGAGCTTTATTGGTGGATGGAGGGACATCAAGTGGAGTGGATGGATGGAGCTTTATTTGTGGATAGAGGGCCATCAAGTGGAGTGGATGGATGGAGCTTTATTGGTGGATGGAGGGCCATCAAGGGAGTGGATGGATGGAAGTGTGGATGGAGGGCCATCAAGGATGGATGGATGGAGCTTTATTGGTGGATGGAGGGACATCAAGTGGAGTGGATGGATGGAGCTTTATTGGTGGATGGAGGGCCATGAAGTGGAGTGGATGGATGGAGCTTTATTGGTGGATGGAGGGACATCAAGTGGAGTGGATGGATGGAGCTTTATTGGTGGATGGAGGGCCATCAAGTGGAGTGGATGGATGGAGCTTTATTGGTGGATGGAGGGACATCAAGTGGAGTGGATGGATGGAGCTTTATTGGTGGATGGAGGGACATCACGTGGAGTGGATGGATGGAGCTTTATTGGTGGATGGAGGGCCATCAAGTGGAGTGGATGGATGGAGCTTTATTGGTGGATGGAGGGACATCAAGTGGAGTGGATGGATGGAGCTTTATTGGTGGATGGAGGGACATCAAGTGGAGTGGATGGATGGAGCTTTATTTGTGGATGGAGGGCCATCAAGTGGAGTGGACGGATGGAGCTTTATTGGTGGATAGAGGGACATCAAGTGGAGTGGATGGATGGAGCTTTATTGGTGGATGGAGGGCCATTTGGAGTGGATTGGAGCTTTATTGGTGGATGGAGGGACCATGGAATGGATGGAGCTTTATTGGTGGATGGAGGGACATCACGGGATGGAGGATGGAGCTTTATTGGTGGATGGAGGGACATCAAGTGGAGTGGATGGATGGAGCTTTATTTGTGGATGAGATAAGTGGAGGGACCATGGAGCTTTATTGGTGGATGGAGGGCCATCATGTGGAGTGGATGGATGGAGCTTTATTGGTGGATGGAGGGCCATCAAGTGGAGTGGATGGATGGAGCTTTATTGGTGGATAGAGGGACATCAAGTGGAGTGGATGGATGGAGCTTTATTTGTGGATAGAGGGCCATCAAGTGGAGTGGACGGATGGAGCTTTATTGGTGGATAGAGGGACATCAAGTGGAGTGGATGGATGGAGCTTTATTTGTGGATAGAGGGCCATCAAGTGGAGTGGACGGATGGAGCTTTATTGGTGGATGGAGGGCCATCATGTGGAGTGGATGGATGGAGCTTTATTGGTGGATGGAGGGACATCAAGTGGAGTGGATGGATGGAGCTTTATTGGTGGATGGAGGGCCATCAAGTGGAGTGGATGGA
>CM065686.1:34773917-34776417 GCA_017654935.2 Phymorhynchus buccinoides
ATAATTGTCTGAAGCTTACAAATGTATAATTTTCTCAGAATGGTCAGTTTGACACTTAATGTCCCTTTCGTAGTGCTGGGTCACATATGCCAGAATGTACCAGCTACACATCGCGTGATGCTGATGGTGCCAGCGTAGATTGATGATGATACAAGGAGCTTCAGGTCGAAGAAAAACAAGATGGCGACTCATGGGTCGAGTTTCCGGTGACCTTCAGATCAACTTGCAAACGACGTAATAAAAACAGTTTCCGTCAACACATATTTCTGACCTATATTGCTTCTTACCAATCGCCTTTCATCAAGGAATCTGCCTGTGAGAAGGAGAAAGATAATAATAATAATAGTATATAGGATGAACTTTTCACCAAGACGTCGCGTGCAAAAGGAAGACTGGCTTATACCAATTAGCAGTCATGGAAGCTCGAAGATATGATAAAAAATAAATTTAAAAAAAGCTCGAAGATTCTTCTTATTCTTCTTCTGCGTTCCCAGGCCATATGGCCATAATGGTTAAGGTACATATGTGTCAGGTTTTCAGTTTTCACTGGTCTCCCCGCTGCGCTTAGCCGACACATTCCGATTTCGGAGGAGCTCAAAGGAGAACAATGTTTTTTTGGAATATATATTTTTTTTAAAAAGGCAGGAGAATGGACCAATAAGTCAGAAATATAGTAGATGATAGAAAGCAAAGGAAAAAAGGCAGAGTCAAAGAGAGTGGCAGATTAGAGGAAGTTACAAGCACAGAACTTCCAGAAGGTGGGGGAACTACTTTTTACAAAAGACCCCCCCCCCCCCCCCGGTATCCCCACGGGGAGAAGCTCGAAGATAAGGGACAAAGCAAAGATGTCGGAGAAGAGGAGGTGGGGGGAGGGGGGGGGGGGGGAGGTGGTGTGGTGGTGGTGGTGGTTAGAAATGAAATGAAATGAGTGACTATGTGGGTGAAGAAGAGAAGCGGAGGGGAACAAAACAAATACATTTTTAATCTTCTGTGATTGTAATTGAAGAATCAGTTTGTATCGGTGAATGCCTGTCAAGTTGTCCGGAAGCATTCTGCTGGTTTGGTGGTCTGGGACGGTATTCATGTCGAGATAGCATGAGACTTAGCATGATGCTAACTTAGAAGCTCTTCCAATGTCCTATAGGATTTAATAGGACTTTTGGAAGAGCTTCTAAGTTAGCATCATGCTAAGTCTCATGCTATCTCGACATGAATACCGTCCCAGTGGTTCCCCATGCACGATGTAACACGGGCCTTGGCCTTGCTTTCTGTGTTTAACAGATTGTTGGGGTTACTGCACTCCTTTTCTCAGATTGTTGTTTTGTTTTATTGCTTCTGTATTCTGTTAGTTTACTGATATGATAGACATGAACGTGCGTGAGCGGAGAAGGTGCACGCATAGTTGTGTACGAATGCGTGCGTAGCCATATTCTGATTAAATCCAGTTCTCTGATCATGGCGGTAGGTCTAATATCACACACAGTACACACACACACACAGACAGAGAGAAAAAGAAAGACAGACAGACAGACAGATAAACAAACAAACAGACAGACAACACACACACACACACACACATACACACACACGCACACACACGCACACACGCACACGCACACACACACACACACACACACACACACACACACACACACACCACACACACACACACACACACACACACACACACACACACACACACACACACGGGCGCGAAACAATGGTCAACCTAGGCCGCCGATTTCACCGCCAGGTGGCGACCCACTCAATATGGGATTACCTCGTGATAACCTTAATTGGGAATAAAGAGGGAGAGGGACTCCTCTCCCTCTCTCTCTTTCTCTCTACCCCCAACTAAAGATATAGAAAGGATCAGCCCCACTCGAGCTTTTGGAAACCTGGGTTGGATATCACGACAGACAGTTGGCGCTAGTTCATAAGCTAAATCCCTTAAATATCAGCTAGATTTGGGGTTAACTGTAAAGCTAAAGTTAACCATCGTTGCATGGGTTCAATTTTCACTAGCTATGTGCTAATTCAACCCTAGTTAGCATACCAACTTTAGAGGTACTGGCGGTGAAATCAGCCAGCTAAGACGCTCATTGAACGATGCCTATAACGTTCAACGTGATTCTGTTCTGTTATTATCATCCGATCGATGCTCTCTTTCAATTCCCCCACACACGCAAAGCTCCCCAGAATGTTGCCGGAAACAAATTTAATTCTGTTGTCAAGTATTTCGTGTCGTATCCGCTTTATATTTAGGCCCATTTCTAACAATACTGTGCACAAAAAATTCAAAAAAATAAACGTGTTATTTTTTAGGTAAAAATTTGTTTCACGTTTCACTTGTTTCCCCTAACAGTCGATTTGAATTATTTCATGTTACATAATATATTATTTTGTTTCAGTCATCATCAATCACATTTTCATTTAAACTGCCCAAACAGTTGATAACATTGTCGACACTGTGAGTGAGTGGAACTCTCTTCCATCTGAG
>CM065686.1:34796417-34798917 GCA_017654935.2 Phymorhynchus buccinoides
GTAGTAGTAGTAGTAGTAGTACAGTGGAGCCTCGCTTACAAGACCTTCAGAAATAATCCAAAATAAGGTCCAAAATGAGGTTTTATAAGGGAGGGTTCTTATAAGGGAGGTAATGTTAATACTTACAAAGAAGGGCAATGTCTCAGAGAAGTAGGTCTTAATATGTGGGAGGGAGTCTTATAATGGGAGGTCTTATAAGGGAGGTTCCACTGTAGTAAGTACTTACAGTTTATCGTCATACAGAGCTTTGGTGGCTGCCCAGGCTGCGGTGATAATGATAGGAATCACTGGGAAAAAAAAAACCAACCACACACACATACACATAACAACAAAAAGTCAAAGTTCCCAATTATTATTATTTTATAATTATTATTCTTTTTTTCTTTTTAGTCCCCGAGCATTGTTGGGGGGGGGGGGGGGGGGGGGGGGGGGGGGGGGGGGGGGGTGTTCTTCTAAATGTTGATGATTTGTTTTTATTTCAATACCTTACGCTATCTTCCTTTCTTGTCACTGTAAAGCGCATAGAGCATTTCAATGGATTATTGCGCTATATAAATACAATTCTTCTTCTTCTTCTTCTTCTTCTTCTTCTTCTTCTTCTTAATATTATTCTTATTCTTATTCTTATTATTATCATTATCATTCTTCTTTTTCTTTTTCTTCTTCTTCTTCTTCTTCTTCTTCTTATTATTATTATTATTATTATTATTATTATTATTTCAAATCACCCTCTCAGAATACTCAATCGAGGGAAAAATATACTGTCCACGGATTAGGCAACAAACGAAAGCGCTTTAAAATGCGGACATGTCTTAATGGACATTTGAAAATGTTTCGAACAAACAAACAAAAACGAGGGAGATAAAAAACACACGAAAAAACCCCGAGCGGTTTAAAGTTCTCTCGCGTGAGTTAGTTCCCTCTATCCGTTAGTTCCTCGAGGACGGACGGACGCACTCACGGAAGCACTGACGTACAGACGGACACAAAACCCACCCCAAAACAGTAGTTCCCCGGTTCGGTGAAACTATGGAACTAATAAACAGGCATAGCAATGGAGGAAAGTCATTTTTTCTCTGAACATAGTATAGGGTTTCAGGAGATGTCGCCCCTTGGTGTAATCAACTGATTTAACCCTTTCACCGCCAAAGTCGCATTTTAGCACCACAGTGATTTAGCACCTATGTCACTAAAGGGCCTATTGGGGACTATTACCCAAAGACCCTATTGTCTTACTTTTGGGAAGTAAGGATAGACCTTATTATGTTATATATGTCACAGAAGAATCCCCAATACAGCAGATGGATTGTGTTCTCTACCCAGGGAAATTTAATGGAAATATTTGGCTGAAATATGGCTGGCGGTGAAAGGGCCAAAGCCCTTTATGGTGATCAGGGGACAGTTGCTCTCGTTTTAAATAAAGCGAATGTATTCGTAAGCAATCACGTGACAAAGCAGCATCAGCATGAAGATCGCAGAGCACGACAAGCTTAGAGCTTATACTCGGACACTAATTGCTCTTGAAGATGAGTTAGTTAGTTAGTTAGTTAGTCTGTTATAGTCCCATCAACAGCTATGGTTATCTCAGGACTGTCACCGCGTAAAGTTCGACCACGCATAGCCAAACACAATGATTCTTAACAACGTCCAAAAACCTGAAAAGAACAAAAATAAATAAAAAGTACAATTCACGACATGGCATCTTTTTTTTTTTTTCTTTTTTTTTCCTGTCCCATCTTCTGGGCTGTACAGTGGCGTTGCTCCCACGCCGCTCGTTCCGAATCCCAATTCGCAGCTACACCCGGGTTTGTTCAAGTCGCAGAAACCGAGACCAGCAGTCCAAGGGGAGAGAATTTATGTTAGGCCGTCAGACGACATGGCATCTTTATCGTTGTACCCTATAGCTCATACGTTCACACAGTGCTGGAAACGATGAGCCACTCTACTCTACTTATGGGATCCAGGTTTTTTTTTAAAGTGATAAAGGATAACAAACACATCCTAGGAAGAACAAAATATAAAAAGGCCATATAGGCAAATATGCACTGCAGAATGGGCAACATGTGCCCGCACAAGTGCGTAAGGTCTCACGCGTGAAAGCCAGTGAACAATAACAAAAAAACACACCTGCCATGTCATAAATTGTAAATGAGGATGGAGAGAATGAAAAATGGGGATGAGGGGCTAAACTCTTAGTTTAAAGCTCCCCCACCACGACAAGGTGGAAACCCGCGGGGGAGTCTTGAAAATGAATATGTCTAACTGTTCAAACATGGGGAAAGGGAATCTACTCAAGCTTAAAATATGACCCCTTCACAGCACACCAACCCCCCGCATTCTGACTGCTTTTTAATTTCCCCAGAGAGCTATTTGTTTAAAGCTATTTTCTTTCACATAGGCAAGTATTCCTTTCAATGAATGTTGTTAGGGATAGGGAAAGACCTTAAAAATGGCACACTACAACAAAGGAAGGGATTACAACTTTGGATTGGTTTATACT
>CM065686.1:34806417-34808917 GCA_017654935.2 Phymorhynchus buccinoides
TAGGGTTAGGGATAGGGTTAGGGATAGGGTTAGGGATAGGGTTAGGGATAGGGTTAGGGATAGGGTTAGGGATAGGGATAGGGTTAGGGATAGGGTTAGGGATAGGGTTAGGGATAGGGTTAGGGATAGGGATAGGGTTAGGGATAGGTTAGGGATAGGGTTAGGGATAGTAAGAAAGTAACAGAAAGTCACGTAGAGTGCATTAGAACCTGCAAGAGTGCATACTATGCGAAATGGCAAACCCGTTTATGCGAACTGCCAGTTTTTTTTAGAAGAGACACTCGACTTGCGCCCGCGGCTCTGATCAAAGGATTATGCGAAACGCATTATGCGAACCGGTGGGCACCCAACTGCACCATTTACTTCCAACTCACCCAGGAAGGTGTGGGAATACAGGCCAATGCTTACTGATAGTGATGACGGCACACGGTCACAAGTAGTAGTAGAATAGAGTTCACAACTGAAGTTTCTTCCAACAACAAAAAAAAGGTAGGGTAGTGTGAGGTGGTTTTACGTGGCCCAAGATTGTAGTATCAAAGTCATGGTCTTAAAGACCCACCACGTCACGTGTCAAAATCACGGTTTTCACGTGTTTCCCCTCTTATAGCTGGTAAGAAATGTTAAGAAATCTTCCAAGCATGTGTCAAGTCAAAATCATCTTTATTGCCCTCATAAAAACAAACAAAACCTGCCCTCATAAAAACAAACAAACACATGAATCAAAAATCTATGAAAAAAATAACATATTTACAGGAACACAAAACATAGTAAACATTAGGATCAGTATAATGAAAGAAAAAAACAACACCACAACAAAGAACCAAACAGAAGAGAGAAGGGGGGTAGGGAGGGAGAGAGAGAGAGGGGTGGGTGTGAGAGGGAATGTGACACGTGACGTGCGGGGTCTTTAAAGTCCTGCTACACCGTCAACTAATATCGTACGACGTGTCGTACGATACGATTCGATCACCCGTTCTCGAAGAACAATTTTGATTCGCGCTTCCAGACCACGTGATCGAATCGCATCGCACAGTCGTACGATATCTGTTGTCGTGTAGCAGACCCTTCACAGAAAGAGAAGATGGCATCCCCAGGAACGCACAAAATCGCGGTTTAGCATGCGATGCGATCGAGCTTAGTGCTCCATTTTGCTTTATGACTAATAATTTAGGAGACACGCAAATACCGAAGCGATCACTCTATAAACTTCGGAAAGAAAAAGATTCCGATTCCGGAGCATAATAGCATCGTATGATCTCAACTAAAGCCATGATCCAAAACCAGGCATCAAGCCATCAAATGGGACACTGGGACGATAAAAACAACAACACCAAGACATACTTTGTTCACATCAATTACAAAAAAACCTAAAACTGAATCAAAATTGGACAATGTGAATTTGAAAAAAAATACCATTATGAACATCAACCACGATAACAAACACTAAATCAGCATGATGTAATCAGTATTGCAATCGATCACCAACTAATCACCCCCACCCCCACCCACCCACCCCAAAAAAAGATAACCGAATCTTGGTAGCAAAACCATAATTATAAGAATCCCCCCAAAAAATTACCTTTTAGGATCTTTATAAAAGTCGGCATGAAAAGGGCGTGATGAAGGAAATAAAAAACAATTAAACGAACAATCAAACAAACAAAATCGGAAGGGATTACGAAGAGAAAAAAAAGAAAAAAAAAAAAAAGATAAAGAAAGAATATCCGAAGTATGAATTATTGCATAACTGACAAGTCAATAGAGGCTTTGATGCCGAACCTGCAAACTGAAGCAAGGCGGCAAATAGTTGAAGCGACTACTAAGGCCAAGGACGATAACATCTACAACAACACTAACAACAACAACAACGACAACAACAAAGAACCACGTATAAGACGAACTGATTGCACACAGAACCATTGTTTTACCTAAAATACATAAAAATAGCCAGGGCCAACAGCAAAGCGAGGGTTGAGACGCCAAAGCCAACTTGATAGATAATGCGAACAGGGACCTCGTCCATTTGTCCCTGAAATAAAAACAACAGAGTTATTGTCAACAACAACAATTAAACATTCGACATGGGAACGAGAAGAGAAAGGCACTGTGGTATATGGACTGAAAAAATGTGTGTGTGTGTGTGTGTGTGTGTGTGTGTGTGTGTGTGTGTGTGTGTGTGTGTGTGTGTGTGTGTGTGTGTGTGTGTGTGTGTGTGTGTGTGTGTGTGCGTGCGTGTGCGCGTGCGTGCGTGCGTGTGCGCACGTGTGTGTGTGTGTGTGTACGTGTGTGTGTGTGTGTGTGTGTGTGTGTGTGTGTGTGTGTGTGTGTGTGTGTGTGTGTGTGTGTGTGTGTGTGTGTGTGTGAGAGAGAGAGAGAGAGAGAGAGAGAGAGAGAGAGAGAGAGAGAGGGAGGGGGGGAGAGGGGAAAGAATAGCGAGAGAGAGAGAGAGAGAGAGAGGGAGAGAGAGAGAGAGAGAGAGAGAGAGAGAGAGAGAGAGAGA
>CM065686.1:34811417-34816417 GCA_017654935.2 Phymorhynchus buccinoides
TAGGCATGACAACAAGACTCCAGACTCCAGACTCAAGGCTACTATATTATCTCAAAAAGTGAGAAATTGATTTGTGGCACGGCATAAACACATATTATACAATATGAACATAATAATTACATACCCAACACGTAAAACTGTATAGGACATGAAAAAAGAAACCACGATTATTCAATGTAATAATAATAATAATAATAATAATAATAATAATAATAATAATAGTAACGATTATTCAATGTAATAATAATAATAATAATAATAATAATAAATAATAATAATAATAATAATAATAACGATTATTAAATGTAATAATAATAATAAAAATAATAATAACGATTATTCAATGTAATAATAATAATAATAATAATAATAATAATAATAATAATAATAATAATAGTAACGATTATTCAATGTAATAATAATAATAATAATAATAACAATAATAATAATAAATAATAATAATAATAATAATAATAATAATAATAATAATAACAATAATAATAATGACGATATTCAATTAATAATAATAATAATAATAATAATAATAATAATAATAATAATAATAGTAACGATTATTCAATGTAATAATAATAATAATAATAATAATAATAATAATAATAATAATAGTAACGATTATTCAATGTAATAATAATAATAATAATAATAATAATAATAATAATAATAATAATAATAACGATAATTCATATGTAATAATAATTAATAATAATAATAATAATAATAATAATAATAATAATAGTACGATTATTCAATGTAATAATAATAATAATAATAATAATAATAATAATAATAATAATAGTAACGATTATTCAATGTAATAATAATAATAAAAATAATATAGTAACGATTATTCAATGTAATAATAATAATAATAATAATAATAATAATAATAATAATAATAATAATAATAATAATAATAGTAACGATTATTCAATGTAATAATAATAATAATAATAATAATTAATAATAATAATAATAATAATAATAATAATAATAATATAATAATAATAGTGACGATTATTCAATGTAATAATAATAATAATAATATAATAATAATAATAATAATAATAGTAACGATTAGCATTCAATAATAATAATAATAATAATAATAATAATAATAATAATAATAATAATAGTAACGAATATCAATGTAATAATAATAATAATAATAATAATAATAATAATAATAATAATAATAATAATAACGATTATTCAATGTAATAATAATAATAATAATAATAATAATAATAATAATAATAATAATAATAATAATAATAGTAACGATTATTCAATGTAATAATAATAATAATAATAATAATAATAATAATAATAATAATAATAACGATATTCAATGTAATAATAATAATAATAATAATAATAATAATATTAACGATTATTCATGTAATAATAATATAATAATAATATATAATAATAATAATAATAATAGTAACGATTATTCAATGTAATAATAATAATAATAATAACAACAATAATAATAATAATATAATAATAATAATAATAATAATAATAATAATAATAATAGTAACAATTATTCAATGTAATAATAATAATAATAATAATAATAATAATAATAATAATAATAATAATAATAATAATAACGATTATTCAATGTAAATAATAATAATAAGAATAATAATAATAATAAGAATAATAATTATAATGCACCTGCACATAAAATAGGATTAGGATACAGTAAAAAGAACACATGAAATAGAATGCAGTAGCTCGATATAACCAAGCTCCACCCCCCACCCACCCCCACCCCCACACATGTGAGAAACACGCGCGCGCACACACACACACACGCGCGCGCACGCACGCACACGCATGCACATAGACATTGACCCACACGCACGCATATCACAACAATGTTATTCAAGAATGATAGGATGAACAATATGAGCCAAAGCTGGTTCATCTCCAGATGGAGACAGGATTAGAAACATCAAACATTATTTGTACTAATCATGCGTATGAAAATTAATTGAAGAAGGCTTTTCTTTGTTTCGAAAATGACATCTGAAAAACAACCATCGCAACACGTAAACAACACACAGGAATTCTTTCTTTTGTTCCTTGTTGTTGTTATGAGTGGGGTTTTTTTCTTCTCCCTTGTTCGTTTTATTTCCTTCCCTACTTGGCCATGTCCATTTAACCCTTTCACCGCCAGCCATTTGTCAGCAAAAAATGTCCATTAAGATTACCTGGGTAGAGACAAAAATCTGTCAGCAATACTGGGGATTCCTCTGTGACATATTTAAAGTAAGGCCTATCCTTACCTCCCACAATGAAGAGAACATGTTCTTGGCATAACGGACCCTGATTTGAGCCTTTTAGTGACATGGGTGTTAAATCATTGTGGTGCAAAAATGCGACGTTGGCGGTGAAAGGGTTAATTTTCGATTTTCGGGACAAGGGGGGGTATAAATGGAAGGACGAGCAGTATTTATTTTAAGTTTATCATTTTTTGTCCCTTATCGGTACATACTTTCATACTTAATCGGAACACGTCGACACACGCACTCACATCAAGAAGACTCTTCTTGCTCATATTCATAAACAGCGCACCAAGCGGAATTAATGAGTCCATACACCATACACTAGGTCAGACAGAAACCCAGACATTTTTGTATAAAGAATAACATTAAACGTTCGCCACAAAATAATGTCCATTGTAGTAGTAGTTCACACACATAAAATGTAAGAGAGAGAGAGAGAGAGAAAAAAAGAGAGAAAAAAGCTGTGTTGAAAAAAAAGACAAAAACAACACAAAAACACACAGGAATACACAATTATCAGGTCAGTAGCACACACACACACACACACACACACACACACACACACACACACACACACACACACACACACACACACACACACACTCTCTCTCTCTCTCTCTCTCTCTCTCTCTCTCTCTCTCTCTCTCTCTCTCTCTCTCTCTCTCACATACACACCACAGCCGTTCAAAACACACAAAAATCAAGCTGTTTAGTTAAAACACTGAATCAAGAAATCTTAGATAAAAACTGCATCAAGCATGTCCATGTACAAATATTTTGGCTGTATGTTCTTTATACATATGCATTGTTACTAATTCGGGACTTCCCTGGTGTTGCACTGCCTCTGAGCATTGCCTCCATGATCGTTCCCACCATCTTTATATCTACTAATGCCCCATATGTGTCCAGAGGACGTTAATCAGATCTTGTTCGCTCTTCATAGTATTTGAGATATATTTCATCCATCAGCTGTATGGTAAAAACTATTTTGTGTTGTGTAGTATTCTAATGCAACAATTATGTAGTAGAAACTGTTCTTAAATAATACAATTAATGTCGCACACATAAATACAACTGCCGCGTGAGTGAAACATTCTAGCAATAGCAAACTAATATAACTTATTGCCAAACATACTACAACATATTCTTGACTGTTATTTGTGAAAGGTTACTTAATATGGAAAACTTCAGGTTGGCTTGAACAAACCCTTTTGAAAATATAGATCAATTAAACGTCCCTCTCTGAACAGCAGTGACACACATTAACAAACGCACGTGCGCGCAAACCCACCCACTCAAACAACTACAAACCCACCCACTCATACAACCACCCACCCACCCACTCACACAACCACCCACCCACCCACTCACACAACCACAAACCCATCAACTCACACAACCACCCACTCACAAAACCACCCACTCACACAACCACCCACCCACTCACACAACTACAAACCCACCCACCCACCCAACCACCCACCCACCCACCCACTCACACAACCACAAACCCACTCACTCACACAACCACCCACCCACCCACTCACACAACCACCCACCCACCCACTCACACAACCACCCACCCACTCACACAACCACAAACCCACCCACTCACACAACCACAAACCCACCCACTCACACAACCACAAAACCCACCCACCCACTCACACAACCACAAACCCACCCACTCACACAACCACCCACCCACCCACTCACACAACCCACCCACTCACACAACCACCCATCCACTCACACAACCACAAACCCACCCACTCACACAACCACCCACCCACTCACACAACCACAAACCCACCTACTCACACAACCACAAACCCACCCACTCACACAACCACAAACCCACCCACTCACACCCACCACACAACCACCCACCCACCCACTCACACAACCCACCCACCCACCCACTCACACTAGCTACACAGCAGAAAGGAAGGTACTCACGCATGTGGTCAGTGTAGCCGGACAAGGGGCAAGGCATGAAAGCCGTGGTGCCCGCAGGAGTGGCCGGCCAACACGTCACTTTGTCGAAACTCACACCGCAATAGAGTCTGCCAGGCTCTGAAATCACACACAGATTAAAAATACTAAAATCGATTTTTCAAGGTCCAACTTCAAGGTCAAGGTCAGCACGGTCAAAACTGTTTTTCCGTGTGATGTTCTGTTCATGTCCTGGGATATTCTGTTCAGAGGGATACACCACCAGACACAAAATGTGAAGCGATTCTGTCAAGTCGTTCCCGAGGTATAGCCCGGAGAGAGAACCCCCCCCCCCCTCCGCCCCCCCCCCCCCCTCCCCCCCGTCCCCCCCCCCCCCTAATAATGACAGAAAAAATCCAGACCGCCACAAAAAAGCGTATACGTCTTAGCCGATCGTTCTGGGATGTTCTGTACAGAGGGATAAAATGTGAAGCGATTCTGTGAAGCCGTTCCCGAGACGCACTGGGGACTGAAAAAGAAAGAAGAGGAAATAATAAAAGAACAACATACAGCAAACAAACACCATTATACCCCTTTGCCGACCGTAGTCGGGCGAAGGACAACATACAAAATATTAACCATTATTATTAGCAGTGATGTACCGAGAATGATAAAAGTGATGGGTCAAACTGTTCTAAGACAAGAACATCAACCGGACAAAAAATGTCCTGGCTCTTGCAGAAATCA
>CM065686.1:34826417-34828917 GCA_017654935.2 Phymorhynchus buccinoides
AAAAACCGATCAGATTTGCTTATTATATTTGCGGATAGTTAAATATTGTTGTAGTGCTATAGGCCACTGCAACTAGGGTTATTAACGCCCTTGACAGTGAGAGTTAAGCCCTTGTTGGTCAGTATCCAAAAGGGCATTCACTCTTGCAAAAGGCAGCCATTTAGCGGCCCCAAATAGGGTTATTGGCGAGAGTTACTCCCTTGTTTGGTCAGTACTCAAGCATCTACCAATGGCATTAACTCTTGCAAAAGGCGGTTGTTGCAGTGGCCAATAGCAACACGAATTGAAGTGCTACAGCAATTTCTTTAACCCTTTCACCGCCAGCCATACTTCAGCCAAAAATTTCCATAAAATTTACCTGGGTAGAGAATAAAATCCATCTGCAGTATTGGGGATTCGTCTGTGTGTGACATACATAAAATAAGGTCTGTCCTTACTTCCCAAAACTAAGACAATAGGGTCTGATAATAGACGATGGATGATAATAGACCCCAATGTGATGCCTTTTAGTGACATAGGTGTTAAATCACTGTGGTGCTAAAATGCGACTTTGGTGGTGAAAGGGTTAATTAATAATGCGTTATGCTATTCTAAAGTGTTGTGATGAATCGCGTTAATCATTCGTTTACAGTACGCGTTATTATTTTCTTTTAAAATCATTTGCTTTTTTACCAGTCAAAATAACAACAACCAGAGACGCTTTTTGCATCTTTAGACCCAACGAACCTTATGGCTGGTACCCACGTGTCGTCATATCCGGCCACAAGGAGCGTGCCATATTATGGGAGACCGCCATCTTAGTCAGTAACTTTGTTTGAAAAATGTCAGATCGATGCTGTTTACACACAAATCTGCCTAAGATGGCGACACTTCCGTTGGAAGGGTCGATATGCGCACGCAGGTGGGGGGGGGGGGGGGGGGGGGGGAGCCATACTCGAAGTAGCTACGTCAAAACCAAGAGCTGACAGGGTTGTCTTCTTCTTCTTCTTCTTCTTCGTTCGCTCAGACAGTTTCCTGTCATATGAGCGTAGATGCGTCATGCTGCCGTCATGCGCCTAACTAAGAAATAGTTAGGCCCAGCAAGTCCGACTTCGTCTGGAGAAATCTTTGTAAGAATTTAGAGGGGGGGGGGGGGGGGGGAGGGGGAAGGCAAGAGAATGGCCCAGGTAAGATAGAAAGATAGCAGATGGCAGTCAGGAAAGGAAAAAGACAAGAGTCAAAGAGAGTGACAGGCTAGAGGAGGTTACAAGCACAGAACTTCCAGAAAGTGGGGGAACTATTTGTATGAAAGACACCCCCACACACACCGGTATCCCCACGAGAGGGGGAGGGGGGGGGGGTCTTACACAGCCAATCTTGTTTTGCAATCATGTTGTTTCTGTCCAGCACTTCTGAAACAAACAAAACAAACAAACACACTGGAGCTACCAGAGTTCTCTTGGGTGAATGTGGTACGATATATCATTGATTCATAATCTCAAATGTGACAGCTAGACAAACGAAAACAGACAGACGACACGACACGGACTCTTGTTACAATTCTCAAGTACTTCGGTTCGTTTAAGGATTGAAAATCGCTCCGTCACATATAATTACGTTTCTTAAAAGCGCTCGGGGAGAAAAACCTGTGCCTAATACAACATGGATCCCATGTGTCGTTTCTCTCTCTCTCTCTCTCTTCTTCTCTCTCTATCTCTCTCTCATCTCTCTCTCTCTCTCTCTCTCTCTCCCTCTCTCTCTCTCTCTCCCTCTCTGAGGGTCTCTCTCTCTCTCTCTCTCTCTCTCCTCTCTCTCTCTCTCTGAGGGCTGAGTGCAAAAAAAGCTATGCTTATCTCATTACCCTGTATAAATAAAAAAAAATCGTTTCGTTTCGTTTTCGGTTCTCTCTGAGAGAGAGAGAGAGAGAGAGAGAGAGAGAGAGAGAGAGAGAGAGAGAGAGAGAGAGAGAGAGAGAGAGAGAGAGAGAGAGAGAGAGAGAGAGAGAGAGAGAGAGAGAGAGAGAGAATGAGGAGAGAGAGAGAGAGAGAGAGAGAGAGAGGACAGAGAGAGAGAGGAGAGATATAGGAGGAGAGAGAGAGAGAGAGAGAGATATGCGGCGGCATCACGCACGTGTGTGTGCACGAGACGCTTCTCATCGTAGCGATAGCTTGGAGGGCTGGCTCTCATTAGGATTCATATCAGTACCGTCGATCAGGATACCGTTTCCTCTGCTTTGCGCTAGTCAGTTGATGATTTGCAGACACATGATGTACTACTATGTATGTATTGATGGCACACCGGGGTGTATCTCAGAGCCGCCTCAGACTATGCCACCACTTTGGTCGTAGGACAATTCAGCTATAATCTCTATTCTACTACTTGTGTCTGTCCCAGTTTTCCCTATCCCCCACGACTGTCTGAAGCGTGTTTGGGGTAAATGGAACACTCACCAATTCCGTAAGACCTGGTTGTAGGGTTTCTACCGACCAAATTTTGAACATTTGTAATTTCTACTGACTAT
>CM065686.1:34836417-34843917 GCA_017654935.2 Phymorhynchus buccinoides
CCTACTAAGCCCCCTACTGACGACACTATTCTCTCAGTCGCTCCCCAGAACACACTGATCCCCATGACTTTGACCCGAACGCACCAAGGCACAGACTGGATTGGAAACCGAAACTGAGGTCACCATGAGAGCAGGGCATGCGAAGCCACAGAATTTGAGACATGTTCTTCTTTTTAATGACTGATGGAAATGAGGCGGACGACAACGATGATGACTATTATGTATTCTAATCCACGTTCTTTTTTTTTAGAAAGACGACTGCTGACATTTGTTTTTTCTCAGTGCGAATTTCAGCCATAGGTTTGACATAACTAAGCTTGCACGTGTATTGTTTTGTTTTTTTAACTAAAAAAAAGAGCAAAAAAGCATAGGCCTACTGATTCACGTTTACTTTTCGAAATCTCAAAAGCAACAACAAGAACGAGAAGAAGAAGAAGAAGAAGAAGAAGAAGAAGAAGAAGAAGAAGAAGAAGAAGAAGAAGAAGAAGGAGGAGGAGGAGGAGGAGGAGGAGGAGGAAAGAGAAGAAGAAGAAGAAGAAGAAGAGAAGAAGGAGGAGGAGGAGGAGGAGGAGAAGAAGAAGGAGGAAGAGGAGGAGAACAAGAAGAAGAAGAAGAAGAAAAAGAAGAAGAAGGAAGAAGAAGAAGAAGAAGAAGAAGAACAAGAAGAAGAAGAAGAAGAAAAAGAAGAAGAAGAAGAAAGAAGAAGAAGAAGAAGAAAAGGAAAGAAGAAGAAGAAGAAGAAGAAGAAGAAGAAGAAGAAGAAGAAGAAGAAGAAGAAGAAGAAGAAAGAAGAAGAAGAAGAAGAAGAAGAAGAAGAAGAAGGAGAAGAAGAAGAAGGAGGAGGAGGAGGAAGAAGAAGAAGGAGGAGGAATAAGAAGAATAATAATAATAATAATAATAATAATAATAATAATAATAATAATAAGAATAAGAAGAAGAAGAAGAAGAAGAAGAAGAAGAAGAAGAAGAAGAAAAAAAAAAGAAGAAGAAGACGAAGCAGGAGGAGGAGGAGGAGGAGGAGGAGGAGGAGGAGGAGGAGGAGGAGGAGGAGGAGGAGGAGGAGGAGGAGGAGGAGGAGGAGGAGGACGGAGGAGGAGGACGAGGAGGAGGACGAGGAGAAGAAGAAGAAGAAGAAGAAGAAGAAGAAGAAGAAGATTGATTGATTGATTGAACTTTTTAATGGGTAAAAGATTTAGGCACATTGAAGGCCTTTTTTTACAAATCCGCCCATTTAAATACTAGAAATAAAACGTAACGAGCAACAACAAAACAAACAAAAAACAACAACAAACAAAATACTAATAACAATTCATGCAAATAGCCAAACAACTCTCTCTCTTTCTCTCTCTCTCTCTCTCTCTCTCTCTCTCTCTCTCTCTCTCTCTCTCTCTCTCTCTCTCTCTCTCTCTCTCTCTCTCACTCTCTCTCTCGATACACACATGCACACAGACACGCATACACACACACGCGCGCGTACCCTATACATACACATGCAGACACACTCGCACACGTCTGCACGCACATCCTGTACGCACACACGTACATACGCACGCATGCATCCATAATCACGCATTTCATTTTTGAAAATGCAGCTGCGAGTAGGTCATTTAAGCTTAGTCATATGTATCAAAAATTAACGCCTTAATTTCACTTTTGAATGACGATAATGAAGTCTTCAGGCGGAGACGTGGAGGGATTGTGTTCCATTCCTTACAGGCGTTAAAAGAAAAACTTGTTTTGAACAAATCTAGGTTAGGCTTAGGAATGATTAATCTATGTGATGCGTGATACTCATCGAATCGAATTAATGATTTCAGATATTGTGGGCATGGTCCATGTACAATTTTATGTGTAAGAATTAAAGTGTTATATGTAAGTCTAGATTGGAGAGGTAGTATATTAACATTTTTAAAGAGATCATGCATTAAACAGTCAGACCTTTTATTGCTGGGAATCATTTTAACGGCACGTTTCTGTAAGGAATATAATGGTTTTAGGACAGAAGGAGCACACTTTCCCCAAGTAACTGAGCAATAATCTAGACGTGATTGTATAAAGGCAGAATAAAAAAGTTTTCTGGAGTGCTCGTCTAAAAAATGCTTTATCTGTGATAATTGAAAAACACTAGATGATATTTGTTTGATAAGGTAATGAATATGATCATGCCACAGAAGATTTTCATCAATATTAATGCCTAATAATTTATGCTGTGTTACTTGTTTAATGTTGTTTCCTTTACATTTAATCATTAATTTGATGTCTTTCATGCATTTTCTTTTTTGACGAGGGCATAACAACATACATTCAGTTTTTTTCAGGATGAACAAGCATATCGTTAGAATCACACCATGTCTCTAATGATTTCATACTGATATTTAGGTTATAATTTATGTTTTCAATATCGTAATTAGCGCTTTGTAAAGATGTATCGTCAGCGAATAAATCACATACAGCATTTTTAATGGATAATGGGAGATCATTAATGTAGAGAGAAAATAATAGTGGTCCCAGATTTGAACCTTGTGGAACTCCTCTGGTTATGAATCTTTTGGAAGAAATGCTTCCATCTAAAACGACAGACTGGGAGCGGTTGGACAAGTAAGATCTAAAGAAACATTCTGCATTATTATCAATACCATAAACCTTCAGTTTCTCTAAAAGAATATTATGATTGATCAAATCAAATGCTTTAGTTAAATCAATGAAAATTACCCCAACTGCTTTTTTGTTATTAATTTCTCTTAGCCAAGAATCTGTGATCCGACATAAGGCCGTTTCACAAGAATGTAGTTTTCGAAAACCTGATTGATGAACATGTAAAAGATCGTACTTCTCAATGAAAGACGAGAAATGACAATGAATATGGCGTTCTAGTGGTTTGGATAATGACGACAGTAGGGAAATAGGTCTATAGTTGTTACAATCATTAATATCCCCCTTTTTAAGCAGAGGAATAACTTTGGCGTGCTTGAATGATTTTGGAAAATAATTCTGAGAGAGACAAAGGTTGAAAAAGTATGTTAAGGAGTCTACTATATACGTTGCAGACAATTTAAGTATTTTTGGACTGATTCCATCAAAACCACATGAGTTTTTATTATTTAAGGACGACAAATACACGGATACTTCATGAATAGACATGAGCGGAATAGAAAAGTTTTTTTCATTGATTTTATTTTTACAAAATTGTTTTAAAATAGTCAAATCAGACGAACAGTCGTTTTTGTCCTTTGTGCAAAGTTTTTCTCCAATATTTGTAAAATGGTCATTTAGTACATCAACAGGGACGGTACATTTTTTATTCGATGTGCATGGCTTAGTTAGTTGATGAATAGCTTTCCATATAGATGACCCATTGCTTTTGTCTCGCACCATCTTGCGGAATGAGTCTCGCCTAGCTTTTCTGATTATATATTGAACTAAGTTGCGTTGTTTCTTAAAGTCGTTATATGGGCCAGAAACTCTTAAGATATCGCGTTTTAACATTTCAGCTAAAATCTCCGAATTAAGCCAGACAGGCAAAACATCAGATTTCACACGTTTCTGAATTAAAGGAATGTGTTTATTTACAACACGTAAAAATGCTGTAGTCCAAAACGCAAGTGCTTCGTCTGGGTCAGTAAAACTGTAAATGCTTGAAAACGGCACAGCAGATAGATCAGTATAATACGACTGAATATCAAAGTGTTTGAATGAACGAAATATTATGACTGAAAGATTTGTTTTAGGCAATTTGAATCCATGTTTGTTCCAAACAGTACAGATGGCATTATGATCACTGATACTAATTTGTGGCACACAAATTTCTACAAGTGATGAGGTGTTTGATGAATAGATGTGATCTATTAAGGTAGAAGATGAAGCAGTGACTCGCGTTGGTAAATGTACGCACTGATGAAGATTAAAAGAATTAATAATATTTGACAATTTGGAGCAAGGTTGAAGAATGTCTATATTCAAATCCCCTAATAATAACATTTCTTTGTTTAAAAGCCAAATCTTGTCCATCATGTCAATAAAATTATCATACCAGTTTGAATTACTTTTAGGATGTCTGTATATAAACCCTACAAGAAGTGTTTCCGAAGATTTACGTGAAGATTCAACTTCTAGCCATATAATTTCGATATTTGAAAAGCATAGATCTTCGCGAATTTTAAATGAAATAGAATTGTGAACATAAATAACTAAACCTGTTTCAAATTTATTTTTGTAATTTTTTCTGATTAAATGATATCCCTTTACAGATATTATATTATCAGTTATATATTCATTTATCCATGATTCTGAAAATCCAAATATATGAAAAGACTTATTGCTGTTATGTATGAATCTGCAAACATCAGTCATTGTATTTACAATATGACATATATTTAAATGACCCACTCGCAACCCATCTTTGGTAGGCCATCCTGAAATATTCATGGATTGGATGACTACCTGGAATCATGCCATTTTTTGTATGAAAAATGCACTTTTTATGCAAAAAGATTGATGTAGCGAATGATTCAATACAGAAGAGAATCAATGTTTGGGTGATGGTTCAGAGGTGGAAAAGAGTCAATGGGGAACATGAAGTAGTCAGGAGCTGAGTCAGGATTATTTGCGTATGAGGAAGGTCTGTAGTGGTGCTGAGGCATGATTTGCCTGTTTTGGTGTTGATACATGGGCTGTGGGAATCGACGTTTATAAGAGGGTGGTGTGAATTGACGGTTGAATGGGGGAGGGGTGACATGATCTTTGAATGAGTGACGGTTAACATGATCATGGTATGGGGGTTGAGTATGGTGGTGTTGAAAGACTGGAGGGTGGTACTGATGCCCCTGTCTGCCAGGCAAGAAGCGACGACGGTATGCGTTATGGTCTTTGCTGGGTGTTGAAAACTGATTTGATGCTTGATTGAAGTCATAGTTCCCTCCAGGGACATTCCTCTGACGAAATCCAGAGTAGGGTCGCTGATTTGAGTCGAAGGACAATGGCTGGCGTTGGCGATGACGAGGGTTGAAATGAAAACTCTCTTCCCTTGTTGAGGCAGTACCCTTCATGATTACAGTGGAGACGGCTGCTTTCAGGTTCTTGGCTAGGATAGCTGTCCCATTTCTGTTTGGGTGAATGGCATCGAAGTAGAGGGGCTGGTCAGACGGAGATTGGAAAGAAGCCCGGTGATCGATAACGTCAACACCCAGACGTTGACAAGCAGCGGCCAAATTTCTGTTTGAAGAATAGATGGAATTATTCAAATTGTTCTGGCCTTTTGCAGGCACAATCGCACTCATGTGAAGTACTGCCCTTGGAAACACACGTTGTGCACTCGTCAGTACTTTGATCCACGTTTCCTCTCTGACTGGGCCAGCTGGGCAATCGTTCACCCCCACATGAATGGTGACATGTTCGATGTTGGGGTTCACATGAGCGTTGTCTAACCACTGTTGAAGATCTTTCGTGGTGATGCCAGATACAGAGATTTTTTGAAGGAAATGACCCTCAGACCTCAACTTCATGGGGTTTATCAGTTTGATGACAGAGTCCCCGATCAGGACAGATGTAGCTCTGTCACAGACAGTGAAAGACGACAACTTTTTTGATGGCGAATCAACAGTAGATTTTATTTTGCTTTTGACATCCTCTGATTTGCTGACAGAAGAAGTGGTCAGAGATTTATTATTTGGACAAAATGGATTTGAAACAGGGACTAAAAATTCAATTGATTCATCACAAAGGCATTCAGTTTGAGTTGAAGTGGAAGGAAGGGGAGAGTGTTCAATTTTCATAGAATTGACGTCATATCGCAGAGACTCACAAAGGGCTTTAAGGGATTTGTTCTCGTTTTGCAGGTCTCTGATGATGCCTTCAAAGTCAGTAACCTTTTGTTTTAATGTCAGCACACTTTCAAACTCTCTTTCATATCTGTGAGATGAATGACAGTCAAACACAGGGATTGCCGAAGGTCCAGGATAGATGAAGGCAAAACATGGTGCTGTGGGCTGACCCAGGTATGACATGGACAGATGTCAGTGAAAGCGCCGGTGTGGGCTGGGTGGAGGAAGAAGAAGAAGAAGAAGAAGAAGAAGAAGAAGAAGAAGAAGAAGAAGAAGAATAAGAATAAGAAGAAGAAGAAGAAGAAGAAGAAGAAGAAGAAGAAGAAGAACAACAACAACAACAATAACAACCACAGCAACAACAACAACAAAAGAAAAAACACGACGCAATTGTGTTGGTAATTCCGTTTCCATCGGTTTATATTGTTGTGACAAATGGTAACAATAACAGAAGGGGACTAGTTAAGTAGTTTCTGTCGGATCGGAGACAAACGTTTACATTCGTGTGGCTCCAACCTCTGATATGTTGTTTTTAATCTCTCTTACAAGGAATCTGATTTCGCTGAAACATTTATCTTTTTTGGGGGTCTAGTTAGTTTGGCTGTCTTTGATTGTTTTCTTTACACGTTCACAGACACACAGACACACAGACACACACACACAGAGGCACAGACACAGACAAACAGACAGACAGACAGACACAAACACACACAAACTCATATACACGCGTACGCACAAAGAGAGAGAGAGAGAGAGAGAGAGAGAGAGAGAGAGAGAGAGAGAGAGAGAGAGAGAGAGAGAGAGAGAGAGAGAGAGAGAGAGAGAGAGAGAGAGAGAATGCGAAAGTATATTCAGTTCAGGCCTAGGCCCCTCACTGAAGGGTTGTCAAGTAATACAAAGCAAGCGAGAGAGAGAGAGAGAGAGAGAGAGAGAGAGAGAGAGAGAGAGAGAGAGAGAGAGAGAGAGAGAGAGAGAGAGAGAGAGAGAGAGAGAGAGAGAGAGAGAGAGAGAGAGAGCGAGCGAGAGAGAAAGCGAATGCGAATGCGAAAGTAATGCAAAGCAAGAGAGAGAGAGAGAGAGAGAGAGAGAGAGAGAGAGAGAGAGAGAGAGAGAGAGAGAGAGAGAGAGAGAGAGAGAGAGAGAGAGAGAGAGAGAGAGAGAGAGAGAGAGAGAGAGAGAGAGAGAATGTGAATGTGAATGCGAATGGTTTATTCAAAAGGCTTTGGCCACATTTGAAGGGGGGGACAACATGAACATTACAACAAACCAAATACATTCATCTAATTTGTATATCTATCTCTGAGCTTAAATGCACCATAAAGAAATACAGCAAATTGTTTTATAACATTTTCATTGCTAGAGGCGAGTAACATTATAAGCTTAATTACACAGACAGGGATTACGAACGAACTTAGCAGGGATACACTTTCTTCTGAGATCATCATATAATGGACAGGTGAATACAAAATGAACTTCATCTTCAATTACATGTTGACAATAAGGGCATAATAACGCGTTATCTTTATGATCCCTGTAATAAAAATAATGTTTGTTTACATCTGATATTCCAAATCTGAATTTAGTTAGTATTCTTTTTAGATGGTTGCTTAATTGCATAGTCATATAGGAACTAAATGCATTGTCTTCATTTGCTAATCCTACCACTGAAATTCAATCAACC
>CM065686.1:34846417-34848917 GCA_017654935.2 Phymorhynchus buccinoides
AAATGAAGTTTCAACGAACAGAGGAAAAAACACGCACAGAAAAGAAAAGGGACCGAGATCAAAAGGCAAGAGATGTTTCAATCACCAAGAAGCCCGCATCTGAATAAGCCTTTTTTTTGGTCTTTGCAACAGAAATAAACAACCAACAGAGAGGAGAGAGTTTAACCCTTTCACCGCCAATGTCGCATTTGTGCACCACAATGGCTTAACACTTAATATGTCACTTAAAAAAAAGCATCAAATCAGGGCCTGTGTTCTGAAGACTCTATTTCCTTCATTTTGGGAGGCAAGGATTAGGCCTAATGTTATACATCGCACAGACGAATTCGCAATATTGCAGGTTTTTGTTTCTACCCAGGTAAGCTTAATGGTATTTTGGGGGGGTGGTTGAAAAACGGCTGGCGGCGAAAGGGTTAAAGAATAAGGGGGGGGGGGGGGGGGGGGGGGGGGGGGGGGGGGGGGGGGGGGGGGGGGGGCGATATGATGGCATGCGTTGCGAGTGTCAGAAACAAATAGAATGACACACTGAGTAGGCCTATGACTTAATGGCAACCGTACGTATAGAGTACCAAGGGCGGTTGCGTACCCCTCAAACTGACGCAAAAGATGACGCAAGCATGACGTGATTTCTCTACACTATCTCTACGATTTCAGGGGGGTGGGGGGAGGGGGGGGGGGGGTACGCGCGAACCCAACCAACGCGCAGACCTGTTAGTACTCTATATGATCTTTTCATTTTGATTAGGACCACAGTTATATTTTGTTTGTTGTTTAAGCAGAGAGAGAGAGAGAGAGAGAGAGAGAGGAGAGAGAGAGAGAGAGAGAGAGAGAGAGAGAGAGAGAGAGAGAGAGAGAGAGAGAGAGAGAGAGAGAGAGAGAGAGAGAGAGAGAGAGAGAGAGAGAGAGAGGAGAGAGAGAGAGAGAGAGAGAGAGAGAGGAAAACAAGAAACACAGGACCACCTTTCCCAAAAATAAAGGAAAGAAAGAAAAAAAAAAACCACGAAAAGATAAAGAGAAATAAATGCAAGAAAAGAAACAACAAACAGAAGACAATTGGCTTTAGTACAGACGGAGGGGAAAAAAAAGCGCAACCAAAATAACAACAGCAGCAGCACCAGCAACAAGAACAAGAACAACAACGACAATTCGCCGTCATAGAAAGCGTAAACGTAGCGAACAACACACACACACACACTCACTCACGCACGCACGCACGCACGCACGCACGCCCACACACACACACACAAACGCACACACACACGTCTCCGGTGAGTTTGAGGGCTTTCGCTTTTCTTTTCTTTTTATGTGGCGAGTCAAGTCAAGTCAAGTCAAGTCAAGTCAAGTCAACTTTATTCCAAAAAACCCTGGGGGTACAAGAAATTGAATATAAATCCATTCATATTTGCGGCATTAAACATTGCAAATAATAGTTCTTAAGACTTCATAACAGTACACATCAACATGCATGGGCTCCCCCCCAAAAAAAGAAGAAAGATATTTGTTTAAGCAGTACTCATCACCATATAAACAGGCACATAATACCATCATGCACAGATACACCACCATACACATACACACATATGCATGCACACAGTGTTTTGTTGTTGTTGTTAACTTAACACGAATGCCGCAGAATTACAAAGGAAAATAAACCATAGTTCAACCTACGCAGCCACTTTTAAACTACAAAGCGTGATGTGACGCGAAAGAGAGGGGATTATTAGGTCTATTTTGAGTTAAAACGTTGTGGGTGTTTTTTGCTTTTTGTACACAATGGAAACCCTGTCCATCGCTGGTTTTCATCACTGCCATTATTGTGGATGCTAGACAAATCCTTCTCAGACATATGTCCTTGTCCTTCTTTTGTTGTTGAGCAGGTGGTTGTTTTGCATCGGATAGGTTCACGCATCAGAGAGGCGTTCTCCTTCTCATACATATTTCCTTGTCCTTGTTTTATTTTTGAGCAGGTGGTTGTTTTGCATCGGATAGGATCACGCACCCGAGAGGCGTTCTCCTTCTCAGACAGGGTTCCTTGTCCTCCTTGTATTGTTGAGCAGGTGGTTGTTTTGCATCGGATAGGTTCACGCATCAGAGAGGCGTTCTCCTCAGACATATGTCCTTGTCCTCCTTGTATTGTTGAGCAGGTGGTTGTTTTGCATCGGCTAGGTTCACGCATCCGAGAGGCGTTCTCCTTCTCAAACAGGGTTCCTTGTCCTCCTTGTATTGTTGAGCAGATGGTTGTTTTGCATCGGATAGGTTTACTCATTAGAGAGTATTGAATCTTTACATGTTGTTTTTGAAAAGACGTTAAATTAAAGATTCATTCATTAGAGGGGCGTTCTCTTTGTTCATGGAACCAGAGAGATTGTAGATGTGTAATTATTATGATCATGCAGACGTCATTGATAGTTAATAAGGACCTCTGATTTCTTTGCAAGGAGAAAAGAAAAGGAATATAAACGAACAAAATAACTAATCCCTTTTGTTCGTCCCCTTCCAA
>CM065686.1:34868917-34871417 GCA_017654935.2 Phymorhynchus buccinoides
GGAGAAACATAGAGACGGGGACATATAGAGGCGGGGACACACAGAGACGGGGACACGTAGAGATGGCTTTGTCGAGGAACGTGTTCGACTAATCCGGCAGCAGTACCAGACCGGACAACGCCCGATTCCATCGTATATTGTATGATCTAGGTGTAGAGTGGCACAGAGGAAACGCGTTCGCCTCGTGTCATGTAAACCCGAGTTGGAACCTGGGTACAGGGGATTTTTCCTCTCACTTTGCACTAGGCCTTACGGTCTGAACGCGCAGTCTTTCGGATGAGACGATAAACCGAGGTCCCGTGTACCCATGTACTTAGCACGCGTTAAGCCCAGGGGCAACCAAAAAGTTGTTATTTGGTCACACTTTAGATACTGTAGGTGAAACAGGCCCTGACAGACACTGCAGGTGAAACTGGAGTATGTGAATATGTACCCCCTCTATCCACCGCACTTAAAAAAAATAATTAATTAATCCGACTTCCAAACTATAAACGCACGAATATAATTATCCCGACACACAAAAAACGCGTTATTGACAGCAATTGTCTTTGGTGAATAATATGATGGAAATCGGAGGGTGGGAGAGCGGAGACAAACTGTATCAATTTCTGTCCAGATGATTTGTCTGATCCAATTTCCCTTTTATTTCCCAGACCTGAACTTTCTTTCCTGACATATAGAACGTTTTGGCCTGGGGAAAGCCGGGAAATCGGAATTGAGCCAAAACTAGGCGGACTTAATTATTGCTAAACCATAATTGGCATTGAATTAAAAAATGTTGCCTGTGCAAGCATTTTGTAATCAAAATGTTCACTTATACAAAAACTAAATTTGGGCAATTTTGAAGTACATGGTTCTTGTTCTGATGTATCGATTATTCAAACCAATCCGTGCAGTCGTACTTTTTTGGGGATTAACCACAGACTAATAACATCACTTCTGCCTTTCACCCTCCAAATCCTCCACCCCTGAATAACCCCCCACTACAAATTCGACTGTACTTCCATGTTGAAATAAGGGGAATACCCCTGAAACGCTAAAACACATTGTTTCCACTCATCATTTTGGTTTGATATAGATGAATTATTATGATGTGTAACACCAACCGAGGATAATCACAATGTCACGCTCTTCTCAATATGTCTTCTCTCTCTCTCTCTCTCTCTCTCTCTCTCTCTCTCTCTCTCTCTCTCTCTCTCTCTCTCTCTCTCTCTCTCTCTCTCTCTCTCTCTCTCTCTCTCTCTCTCTCTCTCTCTCTCCTATTCGCACCCCCATGTCATCTAAGCTACGTAAGCTAATGACATTAAAACAGTTCAGTGTTATCTCTCTCTCTCTCTCTCTCTCTCTCTCTCTCTCTCTCTCTCTCTCTCTCTCTCTCTCTCTCTCACACACACACACACACACACACACACACATACACGCACGCACGCACGTACGCATACGCACGCACACACTCTCTCTCTCTCTGTTTCAAATGTGCGGGGGGAGGGGGGGGGAGACCACTCAAACATCCCGAACATGGACAGAGTGATTAACGATGACAACAGCTCGTTCCAATGTTTGTGCGTTGGCTCAGAAGTTACGGTTATTAGGAAACCTAGGCCGGGAGGAAACTCAAACATGGACTTGTCAGTTGGTGATTATGTACAGGGAAATTAAAAGCACGGCCGGACTATAAAATAAGGGAGGCGCTGAGCGCGCGCCGCATTTGAATCACAGCTGGCGGTAGAGAGACCATGGTTCGCCCTTCTTTGTTCCCTGTCGTGCGAGCCACCGCGAGGCAGGGCTTTTCTGGCGAGAACGACCCGATCCCTGGGATCGGTTGTTTTCTTTTTAATCACCCCGAAGTCGTACATTGCCCGTAATGATTAGAGTACCATAAACCAGCATGTTCAGGAAGGCAGATAGGGTGGAGACGAAAGCAAGATGCGCCTGCAAGGCGATGTTCTAGTCCATCACTGTTCCACCTTGTCGTCGCATAAACGGACATACTACTACAGTCTTCCCTGCCCCTGTGGGCCGACATCAGAGAAGGACAAACAGGCTAAATCGATACTAATCACTATTCTGCAGCTTTAGTCCCTTGTCTTGATGACGCACAAAACCATCCCTACTATCTCTCCCCCCACCCCCCACCCCTTTCTTGAGTTAATCTCTGTCCAGCTCTGTCTTAATGTTCTGCGACACCCCCCCCCCCCCCACCCACCCACCCCCCTCTCCAGAAGTCAGTACCACACACACACACCCTTTCCATTCTGTTCGATCCATTACAATGTGCATAGAATGACGTTTCACTAAATTATGTTTAATTTCTAAGCACACCTACAATGTTAAAGTATAAAACAACAAAACGTCTCATACGGATCACGTTCGGGTATCTATCATGTTTAATACAAAACTGGCAAATTATGAAACAAAAATTCATAGAATCCGACCTAAACCAAGGCAAACGGAAAAAAAAAGTAATTAATTTAGAGCATCTGCCAATTTATTGCAAGGC
>CM065686.1:34883917-34888917 GCA_017654935.2 Phymorhynchus buccinoides
GGTTTGATTTTGTTATTGATGTGTTACAATATAGGGATGTTTTTTTTTTTTTGCATGCTTTATATTACTTTGTATGTGTGTATTTTCGTTTTTCATTTTCTACTTTTATATATGTATTTTGTCCAGAGGGCTGGATGTAAAAAAGCATGTTATTGCTTACTCTATTACCCTCTATAAATAAAATTCAATCAATCAATCAATCAATCTCTCTCTCTCTCTCTCTCTCTCTCTCTCTCTCTCTCTCTCTCTCTCTCTCTCTCTCTCTCTCTCTCTCTCTCATCTATTTGTAAAAGTGAGGAGTTCATAGTTTTAATTTGTTCTCTTGTTTCTTTCTTGTCGTTCCTGTTTTGGTTGTTGTTGTTGTTGTTGTTGTTGTTGTTGTGTTGTTGTTTTCTTCTTGTTTCTGAACACTGCCTCCTCACAAATATGATAATTATTACATTCTCGATGACTGCAATTGAAACTTCTGAAAACCCTGCGGAATTACAGAACAGATGCAGATTTTTCACTTTTTGCTGAAACGCAGCTGTTGATGCCTTAAGTTGCTTTTTAACCCTTTCGCCGCCAGCCATTTTCCAGTCAAAAATAGGGGAAGACGGGGTAAAAAGCGCATGGGCGGGTAAGAAGCCCACCCCAATTATCTCAAGAAATGAAGCAAATTTCAGTCTCATTTTGCCCATGAGACGAGCGTTAATGTCTAGCATTCGTCTCATGGGCAAATTTGACTGACATTTTCTTTATTTCATGAGATAATTGGGGTGGGCTTCTTACTCGCCCATGCGCTTTTTTACCCCGTCTTCCCCTACCGATAAACGTACCTGGTTAGAGAAAAAAAAAATCTGCAATATTGCGAATTCCTCTCAGTGTGACATGCATAACATTATGCCTAACCCTACCTACCAAAATTATGAAGAGAGGGTCTTCAGATAACAGGCCCTGATTTGATGCTTTTTAGTGACATGGGTGTTAAACCACTGTGTTGCATAAAATGCGACATTGGCGGTGAAAGGGTTACAAGCACTTAACTACACCCCCCTTGGGAAAGACCGGGGAATCTGTCAGTACACATCGTCCCCCCCACCTTCTGGTAATCTGGTGCTAGCAGCTTTCTCTAATCTATCATTCTCTTTGACCGTTTTTTCTTCTTCCCCTTACTACCATCTAGGGGAAGACGGGGTAAAAAGCGCATGGGCGGGTAAGAAGCCCACCCCAATTATCTCATGAAATAAAGCAAATTTCAGTCAAATTTGCTCATGAGACGAATGCTAGACATTAACGCTCGTCTCATGGGCAAAATGAGACTGAAATTTGCTTCATTTCATGAGATAATTGGGGTGGGCTTCTTACCCGCCCATGCGCTTTTTACCCCGTCTTCCCCCACTATTTTTGTCGGCCTTGTTGGCCCATTGTCCTGCCTTTTTCTTAACTCATTCTGGACGAATTACGAGTATATGCGGAACAGGAGAACGCCAGTCAGGGCCTACGAACCTACGAGTATTGTCGGAACAGCGATTTTCTTTAAGTCTAAAACCTGTCTATATCCATGTATTTCTCAATCCCAAGCACGTTTTTTTAGTTATATATCTTCATCACTGTTCCAGCTTTTGTTTGACTTATGTTTAGTACTTCTATCTTAATTTGTAATGTTAAAATTGTAAAAAACTAAAATCGGCCCTAGACAAGCCTCAGAAAATACTCCAATATGCTTTCATTAACAGTGATTGTAATAAGGAGACTAATGATTCTGATTTTAACGGTAGACTAACGGTAGTGAAAAAACAAAACTTTCACTACCGCTATATTATACCGCTTTCTAACGGTAGTGGAAAAAAAACCCATCTCACTACCGCTGCATGCACAGTACGGTGTTTCATAGGCATAGCAATTTATTGAAATATTTTTGGTAAGAAAAATTAATGATGTACAATATCCCGAGATTTTACACAAAATGAAGATGTTGTTGTCATATTTTCTGACTATATTTAGTAGTCATATGATTATAAGGCACATGAGTCTCTCCCTCTCACTCACTTTCTCTCTCTCTCATTCTCCCCCTATCTATCTCAATCTAACTTAACAGTATCACAGAAAGAGGTTCTTATACTAAGCACAGAGACTAGGTCACCGTACTAGGTGTGAGTTTGTATTCTTCGGGCGTTTCCTAGTATTATTTGAATGTATAAGCTACATATATGCGTGTTTGTTTGTGTGTGTGTGTGTGTGTGTGTGTGTGTGTGTGTGTGTGTGTGTGTGTGTGTGTGTGTGTGTGTGTATGCGTGCGCGCATGTGTGTGCGTGTGTCTGCGTCTGTGTCTGTTTGTCTGTCTGTCCGTGTGCCTGTGTTTGTACGGTTTTTGTGTACCCATTTACGTGTGACTGCTATGAATGACCGTGTCTGTGAAATCAGAGTAGCGTTGACTTTCACAGTTTACAAGACAGTGTTTACCATCATCGCCCTAGAGTCGGAACAAACACGGGGTAGTAGTATAAAAACACAATGGAGCATGGTAATAATAATAATAATAATAATGATGATAATGATAATAATAATCATAATAATAATCATAATAATAATCATAATAATAATAATAATGATAATGATAATAATAATGATAATAATAATAATAATAATAATAATAATAATAATAATAATAGTAATAATAATTAATAATGCTTATATAGCGCATAATCTTGCAAAAGCAACTCAATGCGCTTTTCACTCACCATTCGTACAAACATTTCTAACAGACTGGTTCACGTATCCTCATACATCTCTACGAAAAAAATGAATACATTAGAGAACGCATTGCATATAATCACAACACACTAACATCCACCTCCCTTCAACGCCCCCTCCCCCCCCCCCCATCCATCCATCCGCCATCCCCACCCCCGCTCTCTACTCCCCACCCCCACCCCATACACACACGCGCACGCATTAACCTCATACTCAACGTCAATTGAGCTGGAAGACAAGAGTGGGGAAAGGATCATAGACTTTACAGAGAGAAAGCTTTCCTGAAGAAGTGGGTTTTTTTTAGTTGGGACTTGAATGAAGGAAGAGTGGACTGGTTACGGGTATGGTCAGGGAGAGAATTCCAAACGCTTGGTGCAACGAAACTAAACGCCCTCTCACCCGAAGATTTCAAGGACTGATTAGGAACTTTAAGAAGTGGTACATGACACTAAGCTAGTAGTGGGGCCTCCTCACCTGGAAGGAACCTGAAGGCCTGTTCTCGGCACAGCAGCTCGGCCACGGTGAGGTTGATCAGGAGCTCCTCCACCAGCACTGTGGCCACCATGCTCGCTTCTTTCCCAACTGTCAAAGTAATGGGCCCTACCTTGTCTTTCTTAGCTCCCGGAGCGAAGCGTGCGTCTCTCTGTCTGTCTGTCTGTCTGTACGTCCGTTCGGACGCCAAACCCAGGTAGGCACGCGAGGGAACTTTGCACCCTGCTCGGGGGGTTCAGCCTTGTTCTGTTATGTTTTTTGGTTTGGTTTGGTTTGGGTTTCGTCTGCTTGCCTTCTCCACAAAAGCAGGGATTTAGAATAAAATACTCAGCAAGAAAGACATTCAGATTTGTTTTTGTTTTTAGGAGAGAACTACTCAATTATTATCAGCCAATTTTGTCTTTGTTTTATATATAATCAACCCCCCCCCCCCCCCCCCCCCCCCCCCCCCCCCCCCCCCCCCCCCCCCGAAAAAAAAAGGAAAAAGAAAGAAAAAGAAAGAAACGGAAAGAATATAATAATACACACATGTCTGATTTCTTTTCTTAATAGAATAAAACATCTACAATTATAATCCTAACACAATAATAGTTAGTATTCTCTTTAGCTTATCCAACCCTTCTTTTGTCTGTGTAAAAAAAAAGGGAGAGGGCAGGGAGGAGAGCGGAGGTGACTAAATTCTGGTATCATGTGACAGTGCAGTCCTACCAAATGAACATTAATACTTATTATGCTGTGCCCCCCAAAAAACAATAACAACAAACAAACAAACAAACCTAACTTAATATTATGCGAATAGAATGGCGCCAATGGGAATTCATTGAAATAGGTCTTCTCAAAATGAATCATTTCCATAGATATGTTCCCATCAACCATAATTTATCTATAACTTTACATAACGTGCTTACTATGGAAAGCTCTATAAATGAACTAAGACCCCCCAAAAGTGTAAAAATTGAAAAGGATATTAGAACTCTTAGACTTAACCTAAAGCCATCTTAGTATAACCTCAGAACAAATTCTCCCAATGCACTAGCTGTAGAGTTTATCAAATGCATCAAAAGCAAGCCAAAGATAATATAGAATACACGACTTTAAACTTAGTAGATGTCTTTATGCCAAATGAACCACTAAGAAATATAAATAAAAAGTCAATAACAGCACCCCACCCCCCTCCCCCTACGGATCTTGAACCAAACTGTAAGCAAAAAAAAAGAGTTCTAGTTCAAACAAGCAAGCTCGTTCAAGCTGCACACAAGTCCCCAAATCTACAACTATACTGCTTTCAATCTCTCGCTCTGTCGCCTACAAGTAGTAGAATAAGGCAAGGCCGCTCGGAGTCTGGCAGAAATAGTAAGCCAGCAAGCGGACGACAAGTTGAGTTGGCTGGGCAGACGACAGGAGCAGATGTGAAGTGCAGGACAGACGACAGAGGTACACAGACATCATAAAACGCCTCTCTCGCGGGAAAGCCACGCGCCAGGGTGGGGGAGGGGGGGGGGGGGCATGCAAAGCGCTGCAATCCCAACCCCCTCCCGTCCTTACCATTTACCTTTCAATTTCTTCGTCTACAACCCCTCCTCTTGCTCCCACGCAAATTCGCCTGCCTCTTAATTTCAATATAAGCCTACCGCAACAACAACAAAATTGAATTAAATGTTTTAAAATCCACTATCAGAAAGACGTGTTTTCAGAAGCATTTACAAAAGTTAATATATATATTTTTGAAAAAATATCGATAGCTTTTCTTCTCCTTAATAATAATCATCATC
>CM065686.1:34891417-34893917 GCA_017654935.2 Phymorhynchus buccinoides
TTGTCAGGCTGAGTTAGTGAGCTGGTGCAAGCAAACAATTCTTTTTTCTTTTCTTTTTTTCTTCGTTACGTGCTAGAGTGGCACAGAGGTAACGCGTTCGCCTTGTGTCAAGTAAACCCGAGTTCGAACCTGGCTACAGGGGGATTTTCCCTCTCATTTTGCACAAGGCCTTACGGTCTGAACGTGGAGTCTTTCGGGTGAGACTACAAACCATTCATGCCCAAAGCATTCAGCACACGTTAATCCCAGTGGCAACGAAAAAGTTGTCAGTTGGTCAATATTTAGCCACCCACCCACCCATTTCCTTCCTCATCAGTCACACATTTGCTATCACTTTTACAGTGACGACATTGTGAGAAGATAATTTTTTTTATTTGTTGTTGTTGTTGTGTGTTTTACGTCCTCTCGGTCTGGAACAGACACATATGGGACATTTGTAAATACAAAGATGGTGGGAACAATACTGGAGGCAATGTCCAGAGGCAGTGCAACACCAGTAAAGTCCCGATTTTTTGTAACAATGCAGATAGGTGTAGCAGTAACCACGCCTCGGTTAAACCTCATTGGCTATGGTACCGCCACAATATGAGTTAAAGACGACATTGTGATTATGCCGGGGTTCTTTATAGCTTAGAAAGATAAGACTGGTATCAGCAGGTTCATTGGATTTGATGGGATCCCAACAGTCCCCATTAAAGGGCAACTATCCTCCCAAACCCATATCATTTATGACCCGGCACCACGAAAGGGACATTACGTCGCTGGACTAGCTTCTCACAGCAGACTTGCAAAGTCAAAAATCTCATTTTTATCAATTTTGAATTATTGGTATGTGTATGCTCTCTGATATCTTATGTTTCATATCCATAAAGGGTAATGTTTATTATGGTCTCTAAATACTAAAAAAAAGTGCTTAAAAATTAGTAAGTCGATACACGTTCATGGATAGGCTAGACTTTAGACGGTGATTTCTCAAAATGGCTGACGCTCATCCTACTAACTGTAAATGTTCATAACTCTGGAACGGAGAAAGACACAAGAATGGTTTTTATATCATTAGAAAGAGGATTGCCTGACATTTCTAACTGTGTTATTTTCTCAGAAGGGTAATTTTAATACTTATTGTCCCTTTCGTGGTGCTGAGTCTCTCTCTCTCTCTCTCTCTCTCTCTCTCTCTCTCTCTCTCTCTCTCTCTCTCTCTCTCTCTCTCTCTCTCTCTCTCTCTCTCTTTGAGCGATGGCGACCACCACTGCCCATTTCAAGGACTGTCCCTAGATAATGAAGCGACCCATCTTCGCGAACCTGATATGACCTCGGAACAGGAAGGCCACGCGTGGAGTGGTGATCGAATCTGAGACGAGAGAGGGGGGTTCCTGCGCCAGCCTGAAACGCTCTGCGCAAACAAAGCGCTTTGGTAACGCTATGCAACAACAACAAAAAAACACAAAAACAAACAGAAAATGTAGTATCTTATAACAGCTTGCTGAAATGGAAAATAATTCCTTGTAGTCATTGAGGACGTTTAGTTCCCCATGTCAGCAAACAAAGTTCAGTTTCTTTGCAAATACAGGTAATGAATATGAATAAAAAGGAAAAAAAAGGAATGCAAAAATAAAAATGTGAATATCTTAAGTTAAAAACAACAACACCATTATATTGATTGTTCTAGTATTTTACTCTTGATTGAAATCGCAATCCATGCTTGGAGCAGACTTTGGGCAGGAAGTTTCATCAGAACGTCCTCGTCAAAATATAGATAACCTTAGTTTTTCCACTTTCCCCCGTCAAATCCTCTTTAATATAAACTACCAAATAGGATATGAAAATATATAATTATAAGCAATCAGAACAACGGTTCAGAAATGATTACGCTTATCAATAATCACAAACCAACCCTTAGGGACCTAGCATTGCTCACAAACTTGAGACAACAATAAACACCCACTCCAACAAAGATTTATGATCTCGCAGTTAGTGAGCTATTCTGGTGTTCTTACGGGATATAAGTCGTATGGCTTATTTCATTTTCCTTGATGAAATAGAAGGCATAATCTGTTTTTGGCTGTTCGCACGCGAGAAAGAGAACACACACACACACGTTCGCGCGCGCGCACGCACACACACACACACACACACACACACACACACACACACACACACACACACACACACACACACACACACACACACAGACACACACAGACATACACGCACACACATGCGACACACAGAGACACACATACACACACACACACACACATACACAGACAGACAGACAGACAGACAGACAGACAGACAGACAGACAGACAGACAGACAGACAGACAGACAGACAGACAGACAGACAGACACACACACACACACACACACACACACACACACACACACACACACACACACACACACACACACACACACACAACCTAAAGAGAGAGTGGAGACTCGCCGTCGCATGCAAAATGCCTTTAAAGACCCCGCACGTCACGTGTCAAAATCACGGG
>CM065686.1:34898917-34923917 GCA_017654935.2 Phymorhynchus buccinoides
TGCAAAAATGCGACATTGGCGGTGAAAGGGTTAATTTGGTAGTGAAGCTGATGCTGCGTTTCCAGATTCTGTTCAGTCTGGCCATAGCCGCCGTGGCTTGAGCAATCCGTTGACGGATCTCTGCCACGCAGCTAGCTGCCATCTTTGGACAGAAGTGCCCCCAAGTACTTAAAGGGGCACCCTGACGGATGAGTGTTTGTAAGAAACACGTCGAGATCACCAGGAAAACACCCTTTACAGAGATCGCAACACTCACTTTGCTCTGGGTTCCTAGAAATCAAACCGTCAAATCGGCGATTCCTCATTGGCGGAGGTGCTGGAAGTCAAATTCTTTCACTCAAAGAGAAGGCGTGTGCCGTCTCTTTTCTAATGGCCGCCAAATCGTTTGCACGAAATTTTCGCAATACAAGCCTTTTTATTTATTTATTTATTTTAATTTATACTGTTTATCTAAAGGAGTTTCGCTCACAACAAAGGACATAGCTCTTTTTTTTTTTTTTTTTTACTGCACTACAACAAAAAAGAAAACGCTTCAAACCACAATGAGTGACCTCCACCCACCCCATCCAAAATGGCTACTCTCTCCGGCATCTCCGCCAAGGAGGAATCGCCGTTTTTACGGTTTAATTTCTAGGGAACCAGAGCAAAGCGAATGTTCCTGTCCTTGAAAAGGCTGTCTTTCTCGCGATCTCGACGTGTTTCTTGCAAAATGTCATCCGCCAGGGTCCACTTTTAAAGTTGCTCACCTCTTCCAGCGTCTGGCCGTTCATGTTGATGTCAGCGGTTTTGGGGGCATTCAACGTGTATAGTACCCAATTATCCCATTTTCCCCCTTCTCCCCTTTTGTTCTTCATATTGCACAAGTATTCATAATACCCCCACCCACTCCATCCACCCCCCTCCCAAGTCATGCCACCTTGCCCCATATCTTGCACTCTCAGTGACCCACACCCTCTCCCCGCTTCAAAGAAAACTACCGTCTGGAGATGGTAACTAACAGACATTAATGTTCTTCGTAACCCAAGAGAAACTACCGCTCCACACGCGCCTATCTATGTCTATCTTGTGATGCATAGTTCTGCAGCATCCGTGATGCCAGGACGTCTTTATGTGTTTTTTGTGTGTGAAAGCAGACCTGTGGGTGGGTGTGGTACACGCCAGAAGGGTATTGTCACCAGTACAATACCAGTGTATTGCCCTTTTTGTGTGTGTGTGTGTGTGTGTGTGTGTGTGTGTGTATACATGTGTGTGTGTGCATACATGTGTGTGTGTGTATATATAGTGCATATATATATATATATATATATATATATATATATATTGATCGTTTATATATATATATATATTTTTTTTATCGTTTATATATATATATATATATATTCATTAGAATTACAAAAGTCTGGTTGCTCTAAAAAAAAGTGCTCAACAGAAATGGAGCATGATAAATAGAACAAATAAAGTCAAACATCTACAACGCTGTTTCAAGTGCGTTCATTCCCTGCCGTCAGGTTTCTAAATCACACACAAGAATTGCAAAAAAAAAGAATTGCAAAAATGGATACCATCTCAGTAGTTGGCCCTCTCTAGTCATGTCTATTAGGTTTTGAAATTAAAATTTCAGAACATTATTATTTTGTTCATTTTACATAAGATTTTCATAAGATTTTTACTATTTCTGGTTTAACTTTGTGCTGGTTTGCTTTTATTATGGATTTTCGATTTGATGCAAAGAAGACACCATTCTCTTGTAGAATGTCTTTTTTGCTCAGGTTGGCATCCACTGGACAGTCAAATTGCAGGCCGATCATGCAAACTGATGAGACCTTCTCTTAGGTCGAAACAGCTGTCTTTGCATAAGGCACTGTCCCTCCCCCATTGGGAGAAAAAGTAAATCAGCACAATTTATGTATTTTTTTAATTTTTATTATTATTATTTTTTGTTTTGAACACGGAACATTAATCAAAGTTAACGTTAACTGGTTTTGTTTCTGATGTTCACAAATAAAGACATTGGACACAGAAAAGTTTTATCAAAGCAAACTATATATATATATATATACAGAACAAAAAAACACAGAGGCAAACAAAAAACTAAAATATATAAGTGTATATATATAGCAGAACAAAAAAAGAATGAAAATTAACAAGAAAGAATGTAGACTATTCCCAATATTTCGGCTTTTGGCCTTGGACGCGGGACAGACAGTAGAACAAACTTGACGTAACAAATACAACACGTAACTTTTCTTGACGTCATTGTTGTGACCCACATTCTGTGTGTATAATTAGATTGTGTGTGTGTGTGTGTGTGCGTGTGTGTGTGTGTGTGTGTGTGTTTGATTATTCATTTGGACTATTGAGTCCACATAATAAAAAAAAACAATGAATCCCCCAGTACAGTCTCCTCTCTCTCCCAGGTGCACAAAAACTCTCTCTCTCTCTCTCTCTCTCTCTCTCTCTCTCTCTCTCTCTCTCTCTCTCTCTCTCTCTCTCTCTCTCTCTCCCTCTCACTCTCTCTCTCTCTCTCTCCTCTCTCTCACTCTCTCTCTCTCATATCATGTCCGCTCAGTCCATCTTTGTAGTTATCAATTCCAAACTATGTAGAACTAACGCCAGATGTCTTAAGACCCTTTAGTTAAGAGAGTGGGCATGTATCATGGGTAAAGCATCTTCATTATAAACAAATTCAGCATCTCCACTATGATAATGCCAAGAGAGTGGGTGTGTAACCTGGGCCAAGCGTCTCCACTATAAACAAATAAAGCATCTCCCCTAGGAACAGGTCAAGAGAGTGGATCCTGGGTAAAGCATCTCCACTATAAACAAATAACACAGCTCGATGGAGAAATAACTGCCCTCTCAGACAATTCATTAGAGAGAGTTCAGACCCAGCGGAGCCATGGTCTTCAGCTTGTCCATCCAGAACTTTTCACGACGGAGTCTGGACTCCTTGCTCTGGACGAAGACCTGTTCGAGGATGATGCATCTGATATTCTCACAGGAATGTCCGGCCAAGTTGAAGTGCTCTGCCATCAGAGTCCCAGTGTTGTGCCTGATATGGGACCGGTGTAGAGTGAACCTCACGCTAACCGAGTTCTTTGTCTCTCCAACATACTAGGCGTTTCTACATAGTTCGCAGAACAGCAGGTAGATGACGTTAGTTGATCCACAGCATAGGTTCTGCCTGATGGTGAACCTCTCCCCCGTCCTGTCACTGGAGAACCCCGTGGTTTCCATCAGATGAAGACGGCAGGCGGCGCACGTCTTGGAACATCTGTGGCAGCCAGGATCCACATCACAGGGCAGGGCAGGAGGAGCTGAAGGCATCAGCAAATCTCTCAGGGATCTGCTGTTCCGTTCTCCCAGGATGGGGGGTTTCAAGAGCCACTTTCCTCATCCTGGCGCTCTGGTGGAGGGTAGGCAGACTGTCCCTGAGATATTTGCTGAGTGGAGGGTTGCGGGGATTGTGGGTCACCACCATTGGAACTCTCCCGGCTTTCTTTTGTGGCTGGTACTCGAGTGTACTCCCTCGTTGTGTTGCTTTGGCCTTCTCCCTTCCCTTTTTGATAGCCCACTCTGGATAGCACTTCTTTTTGAAGTTGTTGGCCATTGTGTTGCACTGTCGTTCAAAGTCCTCATCGTTGCTGCAAAGGCGTCGAAGTCGTAAAAACTGGCTTGATGGTATGCCGTTTACGCAGTGCCTTGGATGACTTGAGTTGTATGCGTGTGTGTTGCGCGCGTTCTTGTATGATTATTTTTAATGACACATTGTACATGTAATTCTTATGATCAAGTTCGTTCTAATTTAATGGAAATAATTGTTTTTGCTTGCATATTATTTTGTTTGCGTGAATTGCAATATGATTCTGTGAGCATAATTATGTGTGCGAGTGAATGTGTGTATGTGAGTGTGCGTGCGAATGTCTGTGCATGCGTGTGTGATTGTGCGGAACTTTGTTGTCCTTTGTTGTTTATATTTAGGATTTGCTTACATTTTCTTTTTCTTTTTCAGGTTCTTATTTCGATTATACGTATTATGATGTCATTAATTATTATGTTCTGCATTATGTGCGCTTGCTCGCGCATGTGTGTATGTGTGCTTGCTTGTGTGTGCGTGTGTGTGCGTGTTTTCTATGCCTTTCAATCATTTTTAACTGTCTAGTGCTTCTGTAAAGCGCATAGAGCTTAAAGGTATGCGACGCATACATTTTCTCTCTCTCTTGTTTGTCTTCTCTCTCTCAGAACTAACCCATCCCACCCTTGCATTATTCCCTCTATCAACTAACTAGCATCGGGTCTTCTTACCACCACCCCGCCCACCACACGCACACACATTAGGATTTGTGTAGACATCGCCTTTAGTTTAAGAATTAAAATCAGATATAAACGATTCAACTGTTGTTCTTCCAATACATGCCAAGCCCACGCTCTAAACCCGAATACTTGTTGTCAATCACACTCACATGCAGGCACGCACGCGCGCGCGCACGCACGCTCGCACGCGCGCGCGCATGCACGCTCGCACATACGCATAAACATAATAACGTCTACGTATACACATTTTTAAGTCACCTATATATGTAACATTGTGATCACTGTTGTTTTCGTGCATTCATAAATGCACTAGTGAAATTACATCGTTAAAAAAACATTAGCCAATTTTAAAATAATTATTCTCATTTAGAGGAGAACTACAGGTGCCCCCAACTCTTCTAAAAAGTATCATAGTAAAACATACAGTAAAAGGTAAAAACAAAAACGTAAAAATCACTGACATGATTTTAAACATTTGGCAGATTTCCCCACAAAACCAATGGTAACCTGAAACAGTCTGGTACGTGGTGCCATTCAACATTCATTCTCAATGCAGCTCAATCCCAGGGGAGTCAAAGTTTGAAGTTTATCGATCCAGAACTGTTCTCGTTTTAATCTCGATTGAAGATTCACATTGAGTACTCTTTCAATACACATATATAGCTGTCTTTGCAAAACAGCTGTATAAAATAGCTGTCTTTGCAAAGCAGCTTGCGAAACAGCTGTCTTTGCATAGGCATTGTCTATCTCCCCCATTGGGAGAAAAAGTAAATCAGCACATTATTTTCTTTTATTCTTTTCAGAACACAGAATAAATTGTAAAGTTAAAATTAAAGTTATTCAGTTCCTTTCTTAGGTTCACAAACTTAAAAATTGGACACAAAAAAAGTTTTATTCAAGCAAACTATATATATAAGAGGAAAGTTTAATGGTGTGGTTGTTTTTTTCTTCTTCAATTCTTGTACGTTTATATATATATATATATATATATCAAGTAAATCAGCACAATTTATTTTTTTTTTTTTTTTTTTTTTTTTTTTTTTTTTTGAACACAGAACATTACTCAAAGTTAACTTTAACTGGTTTTGTTTCTGAGGTTCACAAATAACGACATTGGACACAGAAAAGCTTTATCAAAGCAAACTATTCTGCATTTCAAATGCACTAACTTTTCAGTCCTTCAGAGTAGGGGTACGGAGCTGGCTATTCACTGAGATTTTTCTGTCATGCTATTTTTATCCTTAATTTGGATACCATCTCAGTAGTTAGCCCTCCCTAGTCATGTTTATTATATTAGGTTTTGAAATTAAAATTTCAGAACATTATTATTTTGTTCATTTTACATAAGATTTTCATAAGATTTTTACTATTTCTGGTTTAACTTTGTGCTGGTTTGCTTTTATTATGGATTTTCGATTTGATGCAAAGAGGACACCATTCTCTTGTAGAATGTCTTTTTTGCTCGGGTTGGCATCCACTGGACAGTCAAACTGCAGGCCGATCATGCAAACTGATGAGACCTTCTCTTAGGTCGAAACAGCTGTCTTTGCATAAGGCACTGTCCCTCCCCCATTGGGAGAAAAAGTAAATCAGCACAATTTATATAATTTTAATTTTTTTTTAATTTTTTTGAACACAGAACATTACTCAAAGTTAACTTTAACTGGTTTTGTTTCTGAGGTTCACAAATAAAGACATTGGACACAGAAAAGCTTTATCAAAGCAAACTATATATATATATATATATATATATATATATATATATATATATATTATCTCATGGTATCTCTTCTTCTCGGTCCCGCCCTCTGTTTTCCCTTTCGATTTCCCACTGTCTCACTCTTTCAGCTTTGTCTCCCTTCCCTTCTCTCCCCACTTCTCTCTCACTCTGTTTTTCTTTCTCTAATTCTATCACCCTCTTTGCTTCCAGCACATGGGTACGAATATACATTTACTTAGGAGAATATGTATGTATGTATGTATGTATGTATGTATGTAGATTATAATAGAAAAACAACCCACTGCATCTCTTCTCAGACCTTTTTATTTTTAGGAACGTTTCGCCGTAAGGCTTTTTCACTCTCACTCTGTATGTATGTATGTATGTATGTATGTATGTATGAATGTATGTATGTATGTATGCATGTATGCACATTTTTCTTTGCCTTTCTGACATGGTTTTATAAAGTGTTTTCAGAATCCTGACGAAGCCTAGAAAATAAAAAAGGCGAAAGCTTGAAGATTTTAAGAAAAAGAAGTGGACTGCTGGTGTGCGTGGTGTTTATATTCTGTTGTATATATAGGAACATTGTTTAAAACGTTTTTGTCCCTATGTCTTTGAAACGAACATTAAAACCAAAAAACAGATTTTATAGAAATAAAATCTCAGTTATAAGCTGAGCGCCGTTCCCCTAGTCTGAAGGACTAAAACGTTGGTACATTTGAAATGCAGAATAGTTTGCTTTGATAAAACGTTTTTGTGTCCAATGTCTGTATTGGTGAACCTCAAAAACAAACTCAGTTTACTTTAACTTTACGATTTGTTCTGTGTTCTGAAAAGAAGAAAAGAAGAAGAAAATCATGTGCTGATTTACTTTTTCTCCCAATGGGGGAGATAGACAATGCCTATGCAAAGACAACTGTTTCGTTTTGTGAAAGACTCTTCAGTCTGCAATGTCGGCCTGCAAAGAATGTCCACAGTGAAGGTTCAATCTGAGCAAGCAGACTTTCTACAAGAGATTGGTTGTCCTCTTGGCACCAGATTGAAAGTCCACAATAAAAGCAAACCAGCACTAAGTTAAAAAGAAATGGTACTAATCTTATGTAAAAAAAAGGAAATCAGCATATTTGTTTCTTCTTTTTTTCTTCTTTTCCGAACACAGAACAAATCCTAAAGTTAAAGTAAACTGAGTTTGTTTCTGAGGTTCACAAATACAGACATTGGACACAAAAAAGTTTTATTAAAGCAAACTATATATATATATATGTTCAGTGTTTTACTGTTTTCCTCTGTCCTAATAGCTTATATGTAAATTTAATCAATGTCTACATTTTATTCATTGGATGATGTTAAATGTTTTTGCTGTTTCCCTCTGTGATGTCTGAGTTATATATAATGTATGTTTTAGTATTGTTTGTTTATCGAGCCTGTGAATGTGCTTTGTAATTTCCCCAGGGATCATTAAAGTTATTGATTGATTGATTGATTGATTGATTGATTGATTGTTGTGTGCATGCAGTTTTAAGTATGGTCATTGTTGGCATTCATTGGCATTAATTTAAAGTTTCCCCAGAGGAAGTGTGCAGGTGCACACTAAATATTGGGGAAAAAACCCATTCCTGTCTCTTTGTGTTTTTGTTTTGATTTGTGTATATATATATATTAAAGAAACAAAAGTAGCAAACTGCATTACATTTTGTATGTAATGTTTTGGTGTTTGTATTTATGCACAATTTTCTTTTCATGTAATGACAATGTTTAGGTGCCTTATCTGCAGTTTTAGTATGAGGATGTAGCTTCTAATGTATCTTTTTTAACATTCTTAGTCTGTAAGGTTGTTTTGCTGATAAGAGTATACTATGCAAATCATAGGAGTATTCTTAGTATCAGTTTTATCTAAGTAATGTTTCTCTTCAGAAGAAAAAAAATCTGCTGAAGGAGCGTGGACTTTGTACGCTTACTGTAAGTACATGGAGACGAACTTGTCGACGACAATTATCAGGGGAAAAAGCCAACAGTTTGACTGAGCGAACAGAAGAATAATGCCCAATACGGCTAGTATCGAAAGCACCGTCTATGGAAGGTCGATAAACCAAGCATCAATATACCATGACACATGCTGGGGCTGTTGGTCAAGTTCTTTGTAGCGTTGTTTATAGCCCCCCATATTAGGGTATTGGGTAGCGAGTATTTTCAAGGGAATGGATCCGTGAGTGCGATTAAGGAAGGCTGGAAAACGCAGACATTAAAAGTATCTGTAGTATACTTCGGAATGAATGGTCCTAGCTAAAAGACCACATCGGAACTGGGAACGCATGTCTGGTAATGTCAGGCTTTCCTCCGGAGCAGGCATTCGCAACTCTAATGAGGGGTGCGGGGGCGAACGGGTCGGGCGGACGACAATCGAGACGAAATTCTGATTTCTAGCGAAATGTTTTTTGGGGTTTAATTTTTTTTGTTGTTTTATAAAGACGGGAACGTTGTGGAAGAAAAGACGTCGCCTTCTTCACGAATTGTTTTGTGCATGAGACTGCAAGGTCATTTAAAGGTAGACCCTGACGGTTGAGGTTTTGCAAGAAACACGTCGAGATCACCAGGAAAACACCCTTTACAGAGATCGCAACAACTCACTTTGCTCTGGTTTACTAAAAATCAAACCCTCAAATCGGCGATTCCTCCTTGGCGGAGGTGCTGGAAGTCAAATTATTTCACCCAAAGAGAAGGCGTGTGCCGTCTCTTTTCCAATGGCCGCCTGCGTTTAGACCAAATCGTTTGCACGACCTTTTCGCAATACAAGCCTTTTTATGTATTGTTTTTTAATTTTATACAGTTTATCTAAAGGAGTTTCGCTCACAACAAAGGAAATAGCTCCTTTTTTTTTTTACTACTCTACAAAAAAAAAAACGCTTCAACCACAATGAGTGACCTCCACCCACCCCATCCAAAATGGTTTATTTCTCCGGCATCTCCGCCAAGGAGGATCCGCCGTTTTGACGGTTTGATTTCTAGGAAACCAGAGCAAAGTGAGTGTTCCGATCCTTGAAAAGGCTGTCTTTCTGGTGATCTCGACGTGTTTCTTGCAAAAAAAAAACTCATCCGTCAGGGTCCACCTTTAAAGAATCTTTTCAGATAGGAACAATGTACATGGATTGTTAAACAAATAAAACGTATCTTAGATGCCCGCAGAAAACATACAGCGGCGTCTGAGCAATTGCACTGAGTCAATGATGTTGGTTTGAGTACTTAACACAATCCTTTTATGTATACACAACGCATATTACTTTTCTCACCTGCATCATAAAATATGTGTAGCCGCCTTGGCCCTGACTTTGAAGGAGTATGCTGCATCAATGCCTTTAAATAACAACGCAGAAATAAGAAGAAAGAATCTCCCGTGGGGATACCAGGGGGGGGGGGGGGTCTTTTGCATAAATAGTTCATCCCACCTTCTGGAAGTTCTGTGCTTGTAACTTCCTCTGATCTGTCACTCTCTTTGACTCTGCCTTTTCCCTTTTGCTTACTGTCATCTACTATCTTTCTGCCTTACCCGGTCCATTCTCCTGCCTTTTTTTTTCACGAAACACTTTCAAAAACATTTCCTCCAGCCGAAGTCGGACTTGCTGGGCCTAACTATTTCTTAGTTAGGCGCATAACGGCAGCATGACGCATAATAATTGACAGGAAACTGTATGAGCGATCGAGGAGAGAAAGAAGAAGAAGAAGAAGAAGAAGAAGAAGAAGAAGAAGAAGAAGAAGAAAGAAGAAGAAGAACAAAAAGAAAGAAGCTCATAAAGAAGAAGAAGAAGGAAGAAGAAGAAGAAGCGAAGGAGAACAAAAAGAAGAAGAAGAAGAAGAAGAAGAAGAAAGAAGAAGAAGAAGAAGAAGAAAGAAAAGAAGAAGAAGAAGAAGAACAACAACAACAACAAAAAGAAGAAGAACCTTTGAACGTGAAAAAGAAGAAGAAAAAGAAATGAAGAAGAAGAAGAAGAAGAAGAAAAAGAAGAAAAAGAAGAAGAAGAGAAGAAGAAGAAAGAAGAAAGAAAACACTGTGGAGCGTGTTATATGACCCCCCCCTGTTTTACTGTTTTAATGTCTTGTTTTTGCCTTTACAACATTTCTCTGTGACCATATAATATCTCATTAAAAGCAACATACTTTCTGGACGCTATTCAAACTACAAAAACCCGATGTTGAAAAGTTGCAATGTGGGCTACACCATGCTCATCGAGTTCTGAAGTATCATGGTGGCTTACAACGAGCAACTTAGGGCGCGCATTTTACCGCCAGGGGGGGGGGGGCAGTCAAACCAGTAGGGGCTTAGCGCGCGATATTCTTAGCTGGGCGTAGTGAGTGAGAGAGAGAGAGAGAGAGAGAGAGAGAGAGAGAGAGAGAGAGAGAGAGAGAGAGAGAGAGAGAGAGAGAGAGAGAGAGAGAGAGACAGAGAGAGAGAGAGAGCAACTCAGAATATCGCGCGCTAAGCCCCTACTGGTTTGACTGCCCCCTTGGCGGTCAAACCATCGTCCTAAGTTGACCATTCGTGTGACAAGCAGCAAGCACCAATCCCGCTAGCTTCAAGGACGGACGTTCAGAGTTGTAGCCGCCAACGACTTGGCAAATCCCTTCTACGTCATTTCACCCTTGATAATGGCGATTCCTGGCGATTCCAGGCAATTCCAACCCCCCCACGAAACTCGAATGTCAGACCCTCCTCCTCCGAAGAAAGAAAGAAAGGGCAGAACTAACCATTCTGTGTGGTAATGGCGGTTGCCCAAAGGCAGAGAAATATAACTGCTTACAAGTCAAACCACTACTAACTATCTCCCCCTTTATCCCATCCAGCAGCAAAATTACCTCTATTCTGAGATTTTATTACATTTCTGTTAAACTTTCGCCGTTTGTTGTTGCAGTGTTGTGGTATTTATGACTGTTTACAACATGGACAATGACGACGTCGACGCTGACGATGCAGACGACGATGTGGAGCATTTTTGAGAATGAAAATACGTTTTGTGGCAAAAGCTATAATGATGGTGGCAATATCCTTAAAAATAATAATGTTCATTAATAAGAAATACTACTACTACTACTACTACTACTACTACTACTAATAATACTAATAATACTAATAATAATAATAATTATTGTGGCGGTACCATAGCCGATGACGTTTAACCGAGGCGTGGTTATTGCTACACCTATCTGTATTGTTTTTAAAAATCGGGACTTTACTGGTGTTGCACTGCCTCCGGGCATTGCCTCCAGTATTGTTCCCACCATCTTTGTATCTACAAATGTCCCATAATGTGTGCGACCGAGAGGACGTAAAACACCATTTTTCATTCATTCACTACTACTGCTACTACTACTACTACTACTACTACTACTACTACTACTACTACTACTACTACTACTACTACTACTACTGCTACTACTACTACTACTACTACTAAATTAAAAAATGATAGGTCAAACTTTTGAACTCGGGGCTCTTGAAAAATGTGAAGCAATTATTTATTTATGCAATTATTTTTTGGGGAAAAAATTCATACTTTTTGTCCTTAGTTTTAATCTGTTTGTATTCACACAAATGGGTTTGTCGAGCAGTAAAGACGCCTATGTCGTGCCGAATCTGTGTAGCTGCCGATTCCGCGTAATCGGCAATGATTTTTCCTATTCCGTGTAATCAGTAAATTATTGATTGCCTATTCGGAGAGAGAGAGAGAGAGAGAGAGAGAGAGAGAGAGAGAGAGAGAGAGAGAGAGAGAGAGAGAGAGAGAGAGAGAGAGAGAGAGAGAGAGAGAGAGAGAGAGAGAGAGAATTGAATTGAATTGAATTGAATTGAACCTTTATTTTTACAAAGAGAGAGAGAGAGAGAGAGAGAGAGAGAGAGAGAGAGAGAGAGAGAGAGAGAGAGAGAGAGAGAGAGAGAGAGAGAGAGAGAGAGAGAGAGAGAGATGTATACTAGTAAAAAAACCAGATATATAAAAATGGCCATATAGGCAAATATGCACTGCAGAATGGACAACAGGTGCCCACTCAAGTGCGCAAGGTCTCACATGTGGACGCCAGTGAACAATTAAAAAAAAACCCTGGCATGTCATAAATTGTCCGATAGATCAGAGAGAAAAAAAAGGAACATTCAAATGATAGATTTGTAAGGAAAGACGAAAGAACAGATTGAAGATCCGGGGAGACAGAAATCAGACGAAATGGAAAACTGCAGATCTTGTCGGGAGACTTTATGGGGGGAAAAGAGATAGTAAAAGACAGTGGTAGGCAGAAAAATAGGAAAGGTAAGAAAAAGGGGTGGGCACAGCTTGGTCGAGAACACCCCCGCCACGTGAAGGCTGGCCCACAGGGGCAACGAACAAAGAAACAAAACAGCAACAAGTGCAACGCCGAGCGGTAGCAAAGTCCCCTCGCAGCATCGCCGAGCTACTCGGAAATCGGAATGTGTCGGCTGTGCACATACATAAAAACGCATAAAAACAGCACGTAATTACATAAAAACGCATCAAAACAGCACGTAACTGAATAGTTTTTTTTAATATATATATAGCCTTGGGGTTCGGACCCGTGATTTGAGCGCGCGCGATCATGCGCACACGCGCGCACAGAACAATTCATGACACCTGTGTTATAGACCATTCATCAAGAAATGTTGTGAAAAACACTGCATTAAAATACATGCAAAACTTCGCGAGATATTAGCGATTATGTGTTTCGGGGTTTGAACCCCGTAACTGGCGCGACCTTGACCTTAATGTAACACTAAATACATCAGTGGATAGCGTGCATCGTGGCGAACTAGTATACCAAATATGATGATGATAGACTGAATCGTTTTTGAGAAAAACGGACGAATAGCCGGAAGAGGCACGCCGGACGGACGGACACCGGACGGACACCGGACGGACGGATCAGACAAACACGGCTCGGGGACTAAAAAGAAACAGATGAGAACTATAATAGTGCTCTCCACCAAAAGGTGACAGTTTATAATACTTGTAGCGGTGCCCTAGCCGAAGAGGTTTAACCGAGGCGTGGTTACCGCTGCACCTATCTGTATTGTTAAACAAATCGGGACTTTACTGGAGTTGCACTGCCTCCGGGCATTGCCTCCAGTATTGTTCCCACCATCTTTGTATTTACGAATGTCCCATATGTGTCTGTTCCAGACCGAGAGGACGTAAAGCACCATTTTCAAAGGTGACAGAAGGCAACAATCATCGCACGGATTCCTATACTGACAAACCAACGCATTGCCAGCATCGTCGACCTCCGGCCTGCCAACCAAACTAATAGCATTATTGTGACAGTCTGTCATATTAACAGGGAGTAAAAGAAATGACAGGGGTATTAGAGGGATGGGTTCATCGACCTTGCAACCAGCCACGATCAAGATTTGTTTGTGTGGGTCTGCTCGTCTTTCTCTTTATGCACGAGTGTGTGTGTGTGTGTGTGTGTGTGTGTGTGTGTGTGTGTGTGTGTGTGTGTGTGTGTGTGTGTGTATCTCTCTCTCTCTCTCTCTCTCTCTCTCTCTCTCTCTCTCTCTCTCTCTCTCTCTCTCTCTCTCTCTCTCTCTCTCTCTCTCTCTCTCTCTCTCTCTCTCTCTCTCTCTCTCTCTCTCGTTCCAAGGACAGATTGGAAGAATGGGCCCGGCCCAAAATCTTAATCCTTATGTAATAAAGTTTTTCAGTTTTCAGTCCCCCCCCCCTCCCTCTCCTCTCTCTCTCTCTCTCTCTCTCTCTCTCTCTCTCTCTCTCTCTCTCTCTCTCTCTCTCTCTCTCTCTCTCTCTCTCTCTCTCTCTGTGCGTGTGTGTGTATGCATGTGTGTGTGTCTGTGTGTCTGTCTGTGGGCAAATCTTTTTGTGTCTCTCTGTGTGTGGTACTCAATCATATCCGACGAAAAGCCTCCTCAGTAAAGTAGCAAAGGTCGCAATGCTATTCTGAAAAACAGGGCTAGACGTTTGTTTACAGTGGACATGCCTTAGGCCTACAGATCAGAACTAAACGCCTTTCTACACTCCAACAGGTCAGAACTGCCTTTTCATTATTTGTTTCTCACGTCCTAGAAACTAGACCTGGTACACGTATTTCTCGTTGAAAGAGACATTGTTATATTTAAATAGATACTGTGTCAATAGACATTTTGCGGAGAAAAAACAACTTAGGGGAAGCTTCGTGAAAATTAGAGTTGATTACCTCGATTACTCGGTCAAAACCATAGCAACAATGACATTGGTCGAAGCTTGAAACCGCAGGATGCGAGTCAGCGACTTGCAAACATTTAAAAAAAAAAACTAAGGGCGTCGCCGAGCGGCAGACATGTCTACCAGCAATGCCACGCACTTGCGACACCCCCGTAGAGTGTCACATCCTGACACAAAATTGGAAGGGATTCGTCTTCTCGAGATACAGCTTGAAAGAAACGCGCAAAGAAGGAAATTTCGGTTTTTAAGGTCATTCAAGGTCAAGGTCAGCATGGTGATAATTTATGCTCGGATGTTTTCTTCTCTAGGGTATACAGTACCACACACAATCTGAAGCGCTTCTGTCAAGTACCAATTTCGAAAATATGACATAAAACCCAATAGACCCCTACCACTTTCAAGGCCTACGGATCGCCCGGACCGTGACCTTGACCTTGAGGTATGCCACCATCAGAACGGGGTAACCAAAGTACCTACATGCCAAATGTGAAGACTCTAAAACTAACGGTGTGGGAGTTATGGCTGGTTTTTCGGTTTTGCGTACCGCCAAGGTCAAGGTCACGACGGCAATATGGTTTGCGCGGATGCCTTCCTGTCATTTACAAATGTCACACATAATTTGACGTGATTCAGTCAACCCGTTCGGATATCCTTGGGACAGACAAAGGAGAAAAAAATGACCCTCCGATTTTCAGGCTCCATAGATCTTTTTTCGGAGACAAACCTTGATCGGTATGGGATCATCAGAACTTCGTGAAACCACTTTCATACCAAGTTTCAACCTCCTACTTGATCGGTGCCCACCATATGGCTAAAATGGCGATTTTCGCGTTTCAAGGTCGAACGTCAAGGTCAAGGACGACGGCAAAATGGTTTGCGCCGATCTCTTCCTATTAAGGAGGCACACCTTCACACAAAATTTGACGCGATTCGGTCAAACGGTTCGGGAGATATTTGGGACAGACAGAAAAAAAAAGGGTCGCAATAGTCCGTCTTGGTGACGGACTAATGAGGGGCGACAAGCATCCACAAACCGATAGAACTTGCAAAATGTGACGTAAATATTTAAATTACATCAAATTTAGATTGACGCACTGCCGCTCTACATGCTGTGTGTCTCCTCAGACACACGAAGCGAGGGCTGGGGATCTACCTGAAAGTAGAGTAACTTCCCCTGTTTGACCGATTTAATTAGGCGAGAGCACTCCCACACACCGTGAACTCACTCCCCTTAATTATTTCCGAACAATTCCTATTGAGGCAGATGTAATCATCATTAAGAGAAGAGAAATTTAAAAAAACATCGTGACCGCCACGGGAAACATAATAACGAAAAACGTGACGCACGTTGGCTTGGTTTTATTCTCTGGTCGAATTATGGTCAAAATGATTACAAGGAAATCGAAGGCACGAAGACATTGCAACTAACAACAAAACAGGAAAGAAAGGGATGCTTGGAGAGCTTTAGAAAGAAAGACAAAATATATAACAAAATTAGTGATCACGTTAGGTCGCTAAACGTTTACGAGAATGACCAGACAATTGTCATGCTGTCATTGTTATATTGAGTCTTTCGGATGAGACGATAAACCGAGGGCCCGTGTGCCCATGCACTTAGCACACGTTAAAGCCAGTGGCAACGACAAAGTTGTCATTTTGTTAAAATGTACACACACACACACACTCTTTTCCTTACAAACAATCGCATGCAAATGTTTTTAAAAAAATAAAATAGGTGGCGCGGCTCTGGCTGCGACGCGCTCTCCAGGTGGGAGCAGCTCGAATTTCACAGAGACGCCTCTGTGACTATAATGTACCTAATACCTAATACGAGTTTCATCACCCACATATTACATACACACCTAATGTAATAAAGGAACAGAAACAGTTTTTTGAAGGCAGGTCCACCAGACAGATGACAAAAGTAATGTTTGTTACTTTTTGTCAGACACAATACAAACCCGGACATTTTGTGTATGAAATAAACAACATTACATTAAAGTTCACAATCAATTTACGATTTTAACCGTTCACACAAACGGAACTATGAGAGAGAGAGAGAGAGAGAGAGAGAGAGAGAGAGAGAGAGAGAGAGAGAGAGAGAGAGAGAGAGAGAGAGAGAGAGAGAGAGAGAGAGAGAGAGAGAGAGAGAGAGAGAGAGAGAGAGAGAGAGAGAGAGAGAGAGAGAGAGAGAGAGAGAGAGAGAGAGAGAGAACTTGAAAACTTAAACTTTATTTTCCAAGGATATAGATGTTAGGCTTTGTGGAGTCTTCTCCTCACCGTCCGGCGACTTTTCCCAAGTCTTAACTGTTTGAGTTCCTTTTATTCTGTGTGTGTCAACACTTCGCCAAGCCTTCTCACTTTTCCCGTGTTTCTTCCACCAGGATCAACAGTCAGACTCAGATCAGGAGTTGGAACCGTACGCGTCTTCCATCGCTGTTTCCTTTAAGTTTCCACGGTTCTTCCACCGTTCCAGTTGGACTCCCTTTTGCGGATTCTTCGAGTGACTAACTCTCTTACTGTGGGTAGTCTGTTTAAGTTCCCATTATTCTCTGTGTGTCAACACTTCGCCAAGCCTTCTCAGTTTTCCTGTGTTTCTTCCACCAGGATCAACAGTCAGACTCAGATCAGGAGTTGGAACCGTACGCGTCTTCCACCGCTGTTTCCTTTAAGTTTCCACGGTTCTTTCACCGTTCCAGTTGGACTTCCTTTTGCGGATTCTTCGAGTGACTAACTCTCTTACTGTGGGTAGTCTTCATCTACCGTTCGTGACCGTCAGTGTCACTGGAGTGTTCCTTCTCTGATTCTCTCAGATCTGGCGGTTTGGCTTCGTTCCTTCACCACTCCATCTTTCAGCTTCTAGGACGTTCTCCTACAAGCGTTCCGGTAGATTTTCATCTATTCATTTGTTTTGTCGAAGCTTCAGGGGTTTCACTCTGCTCGCTTCTAGGTGACTCTCTCATCAGTCAGATGGACGCCTTTTCGGCTTTGCGTTGTCAAGTTACTGTCCTCCGTCTTGACCAGTTTTCTCTCATCTTCTACTACTCATCTTCATCATACGCAGTATGATTTTATTTCAAGTTGCAGTATTGTATTCAAACTTGATTGGGAATGTGAATGTGGTCTCTATGTTTCTTCTTAGAATGTTCATATTGTAACTATTTTACTCTTGTATAATTAATTGTGTGCGAGTGTGCGTGTGCGCATGCATGTGTGTGTATATGTGCGTGTGTGCGTGCGTGTGTGCGTGTGTGTGTGTGTGTGTGTGTGTGTGTGTGTGTGTGTGTGTGTGTGTGAGTAAGGAAGTAAGAGAACGTGGTGTGTAAGCATCGTGCTTATTTTACTTTTTAATGATTAATTATTTGTTTGCCTTTAATGTTCTTGTTATCAATGTAAAGCGCACTGAGCTCATGTGAGAAAGAGCGCTATATAAATTCCCATTATTATTATTATTACTATGAGACTCTTTTTGGAGGAAAAGGACTGTTCGTCGGTCTCTTCCTTTTCCTCACTCAGACCTTTTTGGCCGCTCTCACTCGCACAAGTTCGAGGACGCGGCACAAAAAACCCGGAATATTGAGTTCTCTCACGAAGCTCTGGTCACGGATGCGACAATACGTTTTCGCTTGAAACCACGGGTTCTTTCCTCACTTCGTTCAGTCTACAGAACGTCTAGGACTCAAACAAACAAACAAAAAGACAAAAAAACAAGCGCGAAATCGCCATAGTTTGTGGCACGCGGTCTATTTTTACCACTCCAATCATGAGTTACCTCCCTGGATTTTCAATAATTTTGATCTGTAAACCACAATGTTATCTCTGCACCATTTCGTAACTTTTTATATCTTTTGGAAAACATTTAAAACTATGTATCCTACTTATACTCATCGAAAGAAGCACCGCATACTCGTCGTGTCTGTTGTAGTGTCTGTATTACGTATGTTTATTATTTTGTACGCTTTTAAAATACATCATTTTAAAGAGCGGCCAGAAGTGTAACCTCGATTTGAAGTGCGTTTAATGAATCAACTGTGGCGGTACCATAGCCGATGAGGTTTCACTGAGGCATGGTTACCGCTACACCTATCTATAATGTTAAAAACTCGGGACTTTACTGGTGTTGCACTGCCTCCGGGCATTGCACCCAGTATTGTTCCCAACATCTTTGTATTTACAAATGTCCCATATGTGTCTATGACCGAGAGGACATAAAACATCATTTTCACCACGATTTGAAGTGCGACAATTTTGGACCGACAGACAGACCGACCGACCGACCGACAAAGTGAGTTATAGGTTTGTGGCTTGAGCCACAAACAACAAACGGCTGTTGTGTGTGTGTGTGTGTGTGTGTGTGTGTGTGTGAGAGAGAGAGAGAGAGAGAGAGAGAGAGAGAGAGAGAGAGAGAGAGAGAGAGAGAGAGAGAGAGAGAGAGAGAGAGACAACTGAAGAAAAAAAGAGAAAACAGGAAAAAGAGAAGAGAAATAAATGAAAGAAAAGAAACAGATAAAAAATATAGAAGAGATTACGGGGATGGTGAATGAATGAAGAAAAGAGAAAGGTTGATCGTTGGGGAGTTGTCAAAAAGCGCGAATTGGTCCATTTGCGCTACTTTTCCTTTATACAATTAGCGCGGACATGAAGTATGCAATTTTGCGCTACTATCCCACATAGAGAGAGACAGAAAGAGAAAGAGAGATAGAACGCACAAACAAACGGTCATACACACACGCGCGCACGCACGCACGCACACGCACACGCACACACACACACTCACACACACACACACACACACACACACACACACACACACTCATTTTAATTCATTGATTTGAGGTTTTTTCTTAGATTTTTTTTTTCAAAGTCTAAATAATCACCATTGTTGTGAACGTTCTTGAGTATCAGACATTCACGGAATAAGGGCTTCGCGCGTTTCGACTATCATCAGACATTCTCGCGTGTTGCGTACAGAAAGTATTCGCGCTTTGTTTTGGCACGTTCGCTCAAATTGACGGTTGCAGCAGAAAGTGTGGGGTGGGGGGGGTGGGGGGGTGGAGCCGAGGAAGAGGGTGGGTGGGTGGGGATGGTAGAGAATCTATCCTGATTTCTTCTTTCAGATCGATATCTGTCAGTAGAACACCAGCAGCAGTGCCCAGGCTACATCGATGTGCGACAAGAATCTGACGGACTTTCTAGAGCCTCTCGGCTTAGCCTCTTTCTCTAACATAATATGTATAAGGCTCAAGAAAATGGGTGCTGGGCGCAAAGCCCCGTCGTAACAGGTAAGATAATTATATACGTATAAAGGTAAAGTACAATGTGCTTACAGACATAAATGAGGGCAGCATGCTGACAAAGACAGACAGACAGACAGACAGACAGACAGACAAACACATACGCATACTCAGGCTCACACGTACAGAGACATATTTTTATACACAGAGAGACAGATCGACACAGACACACATACGCGCGCGCGCGCACATACATACACACACGCACGCACGCACGCACGCGCACGCGCACACGCACACGCACGCACACGCACGCACACACACACACACACACACACACACACACACACACACACACACACACACACACACACACACTCACTCAGCCACACTCCCACCTCCTTCGACGACCCTTTCAGATGCGCTTAATACACGTCAACTAAAATATCGTAATATATATTAAAATATCGTCCATAAGGGTCTACGACCGATTGGACGCTGATTTCACATTCATCATCAACTAAAAATCGTACAACTGTGCGATACAATTCGATCACGTGGTCTCGAAGAACAAATGTGATTCGCGCTTCGAGACCACGTGATCGAATCGTATCGTACAGTCGTACGATATTATTTGACGTGCAGCCGAGCCTTAAGGATACACTGACCCACCACGATTAAGTCCCTTGTTTGTTTGTTCTGGGTAGCTGTGACCCACATACAAATGCCCCCAACTTGAAATTGAGGCTGCTCTTTAAAATGATGTTTCGTTTTCAATTTGGGGGCATTTGTATGGGAGTTAAACCTGGTCAAAGCAAGATTTCTTACCAGCTATAAGAGGGAAAACACGTGAAACCCGTGATTTTGACACGTGATCTGGTGGATCTTTAACGCAGCAAACGAAACAAAGCGCCTAAATAATCCAAACCTGATTCAGAAAACAAATTCCACGCAGCAGATAATCGCACATCCACATTCTTTAAAAAACTTTTTGCTTCGGGCAACCGAAATATACCGATCTCCAAGTAGTGCCACAGAGGCCTGCCAGCCGTGAGATATAAAACAATATCCAGAGATATCATTTGCATATATTAACCCATAGGCTTAGTGTAAATTCGCGTGTAAGAATACACCGTTGCTATTAGAAACTTGACGTCACAGTTATATATCTCACGGCTTGCAACGCGAGCTGTTCCTACCACACCCAGAATTTGACAAGCTGTGCAGTGTTACCCCTAGGATTCATTCAGCGCTGACGACAACATTTAATGCTAGTACACAACGAAGATTCATGGTTCGAATGAATCAACAGTAGCAGATGTCACATATCTACACAAACCATTCTGTGCGTGCCACTTGAAACGTCTAGCCGTGGATCTAGGCCTAGGCTACTCAACTCCATGACCGCGTCGATATTAGCAGACGATTCGAGCTATGCAATTTTGGCACAGGGAGAGTCCATGTTGATAATGTAGACGCAGTACTGTCTCAAAACAGCTCGAATTCATCTTCAGTCCGGAAATAAAAATGAGCCCAATGAACCTGTGTGAAGAGCTACCGCACCTCCGTTAAAAAGAAGAAAAAAAAGAAGCGTGATTTCGGGGCCTGTGATCGTTCTTGTCAAAGCTGACTCCCCGCTTTTTCATGGTGTGTTGAAATTGAATCGCTCTCGTTAAGTGTGTAGCCTACGCTTTATTGTTGGTGTTTACAGGTTAAAATAACAGCAATTGTCGTTAGTGTTTCAGTTCGTTGCTTCTGTTTGTGTTTATGTTTTGATACCACATCTTATGAAGTACATTTGAGATAAAAAAATATATTTTGTTGAACTATATTCTTTGCGCAAGAATGCGTGTTACAGTGTGTGTGTGCTGCGACAACTGGTGTGAAAAATGGATGCGTTTTCATTTCGCTGCAGATCTTAGCCTGTTTCTTTTTCTTGCTTTTCTGTTGATACACATCAGTATTGGCCGTTTTAGGTGGGGTTGTTACTTCCCTTGGTTTGGTGGCTCACTGATACAGTCCCCTTGTTTGCTATAACTTCCGGTGGCGAGTTGAGCAGCTACCGTAGATAGTAGATCGACTTTCCTGTTTCTGTTTGGATACGTCGCAGACGCCACTTCTGACAATAAATCGCGATGTTGATACGAACATGAATGTTTTGCTGTCCCTATACATGATTACGCGAGTTTTACTACTCCTTATTTGCTTCAATGACATTTACTTTGTCACCATCTTTACCCTGTGCTTTTTGTTTTGTTTCTTTTCATGGTAGGCCTATGACGATAATGTGTTTACTGTTTACCACATCTGTGTAAATAATTCCGGTGTGGCGAGAGCGCCGTATGCTTTGGTTTGTTCCATAATTCCTTTGATGGTTTTACGACAAATAAAATAATCTGAGTTTGAATTTTGATATGGTTGAGGGGAAAGGGGGCATGCAAGCAAACGGGGGGATTATACTAGAGGGTGGGTGGAGTCGTGGATGAAGGATTTTCACTATGATTTGGGAATGGGTAGAAGGGTGGGAGTAAAGTGGGGCGGATGGGGGAAGGGGCTCGCGTGCGCGCGCGCGCGCGACATACACACACACACACACACACACACACACACACACACACACACACACACACACACACACACACACACAGTGACACACACGCACACGTGTACAGAGAGAGAGATATATATATATATAGTTTTACATCAGTTTAAAGAGGCAATGCTATGGCATAGCAGGCACCTTTCTAGGATGGGTTAACCAGTGGCATAATTATAAGCCTTTTACTACGTGCCTTATATGCAAATTCCTTGATGTTGACTAACTCTACTTTTAAGTTGCGATGGAGGAAGCCAAGGGTCTTACTGACTTTGCTGCGCACATTTGAGATGTGGGTGTCCCATCTAAGTTCTTGTGATATTGTAAAGCCCAGACATTTATTTTCATCTCTATCCAATCCAGGTCCTGGCCATATAGTTGGTAGTTCTTTATCAGGGGATTTTTCTTCCTGATCACATGGAGGCTCTTGCATTTGTCGGAATGGAAGGACATCCATTTGTTTTCCCATGATGCTAATTCATTTAGGTCTGGTTGGAGATCCTTGAGGTCTCTGGGAGGGTCCACAGCTCAGTGACAGAGTCGTCCACAAAGAGAAAGGAAGTTGGAAGATAGTTGCCTCGAAAGACCATTGATGCCAACAAGAAAAGGGCCGGCCCAAGCACATATCCTTGGGGGACTCCTGATTCTACAGGGATAGCTTCGGATGCAGCTCAATCAACAACTATTTTTTCCTGCCTGCCTGCAAGGAAGCTCTCAATTAATCAATTGACTGAACTTCTGATCCCATAGTGGTGCAAGTATTCATAAGGAGATAGTGATAAATCTTATCAAAGGCCTTTTCAAAATCCACGACTAGGACGTTGGTCCTTCCAGATAAAAATATAAAAAAGCGACAAAAATGTGCTTCATAGTGGTGGTGAGAAATACTGGGTCACCAACTCACTCACACACACACCACAACTCACATACACACACAACACAACTCACACACACACGCATGCACGCACGTACACACACGCACGCGCACACGCGCGCACACGCACACGCACACACACACACACACACACACACACACACACACACACACACACACACAGAGGCGCGCGAAGGTCGAGAGGGTCATATATTGTAAAGACAAACAATTTATCATGTGTGTGTGCGCGCGCGCGCGTGTGTGTGTGTGTGTGTGTCACTGACTGAGTCAGTTGTGTCTGACTATAACTTTTGCATAGCAGATAAAGCGACTGCTATTCTACTTCTACAGGGCTGGACTGAAATTTGTTTTCAGTGGTGGTAGGTGATAGAAGCTGTGAAGCAGTGACCGACACCTAGGCATCTATTAAAAAAAAAAGACAAACAATTTATCGTGTGTATGTGTGTGTGTGTGTGTGTGTGTGTGTGTGTGTGTGTGTGTGTGTGTGTGTGTGTGTGTGTGTGTGTGTGTGTGTGTGTGTGTGTGTCACAGTGTATGCGTGTGTGTGTGTGTGTGTGTGTGTGTGTGTGTGTGTGTGTGTGTGTGTGTGTGTGTGTGTGTGTGTGTGTGTGTGTGTGTGTGTGTGTCACTGACTGAGTCAGCTGACTATGACTTTCACATATCAGATAAAGCGACGGTTATTCTACTTAGAACTACAGGGCTGGACTGAAATTTGTTTTCAGTGGTGGTAGGTGATAGAAGCTGTAAAACAGTGACAGACACAGTCATCCATTGTTCCAGAAGGCGTAAAATCTCTATTTCTCTCTCTCTCTAGGCATCCATAAAATAAGTAAAAAAAGGACCTAGAATACTACCTTGAGGAACACTACTGCTAACATGTGCAGCCTACAGACTGATTTCACATCTTTACTATTACAATACTGAGTTCTGTTACATGAAAAGTCTTCTATCCATCATATAGTAATAAGCCAACTGTTCGTGTGTGTGTGTGTCTGTGTGTGTGTGTGTGTGTCTGAAACACGAAACGCGCCTTATAACTCCGCCGTTTTTCGACCGAATCGCTTCAAATTTGCTGTGAGCCCTAACGGGCCGATGGCAACGGCAACCGAGGCGGCCGTGTCATTTGCGCGGTTCTGCAAATGCGCGAAACGCGCATCCGCCGGCCTCTCGGCGCCCGTATCTCCGGTGTTTCTGGACCGATTGCCTTCGAATTTCGCAGAAACATGACCGGGAACAGTGACTATCCTTGTACCAAACCGGAAGCGAATCGGTTCAGAAACGCGCGCGTTATACGACTCCGCCGTTTCTTAACCGAATCGCTTCAAATTTGCTGTACTCAGCGTTACCAGTACTTCGCGTTACCGTTACTAGGCGTTACCGTTACTAGGCGTTACTGGTACTCGGCGTTGGGCTAGTTTAAGTAAATTATTGTGGATTCCATAACCATGTAATTTAATTTTATGTTGTAGGCCTACTTACAACAGTTGTGTTGTAATGGAAAGAGTGACTTGTTTTGGGCTTAAAAGCTGATTAAGTTCTTTTAAAACATTATTTATTATTTATTTTGCTATTATTTGTTTTTAAATAAATAGATCTAGCGCAGGCCAAACAATGTCTTAGCGTGTACTATTTGACTTCTGAGTACTGAGTGCACTATCCCAGGTTGTTGGGGTGATGGCTTATGCACACTTTCTTATTTCAAGCACTGGGAGAGGGGTGGAAGTAAAGTACATTTTCTTACTACACATTTCATAATTTGCACACCATTTCAACGCCCCAGGAGAAATATCAGTATGCAGTACACTTTCTTGTTACAAACTTGCTGTTTGTATACCCTTTGAAAATCCAAAATAAACCTCTTTTTTTTAAAGCGTGAATAGCAAATTTCTCCTTTACATCCTGCAGTCCTAAAGATTGCAGGCACATGGGAGGGAACATGAGAATCAGTGAATAATTTACATCATTGGTAGTGCAACATACTGGGAATGAGATTGAATCATACAAATTATTTTTAAATTTTGTCTGAAA
>CM065686.1:34936417-34941417 GCA_017654935.2 Phymorhynchus buccinoides
TCTCCTTGGTTACTTTCTGTTTATCAGTTCAATGATCCAGATGAAGCTTTTGAAATCTGGTACCATAGTTTCCTTAATATTTATGACAAACACGCTCCTTTTAAAACAGTACGTATCAGAAATAACCCTAAAAAACCTTGGATATCAAAGGACATAGACGCTGCCATTAATGAAAGAGAGAGGCTTTTGATTTCAGGGAATGACTATGATTTTAAAAAACAAAGAAACTTAGTTAATTCTTTAAAACGATCTGCACAAAGAGCTTACTTTAAAAATCTTATTTCTTCTAGATCAGATAGCAAATCCATTTGGAAAGCAATAAATAATTATTATTTATTAACCAATAAAAATGTAAATGCCAGCATCTCATCCCCAAAAGACCTATCTACCGAAGACATGAATGTACACTTTTGTAACATTGCAAATTCAATTATAACGTCAGATAGATCGTCCGAAAACAATTTAGATATTCTGTACAATTTTTGTGAATCCAAGCATGTTAATGATTGCCCTAACATTCCGCTTTTGAGTGTACATGAAGTTTTCAATAATCTTAATCACTTAAAACAGACCAATACTCGAGGCGTTGATGGAATTGATTCTAAAATATTGAAATTGTCAGCTCCTGCAATAACTGAAATTTTGACCTATGTTTACAATTTATGTATTGCTAAAAATCGTTTTCCTAAAGCATTTAAAGTAGCCAAAATTATACCTATCCACAAATCGGGTGACTATGAAGATCCTTCTAATTACAGGCCCATTTCTATTCTGTCGGTGCTGTCTAAACCGTTGGAACACCACATAAATAAACATATTCTTAATCACTTTAACTCTTTTGGTCTGTTTCATCCAAATCAATCGGGCTTTAGAGCTAACCATTCATGTCATACGGCCCTAACTAACCTAGTAGACCAATGGCTTATTAACATAAACGATGACAAAATCACGGGTGTTCTTGCTGTTGACTTTATGAAAGCCTTTGATGTTGTCGATCGTAATCTTTTACTAAAAAAACTGAAGATATATGGCATTACTAACAATACCATAGAACTCCTAACATCATTTTTATCAGACCGAAAGCAGCGAGTTTCTTTAAATGAATGCGAATCTTCTACTATGCCTGTCAATTATGGTATTCCCCAAGGCTCCATCCTTGGTCCTATATTATTCTCAATATATATTAACGACTTACCATTATATCTAACGACTTTATGTGAAATGTTTGCAGACGATACTACAGTACACTCCTGTGACAGTAAAGTGGAAAACGTTTTTATTTCTTTACAAGATAACATTAACAGACTAATAGAATGGTCCGAATTTAATCACATGCAGCTACACCCCAAGAAATGTAAATACTTACTTATCACCACCAGACAAAAGCGTCAAAATCTTACCCTTGGTTCTCAATCCCTGTATATCAATGGTGAAATCATGGAAGAGGTTGACTATCATAAAATTTAAGGACTTATTGTTGATCACAACCTTTCATGGTCCCATCAAATATCCATGGTTTGTAAGCAAGTATCAAAAAAAGTCTATCAACTTTCCAGGATAAAGCATTTTCTTGATTTAGATAGTCGTAAACTTTTTTTCAATGCTTATATCCAGTCACACATCAACTATGCCTCTACAATTTGGGATCTGGCAAGCGAGAAAAATTTAAAACCATTATGCAGTTTGTATAGACGTGCATTGAAATTGATCCTTCTGAAATCCTCTTCCCTTACACTTACTGATTATCAGCGTTTAGAAATTCTACCTCTAAAATGGAAGCTTGTATACAACAAAGCAATTTTTATGTTTAGATTAATGTCCGATAATGCTCCTCCAACATTAAAAAATAAATTTGAAATTAACCTTGTCCGTAATGTTTTTTAGAATAAAAATACCTCTTCCAAGAGTTGACCTTTTTAAATCTAGTCTTGTATATTCAGGTGGCTGCTTATGGAACACTATTTCATCTTCCTTTAATGTGTACTCGGGCATTAATGTTTTTAAAAAGGAGTACCATAAGTATCTTATGTTGAAACATACAAGCAATGTTGTTTAACCCCATCTTAGTTTCAAATATGTTTCCACTTTTGATATGTTGACATCTATGCATATTATCTAATTTGTTGTTGTTAAATTATTAACAAGTTTTGTATTTACCTTATTTCATGTGTTTCCTCTCTCTCTCTCTCTCTCTCTCTCTCTCTCTCTCTCTCTCTCTCTCTCTCTCTCTCTCTCTCTCTCTCTCTCTCTCTCTCTCTCTCTCTCTCTCTCTCTCTCTCTCTCCTTTTGTGTGTGTGAGAGGGGGGGGGGGGGGGGGGGGGGGGGATAGATAGACGGTTTTGTTGTATCTATTTTTTCTTATTCATGGATAATTCTTCGATGATTATTTTTTGCATGCTTCTTCATTATTTTTGTGTTGAATATATTGATTTTCTTGCATGTTTGTTTGAGGGCAAGATGTAAAAAAGCCCATTGTGTGCTTACTCTTTTTCCCTCAATAAAATTTTTTCGTTCGTTCGTTCGTTATCTCTCTCCGAGGAGGAGGAGGAGGCGGAGGAGGAGGAGGAGGAGAAGAAGAAGAACAAGAACAAAGGAGGAGAAGAAGAAGAAGAAGAAGAAGAAGAAGAAGAAGAAGAAAGAAGAAGAAGAAGAAGAAGAAGAAGAAGAAGAAGAAGAAATGTGCTAATCTGTCTCCCTAGCATCTCTCTAATGACTTTCCGTTTGCACCAGACAATTAAGGTATACATCCAGGGGTGGGGGGTTGGGTTTGGGTGGGTGGAGGTGGGGGGTGGGGGTGGGGTGTTGGTTTGTTTGCACCCCCCACCCCCACCCTCACCCCTTGTTTATACTTTCACTAGCCCCGTGCTCCTCCTCACCCTTTCCTCACCGTCCACACGTCTATTGGCCACTGCAACTAGGGTTAGTAATGCCCCTTGATGGCATGAGTTAAGCCCTTGTTGATCGGTATCCAAAAGGGCATTCACTCTGATCTTGCAATTGCAAAAGGCAGCCATTACGTGACCTCAAATAGGGTTGTTGGTGAGAGTTATTCCCTTGTTTGGTCAGTACTCAACCATCTTCCCCAACCCACCAAGGGCATTCACTCGTGCAAAAGGTGTTCTTTGCAGTAGCCAATAGTATTAGGGTATGGGACATTTTGTCAAGTGAGAGAGAGAAAAAGAATGTTGAATTAGGCCTAATAGTCGCAAATTCGGCATAACTTTATGCCCTTGTTTGGTCAGTACTCAACCATCTTCCCCCACTCACCAAGGGCATTCACTCTTGCAAAATGTGTTCTTTGCAGTAGCCAATAGTATCAAGGTATGAGACATTTTGTCGAGAGACAGAGGGAAAAAAAAGAATATTGAAGTAGGCCTAATAGTCGCAAATTCGGCAAAAAATTCAAACTTGATTCGCTCAAAAACGGCTGGGCGGAATGCGTTCATATTTTCAGTACTTAATTTTAGTTTTATTTTACAACACTTCCGGTATAAAAATCGAACCGGAAATACCAACCAGAAGCACCCTGTGGGTGGTGGTTAGGAACCTGCAGGTAAAAATGTTGCGTTCCCAGAATATCCCAAAAACCGGAAGTGACGTTACAAGAGTGACTTTAGGATGTTGTTGCCCTTCCATCGCCACTGTCGCCTCTTGGCACCACAACGATTGAACACCCATGTCACTAAAAGTCATCAAATAAGGGTCTAGTATCCAGTGACCTTATGTTCTCAATTTTGGGAGGAAAGGATAGGCCCTATTTTACGCATGTCACAAAGGAATCCCCAATATTGCAGACGAGGTTTTTTTTCTCTACCCGGGTTAAGTTTAACCCTTTCACCGCCAGCCCTGTTTCAGCCAAAACATTCCACCAAATTTACCTGGGTAGAGAACAAAATCCATCTGCAGTATTGGGGATTCTTCTGCGGCATACATAAAGTAAGGCCTATCCTTACCTCCCAAAATTAACAGACTATGGTCTTTGGATAACAAACCTTGATTTGATAACTTTTAGTGACATGGGTGTTAAATCATTGTGGTGCTAAAATGCGACTTTGGCGGTGAAAGGGTTAATGGTACATTTTGTCTGAGGAATGGCTAGCGCTGAAAGGGTTTCAATCTAGCCCCGATGAGAATGGAGTCTGTTGGTACGTCTCAAATAGTTTGTCGGATATACACATGTATGTAAATTAGGCTGTGTCACATTCGTTGATTCGTTGATTTCTAAGTTCAGGATTTCTTGTCATTCCCCCTAGTTCGGCGTCCGGTAGAAAGCGCGCAGAAAAAAATGCTATAAAACGCGCACTTTGATGCCATAAAGCGCGCACGGATTTAGCTACTTGAATGCAGCGCACACTATAACACGCGCACTTGCACTTCATTTCTATGAGAAAGATTGTTTCATTTTAATTTTTATTTTATTTCATGAGTGATATAAATGTTCGAATGTTTTATTTTAAATACATATGAGTGATAAATATTCGAATGTTTTAAAAAAAATAAATATGAGTGATAAATGTTCAAATTCCAAGTTGTGTGGAGAGAGAGAGAGAGAGAGAGAGAGAGAGAGAGAGAGAGAGAGAGAGAGAGAGAGAGAGAGAGAGAGAGAGAGAGAGAGAGAGAAATGTTATTTATTCAGGGTAATGAGATAAGCTAATTAATTAGTTACAGCTTTTTTCACTCAGCCCTGAGAAAGAAAGCAACAAACACAGAGAGAGAAAGAGAGAGAGAGAGGAGGGGGGGGGGGGGGCTCTTTCCAGACATTCGAAGTGCGCGTTTGATGGCATTAAACAACCTAGAATCGCGCGCTAACTGACAGTACGCGTTTTATAGCTATTGCAAAGTGCGCGCCGCTAAACGGACGCAGCCCCTATTTCGCTCACAATTTGCAGGAAACTTGCAGAATACAATTACTACGCTCAATATTTTCAATATTAAAGCGATTGGCCGATTTTGGGCCAAAATGTGACCCAAAGAGATTGGTCCATATTTCAACCTTAAAG
>CM065686.1:34951417-34963917 GCA_017654935.2 Phymorhynchus buccinoides
AAGCAAAGTGTAACCGTCATTTCAATGCAACCCAGGCGTTTCGAATCTCACTGGAAATGACAGTCTCTCAAGCCTATGGCAATCACTGTTACGAGAGCCTTTGACCCGATGAAAATGTCATGTGTCATGTCATTATCTTCACTATCATGCCATGCTTATTAATAAGCATCATCCAACGTAATTGTTGCTTGTTTGGCATGTTTATTGTTTTTGGCAGAGGCCCGTATCTCACATTCTCAAGGCTACGGGTACGGCGCTAAATCACGGGACGCATAAATTGTGCGCAAACTGATGTCTACTAATCTTAACTCTGACATGTTCCTAATAGCCCTATCCCTATTCCTTACCAAGATGCGTTAAACATACGAAATTAAAAAAAAATGCATTTGTTGACGACAAATTCGACTAGGAAGAGAGAGAGAGAGAGAGAGAGAGAGAGAGAGAGAGAGAGAGAGAGAGAGAGAGAGAGAGAGAGAGAGAGAGAGAGAGAGAGAGAGAGAGAGAGAGAGAGAGAGAGAGAGAGAGAGAGAGAGAGAGAGAGAGAGAGAGAGAGAAATAGAGATTTTACGCCTTCTGGACCAAAAGGCCATTTGGGGCATTTGAAATTATACAGATGCCAGAGAAAAAGAAGATTTTTAGTAGGAATACAGATGTTTTTACTTTATAAAGATTTTGAAAGAATTTTAAAGTACAGGCTGAGTTTTTGAAGTTCAAGCTAAGTTTTTGTATAGAGATATTTAATTTTAAATAAAGATAAAAATGTTTATTAAAAGATATTTAGCAGTTTGCTTTAATTTGTCTGGCAGAAGGAGGAAATCTAAGATTTAAAAAAAAAACCAGGGCTACAGTCAAAAATTTATATTTGGTGCTCAAAAAGCTTTTTTCATAAAATATATGTACATACATTTTTTTTTTTTTTTTTTAAAGGCAAAGGCCCATTAAGTTTTATACAATATTTACATTGAAGTTAATGGCTTAGGTCCGTTTGAAAATTTGGTGACCAAAGGGTCCCGGAACCTTTTGTTTTTAAAAACAGCTTTTCATTGTTAAAAACATTTAACTTAATACAAAGGAGCGCTAGGCTGCTGTAGGATGACTCTAAACAGTACATGATCAACTGATCACGGAGTGCCCTAGGTTAAAAAGAACTATTAAAAAAGTTTATATGTACATAAATATATACATTACAATTATGTTCGTATGTACATGACTTTGTAACTTTCAAATAGTGTTTTTTTATAGTCATGAGTAAATTTTTAATTTAATAAATTATGCGTTTAAAAAGTTACATCACTATAAAATTAACTTTAGAATCATAATTCTAATAATATCTATTTTAAATGTTACACTTTGTTTACGATGTTACCAGACTAGGAAGAGTTGCTATCCCTGAACATGGTCTGACGTGTTGCAAGAATGACGTACCTCTAGGCACTGTTATTTTTATTAATTTTTTTTTTTATAGCAGCACTTTTATTTTGTGCCTTTTAAATAGGACAACTTAGCTGACCAAACTGCGACAACAATAGTTGCGGAAAATGTGGGAAAGATTCAGACTAATTTCGCTATAATTATCTCTCTCAATAATGAAACATGTTTAGTAACTGATAAGCATTTTTCTTTTTGCCTTGAGAGGGTGAGAGAGAGGTGGGAGGGAGGGAGGGAGGGAGAGAGAGAAGTGGGAGGGAGGGAGAGAGAGAGAGAGGGGGAGAGAGAGAGAGGGAGAAAGAGAGAGGGAGAAAGAGAGAGATAGAGAGAGGGAGAGAGAGAGAGAGAGGAGGAGGAGAGAGAGAGAGAGAGAGAGAGAGAGAGAGAGAGAGAGAGAGAGAGAGAGAGAGAGAGAGAGAGAGAGACAGACAGACAGACAGACAGACAGAGACAGACAGCGAGACACAGAGAGATAGATAGTGATACAGAGAGAGAGGCACAGAGAGAGAGAGACAGTGATACAGAGACAGGGACAAAGAGAGGCAGCAGAGAGAGAGAGAGAGAGAGAGAGAGAGAGGAGAGAGAGAGAGAGAGAGAGAGAGAGAGAGAGAGACAGACAGACAGACAGCGAGACACAGAGAGATAGATAGTGATACAGAGACAGAGGCACAGAGAGAGAGAGACAGTGATACAGAGAGACAGAGGCAAGAGAGAGGCAGAGAGAGAGAGATAGATAGATAGATAGAGATAGAGATAGAGAGAGAGAGAGAGAAGAGAGAGAGAGAGAGAGAGAGAGAGAGAGAGAGAGACAGACAGACAGACAGACAGACAGACATAGACAGACAGCGAGACACAGAGAGATAGATAGTGATACAGAGACAGAGGCACAGAGAGAGAGAGAGACAGTGATACAGAGACAGAGACAAAGAAGGCAGAGAGAGAGAGAGAGAGAGAGAGAGAGAGAGAGAGAGAGAGAGAGAGAGAGAGAGAGAGAGAGAGAGAGAGAGAGAGAGAGAGAGAGAGAGAGAGAGAGAGAGAGAGAGAGGGGGAGAGTGATACAGAGGCAGAGACAAAGAGAGAGGCACAGAGAGAGAGAGAGAGAGAGAGAGAGAGAGAGAGAGAGATAGAGAGAGAGAGAGACGAGAGAGAGAGAGAGAGAGAGAGAGAGAGAGAGAGAGAGAGAGAGAGAGAGAGAGAGAGATAGAGAGAGAGAGGCTGATTCAGGGAGACGGAGGAAAGAGATATATGCTCCCTTCACCTCCTGCCTTAATATCTGCAGACGAAAAGTTTGCAAGACAGACAAGAGTACGAAACTGTCCCCATTCAAGGTAGCAACGATAATTAAGATTCATGAAATATGAAAATGAGGTTCAACAGGTGAATCCTAGATCAACACAATTAACGGTGTGATCGATAAAAGATTAAATTAATGCTATCAGAGCATCTGTTTGTATCATAATTCTTAATTGGGTTTCACCACACGATCATTATTTTGTTTTTAACTTCTTGAACCCGAAATGAACCCTTGTGTGCTAACGGTATTACAGGCACTGATGAAAATGTATTTTAACGGTACATGAAATATCAATGAATTTGACTAAAGATGTGCCCCCCCCCCCTGCATTTCTCGGTTAATTGCAATTTTCCGTTTTTGCCTTTCTTGCCAAACATAAAGCTGTATTTTATGAACCTTTTTTTAGTTTGATCAAAGAAACCACAAACACCACTAACTGTGTAAAATAAAAGTAAAAGATAGGGTTTAACCCTAACCCTAACCCTATAACCTTTTTTTTTATATAGCTAATAACCGTTTTGGAATACGAACCCTATCCCTAACCCTAACCCTATCCCTAACCCTACACATACCCCCCCCCCCCCTATAAGACGGGAAAACGCAATGAAACACGACTGTGACAAATGGCGCCGTGTACTGCAATACATAGGGGGGGGATCCTATTAGATAATGGCCTAGGGTTAGGGATAGTGTTAGTATTCCAAAAAGGTTATTGGCCAAAAAAGGTTAATAAAATACAGCTTTATGTTTGGTAACAAAGGCAAAAACGGGAAAATGGAATTAACCGAGAAATGTGGGGGGGTGGCCCATCTTGACCTTTACCGATTTGTATACACACGCATAATTCATTATGCATGCATACGAGCATACAAGTATGCGAACAGAAACATGACGTGCGCTCCACATGAATGCTTAGCATGACCACGTACATATTATGCAAAGACCTCAAAGGATGCATGAACGCGTGCATACTTGAACGCATACACGAATACGAGGTCATTGTGACATTCAAAATGATAAGAAAGACAAGTAACAGACAAGCGCGCGCACTGCCGCGCGCACAAACACACGCAGATAAACACACACAGACACAGAGAGAGGGGGGGGGGAGAGAGAGAGGAGAGAGAGAGAGATGAGAGAGAGAGAGAGAGAGAGAGAGAGAGAGAGAGAGAGAGAGAGAGAGAGAGAGAGAGAGAGAGAGAGAGAGAGAGAGAGAGAGAGAGAGAAGAGAGAGAGAGAGAGAGAGAGAGAGAGAGAGAGAGAGAGAGAGAGAGAGAGAGAGAGAGGGTATAGAAAATAAATACACCACCAAGCAATCTTTGGTTATTACATCATCAGGCATCATGCTTTTTTTGTTTATATGATATAATACTCAGATGCAAAATACACCAATTATCAATCGAATGCGTGCACACATAAAATAGATCAAATCCATACTTTTGCTAAATTAGTGTCCATAACACCATCACTTTAGTCCAAACATTAAAGGGGCACCCTGACGGATGAGTTTTTTTTGCAAGAAGCACGTCGATATCACCAGAAAGACAGCCTTTTCAAGGATAGGAACACTTACTTTTGCTCTGGTTTCCTAGAAATTAAACCGTCAAAACGGCGATTCTTCCATGGCGGAGATGCCGGAGAGAGTAGCCATTTTGGATGGGGTGGGTGGAGGACACTCATTGTGGTTGAAGCGTTTTCTTTTTTTTTGTAGTGCAGTAAAAACAAAATGGAGCTATTTCCTTTGTTGTGAGCGAAACTCCTTTAGATAAACTGCATAAAAAGTTTAAAAAAAAGAGAAAAAAAAAGGCTTGTATTGCGAACATTTCGTGCAAACCATTTGGCGGCCATTAGAAAAGAGACGGCGCACGCCTTCTCTTTGGGTAAAATAATTTGACTTCCAGCACCTCCACCAAGGAGGAATCGCCGATTTGACGGTTTGCTTTCTAGGAAACCAGAGCAAAGTGAGTGATGCAATCTCTGTAAAGGGTCTTTTTCTGGTGATTTCGACGTGTTTCTTACACAAAATTCATCAGTGTGCCCCTTTGAAGCCAGCATTAATAATCCACAAACTGGAAGAAAGAAAAAAAGAATGAAAGAAAAACAAGCGCGAAATCGCAATAGTTTGTGGCACGCGGTCTATTTTTACCACTCCAATCATGAGCTACCTCCCCTGGCTTTTCAATAATTTTAATCTGTAAACCAGAATGTTATCTATGCACCATTTCGTAACTTTTTATATATTTTGGAAAACATTTAAAACTATGTATCCTACTTATACTCATCAAAAGAAGCACCGCATACTCGTCGTGTCTGTTGTAGTGTCTGTATTACGTATGTTTATTATTTTGTACGCTTTTAAAATACATCATTTTAAAGAGCGGCCTCAATTAATTTTGAAGTGTAGCCTCGATTTGAAGTGCGACAATTTTGTCAAAATGTGCGACAATTTTGGAACGACAGACCGACCGACCGACCGACAAAGTGAGTTATAGGTTTGTTGCTTGAGCCACAAACAAAAAGCCGTGTCCAAAAACACAAAACGAAGCATCTACAACTTACTAAGACGTCATCCGAATTGATGATCAATTATTCAAATGTTATCTACTCTACAGCGTATAACATCAGTTGGTCAATACGAGGCTGTCTCTGTCGTGAGAGTAAAAAGAAGGGAGAATGAAATATTCCAACAATAATGAAATATCCAGCATTATCCTATACATCTTGGAAAGACTGAATCAAAATTGATTGTGGCGGCTGCAAATGTAGCCTACTTTGTGAAGAAAATAAATGAGCATATAAAACGACAAGAGATAGAGAGAGAGAGAGAGAGAGAGAGAGAGAGAGAGAGAGAGAGAGTAACAGACAAACAGACAGAGAGAGACAAAGATAGACACAGAGACAGAGAGAGGCAGAGAGGCAGAGACAGAGACAGATAAATAGACTGAAAAAAAGACCGACAGACAGACAAACAGACAGACAGATAGAGACTGAGACATGCAGACAGAGAGACAGAGACAAAGAGACAGACAGACAGACAGACAAAAAAGAGTGAGAGAGAGAAAGACAGGCAGACAGAGAGACAGAGAGAGAGAGAGAGAGAGAGAGAGAGAGAGAGAGAGAGAGAGAGAGAGAGAGAGAGAGAGAGAGAGAGAGAGAGAGAGAGAGAGAGAGAGAGAGAGAGAGAGAGAGAGAGAGAGAGAGAGAGAGAGAGAGAGAGAGAGAGAGAGAGAGAGAGAGAGACAGACAGACAGACAGAGAGAGAGAGAGAGAGAGAGAGGGAGGCAGACAGACAGAGCAAGAGAGAGAGAGGGATTGGAGACTACATTTCAGTCAATCCGCTTTTTTTTACACTCAAAGTGGTGGAAGTATTAGATACATGACAGTGATATAAAGTTTATACGATTATATTTGGGTGTTGGCATGCGCCCCTACTGCCGAGGCAATTAAGATAATTACATCCTTGATGTAGGGCAGCTAGGGTAAAGTGTTAAAACGGGTACTAAATGTCTCAAATAAACCCTTTACTTCTTTGCCAAGTGTTTACGATAGCCTAATGTTTGGGGGGAGTTTAACAAAAAAATAATCTTCTTTACCTTGAGAAAGAAAGCCCCCCACCCCCCACCCCCCACCCCCACCCCAGTCAATCTCTCTCTCTCTCTCTCTCTCTCTCTCTCTCTCTCTCTCTCTCTCTCTCTCTCTCTCTCTCTCTCTCTCTCTCTCTCTCTCTCTCTCTCTCTCTCTCTCTCTCTCTCTCTCTCTCTCTCTCTCTCTCTCTCTCTCTCTCTCTCTCTCTCTCTCTCTCTCTCAGACTGATTTTCTTTATTTGCCTACTAAAATGATCTATGTTATTTGACAGTATTCCCTTGCCATAAAGGCTTATGTATGCTAATGGCAATAAAAACCTATTTGAATTTGAATTTGAATGAATTGAATTGAATCTCTTTGAATCTCTCTCTCTCTCTCTCTCTCTCTCTCTCTCTCTCTCTCTCTGTCGCTCTCTCTCTCTCTCTCTCTCTCTCTCTCTCTCTCTCTCTCTCTCTCTCTCTCTCTCTCTCTCTCTCTCTCTCTCTCTCTCTCAAATAGCATGTACCTTGCTGATGACATTAAATAATTCATTTGTCATTTGTCATTTCTCTCTCTCTCTCTCTCTCTCTCTCTCTCTCTCTCTCTCTCTCTCTCTCTCTCTCTCTCTCTCTCTCTCTCTCTCTCTCTCTCTCTCTCTCTCTCTCTCTCTCTCTCAGTCTAAAGGCACCCCACTGTGTAAGTTTTGTTGTTGTATTTTTATATTCCTTGGTGTTGGAACATTTTCTGCGTATTGCTCTAGTGTGCTCGTTATCTCCTTCTCTCTATCTTTCTATTGCTTGCTCGTACAAAGAACTCGCCACGAGTCGCAGCCCTCCCTCTGGCAGAATTCATGACTCTTGGGGTTTTTCCGGTAACTTTGACGATTCCATTTGTTTTGGCGTGTAAAATGTACGATTGTAAAAATATTCTACGTAACATTCATAATTGTAAGCAACACTTCCCGGTACAAAGTGTTCAAGTGAAATTAATTACATGCAAGCGCGCACCCGGATCCCGTCGCCCCTAGCATAACACACACACACACATGCGTGCGCGCACACGCACTCACGCGCACACACACATTATTATGTACTCTCTCACTCCCACTTTATCTCTCTCTCTCTCTCTCTCTCTCTCTCTCTCTCTCTCTCTCTCTCTCTCTCTCTCTCTCTCTCTCTCTCTCTCACACACACACACACACACACACACACACACACACACACACACACATACACAAGCACGCACGCACGCACACACACGCACACACACACACGCGCGCACGCACGCACGCACGTACAGATGCACACACACACACGCACACACGCACACGCACGCACACGCACACGCACACGCACACACACACACACACACACACACACACACACACACACACCAACAAGGCCTCATTGACGTCCTAAAGTGGTAATCTCGATCCTAAAAAAAAAAGAGCTGTGCACCAAAAAAGGCCATTACATCATAATTATCATTATCTACTCTCTCAGCGCGTGGAGGAATCAAAACGAAAACACGACATGTTTTCAGCTAAAAAAGACAAGGGGCATGTCATAAATAAGGATTATCAGAACCTAAACAACTCCCTCTCCCCTCATCACCCTTTCTAACTAACTAACAACCCCATACATATGTGACGCAGCACCACGAAAGGGACATTAAGTGTCAAACTGACCATTCTGACAAAAATCATACATTTGAAAACGTCAAAGAAGTTTGTTTCGACTGGTAGAAGAACCATTCTTACATATTTCCCCCCGTTCCAGAGTGATGAGCATTTAAATTTAGTAGGGTGAGCATCAGTCGTTTTGTGAAAACACAGTCTAAAGTCTGACCTAGCTGAAGAAAATGCCTTGACCTAATCGTTTAAAAACACTTGTAAAACAACTTAGAGAGTGTCCTTTATAGATACGAAAGATCAGATGCCAGAGAACACACAAATACCCATAACAAATAATTGATAAAAAAAAAATTGATTTTTGACTTTGCAAGCCTATTACGATAAACTACCCTAGCGACTTAATGTCCCTTTCGTGGTGCTGGGATACATCATTATTCTATCCAACAACTTAGTCTTTCGCTTCTCTACACATATTGTTAGAATGAGCAGAGTAATAAATCATGTCAGAGGGAAGGGAAGCACCGAAGCATTAGATAACGTTCAAAGGTGGACTCGGACGGATACATTTTTGCAAGAAACACGTCGAGATCACCAGTAAGACAGCCTTTTCAAGGATCGGAACACTCACTTTGCTCTGGTTTCTTAGAAATGAAACCGTAAAAACGGCGATTTTTCCTTGGCGAGATGCCGGAGAGAGTGGAGGTCACTCATTGTGGTTGAAGCGTTTTCTTTTTTTGTAGTACAGTAAAAACACAAAACAAAAGGAACTATTTCCTTTGTTGTGAGCAAAACTCCTTTAGATAAACTGCATAACATTTAAGAAAAATAAAGTAAAAAGGTTTATAGTGAGAAAAGGCGGCCATTCAAAAAGAGACGGCAAACGCCTTCTTTTTGGGTGAAAGAATTTGACTTCCAGCACCTCCGCCAAGGAGGAATCGACTTTTTGACGGCTTGATTTCTGGGAAACTAGAGCAAAGTGAGTGTTGCGATCTCTGTAAAGGGTGTTTTCCTGCTGATCTGGACGTGTTTCTTGCAAAAACGCATCCTTCAGGGTGCTCCTTTAAAAAGAAAAAAAATATAGCTAGGTTTATTTTTATAAAGAATACAAAAAGTGGCATTCATGGAACAAGCGAACAACGAGAAAAGAGTCCGTTTGTTAGAGTATGGGAAGCGAGAGGGTAGTAGGAGACATCAATCATTTCAGTAACAAGAAAACCCGGGTTTAACTTATCAGAGCAATAAAAGAGATCAACAGGAGGTCTAACATCGTGACCAAAGAGACTGGCACTAACGCTAGCGAGGGAGCGTGAGGGGGGTGGGGAGAGAGAGGAGAGAGAGAGAGAGAGAGAGAGAGAGAGAGAGAGAGAGAGAGAGAGAGAGAGAGAGAGAGAGAGAGAGAGAGAGAGAGAGAGAGAGAGAGAGAGAGAGAGAGAGAGAGAGAGAGAGAGAGAGAGATAAATGAAATGAAACTTGTTTTAATGAATTCAGGCCTGTGCCCATTTTCATGGTACACAGTTACCCAAAAAAAAATACAATACGAATAAATATCCATAAGCACATTTGACATACATATTCCATACAAGAGAGAGAGAGAGAGAGAGAGAGAGAGAGAGAGAGAGAGAGAGAGAGAGAGAGAGAGAGAGAGAGAGAGAGAGAGAGAGAGAGAGAGAGAGAGAGAGAGAGAGAGAGAGAGAGAGAGAGAGAGGAGAGAGGGTAGAGAGAGAGAGAGATAGAGAGAGAGAGAGAGAGAGAGAGAGAGAGAGAGAGAGAGAGAGAGAGAGAGAGAGAGAGAGAGAGAGAGAGAGAGAGAGAGGAGAGAGAGAGAGGGGGGGCGAGAGAGATAGAGAAAGAGAGCGAGAGAGAGAGAGAGAGAGAGAGAGAGAGAGAGAGAGAGAGAGAGAGAGAGAGAGAGAGAGAGAGAGAGAGAGAGAGAGAGAGAGAGAGATGACAAGAAAGGAAGAGAAAGAATGAAGCAGACATTCTGACACGTTTTAGAGTGCAGTCAGATTTCTATGAAGATGGGGAGAAAACACAGATTGTAACGGTACACGTAGACTCTCTAACACTCCTAATGACTGTAATTCCCAGATAATTCCAAAATTGCCCGAACATACATCGCTCCCTTTTATCACGAATTAAAGTTTTGTTTATATGTTTGCATCGCCCACCTGCCGTCTACAGTCTCATTAGTTCCGTAATTAGCGCGGACGCCAGAACCACGCGGCATTTCGTTAATTACTTGGCCGATCGGTCTTAGCAAGATACATGTTAATGACCGAACAACACAACACCTTTTTTTGCACTCATCCAACGAGCATTTTGGGTGGAGTTATCCTCCTTAGCTCTTGACACCGGGTGGCGTTTCATTTAGAGACAGTTTCACAGCGACGGAAAACTCTCTCTCTCTCTCTCTCTCTCTCTCTCTCTCTCTCTCTCTCTCTCTCTCTCTCTCTCTCTCTCTCTCTCTCTCTCTCTCTCTCTCTCTCTCTCTCTCTCTCTCTCTCTCGCGTGGCAAAAACTAGATTTTGCCTAACGGTAGGGAACGCCACGACTTTCAGAATCACGACACTCATACTCTTTGATCTTTGTCGGTTCCCTATCAGTTGCATCATAACGAGCAAACTACCACGCCCGTTAGAACGATATATCGTAACGGATGTCAGAATCAACATGTGTGCGTACGTTTGTATGCGTCGGCCTGTACGCGTGTGTTTATATGTGTACGTTTCCGTGTGTTATATGAGTGTAGGTGAAAACGGCGAGAGAGAGAGAGAGAGAGAGAGAGAGAGAGAGAGAGAGAGAGAGAGAGAGAGAGAGAGAGAGAGAGAGAGAGAGAGAGAGAGAGAGAGAGAGAGAGAGAGAGAGAGAGAGAGAGAGAGAGAGAGAGAAACAGAGAGAGAGAGAGAGAGAGAGAGAGAGAGAGAGAGAGAGAGAGAGAGAGAGAGAGAGAGAGAGAGAGAGACAGAGAGAGAGACAGAGAGAGAGACAGAGACAGAGACAGAGATAGACAGTGTGTTTGTGTGGTTGTGTGTGTGCGTGCACGCGCACGTGTGTTTGTGTGTGTGTGTGTTTGTGTGGTCAGATCATGTCTGCCTGCCTTCTGAATTCTGACATCCGTGCTCTGACAGCCACTCATCTGACAGCCGCGATTCTGACATCGTGATTCTGATAGCCGTGCTTCTGACAGTCGTGATTCTGACAGCCGTTCATCTGAGAGCCGTGATTCTGACAGCCGTTCATCTGAGAGCCGTTCATCCGACAGTCGTGATCTTGACAGCCGTTCATCTGAGAGCCGTGATTCTGACAGCCGTTCATCTGAGAACCGTGACTCTGACAGCCGTTCATCTGATAGCCGTGATTCTGACAGCCGTTCATCTGAGAGCCGTGGTTCTGACAGCCGTTCATCTGAGAGCCGTGATTCCGTCAGTCGTGGTTCTGACAGCCGTTCATCTGAGAGCCGTGGTTCTGAAAGTTGTGATTCTGACAGCCGTTAATCTGGGAGCCGTGATTATGTCAGTCGTGGTGCCCCGTAACGGTATTATCAGAGGCAGACGCCTTGCCCGAAGAACTTTAATAAAAAAAAAATAACAAAAAAATAACGAACTAACTTATTTCTTTGTGTGGACGTCTTTGTAACCCCGGATACAGTTTTACTTTATTTCGATGTCTTTGAAATCTGGTAATAATCGCCATCGGCAGCTAAAACCTATACGAAATAATGCACCGGAAGACAAGTTTTATTTGATTGTCACTTTTCATTTACGCATTGGACTGTAGAGGGGAAGTATTGTTTGTTTTAATATTTTGATCTTGCTGGTGTTTTGCTCCTTCTGTTGCCTGCTTTTTGCTCCTTTTGCTATATTTGCTGTTTGCTGTTTTCTTGTTTGTCTGTGTTGATAAAGGCGCATTCGCCGAAATATCCAGTAGTTTGGTTTTGTCTCTTATGAATAAAATGACGTCACTTTACACTTGTCGTGTAGTGGTTGGTTTGTTGTATGTTCCAGTGACGTTGCAGTCTGGGTTTTTGGGGTTGCTTTTCAGATTTATTATTATTAGTATTATTATTATTATTATTATTATTATTACATTATTGTTATTGTTATTATTGCTATTATTATTATTATATTATTATTATTATTATTATTATTATTATTATTATATTATTGTCATTATTATTATCATTATTATTATTGTTATTATTATTGTCATTATTATTATCATTATTATTATTATTATTGTTATTGTTACTGTTATTGTTATTGTTGCTGCTGTTGCTGTTGTTGTTGTTATTGCTATTGGTGGTTTTCGTCTTGCATGTGCTGCTTGCAGGCGAGAGGACATAACACTTGATATGATTATTTAAAGACAGACAGACGTACACATAGAGAGAGAGGCACAAAGAGAGTAAGAGAGAGAGAGAGAGAGAGAGAGAGAGAGAGAGAGAGAGAGAGAGAGAGAGAGAGAGAGAGAGAGAGAGAGAGAGAGAGAGAGAGAGAGAGAGAGAGAGAGAGAGAGAGAGAGAGAGAGAGAGAGAGAGAGAGAGAGAGAGAGAGAGAGAGAGAGAGAGAGAGAGAGAGAGAG
>CM065686.1:34966417-34971417 GCA_017654935.2 Phymorhynchus buccinoides
TGTGTGGCATGACGCTCTTTTATTAAAGATGCATATAAACTTGGAATCAGGGGGAAATGTTTTGATACAATTAAAGACATGTATACTAATGCTTCAATATCAGTCAATACTCAGAACCGGTTTTCTGAGGAAATTCTCATTTAAAAAAAGGGGTACATCAAGGTAATACGCTTAGCCCTACACTCTTTAATATATTTGTAAATGACATTCCTGAGAAAATAAATGATAACGATTCCCCTACAATAAACAGTACATCAAATGAAAAAGTATCCTGCTTGATGTATGCAGACGATGTTATATTGTTATCAAAAACAAGGAGTGAACTTCAAAGACAATTACATAATCTATATGAGTATAGTTGTAATTGGGGGCTACGCATAGAAAAAACAAAGGTTGTCGTATTTTCTCAATCAGAACCGATTATACCAATGGCATTTAAGTGTGGAGATAATATTATTGAAAACACAGACAGTTATAAATATCTAGGTATAATCTTTCAAAAAGATGGTAATTTTAATAAAGCTCAAGAACATCTGAGCAAACAAGGAAATAAAGCTGCACATAATCTACGAAGATATCTTATAAAAGAAAATATTGATATTAGGATTATCAATCAACTATTTGATTCCTTGGTTTCACCAATATTACTCTATGGTTCAGATATTTGGCTACCATATAGTACAAAAAACAGTTTTGATTTACTTGAATACTTTGGAAAATGCTTCGGGAACACATTTCCACATGAAAATTTGCATGCTAAATTTTGTAGATATATATTAGGTGTACATAAGAAAGCTATGCGCCTTCCAATCTTAGCTGAATTAGGTAGATTTCCCCTTAATTTAAAGGCATTTGTTAATGTTGTAGGCTTTTGGATACATATACTTGAATCTAAGGAACATTTATATTTGAGACAGGCATATGATAACATGTTGCAACAAGATGGCTCGCAAACATCATGGATTAAGTTCATCAAAACAATGATGTTTGAACTTGGATTTGAGCATGTTTGGAACAATCAATTCACATTCAATGCTAAAAAAATTACAACATGCGATATTACGAAGAATGCAAAACTGCTACATATCATTTTGGAAACTAAAAAAGGGAGAAGTATCACGGCTCAGGTTTTATAATGATGTTACTAAAGAATATCGAATAGAACCGTACCTTTTTAGTACTATTTTGGATAGACAACAAAAACAGGCTCTATGTAAATTGAGAATTAGTGCTCATAATATCAAAATCGAAATTGGTAGACATGAGAATATTGCAAGAGAAAACAGACTTTGCAAAAAATGTCATGAAATAGAAGATGAGTTACACCTTTTGAATACCTGCGTTATGTATAAAGAAGATCGGTACAAATTGATGGAAAATGTAGACAAACAAAGTTTAGCATCAAATGTTCAGTCTCCATCAGCTATGATGATGTTAGATGAACTACAGCCATTTGTGGCAAAATATGTTAGTATTTGTTTTAACAAAAAGCATGAATAGTATTTTGCGTTGTTTGTAATCTTAACCTATGCCCTATAAGCCTTTGTGTAGGTTTCATGGCAATAAACCAATGTTCAAATGTTCACACACACACACACACACACACACACACACACACACACACACACACACACACACACACACACACACGTGACAATTGAGTTGGCTAGCTGGCTGTCGTTGGCTATAAGCCTTCTGAGTAGTACTAGAAGACAGGCAGTAGTTTTAACATGCCTTGGCAGACAAACACAAGCGGGCCGCTAAGCTCTCATTATGCTATTGGCCCATTCAAAATGTCACGGGCAGCATCTAGGCACCCTAAAGACTAAATCTGCCAAGCTTCGTTCAGATTGGTTCAGTGGTTTAGGCGCTATGAAGGGGAACATCTTTGGTCACACGCAAACGCGCACGCACACACACACACACACACACGCACATACACACACACACACACACACACACACACACACACACACACACACACACACACACACACACAGATATATATATATATATATATACATACAGACAGACAGACAGCAGAGAAACGCACAGCCCTCGTCCCCATCGTAATGTAGTCCCGTTATCATAGAACTGGAACTACAACTAGAAAATAACAGAATGAAAGGAAAAGATTCCCCATCGGTTATTTTGTTTGAGGCAAACATACTCTTACCCCCTCTCCTTTATCAACATTCTACCGCAGTGGAATCTGTAGTGATTAGAGTACTAACAGGTCTGCGCGTTGGTTGGGTCTGTGCGTAATCTTAAAATCGTATAGATTATAGAAAAATATGTCATGCTTGCGTCATTTTTTCCCAATACCTTCACCCTTTCACCGCCAAAGTCGCATTTTAGCACCACAGTGATGTAACACCTATGTCACTAAAAGGCGTCAAATTGGGGTCTGTTATCCAAAGACCCTATTGTCTTAGTTTTGGGAAGTAAGGATAGACCTTGTTTTATATGTGTCACAGAAGAATCACCAATACTGCAGATCAGATTTTGTTCTCTACCCAGGTAAATTCAATGGACATTTTTGGCTGAAACATGGCTGGCGGTGAAAGGGTTAAGGGGTACGCAACCCCCTTCAGTACTCTAGATTTTTGGTATCCCTACGTTGTCAATGTCTAATTTATCTTCACAGAACGCCTTTGTTTTTAACCCTTTCACCGCCAGCTATCTTTGAGCCAAATAATCCATTAAAGCTACTTGGCTACAGAAAAGATTTTGCCTGCAATATCGTTGGATTTCTCTGAGACACATTTAGAATAGGGTCAATCCTTACTGCCCAAATTCAGGCACAATATCTTGAATAACAGACCCTGATTTCAAGAGGGTTTTTTATGACATGGTTGTTAGGTCATTGTGGTGCAAAAATGCGACATTGGCGGTGAAAGGGTTAATTCGTCATCTATCTCTTTCCCTTCTCTCTGAATTAAGCAGTATATGGATCGCTTTACGTGTCCTTAGTATTTTTCTTCTGTTCTGTTCTTTCTTTCCTTCCTTTTCTCTCCTGTCTGTCTATCTTTCCTTTGTCAGAGTGCCTGTCTGCATGTCTGACTGTCTGTGTGCCCCCTCCCCCCCCCTTTCTTTCTTTCTTTCTTTCTGTCTTTCTCCTTTTTTCTCACATTGCATTCTGAAGAATGTGCGGGTTGATGACGTGACATGTAGAGGAGTTCATTTTAACCCTTTCACCGCCAAAGTCGCATTTTAGCACCTATGTCACAGTCACTAAAATGCATCCAATTGGGGTCTATTGTCCAAAGACCCTATTGTCTTAGTCTTTGGAAGTAAGGATTGACCTTATTTTATAATACTGTAGGCCTATGTCACAGAAGAATCCCCAATACTGCAGATGCAGGTAAATTTAATGTCATTTGTTGGCTGAAATATGGCTGGTGGTGAAAGGGTTTTAAACATACTTAGTATTTTAGTACACCGCATACGGATGATGATGACATTTTGTTTTCTGTCTGCATTTTGTGATGCCATAAATAAAAAATAAATTCTAAATTTCAGAAAAAACGAGGCCATTATTTCGATGAAAGCAACTTGCATTGTAATTTTTACCCTTTTTGTTTTGGTGGTGCCATAAATAAAATTAATGTATAGATGTCAGACAAACGAGGCCATTATTTCGATGAAAGCAACTTGCATTGTAATTTTTACCCATTTTGTTTTTTGTAAACCAAATAATACAACACCCCTGAATTTGCTTTTTGGAGAAAGCAAGTATTCTTGTTTGACTGAAACATACGGACCTAACAAACGATTTTCGGAGAGAAAAAAAAATAGGGGAGAGCACTTCGTGAAAATTAGAGTTGCTTACCTCCATTACTCTGTCAAATACCATAGCGACAATGCAACAATGGCGTCGAAGCTTGAAACCGCAGGATGCGAGTCAGCGACTTGCAAACATTTTTTAGAAAAATAAGGGGTGACCAGTTGACCAGTTGCTACAAAGTGATAGAACTTGCAAACTGTGACGTAAAACTATAAATTACATCAATTTCAGAATGACGCACTGCGTTCTACATGCTGTGTGTCTCCTCAAACACAAGAAGCGAGGGCTGGGGATTTACCAGATGGCAGAGTAACTTCTCCTGTTTGACCGATTGAATTAGGCAAGATAACTCCTACACACCATGAAATTACTCCCCTGAATTATTTCCGAACAATTCCTATTGCAACAACGCAGGAGCGAGAGTAATGTTGTCTCTCTGGTGGAAGTTTACTTCGAATCTGGACATTCCATTTCGCATTATAGTACTACACAGCCATAGTAATTTCAAAATCAGTATTCACCTATAATGAGACATATACTGAGAGTGGTTGGCGCATGATGTGCATTTATTAACAGGGGGTACAGGTAAATATATTTGGTATTATTTAGGCAGATAAATCGTATTTCGTATTCACATGGTCGTGAACTGGAGCCGTTGACTAACTACGTGGTGAAAAACCCGGAGTGTCAAAGCCAGTGTTCATCACAACATGAATAAACTAGGACCACCAGTTATCACCTGACAACATCTCTGTGCTGGACCGAGACAGCAGATGGTTCCAGAGAGGGGTGAAGGAGGCCATCTACATCGCAGCCGCCAAGCTTACACTGAACCGTGACCGTGGGAGACACACCTTGCCCGCGGCTTTTTTCTTCCCTGGCTCAGTCATGCGCCGTGGGTGCAGCCTTGAGCTGTACTCACGATCGTGTGCACTGAACCGCCAGTGTCCTCTCAGCAGACAACGCTGACGAAGGGAGCGCGACGCCCCCGAAAGCTCCGAGGTGAGCCTGAGTGAAACTGTAAAATTCGTTTTATCGTGAATAATGAAGGCGGGAGAAAATACACCCTGGCTCTTACGTGGTACGATCTAATGTGGCGTCAACCCTGACATGGCCTTCATAAGTAGTTTTGTTGACGGGGCTACAATCGTAATCTTAATCTTAACCTCAAAGGTGGACCCTGACGGATGAGGCTGAGGTTTTGCAAGAAACA
>CM065686.1:34983917-34988917 GCA_017654935.2 Phymorhynchus buccinoides
ACACTTTGTTTTGACTCGCATGAATATTTGTCCCACACCCCGTGGACTTCTTCAGCATTCTGAGGCTTGTTGGCGGACAGATTTGGCCGCGGTGAGTAGATTTCACTCGGATGTGTTTGGTCACGTGACAGGTATGGTAGAGATCTTGGCATTCGTTTGCCACCAGTCTACAATTCTTTTATCGGTAGCCTACACAGACTGTCGGTTCAACCTTACCTGTGACCAAACAAATTCAAGTGAAATCTACTCACCGCGGCCAAATCTTTCTGCCAACAACAACAACACAGATGCCTCAGAATGCTGAAGAGGACCACGAGATGTGGGAGAAATATTCATGTGAGTTAAAACGTTTCTGTCTCTGTGGAAGGGAAACACTTAATGAATATAATAGTTTACCAAATCTGTATTGTTATTACAAATAAAACTCCTATAATTACCTAATCAGTCTTCACAGATAAAGTAGAATAATCGTGGTGACATTCTGCTAAGCTGCTTCACATAATTATTGTGTGTGTGTGTCAAGTCAAGTCAAGTCAAAATGATCTTTATTGACGATAAAAGAGTAAGCTTGATAAAGCTTTTTTACATCCTGTCGTCATAAATAAATAAGAAAAACAATTAACGCAAATAAATACAGCATATACTGGAGAAAAATCAACCACAATCAAAAATCATGGGGAAAATACATACACTTCATACAAGCACAATACAAAGATCATAATATACATATGTACAAATGTAATCATAGCGGTAGAATAAAAGGAAAGCGGAATATGGAGTTGGGGAAAATAATAATGACTGAGACAAAGAGACAGAGAAACAACAGAGACACCAGAATCGAGAGATAAGAAGAGAGAGAGAGAGAGAGAGAGAGAGAGAGAGAGAGAGAGAGAGAGAGAGAGAGAGAGAGAGAGAGAGAGAGAGAGAGAGAGAGAGAGAGAGAGAGAGAGAGAGAGAGAGTCATAGTTTACTCGGACATGAGAAAGAAGAAAAATATCCGAACAAAAGCACAACTCAGAGGGAAACAAAAACAGAAAACGAACACCGCTTACATTTAAAGCGCAAAAGGAATGAAATTATTCAAAATCAAACACCAACGAAAACAAAACATGAGTTTACACGCACCTGTAAAGTCTCCTCCTCTACTAGAGCAAGGCGGCATAAACACAAAACAATTTCCAACAGCAACAATAGAGCCTTAGGCACTCATTCTCATATTTACATTAGGTATTTTTACAAAGCATCAAGCATGTTCTTTTTAAGTGCTTTTTTAAACGTTTGTTTTGAAGGACTCGATTTTAGAGAAAAAGACAGATTATTCCATGATGTGCCCCCTGAGTATACAAAACTAGATTTGTAAACATTATTTCGTGGTCTGGGGAAAGAAAGCTTGTGTGTGTGTGTGTGTGTGTGTGTGTGTGTGTGTGTGTGTGTGTGTGTGTGTGTGTGCGTGCGTGTGTGCGTGCGTGCGTGTGCGTGCGTGCGTGCGTGCGTGCGTGTGCGTGTGTGTACAATGGGATATTTCGCAAGCGGTATTACACAGCATTATGCCTGCTTTCTTCCGGAACGGCGATCACAATCGACAATCTCCTTCAGAAAGGTGTCTCATTTCACAGAACATAATCTCTTCTTTTCTGATAATTGTTCTCAGTGACACATTCTTACGTCATTGTAACGCATACAGTTATGGTCAATGACCATGTAACTTGGTATTATTAAGCTTAATAGCGCCGAATGCTCGGCGATCTAAAAAATGTAGACCCTACACGTAAATGATTATAGTGTTTTTATTCAAGCTTCCTTTACCACAACCACCTTATTTTCCACAATACAATTCGGCTCTGTTAACATGAAATATAGCGTGCTGTTCTCAAGTGTAGAGGAAGACGGGGTAAAAAGCCCATGGGCGGGTAAGAATCCCATGCCAATTATCTCATGAAATAAAGCAAATTTCAGTCAAATTTGTCCATGACACGAATGCTAAACATTAACAGTCGTCTCATGGGCAACAGGTGAATGAAATTTGCTTTATTTCATGATATAAATGGCATGGGCTTCTTTACCCGCCCATGGGCTTTTTACCCCGTCTTACCCTACTTACTGTGCCTATCCCGAATTATTTTTGACGCAAGGATTTTTACTAGTATTTATTATGGTCATAGAGAATAGCTCTAGTGTACAGCCACGCGTGGCACGTTTTCACCCTGATACCCCTATCACACTGAGATGGCAATATGCTACGCAAATCACACAGCACAGAGCAGGAGAAAGCGTACGTTGTTAATGATGGAGGGTTGTTGTGGAGACCATATCCAGATGGCTTTGATGGACACAGCCAGATGGCACTACTAGGAAGGGACCATTAGACGACCAAAATAAGCACGACGATGACGTCATTCACGACTCTGTTACGTGTCCCCCGTTGATTGTTCGATTTCACGGTTGTTCTCTGAAATAAGATCAAACAAGAACATTATCACACCAAACAACAGATAAGAAGCATATTGCAGCAAAATTAAATGTTCAAGCCAACGTTATTTGTTCTAACAAATGTTCATTTACGTACTCATCTTAAGGTTTTACCAAGCTGAGTTTCAGATTGGCAGTGGGCCCGGGTCATGGGACCCGTGAAATATCCACTAAATTGTAAGCTTAGTGCTACAGTTGACCATTATTTTGGAAATTGACCCATCACTTTCGGTAATCGGGGGTCATTTATATATATAGTATGAAAGCAAAATCTCATATATATATATAAACGTACAAGAATTGAAGAAGAAAAAACAAACACACCATTACACTTTTCTCTTATATATATACTTATAGTTTGCTTTAATAAAACTTTTTTTGTGTCCAATGTATGTGTTTGTGAACCTAAGAAAGAAACTCAATTACTTTAATTTTAACTTTACGATTTGTTCTGTGTTCTGAAAAGAATAAAATAAAATAATGTGCTGATTTACTTTGTCTCCCAATGGGGGAGATAGACAATGCCTATGCAAAGACAGCTGTTTCGTCTTTGAGAAAGACTCTTCAGTCTGCATATCGGCCTGCAAAGAATGTCCACAGTGAACATTCAAACTGAGCTAGAAGACTTTCTCCAAGATAATGATTGTCCTCTTTGCACCAGATTGAAAGTCCACAATAAAAGCAAACCAGCACTTTTAAATCACCGTTCAAGTTTGAAAAAAAGTCTGTAGCTCTGGCCATTGCGGTAACCGTAATTTTCATTCAGATGCAGGTTGAGGTTTGCATTAAATCGTCACGGTCTTTACTTTCCCGTTACCACCATTATTGGATTGTGAGAAATGTTTTTTTCTTCTTTCATCTACGGCTAAGCTAAGTGTTTGTCTAATAAAAACAAAAACACAGCAAAAAAACCTACGTGTGCATAGTTTAATGAAAGTTACACAAAGATTATTTACGGAATGTGATTGCGCATTTTTTTCCGGCCATGACGCCAAACTCAAACTGTGAACCCCGTATAAGAGGAAGAAGGAGGGGGAAGATACCCACAGCAGATGCATGCAACTGTTTACACCGAAATAATATCCACTGCTTTCTTTTCGTTTCTGAAGTGATTTTACAGTATAAACAAAATAAATAAACAGTGTCCAGTCTCTCTCTCTCTCTCTCTCTCTCTCTCTCTCTCTCTCTCTCTCTCTCTCTCTCTCTCTCTCTCTCTCTCTCTCTCTCTCTCTCTCTCTCTCTCTCTCTCTCTCTCTCCCTCTTTCTCTCTCTCTCTCTCTCTCTCTCTCTCTCTCTCTCTCTCTCTCTCTCTCTCTCTCTCTCTCTCTCTCTCTCTCTCTCCCCCCCCCCACACCTCCCTCGCTGTATGTATGTGCGTGTTTGTACTATCTGCCTGGATGTCTCTCTCTTTTTTGTTTGTCTATATGTCTGATGTCTGTCTGTCTGTCTGTCCGTATCTCGTTCCAAAGTCTCTTGGTGTGATACAAATATAGTAATCAAAACCAGTAGGGTTTCATGAGATTCATTTAGACAATTGAATTTAACATGAACCATGCGTTGCAAATATCAAATCGCGTCGCAATCGCATCGCGCCGTATGTAGTGTGGCTGGCCCTTTGGGAAGAAGGGGGGGGGGGGGGGGCCCATCTCACGCGTGCGATTTGAAACCGTACGACACTCCCAACTGTGACATGGACCTATGAAATGCTACTGACTACACGAATCTGATGACATTCTACTCCTTTCGTTCGCTACACGTTGTGGACCCCCATACACGACACAGCTGTTCCATCCCATACAAAATCAAGCTATTTAGTTAAAAAGACTGAATCTAGAAATCTGAGATAAAAACTGCGCCAAACATTCGTTTATGAACATATTTTGGTTGTATGTTCTTCATTGTATTTGTAATATATCTCTTCCATCATATTAATGGTAAAAAAACGTATTTTGATGAGCAGTATCATGCAGCATATTTATTAGAACATGTTCTTGACTAACACATTTAGTACCGCAAACACAAATAGCATTGCCCATGAGTGAAAATCTAGCAATATCCACTGAATACAACTAATTTAGTCACATGCTACAACATGTTCTTGACTGTTATTTATAAAAATATGGTAAATTAAAGTTAGCTTGAAAAAAACCTAAACTTAATGTTCTTCTCAAAACAGCTGTGACGAATCTGACGAAATGTGTGATGGTGTATGAGAAAACCGTACATAAGTCGCTCAGAATGTTTTGAGCAAAACCCAAAAATAGTCACCCCCCCAAATATCAATTTTCTATTTAGGGTACATTTTTATATATGCTACCAGTATCCACAACAAGAAAGACCATTTTGAATGATTTATTTGTTTATTGGATGGTTTTCTAAATCAAGTCATTAGAAACAAAGAGGCAAAATTGTATCTTCTATGCCCGATTTCTGCAAAATGAATGATCTATTTCGAATGCTAAATTTTCAAATAATTATAAAATTAAAAAACTAGACATGATAACTCAATTCGGTTTTCTGTCTGTTAACAA
>CM065686.1:35001417-35008917 GCA_017654935.2 Phymorhynchus buccinoides
TCTTCCCTATTCCCTCTGCGTCTAAACTGCATGCAGTTCGTTTGTGGCACTGGTGCATCCAATCAAAATCTATGTACTCTGAAAATAACATCCAAGGAGTAATATAAGAAGGAGAAAACCACGAAAAAAAGGTTCCTTTAATGACTTCGCAATCGTTTCGCTCTCCATTGCTGCTTCTCTATTCCCTCTGCGTCTAAACTGCATGCAGTTCGTTTCCGGCACTGATGCATCCAATCAAAATCTATGTACTCTGAAAATAAATCCCCAATAGTAAGAAGGAGAAAAAAACAAACAACAGGTTACCTTAATGACTTCGCAATCGTTTCGCTCTCCATTGCTGCTTCTCTATTCCCTCTGCGTCTAAACTGCATGCAGTTCGTTTGCAGCACCGATGCATCCAATCAAAATCTATGTACTCTGAAAATAACATCCACAGGAGTAATATAAGAAGGAGAAAACCACAAAAAAAGGTTCCTTTAATGACTTCGCAATCGTTTCGCTCTCCATTGCTGCTTCTCTATTCCCTCTGCGTCTAAGCTGCATGCAGTTCGTTTACGGCACTGGTGCATCCAATCAAAATCTATGTACTCTGAAACTGACATCCACAGGAGTAATATAAGAAGGAGAAAACCACAAAAACCAGGTTTCTTTAATGACTTCGCAATCGTTTCGCTCTCCATTGCTGCTTCTCTATTCCCTCTGCGTCTAAACTGCATGCAGTTCGTTTGCGGCACCGATGCATCCAATCAAAATCTATGTACTCTGAAAATAACATCCACAGGAGTAACATAAGAAGGAAAACACCACAAACAACAGGTTACCTTAATGACTTCGCAATCGTTTCGCTCTCGTCGATTGCTTCTTCCCTATTCCCTCTGCGTCTAAACTGCATGCAGTTCGTTTGCGGCACTGATGCTTTTGTAATGCCAACGTACCACGGGGAGCTATCGATACCAGGCACCAGTGAGACGTCACAGCGCAGTCTGTCCCGAGTGAACGTGCATTCATGACGGAGACAGTGAGAGACAAATCCAAACAAATAAGAGGGGGTCACTGTCACGGTAACGGCTTTTTCTTTATTAGTCCCCGAGCCGAAGGTTCGGGAACTATTGTTTCTGTCTGGTCCGTCCGTCGTCCGTCCGTCCGGCTATTCGTCCGTTTTTCTCAAAAACTATTCAGTCTATCATCATCAAATTTGGTAGCCTATACTAGTCTGCCAAGATGCAAGCTATCCACTGATGTATTTAGTTTTACATTAAGGTCAAGTTCGCGCCAGTTACGGGGTTCAAACCCCAAAACACATAATCGCTAATATCTCGCGAAGTTTTGCATGTATTTCAATGCAGTTTCACAACATTTCTTGATGAATGGTCTATAACACAGTTGTCATGAATTTTTCTGTGCGCTCGTGTGCGCATGATCGCGCGCGCTCAAATCACGGGTTCGAACCCCAAGGCTATATTTAAAAAAAATATTCAGTTACGTGCTGTTTTGATGCGTTTTTATGTTTATGTGCTGTTTTGATGCGTTTGTATGTATGTGTACAGCCGACACATTCCGATTTCGGAGTAGCTCGGCGATGCTGCGAGGGGACTTTGCAGCCGCTCGGCGTTGCACTTGTCAATGTTAAGTTTCTGCCTCATCGAACGTGCTGATAACATGGAACATTAATTTGAGACACACCGTTCACAGAACGAACTCGTCTGAAACGCGGAACCGGTAATGAAACAAATAAAGCATAACCATGATGACAGTATACCCGTAATTTCATATTTTCAGGTAAACGTGGTTGTTGTTGTTGTTATTGTTGTTGTTATTATTGTTGTTGTTGTTGTTGTTGTTGTTGTTATTTTTGTTGTTGTTGTTGTTGTTATTGTTGTTATTGTTGCTGGTGGTGCTTCCTTGTTGGATTTTTTTTGGAGACATGAACCACTGTATTAATATATATGTCACAGTAGAAATCGGAATCCAGTACGATTCGGAATCCTACTAGTACAAATCGGAATTCCGATTTCTACTAGAAAAAAAGCCAGTAGAAATTAGAATTCCGATTTCTACTAGTACAAATCGGAATTCCGATTTCTACTAACAGCCAGTAGAAATCAGAATCCAGTACGATTCGGAATCCTACTAGTACAAATCAGAATTCCGATTTCTACTAGTACAAATCGGAATTATAATTTCTACTGGCTTTTTTCTATTACAAATCGGAATTCCGATTTCTAATAACAGCTAGTAGGAAATGGAATTCAGTACAACGTATAATCTACATATTTTAGCAATTGTAAAAGAAGAAGAAAGAGAAAGACAGGGCATAATATTGATATTATAAGAGCAGCGATCACTGAGTTCTAAGAAGGAACAAATGGTTGATCATTGTTTAAGATTTTCCATTGTGTGAATGGCAGTATTTACAACTAAATTCAACGAAGCAAAGATGGAGGATCAGAAGAATACATTTTATTCCCCTTTGGACGAGCACATTAGGCAGTTATCTGACAACAAGAAATAAACCTTTGTTCACACACTTGAACATATTTTCACGTAGTCATTACTGTGCTGACCGTTATTTCTAAGCATTAAGTAATCACTGCTCCAGAGCTGCCTACCCCTAAAATTGCTTGTCAGTAGTGAGTGGGAGAGAGAAAAAACGGAAGGTGTGTGTGTGGGGGGGGGGGGGGGGTATGGAGATCAGAGAGAAAGACAGAGACAGAGATGGAAGGTAGGGAGGGGGCATAACAATAAACGTTATTTGAGCTATACGAGAGACAGTCATGAATATAAAACAAATACAACGTCAACAAACAAAATAAAAAATACCAACAGTAAATCAAACAGAGAGCTTTAGACAATTCGACAATTCGACATTTTTATTGTCATTGCCAAACAAGGTCTGATGACAAGGGGGGGGGGGGGGGGGGGGGGGGGGGGGGGGGGGGGACAAAATGTATCAACTTCATAGCAAATAACAAATAGAAAGCAAAAAAAACCATCATACAACACAAAAATAAATAAATAACACCACGTGACAAGTCCGAAAAAAGTAGAAATCATACTCTCATTCCGTTTACTTGGCCTACGTGTTGAACAAGTTCTCTTTTCTAACAACCTTCCATATACACACGCACGCACGCACGCACGCACACAACGCACGCACGCACACAACGCACGCACGCACGCACGCACCGCAAGACCCCCCCCCCCCCCACCCCCCCCACACACACACACACACGGTCGGATATGTTGCTACCTAAAATATTCAAACTACATAAGAGAAATATAACTCGACCAACCAACAATCAATTAAACAAACATGATTTCACTCCCTCTCCTCCTCTATTTCACTGTCTCTCTATTCATATAAATGTAGGTCATATAAGTCATTCATATAAATGTAGGTCATATTAGTCATTATTGAATATGAAAAAATACAACAGCAACAAACAAAACAAAAATACCAACAGTAAATCAGAGAGAGAGCTTTAGAGAGAGGGGGGGGAGAGAGAGAGAGAGAGGAGAGAGGAGGAGAGAGAGAGAGAGAGAGAGAGAGGAGAGAGAGAGAGAGAGAGAGAGAGAGAGAGAGAGAGAGAGGAGAGAGAGAGAGAGAGAGAGAGAGAGAGAGAGAGAGAGAGAGAGAGAGAGAGAGAGAGAACTGAACATTGAACACTGAACATTGAAAAACTTTACCTAACAAGAGAGAGAGAGAGAGAGAGAGAGAGAGAGAGAGAGAGACAGAGAGAGAGAGAGAGAGAGAGAGGAGAGAGAGAGAGAGAGAGGAGAGGATCGGGGGGGGGACATTCAGGCCTACTTTAACTTCGAATATGCCTCCGTGTGTTGACTGGTCGAACACCGTGGCCGTGCGAGTGATCGACACTTCAACAGGCGTCGTCTCTGCCCGAATCAAATCTTTGACGCTCATCTCGGTTTTGTTGTTTGCAGTGAAGACATTTGTTATGTTCTGGGTATTTTGCGGTGCAGCTAACGCCGATTGCGATGCCTGTTGTTTGATTCAACATGCCACTGTCAATCATCGAGTGCCCCGTCGGCCCCCAACTTGATAAATCACATCGGCACACGGCGCAAGCGATCTCGCGTTCTGCCTATCCGAACTACAGAAAACTTTCTGTGTATTGTGCACGGTATGATTGAGTAGATATTGATATAGGTGAAGACGGGGTAAAAAGCGCATGGGCGGGTAAAAAGCCCACCCCAATTAAATCTCATGAAATAAAGAAAATTTCAGTCAAATTTGCCCATGAGACGGATGCTAGACATTAACGCTCGTCTCATGGGCAAAATGAGACTGCAATTTGCTTCATTTCATGAGATAATTGGGGTGGGCTTTTACCCGCCCATGCGCTTTTTACCCCGTCTTCCCCTACTCTTCTTCTTCGATCTTTCTTGATATTTTGTTTCCATTAAAAATAACTTCGCAAACTGAATCGCTGTCACCCGTCTCAATGCTTTCTCTCGCTGCCATTTTGGTCACGCCAATGTCGGACGGCTAGAAAACGTACTTTGCGGTAACAGAAAATCGTAGAATTTGGTTATCAACCGTAGTTCCGTAGTTCATAGTCAAATTCCGTAGGAACTGCGGAAAATCCGTAGGGGTAGGCAGGTCTGCAGTGCTCTCAAAGATCAAAGTTATGCTCCTCCTTTTGTTTTTCGTCTCTTACAATTTTTGGAGAAGTGGATTCTAATTTGTACTGGATTCCGATTTCTACTGGCTGTCAGTGCAAATCGGAATTCCGAGTTGTTCCGATTTTTACTAGAAAAAAGTCAGTAGAAATTAGAATTGTACTAGTAGGATTACGAATCGTACTGGATTCCGATTTCTACTGTGACATATATAATGACGAATCAAATCATGCCTGTCATAACTACTCTCTCTCTCTCTCTCTCTCTCTCTCTCTCTCTCTCTCTCTCTCTCTCTCTCTCTCTCTCTCTCTCTCTCTCTCTCTCTCTCTCTCTCTCTCTCTCTCTCTTTCTCTCTCTCTTTCTCTCTCTCTCTCTCTCTCTCTCTCTCTCTCTCTCTCTCTCTCTCTCTCTCTCTCCCGCTCTCTCTCTCTCTCTCTCTCTCTCTCTCTCTCTCTCTCTCTCTCTCTCTCTCTCTCTCTCCCCCCACTCTCTCTCTCTCTGTTTGAGGACCTGATGAAAAAAAAAAGCCTTATTTGTGCTTATTCAGTTATCCTCAATAAACATTCGAGTTTCGATTTTCATTTGAGTTTTCGCCCCTCCCCGGCCTCCCCCTCTCTCTCTCTCTCTCTCTCTCTCTCTCTCTCTCTCTCTCTCTCTCTCTCTCTCTCTCTCTCTCTCTCTCTCTCTCTCTCTCTCTCTCTCTCTCTCTGTGCCCAAACAAAGAGAGTGGCATGGCGCAACAGTTAAAAACATAGAAACCATTTGAATAATTAAGATCCATTTTTATATAAACCCTACGCTAGGGGTTTCAGAGTTGCGCAAAGCTGGCGCTAGTGACTGTTCCGAATTTCTACTTTCCCTCTTCAAAATTGTGTGTTGAGAGTCTCAAGCGATTCACAAGGAAATTAATATGTCAAAACCAATCTGGCAAATCTGAGACTTGAGTCAGGAGGAGAAGCAGAGCTTTTGCTTTGAAGAACTAGGAGCAATTCAAACTTGTGCGAAAATGTTGAATATTTATTTGGACAGCCGTGATGCATTGTGATTCTGAGAACGATGCAAGTAGAAAAAACCAATATCTCTTTATTTCCCCTTTTCATTAAAAACAACAAGAGGAAAACCCTTCAAGGCTTACTCGAACAGGAACATGTAGGACAACAACAACGATTGAGGGAGGTGTCTAGAGTACAAGATTGCCAATACAATTTTAAAGTACAAATGAAACTATCGTTAATGGATACAACTATAATAAAACAAAAAGTGCCCGTGCCGAGAATCGGACCCGGAACCATTGGCATGACAGACAGACGCTCTACCAATGAGCTATCGAGGCTTTCAGAGTTGATGAGTTTCTGAACTCATGTTGCCTGTTGAATACTCTCTAACCCACTTATCTAAAATATTATTTGTTTGTTATCTGTTTACAGTGTAGCTTTACGTATTTAATTATTCAAATAATTATTGTTTGAAAGCTTGCATAAACATATATATGTGTACTGAAAGTTTGAACAATGCACGCCTTCTATTTCCTGATAAAATGCCAACGTTAAAGTTTGGAGATTAGACCACAGACGCAACACACACATACACACACATACACACACAGTTAGTTATCAAAAATAAAGAATTTCTTAGACCTTCATTCAAGAAAACTCTTTTTTCATGCACACATCTTACCTCTTATAAATTACGCATCCACGTTATGGGATAGTGCTAGTGAAAATAATCTAAAATACATAACTCGCTTACACAAAAGAGCTTTAAAGCTTGTCCTACTTAAGTCTACTAGTTTGACAATAATTGACTATAAACAACTAGACATACTTCCGTTTAAAGAAAAAACTTTTCTTAAACAAATGCCTATGTATGTACAACATCGTAAACGGAACAGCCCCAAATAAAATAATTAGTTCATTTACATTAAATGGAAATCGACATACTCATAAGCTTTCATTTCCTAAGCCCCATAACGATCTGTTCAAATCCAGCTTGACATACTCTGGGGGAAACACATGGAACAACTTGCCATCATTCTTGAAATCATGTCCATCTAAACCAGCTTTTAAAAAAACTTTAAAGAAGCACCTGGTTGATAAATTGTAATCTGGCATTATTAAGATGTGTATATGCATTGATTGTTCTTTTGTCTGGAAATATTTTTTTCTTCCTTCTATCTTCCCTTTCCTTCTGTTTTTTGTTTTGTTTTCCAATTGTGTGTGCAGGTGTGTGTATGTGTGAGTGAGTGTGTGTGTGTGTGTGTGTGTGTGTGTGTGTGTGTGTGTGTGTGTGTGTGTGTGTGTGTGTGTGTGTGTGTGTGTGTGTGTGTGTGTGTGTGTGTGTGTGTGTGTGTGTGTGTGTGTGTGTGTGAGTGAGCGTGTGTGTGTGAGTGAGCGTATGTGTGTGTGTATATGCGCACACGCGCGCATGTGTGTATGTGAGTGTTTCTTTCCCCGGCTTTCTCTCCCTCTCTCTTCCTCCCTATTCCCTTCTCTCTCTTCTGTTTGGTTCTTTGTTGTTGGTTTTTTTTCTTTCATTATACTGATCATAATGTTTTCTGTTTTGTGTTCCTGTAAATATGTTAAGTTCATTGATTTTTGATTGATGTGTATTTTTGTATGAGGGCAGGATGAAAAAAAGCTTTGTTAGCTTATTCTTTAACCCTCAATAAAGATGATTTTGACTTGACTTGACTTGACACACACACACACACACACACACACACACACACACACACACACACACACACACACACACACACACACACACACACACACACACACACACACACACACACACACACACACACACACACACACACACACACACACACACACACACACAACCGAACAACTATCATACTAT
>CM065686.1:35013917-35016417 GCA_017654935.2 Phymorhynchus buccinoides
TTATTATTATTATTATTATTATTATTATTATTATTATTATTATTATTATTATTGTTGTTGTTATTATTATTAATTACATCTTATAGAGGAGAATCCTGTTGTCTCTGTACACATTCAATTTTTCTTCCTTATTATTTTCTTTTTTTCCCTTTAATTTCTTGTGATTTCTTTAATCAGCAAAGGGTAGCTGGTCCAGCAGCGTCTTCACCTTGTCCTTGAATTAATTTAGTTCAATGAGTCTGATGTGCGTTAATAATGAAAGAAAGTACACTGTGTTATTAGTTTAAGACAAACAACAACAACAACAACAAAAACACATCAAAAGGTACATCCGTTAGAATCAGGTATACAATCTTTAGAAACAAAAAGTATATAATTCTGTTGTTTGATCTATGATTCCAATTTATATGTTACGCCCAATCCGTGAAATTGCCTATTTAATGAAATGGGCCCGTTTCTTTGCCCAATTCATGAAATGGACAATGTATATCAAAATTTTCAATTCCCAGCAACACAGGCATTGATTCAACAGTAGCACGATACAAAGTGGTCCCATATTTATTCTAGCATCTAATAATCTTACATTTCTACTTTGGCTACACCTCTGTCTATTTGCAATCCTGCTTTAAAGAAAAAATATAGCAACAAAGGGTCATCCAAATTCAAGGCTAAGTGATAGGAATAAGTATCGCATCCATCTCTCGTTATGATAGCATTCGAATGGACAAACCAATGTGACCCAGCACCACGAAAGGGACATTAAGTGTCAAAATGACCCTTCTGAGACAATGGGCCAGTTAACCACTTCAGACAACTTCTCTTTCAAATGATACGTAAGAACCATTCGTGTAACTGGTAAAGGTCAAGATGTGCCACCCCCCCCCCCCTACATTTCTCGGTTAATTGTATTTTTCCGTTATTGCCTTTCTTACCATACATAAAGCTGTATTTTAGGAACATTTTCACCAAATTATCTTTTTGGAATACTAACCCTAACCCTAACCCTAGCCCTAACCCTAACCCTACCCCCCACCCTATAAGACGGGAAAACGCAACGAACCACAACTGTGACAAATCGCGGTGTACTGCAGTACATAGTGGGGGGTAGGGTTAGGTTTAGGGCTAGGGTTAGGGATAGGGTTAGTATTCCAAAAAGGTTATTAGCTGAAAATGTTCCTAAAATACAGCTTTATGTATGGTAAGAAAGGCAAAAACGGAAAAATACAATTAAGCGAGAAATGCAGGTAGGGGGTGGGGTGGTAGGGTGACTGTCGACCATTTTGAAAATTCACAGTCTTTCAAAGAACCATTCTTGTTTTTGTTTTTTTCGTGTTAGAGTTAGGAGCATTCAAAGTTGGAAGGGTGACTGTCGACCATTTTGAGAAATCAGTCTAAAGTTTAGCCTAGCTAAAGAAAATGCATCAACCTGCACATTTGAAAGCACGTTTAGGAGTATTTAGAGATCAAAATAAAGATTATCATTTATAAATATGAAAGACGAGAGCACGAAAATACCCATAACTCAAAACTGATTTCTTTTAAATGAGATTTGTTTTTACTTTGCAAGCCTGTTGTGAGAAACTAGCCCAGCGACTTAATGTCCCTTTCGTGGTGCTGGGTCACAAATATAAAAGCAACATCACTCTATGAATGTAAATGCATAAACTCATTGAAATAAATAAAAAATGAAAATCTAATAAATAATGAAAATGTCATAAATAATGAAAATCAAATGAATAATGAAAATCTAATAAATAGTGAAAATCTAATGAATAATGAAAATCTAATAAATAATGAACATTTAATAAATAAATAAATTCATACATAAATAAATACATAATAAATAAATACATAAATAAATAAATAAATAAATAAGACCACCTCAACGACAACAACAACAATAACAAGGCACAACCAACAAAGCATACCTTCGACTCACCTGTTGTTTCACTGATGTTGAGCCCAATACCACAACATTGCTTCACCACAAACACGCGCACTGTACGCCCGTCATCTGCCGAGAACATCGAAGAAAGAGGCTTATCAAGACCTAGATCTGCCCAAACACTCGAGCACGCAGAGAGAGAGAGAGAGAGAGGGGGGGGGGGAGAGAGAGAGAGAGAGAGAGAGAGAGAGAGAGAGAGAGAGAGAGAGAGAGAGAGAGAGAGAGAGAGAGAGAGAGAGAGAGCGTTGCAATAGCAACAAACAACAAACAAACAAAAACAGAATACACGCCTCAGTGTGTGTGTGTGTGTGTGTGTGTGTGTGTGTGTGTGTGTGTGTGTGTGTGTGTGTGTGTGTGTGTGTGAGAGAGAGAGAGAGAGAGAGAGAGAGAGAGAGAGAGAGAGAGAGAGAGAGAGAGAGAGAGAGAGAGAGAGAGACAGAGAGAGAGAGAGAGAGAATGCGAATGCGAAAGTTTATTGTGTGTGTGTGTGTGTTTGTGAAAGAGAGAGAGAGAGAGAGAGAGAGAGAGAGAGAGAGAGAGAGAGAGAGAGAGAGA
>CM065686.1:35028917-35031417 GCA_017654935.2 Phymorhynchus buccinoides
ACAGGTTCAGTCTTAGGCCCTATCCTTTTTGTTCTTTATACCCAACCTCTCTCCGCCATCATCAACCAGCATTCTCACCTACATCACAGCTTTTCACATGACAATCAGCTGTACATTTCTGCCCACCTGAGTCAGTTAGATCAAATGATTTATTCTTCTAAGTTGTGCATCTCTGCACACACAAAACATGGATGTTTTACAACAACACTGCAACTGAATGCTGATAAGACACAGATGATTCTTGTAGCCTCTAACCACACAATTAAAACTCAGGTTCTCCCAGGTTCTGTAGACATTGATGGCACTGAGATCAAGCTATCGGCATCCGTCCGCAATCTAGGTGTTACTTTGGACCAAATTCCTTTCTTTCAAACAGCATGTTTCCAATGTTTGCAAGGCTTGCTATCTAGAACTTCGTAAGAATTAGTTCCATCCGCCGTTTCCTCTCTCAGAGATGCCCTGAAGACTCTAGTACGTGCATTTGTTCTGTCTCGCCTTGACTACTGTAACTCACTTCTTGCTGGCTGTCCATCAGTTCTCATCTCTAAGCTCCAACGGGTCCAGCATAATGCTGCTCGTCTCATTTCTCGCTCCCCTAGGTACGATCACATCACTCCGGTTCTTCGTTCCCTACATTGGCTCCCAGTTCAATCACGTATTGACTACAAAATTCTCCTCCTTGCCTTCAAGTCACTGAATGATCAAGCTCCCCAGTATCTCTCTGATCTTCTTCATCTCTATGTCCCAGCTCGCCAACTACGAAAGTCTTCTGATTCTCGTCTCCTTTCCATTCCCTCCATCCGTCTCAAATCTGCTGGCCAACGTTCTTTTTCTTGTCAAGCACCATCTCTTACACGAATTCTCTGCCTTCTCCTCTCCGACACTCCAACTCAGTCTCCTCATTCAAAACCTCTCTTAAAACCCATCTTTTTCCCCCACTGCGCCCTAAATATTTGATCAGTTGTCTATCGTTTGTGCACGTGAGGGAAGATTAATTTAAGAGGTTTGTGCTGTGTTTTGTGGTGCGTGTGTGTGCGTGTGTGTGTGTGGTGTGTGTGTGTGTGTGTGTGTGTGTGAGTGTGTGTGTTGTGTGTGTGTGTGAGCATGCATGAATGTGTGCTTGTGTGTATTTTGGTTTTGTGGGTTGTGTGTGCACGCATGTGTGTGTGTTTGTGGTCACGATCCTTCTGTCTGCGTGCGTACGTTGTGTGTGAGGGTGTTTGTGTCCGCGTGTTTGGTGTATGTTGTCCAGTCCATGCGGCTCAGTTGCTGTGACTTACCGAATGGGGTATGAACGAGTTGGCGTCAATAATTGTGTTTAGAGTGTTGTGTGTGTGTGTGTGTGTGTGTGTGTGTGTGTGTGTGTGTGTGTGTGTGCTTATAACAAATGTGTGTGGCTTTGTGTGTGCCTGTGAGTGTGTGTGTGTGCGCGCGTGTGCGTGTCATGTGTGCGTGTGTGTGTGCGGGTGTGAAGAGAGAGAGAGAGAGTTGCTTTGCATAAACGCTGTTGGTGGTTGGTGTCACTCTTGAATGTTGTTTTTTGTCCAGCTGTTGATGAATAATTGATTGTAAAGCGCTTTGGGCTCATCTGAGGTAAAGCGCTATATAAATGTACTGTTATTATTATTATTATTATTGTAACTTCCTCTAATCTGCCACTCTCTTTGACTCTGCCTTTTTCCCTTTGCTTGCTGTCATCGAATATCTTTCTGCCTAACCGGTCCATTCTCCTGCCTTTTTTCACGACACACTTTCAAGAAGATTTCCCTCAGCCGAAGTCGGACTTGCTGGGCCTTTTTCTTAGGATCATAACGGCAGCATGACGCATCTGCGCTCATGATTGACAGGAACCTGTCTGAGCGACCGAAGAAGAAGAGGGGATTTGCACAGTTTGATCTTTGTTGGGAAGCTGCTGATGGTGGTGCTCTTCCAGATCTTATTCAGTTTTGCCATGGCAGCGACAGCAAGACTTAATCTGGATCTGAGTTCTTTGATGGAGCTGCCATCAGTTGTAAGTGTGGAGCCAAGTGATTTGAAATTGTCCACTTGTTCTATTTTTGTTTGGTTGTTGAGCATGATATTTGTTGCTGTTTTTGTTTTGGAGCTGTTCGCCAGAATTTTGCTTTTTTTTTTATAGAGCTGATCTCTTCCACTACCCAATCCTAACCCTCTATTCCCCTTTCCATTACATAGCAAACCTGGTCATTCACACAGGGCTAACTTGTTAGGCAAGGTGGTGAAAGGGGTGGAGCCAACGTGTTTGCTGTCCTGCCACACACACATATACTCACGTGACAGTTGGATTGGCTGGCTGGCTGGCGCTGGCTAAGCCTTCTGACTAGTAGCAAAAAGCCTGAATATACAAAGAGCTCGCACTCCGCAGCTGACTGAAGCTGTATGTTTATTTTACTTCCACCCTTTCACCTACACTACAGCTGGGGGGATCATTGTGAACTCACTCACTCACCGCCTACAACAACACTAACACTTCCCACCTTCC
>CM065686.1:35035100-35045100 GCA_017654935.2 Phymorhynchus buccinoides
AAAATAAGTCATTGATACGAAATGTTTGTTTTGCAGTTGGAATGGTTCTTCAAATTAAGCATGTGTGATTAAGAAAACAATAAGGGTTAACAGAAACACAATCTACCGTAGCTAATTAGCTAAACTTTCCTCTGTTACACTGAGAACTTGCGGGCTGTTTTCACAATAGGTGTTTGCTCTCTAAGTGAAGTCATAATTTCACTTAAAAAGAAAGAGAGAGAATAACACTGACAGACTCGTCTTGGCTTAAAGACCCACCACATCACGTGTCCAAATCACGGGTTTCACCTCTTATTATAGCTTGTACAAATTTGCTTTGACCAGGTTTGACTCCCATCCAAATGCCCCCAAATTGTAAACGAATCAATTTTAAAGAGCAGCCTCCATTATAAGTTTGGGAACATCTGTATGTGGGTCACAGCTATCCAGAAAAACACACCAAGGGACTTAATCGTGGTGTGTCAGTGTGTCTTTAATGCTGAGATATCAATTTAATTGACCATAGGCTAGAACACCAGGGTTACATCAATATGTTGTTATGCTATGCATATTTATGCGGGGATATTCTTTAGCAATGACAAGCTCATAGCATAAAAAAAAAACTAATCCTCGCCAATGGTCTAAAATCCCACGAAAGACGGAGTGGTGGCTGCCCACGTGGTGCGGTTATCCATTAAAAACAGTCCCAAAGCACAGAGACTCAGTAGATAGAAATTTTTGAACAGTCAGACATTCGTGTTTGACAACAACTTGTACCCCAGCGGAAGTTGGCATGAGGACGCAAAAAACTTTCGCTCAGCCAGTTTCCTGTTATATAATATTAATAATAATAATATATATAATAAAATAATAATAATAATAATAATAATAATAATAATACTACTAATAATAATATATTTGTTTTGATACTATAAAAGAGCAAACAAGCAACAGCGAATCACCAACACACCAACAATAAAAACAACAATAATAACAACAATGACACTAATAATAAGCTAATAAGTAAGAATCAATAGATAATAATAATAATAATAATAATAATAATCGATAGCATTTCTATAGCGCCTTTTCATAATTATTTTATACTCAAGGCGCTTCCAAGGCGCTTCCATTCACTGAGACACAACCCACCCGCAGTCACACAAAACATTATTACCCAATCATTCACCCAGGTACAAGATCAAGAAGGAAAAAATTACAAACCGAATGAGCTTTGAAAGTAGTGAGTCTTGAGTTTAGCTTTGAAACCAGAGATAGTTGGTTCATGGCGGAGATCGACTGGGAGGGAATTCCAAACAGCAGGGGCACTGAAACTGAAACTGCGGTCACCAAATTGACTTAGATTTGTTTTTGGAACTTTCAGAAGTTTGTGTTTGAGGACCTGAGTGAGCGGGAAGGAGTGTAGGTGTGAAGAGCACTGGAGAGGTAAGGCGGAAGTACTTTAGTACTTAGTACCCATCCCTTCTAACACAAGCCAAGTAAGTAATGACTAAAAAAAATAAAAAATAAGTAATAACGTCAGTAACAACAAAAAAGTCGTGCTGACTAGGATCAAAAAGCCTAAATGTTACAAAGAGTGTTAACTTCGCAGCCGACAAACCTTGCAAAGAATGAAGCCAACTTTCTTACTTCCCAGCTGGAAGGTAAAAAAGGTGGAAAGTGGGAAGTGTTAGTGTTGTTGTAGGCAGTGAGTGAGTTCACAATGGTCCCCCAGTTTGCAGTGTAGATGAAAGGGTGGGAGTAACAACAACAACAAAACGGCTTCAGTCAGCTGCGGAGTGCGAGCTCTTTGTATGTTCATGCTTTTTGCTAGGACGTGGGCTACAACGTCAGAATAATAATGATGGTAAACAAGACAAAGGAAAAAAAAGAAAGAAAAAGAAAGACACCAAAAAGGAAGGGAAAATCCCATATACTGAAGAAAATAGAAAGGAACAGGAAGGACAATGATGATAAGATAATATTGAAACAAAATAATGATGAAGTAGTCTGCACAATGTATAATTCATACGCTGCTCTATCAACTGTATCAACACTATGGAGGAGGCGCATGATGGAATTGTCTGAGAAAACTTTTCCACTTTAACTTCTGTTCTACCATCTGTTTGCTCTTCTTCCTTTTAGCTGTCGTCATCGTCTTCTTTTTCTTCTTTTGAGTTCTTGTTCGTCATCACCAGCATCATCTTCATCAGCTTCTTCTTGTTCTTGTTCTTGTTCTTGTTCTTCTTCTTGTTGTTCTTGTTCTTCTTGTTCTTCTTGTTCTTGTTCTTCTTGTTCTTCTTGTTCTTGTTCTTCTTGTTGTTGTTGTTCTTCTTCTTCTTTCTTCTTCTTCTTCTTCTTGTTTGTTCTTGTTCTTCTTCTTCTTCTTGTTCTTCTTCTTCTTCTTCTTCTTCTTCTTCTTCTTCTTCTTCTTCTTCTTCTTCTTCTTCTTCTTCTTCTTCTTCTTCTTCTTCTTCTTCTTCTTATTCTTCTTCTTCTTCTTCTTCTTCTTCTTCTTCGTCTTCTTAATCTTGTCTTTCTCCTATTATTCTCCGCGATCTCATTGTTCTTCCTTTCTTCATTACCTCCTCCCCTTTCTTCCTCTTATCCTGCATATACCATTTTTTTCTGTGTTCCCCCTCCCCCTTTTTTTGGTTCTTCATCTTCATCTCCTCCTCGTTTTGTCTTCTTCCTTCTTCTTGTTCTTAGTTTTCCTGTTCTGATTCTTCTCACTGTTGTTCTTCTTCTTCTTCTTGGTCGTTTTCTTCTTCTTTCTTTCTTTCTTTCTTTCTTTCCTTTTCATTCTTTCCTTTCATCTTTCGTCATTAGTTCCTTCCTTGTCCATTCCCTTCGTTTCCATCATTTTTCTTCCTGGTCTCTTTTTATTTCTTTATACATTTTTTGCCCTCTAATTGTTCTTTTCTTTGTTTTTCGTCTACTTAAATAATTTGTTCTTCCTTCACTTTCTTTGTTTCCGCTTCTTTCTTAATTTTATCTGCGTTATTTTTTTATTAAAACAAATCTTGTTTTAATCTTTTATCCGATTTCTTCCATCCATGTTTCTCTGATCCTTTATACATATAATGATGAAAGATAAGATGTTACAGAACACACAAATATCCATAACTGAAAATGGACAACAAATTAGATTTTTGACTTTGCAATCCAATTGTGAGAAACTAGCCCAGCGACTTAATGTCCCTTTCGTGGTGATGTATCACATTATTTTATGAAATTCTGATGGCGAAATGTTGATGACAATCACTGTTGAGTTTAGATAGCACGCTGTTGGAAAATATTTTATATACTGATCTTCTTCTTCTTCTTCTTCATCGTTCGCTCAGACAATAACAAACTGATCAATAGATATAAATTGAAATACCTCTGTCTCCCTCTCTCTCTCTCTACTCTCTCTCTCTCTCTCTCTCTCTCTCTCTCTCTCTCTCTCTCTCTCTCTCTCTCTCTCTCTCTCTCTCTCTCTCTCTCTCTCGATCTCTCTCTCTCTCTCTCTCTCTCTCTCTCTCTCTCTCTCTCTCTCTCTCTCGTCTCCTCTTTCTCCTCTCTCTCTCTCTCTCTCTCTCTCTCTCCTCTCTCTCTCTCTCTCTCTCTCTCATCCTCCTCTCTCTCTCTGTGTTTTCTCCGTCATTGAATTCCTTTCTCTCTCTCTTCTTCCTTCCTCTTTATTGTCGTTAGGACCATTCCTCAAACATGTGTGCGTGTGTGTTAACTTCTTGTTCATCTTTGTTTCAATGCGTTATGAATGTTTAACGTGTGTGTGCGCTTCGATTTCATTTTTATCAAGATTTAGCGCCGTATACATTGACTGTATGTTGTTGTTGTTGTTCCTGTTGTTGTTGTAGTGTGTGTGTGTGTGTGTGTGTGTGTGTGTGTGTGTGTGTGTGTGTGTGTGTGTGTGTGTGTGTGTGTGTGTGTGTGTGTGTGTGTGCGCGTGTGCGTGCGTGCGTGCGCGCGTGTGCGTGTGTGCGTGTGCATGCGTGTGTGTGTGTGTGTGTGTGTGTGCGTGCGTGTGTGTGTGTGTGCGTGTGCATGTGTGTGTGTGTGTGCGTGTTTCTGCGTGTTCTCTTTCGTTTTTTTCAAATACGTTACATATCTCTAACCACTCGCATTCTTTTCACTCTTGTATCTTGTCTTGCATTTGTTTTGTATGCTTTTTGACTTTTCACATTATTCTTGTTTCATAATTCCTTCTTTTGTATTTTTGCAGGTTTAAAAAATAAAAAAATGGTTTACTTCCTTACCCCATTTGTTTTATCCTGTTCTGTATTTATGTGCCCCCAAATGGGTATGAAATAAAACATTTGCCTTGCCTAGCCTAGCCTTGCGTATAGTTTCTCTACATGCTTTCTTGATTTCCACTCTCTGTCCCATTCCGGATGAAGCTATTACAGCGAAATAAAAACTCACAATTCTTTCTTTAAAAAAAATCAAAACGTCCCGAAGTTGATTTGCTTAAAGAGAATAAACTGTTATTGAAGGGGGGGGGAGGGGGGAGAAGAGAATAAAGCACACCAAAACTGAGATAAAAACAACAACTGCATAATTTTATATCCATACAAAGCAACATGGAGACGTACGCATGCGCGTCCAACATAAATAGGCCTCTCGGGGGGGGATAAGAAAACGTGATATACAAGAGATATTCAGAAGAGAAATATGTGACCCAGCACCACGAAAGGGACATTAAGTGTCAAACTGACCCTTCTGAGGAAACGATGCAGTTAGACATTGCAGAGCATTCTCTTTCAAATGATATCAGAACCATCATCTGTATTATTAAAAAATCGGGACTTTACTGGTTTAGCACTGCCTCCGGGCATTGCCTCCAGTATTGTTCAATACTGCCATGGGGTTCAAACTGCCACGGGAATTAACTGCCACGGGGCGATTGCTAGTTCTTGTAACTTGTTCCGTTTTAGAGTTATGAGCATTTGAAGTTGGTAGGGTGACTGTTGGCCATTTTGAGAAATCACAGTCTAAATTTTAGCCTTGCTACCTACTCATTTTAAAGTGCCTTTTGGAGTATTTAGAGACCAATAACAAAGATTGTTCTTTATGAATATAAAAGATGAGACGTTAGATATCACACAAATACACATCATTCAAAATTGACTTAAAAAGAAAAGAAAAGTGATTTATGACTTTGCAAGCCTGTTGTGAGAAACTAGCCCAGCGACTTAATGTCCCTTTCGTGGTGCTGGGTCACATATGAGTAAAAGAGACAGGCCTATTTTTAAAACATCTGAGAGAGAAAAAAAGAGAAACAAATAAAGAAGGGGGAAAGAAACGAGGGGTAGAGAGAGAGAGAGGGGGGAGGGAGAGTGATGGACAGGAAGGGGACAATGCGAGAGAGGACAGATATTGGCTGAATGCGAAAGAAAGGATGTATCCAAAATACAGATAAATAGTTTAGCAGCTCCTTCATTTCTCTACCCCTCTCTCCCTCTATGTCTCTCTGTGTTTGTCTCTGTCTGTCTGTCTGACTCTCTCTGTCTGTCTCTCTCTTCTCTCTCTCTCTCTCTCTCTCTCTCTCCTCTCTCTCTCTCTCTCTCTCTCTCCCCTCTCTCTCTCTCTCTCTCTCTCTCTCTCTCTCTTCTCCTCTCTCTCTCTCTCTCTCTCTCTCTCTCTCTCTCTCTCTCTCTCTCTCTCTCTCATCCCTCTCTCTCTCTCGTTAACATTTTATGCTATAGTTGTTTTTTCACTAGAATGATGATGGCTTTCAGTTGTATTCTGGAGCTTTGTGCATTGGTGATACTTGGATCAAGTTTTTGATCACATACCCCCCACCCCCACCCCACCCCCCTGTCCCATGTATTGTGGCCTAAGACCAAAGTACATTGACAATGCTCAGTGTTCTCTCTCTCTCTCTCTCTCTCTCTCTCTCTCTCTCTCTCTCTCTCTCTCTCTCTCTCTCTCTCTCTCTCTCTCTCTCTCTCTTCGTTCTTGCATTGCCTAACACCTTTCATCCTTGTCAAATAAAGTTTGTCATTGTTCAGTGTTCAGTGTTCTCTCTCTCTCTCTCTCTCTCTCTCTCTCTCTCTCTCTCTCTCTCTCTCTCTCTCTCTCTCTCTCTCTCTCTCTCTCTCTCTCTCTCTCTCTCTCTCTCTCTCTCTCTCTCTCTCTCTCTCTCTGGTTCTTTGCATTGCCTAACACCTTCATCCTTGTCAAATAAAGTTTTTCAGTGTTCAGTTGTTCAGTGTTCTCTCTCTCTCTCTCTCTCTCTCTCTCTCTCTCTCTCTCTCTCTCTCTTCTCTCTCTCTCTCTCTCTCTCTCTCTCTCTTGTTCTTGCATTGCCTAACACCTTCATCCTTGTCAAATAAAGTTTTTCAGTGTTCAGTGTTCAGTGTTCTCTCTCTCTCTCTCTCTCTCTCTCTCTCTCTCTCTCTCTCTCTCTCTCTCTCTCTCCTCTCTCTCTCTCTCTCTCTCTCTCTCTCTCTCTCTCTCTCTCTCTCTCTCCTCTCTCTCTCTCTCTCTCTCTCTCTCTCTCTCTCTCTCTCTCTCTCTCTCTCTCTCTCTCGTTAACATTTTATGCTATAGTTGTTTTTCACTAGAAGTATGATGGCTTTCAGTTGTATTCTGGAGCTATGTGCATTGGTGATACTTGGATCAAGTTTTGATCACATACCCCACCCCCACCCCCCTGTCCCATGTATTGTGGCCTAAGACCAAAGTACATTGACAATGCTCAGTGTTCTCTCTCTCTCTCTCTCTCTCTCTCTCTCTCTCTCTCTCTCTCTCTCTCTCTCTCTCTCTCTCTCTCGTTCTTGCATTGCCTAACACCTTCATCCTTGTCAAATAAAGTTTGTCAGTGTTCAGTGTTCAGAGTTCTCTCTCTCTCTCTCTCTCTCTCTCTCTCTCTCTCTCTCTCTCTCTCTCTCTCTCTCTCTCTCTCTCTCTCTCTCTCTCTCTCTCTCGTTCTTGCATGCATGCCTAACACCTTCATCCTTGTCAAATAAAGTTTGTCAGTGTTCAGTGTTCAGTGTTCTCTCTGTCTCTCTCTCTCTCTCTCTCTCTCTCTCTCTCTCTCTCTCTCTCTCTCTCTCTCTCTCTCTCTCTCTCTCTCTCTCTCTCTCTCTCTCTCTCTCTCTCTCTCTCTCTCTCTCTCTCTCTCTCTCTCTCTCTCTCTCTCTCTCTCTTGTTCTTGCATTGCCTAACACCTTCATCCTTGTCAAATAAAGTTTTTTCAGTGTTCAGTGTTCAGTGTTTCTCTCTCTCTCTCTCTCTTCTCTCTCTCTCTCTCTCTCTCTCTCTCTCTCTCTCTCTATCTATCTCTCTCTCTCTCTCTCTCTCTCTCTCTTTATCTCTCTCTCTCTCTCCCCGCTCTCTCTCTCTCTCATCTCTCTCTCTCTCTCTCTCTCTCTCTCTCTCTCTCTCTCTCTCTCTCTCTCTCTCTCTCTCTCTCTCTCTCTCTCTCTCTCTCTCTCTCTCTCTCTCTCTCTCTCTTTCCCACGTAAAGTGCATCGTTGTTTCCTGTTTTGTTGGTTCCACAGGAATCAACTGGAATCGCTCGTTAGGAGGCTGTAGAAAACCAAGCAAAATGTTAAGAAGAAGAAGGAGCGTTACGTTTGCAACTTTTTTTCTTTTTTTATAATTTGAGGGCTACAAAGAAACTGTGCTTATTTGCAGTGGTATTTTGGTTTCCTTTCACGTTCGGCTGCACTTTTTGTGTGTGTGTGTGTTATTGTTTGATTTGATTTGATTGATTTAATTCAAAGTCTGTTCACACAATGGTGATATTAGACTATTTTTTAAATATTTTTTTAAAATAGTGTGTGTGTGTGTGAGTGCGCGCGTGTGTATGTGTGTGTGCGCGTGTGTATGTATGTGAATATGAGTGCGTGTGTATGAGTAAGTGTAACTATGCATATGGTTTTATGTTTGTGAACGTGGAGATAATTTTTAAAAAACAATTTAAAACCAAAGAACAAAGAAAACAAAAGTAAAGTTAATTAACTCATGAACTATAGTAATCTTGCAATTCCACAGCTGGATAAGACTGTGTTATTGTTGTTGTTGTTGTGTGTCTGTGTGTGGTTGGTTGTTTGTTTTTGTGGTCACTCATTAACGCAAGAGTCGTACGGTACGTGTGATTCTAGACCTCAACAGCACACATACACTGGTACACGCGCAAGCATGCGCACACACACAGTCGCACACATACACACGTACGCGCATGCACACACTCGCGGGAAGACGCGCGCACACACAGACACATCCACACAGGCACGCGTACTGTCGAATGTCGAACAATCCTAAATGCATGCACACACGTGGACACACGTATTTATCAAGCGTTTCTAAACGACTTATACTCGCCAATACAACACTATCGCACAGAGAGAGAGAGAGAGAGAGAGAGAGAGAGAGAGAGAGAGAGAGAGAGAGAGAGAGAGAGAGAGAGAGAGAGAGAGAGAGAGAGAGAGAGACAGACAGACAGACAGACAGACAGACAGACAGACAGAGAGAGTCAGACAGACAGACAGAGACAATACAATATGGCACAGGTTCCCAGATTCTAAACAAACACGCTCTGTTTAACTATTATGCAACTGTCGTCCAATCAATCATGCACCCATCTATCAAACTATTTGTTCGCCTAATTCATTCAACACTGTTCATCTATTGATCGTCTGTCTCCGAATGTATCTCATCAGTGACATCTCTGTATGGATCTATGTATAATGGTTATCTTCTCTATATGAACGAATGTATGTGCAACATAAGCCTCTTTGCTCATGTGGCCGTTCTCTTGCCCTTCTTCTTCTTCTTCTTCTTCTTCTTCTTCTGCGTTCCCAGACCATAATATTATGGCCATAATGGTTAAGGTACGCATGTGTCCGGTTTTCAGTTTTCACTGGTCTCCCCACTGCGTACAGCCGACACATTCCGATTTCGGAGGAGCTCAAAGGAGAAACATTATTTGGATTTTATTTTTTTTAAAGGCAGGAGAATGGGCCAATGGTCAGAAAGACAGTAGATGATAGAAAGCGAAGGGAAAAGGCAGAGTCAAAGAGAGTGGCAGTTTACAGGAAGCTACGAGCACAGAACTTCCAGAAGGTGCGGGAACTATTTGTACAAAAGATCCCTGGTGTCCTCACGGGGAGTTCTCTTGCCTACTACCCATTCTGCGGTTATGCCAAGTTGTTGCTTTCTGGTTGCGTTTCCATGTTTGTTGATCACTTTCTTCAAGGTGGAGTTTTTGTGTGTGTTCTTTTGTTGTTTCTTTGACCGGTGTAGCAGGCAAGAAAGACTTCCAGGCAAAAAACACTCCCAGTGTATTTTTCCTAGGCAAAATGCACTCCCTGTGGATTATTTTCCTAGGAAAGAAACACTCCCCTTAGGTAAACAACACTCCCGTCACGCAGGAAAAAAATACTTCAGGAAAAACACATTCCCCTTTGGTTTAAAAAAAAATCTGACGGAATTTGATATGACAATAGCCATAATTGCGACCACTAACCTTTTTTCCCCTTAAATCACGATTTTACAGTTATTTGGAGAGAACAATTCAACGCGGTTTGAATTAATACCACTGAGTAAAATTCAATGTGTTTCAGTTGCTCTCAAATAAGCTTTCTTATTAGGCTATTTCACAATGGGCCGCTCAAAGGACAGCAACGCACTTTATGCCAAAGAAACTCTTCTGCATATTCAAAGTTTTTAGAAGACGGATTTTACCCCGACTGGTGTCGGAACCGGAATCGCGACACAAAAGCGAATTGGCGACGGATGTGTGAAAAATACGTACTGCATGATGGATACTTACATAAGAAAACGGAAAGAAATGGTGCAGGTAGGTTCTATTTGTCTGTCTGTCTGTCTGTTTGACTGTCTGTCTGTCTGTCTCTCTCTCTCTCTCTCTCTCTCTCTCTCTCTCTCTCTCTCTCTCTCTCTCTCTCTCTCTCTCTCTCTCTCTCTCTCTCTCTCTCTCTCTCTCTCTCTCTCCTCTCTCTCTCTCTCGCCCCCCCCCCTCTCTCTCTCCTCTCTCTCTCTCGCTCCCCCC
>CM065686.1:35050100-35057600 GCA_017654935.2 Phymorhynchus buccinoides
ATATGTTATAGAAAAGAAGTGGTAAACATTCTATTCTATTTATGTGCACTGATTATTTGTGTGTGTGTGTTTTTGACTTGAACACTTTTGGTACCAGAACCGGAGTTTATGCCTACTAACCCTTTTGTCTATTTTTAGTAGGAAACCTATGGGCCGCAATCTTGCACTATTTTTAGTAGGAAACCTATGGGCCGCAATCTTGCACTTTATGATACCATTCCTTTCCAGGTGTTGGATGGAGAATGATGTTGTCTTGATCACCTTTTATGTTTTACTGATCTCAGTTTGTTAACTGAAATTCAGTTTATTTATTAACTACATGTAGTGCTATTGTACAAGGGAAGCCTTCAAGCCGGTTGGGATTCACTAATTCCCTGCCGACTGAAGCCCCTTGTCTCTAAGCCATAGAGATCTACATCCACCTTCTCCTGTGATTATCAGCAGGGCATCGTGGGCCGGACGATCATCCCGGACTCCACCAAGCACCAAGACGGGTCCGTCGCCAAGACAACCCGCACCCAGAATCCGCGAGGAGACCACGCCTGAACCGTGCCATCCCGCGAAGCCGTAATAGGAACGACTGGGAGCTACTCTCACCTGACGAGCAAGCCCAGAACTTCAAACAGCTAAGTCTACCTGACTGCGCCAATCATTTGAACTTTCCTACGGACACCGAATATAATTAGTAACCCTTCCGGCATGGGGCGAACCTTATAGAAAGACAAAAGTCTTGTGAATCCTTTCGGATTTCATTGTGTTTTAACCATATTTTGTTTTGGCGCCATTGAGCTGCTTTATTATTATTGTTGCATAATCTTATGCAGATTTTGGGAGTAAATAAAATACAAGTGTCAAATAATCCTGAACCCTTTGGTCAGACTGATGAGAGTGGGAGTCTTGTAATTTCATGTAAAACCCTACTTCTCTCTGTCTGCCATTTAGAGCAATTCAACCACTTGTATTTCTTACAACCATCTGACGAGCCAGAACCCGGGCACAAATATAAATTTATTAGATGAAAAGGGGCCGGGAAAGTTGCTCATCTCCCATACCCTAGAGAAGTGGGCTAAAGGCAAATTATCTAAAGTCTTCCCTAGAGACTTAGCCTTTTAACCCATTACCTCGTCACATCTAATTGGGGGCTCGCGTCCGGGATATTTTTTTTCATAAAGTCTAACAAATTTCAATTCAAACGGTAGTTCCTTTTCAAAACTTATCTTGTGTCCACTGGGAAAGTTATTGTGATTTGGTTCACTGTGTTTTGATTTGATTTGTTTGAATGCTATTTATGACTTTATTTTGATGTGCATGCTATTTCTGTTTATGCTGAAATAGTTAAGTGTTGTTTGATACATTCAACTCAGCAGCTTTGTTTTTATTTTGAATAGTTGTATTTACAACCATGGCTGAGATTGTTAAACTTAGGCGGGAGCTTAAAGAATGGGGAGAGTCTCTAGGAATGTCAGGCCAAGAGTTAGCAAATTTTGTCATATCTGAATATGACAAAGAGAAAACTCGCGAGGAGGCCGAGAAAGACAAACAGAGAGCTCATGAGGCTCAAGAGGCTGACAAAGCTCGGGAGGCTCAAGAGCTGAGAAAGACAAACAGAGAGCTCATGAGGCTCAAGAGGCTGATAAAGCTCGCGAGGAAGCTGAGAAAGACAAACAGAGAGCTCATGAGGCTCAAGAGGCTGATAAAGCTCGCGACACTCAGGAGCAAGAGAAAATCCGTACTCATGAGTTAAGGCAGAGACAACTAGTGCAGGATGCCAAAAATAAAGAACTCGAACTTGAGGCCACTGAGCGAGAAAAGGCGCGAGACCATGAGCTAGCTATGAAGCAGCTTGAAAACTCAGCAGACTCTGAGACTGCTGCCCCTCAAAATTTTCCCCCTCCCATTCATACCTCAGCCATGACCTTCACATTGGAGGCATTCAATGAGGCAACAGAGTCTATCGATGCATTCCTCGATAGATTTGAAAGACTGGCCCAGGAATTTGAGCTTGCTCCGGAAAAGTTCAACCTCAAGCTTGCCCAAAGTCTCAGGGGTGTGGCTTATGAGGTGTACAGTAAACTTCCGTCAAGCCAAATTACCGACTACCCAGCTTTGAAAGAAGCCCTGCTCAACAGATACGAGTTGACAGCGGACGCCTACCGGAAAAAGTTCCGGTCAACCAGAAAAGGTAGGGGAGAGTCCTATGCCCAATTTTCAGATAGACTGGGGAACTATCTGACTAAATGGGTGTCGCTTTCTGCCAAATCAGAGTCCTATGAGGATCTCCGGGAACTGATGGTTGGCGAGCAACTGCGCGAAACCATGTCCCCAGAGTTACGCACCTTTACTGCCGAACAAGGTGCCACAACTCTGGCTGACCTCATCCAGCTAAGTGACCGGTACACTCTAGCCCATGATGAACCTAGCGCCCCTAAAAGGCCAAAACTACAGCAAGTAGTTGGGTCCACTGCTTCACAGCAGAGCAGGTTTAACCCCAACTCCAAAAGTGGGTCAAACAGTTCTACCCATGAACGACAACCACTGGGACAACCCTTATTCTGCTCATACTGCAAGTCGAACACCCACAATCGGGATGACTGCAGGAAACTTGCTTACAAGCGGCAAAATGTTGCAACTATGCAAGTCGTCTCGACTTCGCAGAATTGCACAAACCCCTCCCCAGTACAGTGTCCAGGCACACCGTCAGTCGTTGGACAGGCGACTGTCAACAACATCCCTGTTCAGTGTCTCTATGACACTGGACTGTCATGCGACGCCATTGTCTGCGGATCCTTAGTCCCCGCGTCAGCATACACGGGAGACTTCATCTCTCTGCAAGGCCCTGATGCTGCAATCCCCCCATCCACTTTGCCAGTCGCCATAATCAATGTCGACACCAGATATGTTAAGGGACCCATCAAGGCAGTGCTCATGGACAGTCCTGTCTATGACCTCATACTGGGATCACAGTATGTGTTTTTAGGGCACCCCTCTCAACCTGCTATAGTTTCAGCAGCATTCCCTTCTCCCCAATCCACAAACCAACTCCCTCCCTCCTTCCCAAAGAGCAAATCTCCCTCAGCAGGGAAGAAACCTCTCAACGCGGCAAACCAAATTGCCGCGCGAGCCAATCCAGATTGTCCCAAGTCCCCAAGTCCGCCACAACTTGGAAAATCCTTCCCAAGGAATGTCCGCCTAACGACCCAAGACCACTCGCCACAGGTACCTCAGGTGAAAGGCAGCACTGTACCCGCAAACACCCACCGAAGGTACTATCGGGACAGGCCGCCGCACGTACAGCCGTCACCTACCCCTCCCTTTCAGCGAGTGGCAGTCGACTTGGTCGGGCCTCTACCTAAACGGAAGAAGAAATTCCGGTACATAGTCACCGTGGTCGACATATGTACCATGCAGTGCGATGCCGCCCCAATCTCCTCACTTGATGCTAGCCAGATAGCCGCGGCACTCAAAGCCATTTTCGCCCGAATCGGCCTACCAAACCACATCATCAGCAATGATGAATCCAGGCTAAAGGGGAAACTCAGGCAAGAGGTGTTTGCTATTCTGCAATCAACCTTGGGACAACTCAACACAGGATTGCCGCACCAACCTCAGTCGGAATCCATTCCACTGATCTCTAACCCACCTGCTCCTTTGAACTCTGTGTTGCGACCAGATGTTCCACCATTCCAGCCGACCCAGTCTCCCCACTAATTTGTCCCTGTCGCCCAAGTCGAAAGTGGAGTCGGCGTTCCACAGGAAGATTCCGGTACCAGAATCTTTTCTTCGGGGGGCCTCTGTGACGTAAGTGTCCCGCGCGACCCGCTTTCTTTATTTCTTATCTACACCCCCCCCCCCCCCTTCTCCCCTCCCCCCCCTCGCCTTTTCATTTCTCTGTCCAGCCGCCACGTTAATTGCCCCGCTGCTTCAAACGAACGCCGCGGAAGGGCGTTATCTCTTTCTCCCCGGTCGGCACGTACCACCTACCGAGGTTATCTCCCTTCACCCCCCCCCCCCCTTTCTACCGTCTCATCACAAGAAAGTGACAACCACGGTTATCTCCCTTTGAAGATGGTTTTGCTGTTCTAATCACAAGGTTAGGAATGTCAGGAATGTGCTAAGGATGGAATAGGCGCGTGATTGTTCAGTACATTTAGAACAGCAAATTGTGACGTGTGGACTGTAATACACCAATAGCAGGCTTTCATTGTTTGAAAGTGAAGGCTATAATTGGAGTGGTGAGAAAAAGTTGTCACACAAGATGCTGAAACGTAGCTAGAGCAACACTCACAACCAGTCATCATAAGCCCACTAGTAAGTATTATTGATGGCAGGTGATTGAGATCTGGTTTGTTTGACTCTAGTTTTGATCTAGATCCTATGTTCAATGATGAATAAGGAGTAGATAGATATGTTATAGAAAAGAAGTGGTAAACATTCTATTCTATTTATGTGCACTGATTATTTGTGTGTGTGTGTTTTTGACTTGAACACTTTTGGTACCAGAACCGGAGTTTATGCCTACTAACCCTTTTGTCTATTTTTAGTAGGAAACCTATGGGCCGCAATCTTGCACTATTTTTAGTAGGAAACCTATGGGCCGCAATCTTGCACTTTATGATACCATTCCTTTCCAGGTGTTGGATGGAGAATGATGTTGTCTTGATCACCTTTTATGTTTTACTGATCTCAGTTTGTTAACTGAAATTCAGTTTATTTATTAACTACATGTAGTGCTATTGTACAAGGGAAGCCTTCAAGCCGGTTGGGATTCACTAATTCCCTGCCGACTGAAGCCCCTTGTCTCTAAGCCATAGAGATCTACATCCACCTTCTCCTGTGATTATCAGCAGGGCATCGTGGGCCGGACGATCATCCCGGACTCCACCAAGCACCAAGACGGGTCCGTCGCCAAGACAACCCGCACCCAGAATCCGCGAGGAGACCACGCCTGAACCGTGCCATCCCGCGAAGCCGTAATAGGAACGACTGGGAGCTACTCTCACCTGACGAGCAAGCCCAGAACTTCAAACAGCTAAGTCTACCTGACTGCGCCAATCATTTGAACTTTCCTACGGACACCGAATATAATTAGTAACCCTTCCGGCATGGGGCGAACCTTATAGAAAGACAAAAGTCTTGTGAATCCTTTCGGATTTCATTGTTTTTTATTCATATTTTGTTTTGGCGCCATTGAGCTGCTTTATTATTATTGTTGCATAATCTTATGCAGATTTTGGGAGTAAATAAAATACAAGTGTCAAATAATCCTGAACCCTTTGGTCAGACTGATGAGAGTGGGAGTCTTGTAATTTCATGTAAAACCCTACTTCTCTCTGTCTGCCATTTAGAGCAATTCAACCACTTGTATTTCTTACAACCATACGAGCCAGAACCCGGGCACAAATATAAATTTATTAGATGAAAAGGGGCCGGGAAAGTTGCTCATCTCCCATACCCTAGAGAAGTGGGCTAAAGGCAAATTATCTAAAGTCTTCCCTAGAGACTTAGCCTTTTAACCCATTACCTCGTCACAGTTATGAATGCTAACGTGTGTGTGCGCTTGTTTGTGAATTTCTATCAAGATTCGGTGCCGTATAAATACTGAATGTTGTAATAATAATATAATAATTGGCACTTATATAGCGCACATATCTAGAAAATTCTATTCATGGCGCTTTACAAAGAAATAAAACTATTCACACACACACACACACACACACACACACACACACACACACACACACACACACACACAACACACAAAGAAAGACGATGAAGGGGAGAGGGTGGGAAGGGGATGACGCGGGGGGGGGGGGGGGGGGCGTCACACACACATACACGCTGCATGCACACACACACATACACACACACACTCACGCACGCACGCACGCACGCGCGAACGCACGCACGCACACACACACAACACACACACGCACACACACACACACGCACACACACACACACCACTCAATTTCCATACGGCACAATCAACACACACACTGCATACACACACACACACATTGAACGCACACGCACACGCACGCGCACACGCACACGCACACACACACACCACTCAATGTCCACACTGCACAATAGGAGTAGTAGTAGTAGTAGTAGTAGTAGTAGTAGTAGTAGTAGTAGTAGTAGTAGTAGTAGTAGTAGTAGTAGTAGTAGTAGTAGTAGTAGTAGTAGTGGTAGTAGTAGTAGTAGTAGTAGTAGTAGTAGTAGTAGTAGTAGTAGTAGTAGTAGTAGTAGTAGTAGTAGTAGTAGTAGTAGTAGTGTTCAAAGCTGTTTTACTATTTTAAAGAAACACTCAAAAGAATACACGGATAAACAGGCAAACAAGCAAACAAACAAACAGAATAACTAACAAGACAGACTAACCACGGAATCAAAATTAAAATAAAACATCTGCCCACTCAGCAGAGTAAAACCTTTTTTTTTTATAGTTTGCGTTAAAAAAAATCAAGGTTGCTGTTGTTGTTGAAAGCAAGCAAGCAGAGAATCAAACACACAAACACACACACACAAACATACCAACGACAGCATAGACACTTAAAAGGGCCAGCCACATGTCCACTCAAATCGCACGACTGTACGATACGATTCCATCACGTGGTCTCCAAGAACAAAATGTGATTGGCGCATCGAGATCACGTGATCGAATCGTATGGCATAGTCACGCGATTTTTAGTGGACGTGCAGACAGGCTTCAGGAAGCACCGAAGCTGCATGGAACAAGTATGCAAGCTAACGTCCCATATCAGAAAAGCTTTTGCTCGGAGAAAAAGGGTGCTTGCCACCTTCTTCGATATTAAGGGAGCCTACGACTCCGTCTGGCATGGGAGACTTCTTCAAAAAATTAGCGAACTCGGCATAGAGGGAAACATGTTTAACTTCATTCTTTCCTTCTCAGAAAACCGCACTATGTCTGTCAAAGTGGCCAGTCACTTTCCAAAACCCATCACCTAGACATGGGAGTGGCCCAAGGCAGCATAGTAGCGCCTACATTATTTAATATTATGCTTTATGATATCAAAACCCTTCCTCTTAAAGGAACCAACATCTCTATGTACGCTGATGATATAGCTCTTTGGACCGGCTTTGGACCCTAACCCCTAGGATCAAAGGCTGCTCATATAGGACTATCTGTGAGTGAAGCAACAAAACTTTTAAAAACCGAAAGCCGTAAAGAATGGAAAAAATAATTGGAAATATATGCGGGAGCACGCGGCTATGACAGCCAAATAGAACCCAAAGGATTGTTCCTCCATGTTCCTTTCGCCATCCAAGCCCTAATTTTCAGATTAAGAACTAACTCCATTGTATCTAAACTTAATCCAAGATCTTGTTTATGTAAAACCACCATTAACATAGATCACGTATTTGATTCTTAACACAGAACTTGACAGTTTTATATTTAAAATTAAACAACATAAGATAGCATTTACTAAAAACCTTATTTTGAGGAAGAATAGTGAGGGGTGCGCCCCTCTGGTATGG
>CM065686.1:35075100-35077600 GCA_017654935.2 Phymorhynchus buccinoides
AAATGTATGTTTGACATTCGGTGGCTTCCATAATATATAAACCTGTGTGGGATAGGGCATAGCATTTTAAAAAAACACCTATTGTAGTGTTTTTGTTCTTGCGTAAATTACATATTTATCACTGACAAATCTTTATTTATGTGTTATAATCTGTTGTTTGCCACCACACTAATGGAGATGACATGTATGTAGATGCTCTTTATTATTATTATTATTATTATTATTGTTATTGTTATTGTTATTATTATTATTATTATTATTATTATTATTATTATTATCATTATTATTGTTATTATTATTATTATTATTATTATTATTATTATTATTAACATTATTATTAACATTATTATTATTATTATTATTATTATTATCATTATTATATATTATTATTATTATTATTATTATTATTGTTTTCTTTTCTTTTATTAATTTTTAATTTTGTTTCATGTGTGGTTTATTATTTACTCATGATAGTTTGTTTATGTTTCTTTATAGTTCGTTTATTCGTGTGTATTTTTTCCTCTCATAATATCGTTATTTTTTGATTGAATCTCTCAGCTCAGCGAATTGCCCTCTTTCTGCGCATTTGTAATTTCCGATATTGTGAATAAAACTTTATTTTAAAAAACTTTTTAATAATAAAACAAGCGCGAAATCGCAATAGTTTGTGGCACGCGGTCTATTTTTACCACTCCAATCATGAGTTACCTCCCCTGGATTTTCAATAATTTTAATCTGTAAACCAGAATGTTATCTCTGCACCATTTCGTAACATTTTATATCTTTTGGAAAACATTTAAAACTATGTATCCTACTTATACTCATCAAAAGAAGCACCGCATACTCGTCGAGTCTGTTGTAGTGTCTGTATTACGTATGTTTATTATTTTGTACGCTTTTAAAATATATCATTTTAAAGAGCGGCCAGAAGTGTAGCCTCGATTTGAAGTGCGACAATTTTGTCAAAATGTGCGACAATTTTGGAACGACAGACCGACCGACAGACCGACCGACCGACAAAGTGAGTTATAGGTTTGTGGCTTGAGCCACAAACAAAGAATAGATGGCAAATATCACACCGACGAAAACGTGTAGTAATCATTTTTCAAAAATAAATGAATGACCGAATATTGCCTATTGAATAACGGCAGCAGAATGCGATACAAACTCTATTCCGCTGCGTTATAACCGTGGTTGAAATGGAACAGGGAACAGCAGAATATGGTAACATGTGACCACGAAAGGAACATTAAGTCGCTGGGCTAGTTTCTCACAACAGGCTTGCAAAGTGAAATTTTTATTTTTTTTTTTATCAATTTTGAGTTATGTGTATCTTCGTGCTCTCTACATAATGAACAAGATCCGAGCGATATTCCAGTTTTGGGGGTAGGGGTGCTCGTTTTGCAACTGTGACATACCTAATCGGTCCAGAACCTTTAAACTTGGCCTGAATGACCCTAATACATTGTAGTTTGTGAAAACATATGCCAAGTTAGGGATTTGTTGATTATGTCTTAAGTGTGAGAGATGACATCCTCTTTTAATCATGAAAATGACAGTACGCGAAGAACGCGTGTCACGGAAGCCAAGTTATAGCCTTATTATTATTTGTAATGCTCTTTTTATGATACTTACTCATTACTGTTACTAAACTAGGAAGCAAATTATAGTTTTCTTAGTTTTAATGCCACTTGATTACTTATGCAATTGCCGAAATGAGGTTTAGGGGGGTACCCTTGCGCAAGGGCAATAACTCTAAGACCAACCCACATTTTTCGCTGTTAGCATGCATAAATGGATTCAGCACACTCTGGAGCACATTTTAGACCTAGTCTGGTTTAGCCCTGGGGGGGTGCAGGGTACCCCCCAGCTCCTCACCGAGTAATATCGATCTGAGTTTCTAAGACCACCCATTGCACATAAAATCGGCAGCGATGGAAGGAAGAAGATGGAAGATTATTATTTTTTTTATTTACAGCAAAATGGCATAGGCCTGCATAAGACAGAAGCCATTGGTTCAATAAAACAAACAAAGAAACAAATAATCGAAAAAAACAAGAAAGAATACACCAGAAATTGTGAGCATCTCTTCAGCAGAAGAAAAGCTTCATAAGAAAAGCTTTTTATTTGTAGCAAGTCATCTGATACTCTGTCCAAGCAAACGAACACGGAGATTCATTTGGATATTAATTGCGCATTACTGAGCAAGGAAATGTGCGCAATACGCTTCAAGCGCAATTGTTTTGCACATTAAGCTCAATGCGCAACAGCAATGGTCTGCGCATTAACCTTGATGAGCACGGAGTGAGCAAAGACTCAGACTAAAATCGTAATGCTGACAAAGACGACCGTTTATATCACTTTGGTGGTGGTAGTGGTGGGGGGGGGGGTCTACTTTTGTGATCTCATCGCAGCACGGTGAGTGAGTGCATTCCTCTCAGCACCATAGTTTTGATCAACTGATTTTTATTTCTCATTCAGAGAACTGCTGTTCTCACAT
>CM065686.1:35082600-35085100 GCA_017654935.2 Phymorhynchus buccinoides
TTAGCAATAAGCATCGTGGACCTCATTTCTTACACAGATATGTTTTAATACGCTTTTGAAATGTCACCACTTCGAAGACTCCCCATACTTTCACTTTTCCTTCTCCAGTTACCCATACTATACCTCTTCATCTCACCCTTATTCCTTTCCTTTCTTTATTTTGTTAGGCTTTAAACCCTTCCACTTAGGTGAGAGTAAATGGTATTTTAAAACACAAATATTGTGTCCATGCAGTGTTCTTTTTTTGTCTGTAGTTATTGGGATAATTAGTTGATTGGGATAATTAGTTCCCTGCATTTTGTATGTTTAAATTTGATGTATGCATATATAGCTTTTTATGTGTGTGTATGTGAGAGAGTATACTAGATTGTGTAAGGTTGGTTTGTGAGGCACTATATACCGCTATGTTTCTCTCTGCTGGTTATGTGTGTAATGTTTCATTCGGAAGTAGTTACATGTATTATGTAACAATTTCATGTACCCCCTGGGGGGTTTGGAAATAAACTTACTTTGACTTTGACTTTGTACTTTCTCCACATTTCTTCCACTCTTTTTTTTTTTAACCCTTTCACCGCCAGCCATATTTCAGCCAAATATGTTCATTAAATGTACCTGGGTAGAGATAAAATCCATCTGCAGTATTGGGGATTCTTCTGTGACATATATAAAATAAGGTCTATCCTTACTTCCCAAAACTAAGACGATAGGGTCTTTGGATAATAGACCCCAATTTGATGCCTTTTAGTGACATAGGTGTTACATCACTGTGGTGCTAAAATGCGACTTTGGCGGTGAAAGGGTTAAGAAATACATTGCTAGGGAGACCCATAAAGTAAGTTATGTTGTCTGTTGTGACTCATATAATAAATGTACTGAAAAGTGTTTTGATTAACATTGAGTTAATTTTTGACATGCTTAAAATAACTACTTCTAACCCACTCTCCACAGACCCACCCACGTCTCTCCATCCAACTATTCATATACAATGACACCACTCCATTTATGTCTAGTGTTAGGCCGCTGGTTTTTATTCAGCGACAAACAATGTTAAACAAAGCAAAATCAAAGCATTTTCCCCCAAGATAGTATGGCACATTAAAACAAATTCCAAAACATGTCCAAGAACAAGTATATGTCGATTTTTCCCCCCTGTCGCTGACTGTTAGTTTTATTCAGCGACAAAGCAACGTTACACCCAAACAACTTCAAAGACATGTTTCCATACATTACGTTACACTCAATCACAATTCAGAATCATTTTTTCCACAACAATCTTAACGAATCTGTATCGTTAAAAATTCAGGACTTTCCTGGAGTTGCACTGCCTCCGGGCATTGCCTCCAGGATCGTTCCCACTATCTTTATGTCTACTAATGTCCCATATATGTGTCTGTTTCATTAAACGGATTTTCATTCTTTTTTTTTCCACAACGTTCTGAAAATGTTTCTCATTAAAATTGCAAGGTCCTCCTTATATGTCGGCAAATATTGATTCAGACCTTTTTTTTCTTCCCAAATGCACAAACAAGGGGCAACTTGCATTTCGAGGGGTGAATGCCAGAACTGCCCATCTGTGCTCTTTATTCCTTCTGGCAGGCACCCCTCGACATTTTGTCAGCAGGCACATTTCTGCATGCACCGACGCCTTAGCTTACAGGAAATCAGATTGTTTAACCCTTTCACCGCCAATGTCGCATTTTAGCACCACAGTGATTTAACACCAATGCCACTAAAAGGGGTGCATACGATAAGCGCGCAATACCCTATTGCTAATAAGCGCGCTGCATACGATAAGCGCCCATGACAGTGTCCAATAAGCGCGCGTGGCAGTGTCTAATAAGCGCGCATGTCAGTGTCTTAAAAGCGCCCATGATAAGTGTATTTGACTAAAAAACTTTGTTTTTCGTGTTCAGTTGTTGTTCCAACACACTTATCATGGGCGCTTTTAGGACACTGACATGCGTCCTACGCTTATCGTATGCATACGTTTATCACGTGCATCTGTCATTCTGATCAATCGAGGTTTTTTTTCGCTGTTTAAAAAGATATGGTCTTATTTACACACCCGCTTAACAGACACGACATCGAGCGCTTATCGGACATGTCACTAGCACTCCGCGCTTATCGGACAAGACTGTGCGCGCTTATGGGATACGATAACGCGCGCATATGGGACGGCACATATGGGTTGTGCGCGCTTGTCGACTGCGCCGACTAAAAGGCATCAAATTGGGGTCAGTTATCCAAACACCCTATTGTCTCAGTTTTGGGAAGTAAGGGTAGACTTCATTTTATATATGTAGCAGGAGAATCCCCAATACTGCAGATGGTTTGTGTTCCATACCCAGGTAAATTTAATGGAATTGTTTTGCTGAAATATGGCTGGCTGTGAAAGGGTTAAAGGAATCGCTTCTAGAAGCTGACAGGAATGGGCGGCAATTGCTTTGCTATCTGAGGACCCTTCTTCATTTAGCCCCTGTTTGTTGCTCTTTCTCCGGCC
>CM065686.1:35090100-35097600 GCA_017654935.2 Phymorhynchus buccinoides
TACCCGCCCATGCGCTTTTTACCCCGTCTTCCCCTATACTTCCTATCTTAAGAACTAGAAGGAATGTTTTTAAAATATCAACAGTATGTTACATTGTTATGAGTATTTTTAATACCCAAGCTCAGTTGGAAAAGGCACATCGAATATTTACTAAATAAGGCAAGAAAAGGGTTACATTACCTGAAATTAATTAACTGTCAGCCTTGGGGTCAGGATTCAAAGGCATTATTACATGTGTCTGTTTCCTTAGTTCGCTCTAAGTTCAAGTATGGACAAGAGGTGTATTTGAAATACATACACTTCTTGTCCATACACTTCTTATCCATACTGTCTGAATCACGTTTAATGGAATGACGTTAAACTGAACAACACCAACAACAACAACAACAAAACACACAGACACACACACACACACACACACACACACACACACACACACACACACACACACACGCACGCACGCACGCACGCACGCACGCGCACGCACACACACACACACGCGCACACACACACACACACACACACGGCACACACACACACACACACACACACACACTCACACACCCACACACGCACACACACACACACACACACACACACACACACACACACACACACACACACACACACACACACACACACACACACACACACACACACACACACACACACACACACACACACACATTGGTTCACAAACAATGTGGTACTTCAATGCAACTACAAAGTTAACATTGACACAAAGCATTGACATGAAGTCCATCTTCGTAAACCTAATTATAAGGAATGAATGTATCCTTAAACGAGGTGCTGCGTAAAGCACACAATCGGGAAAGCGCGCACACTTTCATGAATATTTGGTATTTTTATAATAGGGGGGGAGGGGGGGGAGGGGGAGGGGGGAGGTGAGAAGAAGGGGGGGGGGGCAACAGACCCAGTGGCGGGCAACGGGGGGGGGGAATGAGGGTGGCCTTCATTAGCTACGCAAATTTCAATCGATGATCTCCGATTGCGTCCAGTTATAATCCAGGCTGTAATGATTGGAAAGTAACCCCTCCCCCTTTAGCTTTTCGAGTTCCGCATGAACAGAGGTTATGTGGAATGCTGTACACCGCTTTATCGATCATGTGGGGGCTACGTTGATTATGATGTTCCTCGCACACTGTTCAATTTGGCCGATACGAACACGTTGTGAGTTTTCTCCGTACCGATGCACACAAAACGACAACCAGACTAACGAAATGACATGTGACCCAGCACCACGTAAGAGACATTTTAGTCGCTGGGCTAGTTTCTCGCAACAGCCTTGGAAAGTCAAAAATCTCATCTTTCGTCAATTTTGAGTTATGGTTATTTTCGTTTTTTCGAACATCTTATATTTCGTATTTATAAAAGACCATCTTTAATATGGCCTCTAAATGGTCTTACTAGTGCTTTAAAACGGGCAGATCAATGCATTTCCTTCAGCTAGGCTAGACTGTAGACTGTTGGTTCTCAAAATGGACGACGCTCATCCTACTAGGGGAAGACGGGGTAAAAAGCGCATGGGCGGGTAAGAAGCCCACCCCAATTATCTCATGAAATGAAGCAAATTTCAGTCTCATTTTGCCCATGAGACGAGCGTTAATGTCTAGCATTCGTCTCATGGGCAAATTTGACTGAAACATTTTTTATTTCATGAGATAATTGGGGTGGGCTTCTTACCCGCCCATGCGCTTTTTTACCCCGTCTTCCCCTAACTTTAAATGCTCATAAACTTTGGAACGGAAAAAGATGCAAGAGTGGTTCTTGTATCAGTAGAAAGGGAATTGTCTGAAGGTTTCAACTGTAGAAGTTTTCCAGAATGGTCAGTTTGACACTTAATGTCCCTTTCTAGGTCACATAATATACAAAGAGATAAACCCTCTCAACCTATTTTTTTTTAGTCGCTCTTCTGTACCCCCCCCCCCCCCCCCCCCCCCCCCTGGGGATACCGCGGGGTCTTTGGTACAAATAGTTATCCCACCTTCTGGAAGATAGGGGAAGACGGGGTAAAAAGCGCATGGGCGGGTAAGAAGCCCACCCGGTTACCCAATTATCTCATGAAATAAAGAAAATTTCAGTCAAATTTGCCCATGAGACGAATGCTAGACATTAACGCTCGTCTCATGGGCAAAATGAGACTGAAATTTGCTTTATTTCATGAGATAATTGGGGTGGGCTTCTTACCCGCCCATGCGCTTTTTACCCCGTCTTCCCCTATGTGCTTGTAGCTTCCTGTAATCTGTCACTCTCTTTGACTCTGCCTTTTCCCTTTCGCTTACTGTCATCTACTATCTTTCTGCCTTGCTGGTCCGTTCCCCTGCACTTTCTTTTTTCTTAAAAACCCCATCTTACAAACTATTTTCTGCAGCCGAAGACGGACATGACGGGCCTATTTTAGGCTTTTAGGCGCATAACGACAGCATGACGCATCTGCGCTCGTAGTGGCAGGAAATTGATCGACCAAGAAGAAGGTATTCTGCATTATTGTTAGTTTGTTCATGCTTTGTGTCCTAACAGCAATGTATTTAGAAAAATAAAATATGTTAGATAGTATGCCCGTAATAATATTATAGAAAAAGAACATAAAGGCAAAAACTGTCGACATTTTGGTCCACCCCCCAGCCCACACCCCTCAAAATTACGCCTAGAATTGTTTTTACTGCGAATCAACGTTCTGTCCTCTTGAGGACAGGAATAGTATGATTATTTTCATAAAAAAAACTAAAAGAAGCAGACTTTGAGATTGAGGGTCGTAAACATGAGGGGAGAAGCTGTCAACATTCCTCCCCCCCCTCCCTCTCCTCAAAATTTCGCCTAGAAAAGTTTCACTTCGAAGCAACGTTCTGTCCTCTTAAGGACGGGCATAGTGTTAGGGTCATTCTATGATTATTTTCATAAAAAAAACTAAAAGAAGCAGACTTTGAGATTGAGGGTCGTAAACATGAGGGGAGAAGCTGTCAACATCCCCCCCCCCCCCCCCCCTCCTCAAAATTTCGCCTAGAAAAGTTTCACTTCGAAGCAATGTTCTGTCCTCTTGAGGACGGGCATAGTGTTAGGGTCATCCTATGATTATTTTCATTAAAACAAACTAAAAGAAGCAGACTTTGAGATTGAGGGTCGTAAAAACATGAGGGGAGAAGCTGTCAACATCCCCCCCCCCCCCCCCCCCCCCCCCCCCCCCTCTCAAAATTTCGCCTAGAAAAGTTTCACTTCGAAGCAACGTTCTGTCCTCTTGAGGACGGGCATAGTGTTAGGGTCATTCTATGATTATTTTCATAAAAAAAACTAAAAGAAGCAGACTTTGAGATTGAGGGTCGTAAACATGAGGGGAGAAGCTGTCAACATGAGGGGAGAAGCTAACAACTCCATACAGCAATGGAGTTAGAAAAAACGTGGTTTTGATAGTATGCCCGTATCATTGTAATAATTAAAAAAATAATATAGAAAAAGAACATAAAGGCAACAAATGTTGACATTTTGGTCCACCCCCACCCCCCTCAAAATGTCGCCTAAAATAATTATGTTCACTGCGAAGCAACGTTCTGTCCTCTTAAGGGACGGGCATAGTGTTAGAGTCATCCTATGATTATTTTCATAAAAAAACTAAAAGAAGCAGTCTTTGAGATTGAGGGTCGTAAACATGAGGGGAGAAACTGTCAACATTTTGCCCCCCCCCCCTCCCCCCCCCCCTCAAAATATCGCCTGGAAAATTTTCACTGCAAAGCAACGTTCTGTCCTCTTGAGGACAGGCATAGTGATAGGATCATCCTAGTATGGTTATTTTCATAAAACTAAAAGAAGCAGACTTTGAGATTGAGGGTCGTAAGCATGAGGGGAGAAGATGTCAACATTTTGCGCCCCCCCCCCCCCCCCCCCCCTCAAATTTTGCCTAGAAAAGTGTTACTGCAAAGCAACGTTCTGTCCTCTTGAGGACAGGCATAGTGATAGGATCATCCTAGTATGATTATTTTCATAAAGCTCAAAAGAAGCAGACTTTGCGATTGAGGGTCGTAAACATGGTGGGAGGCTGGTGAGTAAAGTATGTGTTTGCAAGGCAAACATGTTGTGGTATATAAATGCCACAGAAAAAACCGTCTACGACCTATGACGTCTATGACCTAAACCTCACGCATTAAACGTTTAGCTTGTTCTTCGTCGTCGATCGCTCACAGAGTTCCAAGACATTATGAGCGTAGTTGCGTCATGCTGACGTTATGCGCCTAACTAAGAAATAGTTAGGCCCCAGCACGTCCGACTTCGGCTGGAGAAAACGTTTGGTAAGGATTTCTAGAACGAAGGCAGGAGAATGGACAAGTGAGGCAGAAAGATAGTAGATGACAGTAAGCAAAAGGGAAAGGCAGAGTCAAAGAGAGTGACAGATTAGAGGAAGCTACAAGAACACAGCTTCCAGAAGGTGGAGGAACTATTTGTACAAAATACCCCCCGGTATCCCCACGGGGGGGGGGGGGGGGGAGATTTTAGCCAATACGATAGTGATGATAGCGAAAGCCAGCATTGACTGCAGCATTGGTATTTGGTACATTTACATTCTAGTCACATAGACTTATCTCTGTGAAATCCGCGCTGCTCTCCCCCGAAGAGAGCGTCGCGGCAAACACAGCGCCTACCCATTATTGTATGTATTTATTTATTTTGGGGGGAGAGGGGGGGGGGGAGTGGCAGGGTGACGAGGGGTTGGGGCAGATTTGGGAAACCTAGTTATCAATTTGGTCATACCAGGCAGCGTGATTTATCCCTGCTCTTATCGACTTTTAGCTGCCGTGGTGGAATTTTTACGTGCGCTTAAGCGCACGGGTCAGACTAGCTTGAAGTCCCCATCCGAATGACTCGACGTTCAGTTCGATTTTCCTGTCGAACTATAGAGAGAGAAAAAAGGGCGAGGCCGGGATTCGAACCCGGGTCACTCACGCTGCAGTCACGCATTGGAATCGACAGGCGAACGTCGTAGCCATTCTGCCACCTTCCTTCCTTAGCCACTCTGCCAACTTCTGACAGTTTCTGTACAAAAAGACCAGGAAAAAAGCCTTAACCCTTTCACCGCCAAAGTCGCATTTTAGCACCACAGTGATTTAACACCTATGTCACTAAAAAGACATCAAATCGGGGTCTATTATCCCAAAGACCCTATTGTCTTAGTTTTGAGAAGTAAGAATAGACCTTATGATATAGATGTCACAGAAGAATCCCCAATACTGCAGATGGATTTTGTTCTCTACCCAGGTGAACTTAATGGAAAATGTTGGCTGAAATATGGCTGCCGATGAAAGGGTTAATAAGGGTTGCCTCCCCGTGGAGATACCGGGGGGGTGGTGTCTTTTGCATAAATGGTTCCCCACCTTCTGGAAGTAATGTGCTTGTAACTTCCTCTAATCTGTCACTCTCTTTGACTCTGACATTTCCCCTTGCTTACTATAATCTACTATCTTTCTGCCTTTCCGGTCCATTCTCCCGACTTTTTTTGTTTTTTTGTTTGTTTAAAGAAACGTTTTCCCAAAAATATTTCCTCCAGCCGAAGTCGGACATGCTGGGCCTAACTTGTTTCTTAGTTAGGCGCAAAACGGCAGCATGGTGCATCTGCGCTCATAATTGACAGACAACTGTCTGAGCGATCGAAGAAGAAGAAGAAGAAGAAGAAGAAGAAGAAGAAAGAAGAAGAAGAAGAAGAAGAAGAAGAAGAAGAAGAAAAGAAGAAGAAGAAGAAGAAAAGAAAAAGAAGAAGAAGACGACGGGCCAAAAAGAATGGGCAAAATGTCTGGCACAGAGAGCAAGGTGGGATACTGATGATTGGGGGGGGGGGGGGGGGGGGGGGGCAAAGAGGGGGGGGGGGGGGGGGGGGCAAGAGGCAAGAGCATGATGAGCGCATCTGGCCACCCCACGGAAGATCACTCACCTGGCTTATAGGCCTATCCTATCCGGGTTTTTATTTCTTTTATTGTTAAACATACAAGGGAAACTCTTCTTGTTTTGTTTTTGACCGCGCGCGGATGAGAGAGAGAGAGAGAGAGAGAGAGAGAGAGAGAGAGAGAGAGAGAGAGAGAGAGGAGAGAGAGAGAGAGAGAGAGAGAGAGAGAGAGAGAGAGAGAGAGAGACAGAGACAGAGAGACAGAGAGAGAGAGAGAGAGACAGAGAGAGAGAGAGAGAGAGAGAGAGAGGATGAAATGAAGGGACTGAATTCATGAGGAGAGGGGAAATTGGGGGATGAGGGAGAGAGAGAGAGGAAGGGGGAGAGAGAGAAGAGAGAGAGAGAGGAAGAGATTGAGAGAGAGGAGAGAGATGAGAGATGAGACACGGAGAGAGAGAGTCTGAGAGATCAGACGAGAGGGAGAGAGAGAGGAGTTCAGAGAGAGAGAGAGAGGAGAGATCCGTTTGGGCGTAGGCCTATTCACGAGACAAACTCTGAGTCTGAGTCTGAGTCTGAATGATTTACTGATTAGGCCTTAGGCCCATTTCAAATAGAGAGTGAGACAGAGACAGAGAACAAGTTTGGCGTAGGCCTATTCGAGACACTGCCTTCAAGCGAAACGCCATCTGGCGTCAAGGGCTAAGGACCATGACTCCCTCTAAACAGCCCATGGGCTTAGCTTTATGGTTGGCCTCGTCACTGTTTCGTTCTCTTATCTGCCTCCCGGTGGAGAGACAGAGGTCCTTGGGGAGGACAAATTAATTGTCTTAGCCCTCCTGTGTGCCAGTGCCTGTGAATACTGAATGGCCAGTTTTTGCTAATGAAGTCGTGCTGAATCATTATTGTATAAGGATTATGCTGTTTGGCGCGCGCGTGCGTATACCCCCCACCCCCTGTCTCTCTCTCTCTCTCTCTCTCTCTCTCTCTCTCTCTCTCTCTCTCTCTCTCTCTCTCTCTCTCTCTCTCTCTCTCTCTCTCTCTCTCTCTCTCTCTCTCTCTCACTCTTGACATGGCCAAATGGCCTGGTCATTAACCAGCTGTTCATTGTTCATTGTTTTCTCTCTCTCTCTCTCTCTCTCTCTCTCTCTCTCTCTCTCTCTTGACATGGGCAGACGGCCTGGTCATTAAGCAGTTGTTCATTGTTGATTGTTCATTGTTCTCTCTCTCTCTCTCTCTCTCTCTCTCTCTCTCTCTCTCTCTCTCTCTCTTCTCTCTCTCGAAGCTCTCTCTCTCTCTCTCTCTTCTCTCTCTCTCTCTCTCTCTCTGTGCTTGCGTGTGCGTGCATGTGTGCGTGTTTGTGTGTGTTATGTTTGTGTCTGGATGCCTGTCTGTGCGTGCATGCGTGTTCCGCATGATTGTAGGTGTGTAGTGTAGGTAAATTAGGCTACGCTATTTTTTAGTCGTTCCTGTGATGTGTCTGTGTTGTTATTTTTTGTCAAGTTCCCACGCCGTCTGTGTGAAAAAATAATTGTTCTGTTGTTTAAGAAAACACTTTACAGATTGCTAGACACGAAATACCGCTTGTGTAATTCTCAGTTAAATTCACTAGCATC
>CM065686.1:35105100-35107600 GCA_017654935.2 Phymorhynchus buccinoides
TCCCCCACCTTCTGGAAGTTCTGTGCTTGTATGCTTGTAACTTCCTCTAACCTGTCTATCTCTTTGACTCTGTCTTTTTCCTTGCTTTGTGTCTTTGTGTCATCTGCCATCTTTCTGACTTTTTGGCCCATTCTCCTGCCTATTTGTTTTGTTTACAAGAAACAATCCATATAGTTTTCTCCTTTGAGCTCCTCCGAAATCAGAATGCGTCGGCTGAATGCAGCGAGGAGACCAGTGAAAACAGGTAAAACGGACACATACTTACCCATTGTGGCCCTATGACCTGGGAACGCAGAAGAAGAAGAACAAGAAGAACAAGAAGAAGAAGTTGCCAACACCTCAGCACGATGAGAAAGCGTTGCAAGCGAGCAGTTTGATCTTCGCAAGATGCTCCAATGTGTGTTTCTTCACAGTCTACTGAAGGGCAGCAGTGTGTTCCAAACGACAGTTATGATTTTTTTTAAATAATTTTAAAAAAAGAACCAATTAAATAGTCAGAAAAAATGGTCAAGCTTCAGACGAACCGTACCAAAATAATTACAGAAGAGACTAAAGAGTACATTACATTTTTTTTTTATTTTTTTTTTTTTTGGGGGTGGGGGGGGGGTATTGATCTTTATTCTGATTAATTTATGACATTCAAAACACAACATTTAACTGTTGGAACTGTGATTCAGATCATTGATGTATGATGAACTATTGACCGAATCTAGTTTATTGTAGAGCTTAACAAATTTTCTTCTACTAAAAAAAAAATAAAAAAAAAAAAATTGAGAGAAGGGGGGGGGGGGGGTTGACAGAGACAGAGAGACAAGCAGGCAGGCAGGCGGAGACAAACAAAGACGGGAAGACGGATAAAGATATATCACTTATTATATTATCATAATGTGTTTTGTATTTACAGGGGGGGTGGGGGGACCAATTTGTGAATGGCTTCTTTGGAGAAGGGGCAGATGAGCTACAGACAGGGTAGAGTCTTCGTTCAAAAAGAAAGCTATTTCATCTTGTCTCACTGTTTTAAAATGATTTTACGTTATAAGTGTTTTAAAATCCTATTTTATTAGTATGTGTGTGAGTGTCATTCATTTAATGTTTTTTTTTTTCCACCAATCGTGTGTGTTTGTGTGCGTGTGCGTGTGCGTGTCGTGTGGTGTGTGTGTGTGTGTGTGTGTGTGTGTTGTGTGTGTGTGTGTGTGTGTGTGTGTGTGTGTGTGTGTGTGTGTGTGTGTGTGTGTGTGTGTGTGTGTGTGTTTGTGTGTGTGTGTGTGTGTGTGTGAATGTTTATTAATATTGAATATCATGTGCCGTTTTTGTGACTATTGTATGTACAAATTATAGTACGTTGTTATTTTATGATGCATGCAACTGTATTTCAGTCCTATATATCTCTGTCTCTGTTTGTGTGTCTCTCTCTTCTCTCTTTCTCTGTCTGTCCTCTCTGTCTCTGTCTGTCCCTCTGTCTCTGTGTCTCTGTCTTTCTCTGTCTGTCTGTCTGTATGTCTGTCTCTTTATCTTTCTCTCTCTCGTTCTATCGTTATAAGTGTGGGTGTGAGTGTGATTTGTTACTAGTGTGGCCTGGGCGTCTTTAAGTGTCCATCAGTGTGAGTGTTTCAAGTTGGTTGCGAAAGTGTACTGTAGATTATGTCATTCATTATTTGGGCGTGATTGAGAAATTGACTGAGGGATCAGGGAAGGGGGGTGTTGGTCAATGTTTGATGTATACTTTTTGTTCATTGTGTTTACTATTCATTTTAGTGATTTCTGTAAAGCGCTTGGAGCTTAAAGATTAGGCGCTATAAAAGTTGTCTTAGTAAATAAATAAATAAACTGAAATTTGCTTCATTTCATGAGATAATTGGGGGTGGGCTTCTTACCCGCCCATGCGCTTTTTACCCCGTCTTCCCCTACTGTTGTCATTGCTCTCATTCTTGCTAACTTGCAATGCTAAAAAGCAGCGAGAACTTTCTGTTCATTTTGCTATTGTTGACTGGTACAGTGGAGCCTCCCATTATACCATTATAAGACTCCCTCCCACATAAGACCTACTTCTCTGATACATTACCCTTCTTTGTAAGTATTAAAGACCCCCCACGTCACGTGTCACATTCCCTCTTGTGCTAGGAATATTTCTTAAGATTTCTTACCAGCTATGGGAGGGAAAACACATGATAACCGTGACGTGGTGGGTCTTTAAAATTACCCCCCTTATAAGACCCCTCCCTTATAAGACCTCATTTTGGTTGATTTTTTAAGGTCGTATATAAGGGAGGTTCCACTGTATATTAATTATATTTCTAAAGCTGTTTTTAAGGTTTAGATTACAAAAAAAAGCAGCTTAAGTTTCAGAGAACTTCAGCCCTTTTGGGCCGCTTTTTCAGCCTAAATCATAATTTCTCAACTCATGCCCGTGTCTGTATAGGAGTTAAAAAAAAGGAAGGATCTAGATATAGATCCATATATATTATGAAATACAGATGCAGTTGAATACTAGAGTACTAAC
>CM065686.1:35110100-35117600 GCA_017654935.2 Phymorhynchus buccinoides
TATAACATCAGCATCATAAACTTTAATCTTCTAACCATTGGACATTCTATGGTGGACATAACCGGTAATTATGTGTCATTATACACAAGGGACAAATGAATGATCTCCAATGGAGATTTGTTCCTGTTCGAAGCTTGGGTTTCCCTCGTATTGTATTTCCTAAGTTTGTTTGCATTGATCTGTGTGGGTTGGTTAACTCTTCTGCGTTCATCTGTTTATGAATACATAATACATTTTGCAAGATTGAATACCTATTGAGCGTTTCTGTTCTCAGGTGTTGCTTTCATGTTTCCTTTATGTGAGAGTTTTTGTGTGCGTTCGCGCGCGCGTGTGTGTATGTGTGTGTGTGTGTGTGTGTGTGTGTGTGTGTGTGTGTGTGTGTGTGTGTGTGTGTGTGTGTGTGTGTGTGTATGTGTCTGTGTCTGTGTCTGTGTGTGTCTATGTGTGTGTGTGTGTGTGCGTGCGGCTGTGAGAGTTCTTAGTTGCGCATGTATGAGTGTGTACGTTTATGTGCTTGTGTGTGCGTGTATGTGTGTATATGTGTGCGTATGTGTGCGTAAGAGGGAGGGGGAGAGAGAGTAAAAAAATGTGCGTGTGCCTGTGTATGTGTGTGTGCGTGTGGTGTGTGTGTGTGTGCCGGTGTGTACGCGCGCGCGTGTACGTGTATGTGTGTGTGCGCGCGCGCGTGTGCGTGTATGTGTGTGTGTGTGTGTGTGTGTGTCTGTGCGCGCGCGCGTGTGTGCATGTATATGTGTGTGTGTGTGTGTTGTTTTTTTCCCCTTTGTTTTTGCAAATTAGAGTTTCCACATTTGCCTCTTCTAGCGTATCACTGATACATTTGTTCATAACTGTAATATTTAGTAAAACAAAAAGACTGATTAAGGTGAGACAAACAAGGAGACGAGACAGAAGTTTAGACACACAAAGAAATGAACACGGACATAAACCTGAAGGTTTTTTTTGGTGGGGGGGTAATATTACATTTAGGTATTCGGTCTCCAATTACTTCACCTACTATAACAGTGAGAAGTGGCACCATTTTGCAAGAAACACACGCACACGCACACACACACACAACCGCGCGCACGAACACACACATACACACACACGCACACACAACCGCGCGCACGCACACACACACACACACACGCACGCACGCACACACACACACACACACAACAGACACAACACAACCCAGGAGAGCGCACGATACACAGGGAATGACACACACACACACACACACACACACACACACACACACACACACACGAGAGAGAGAGAGAGAGAGGATGAGAGAGAAGAGAGAGAGAGAAGAGAGAGAGAGAGAGAGAGAGAGGAGAAAGAGAGAGAGAGAGAGAAGAGGAGAAGAGAAAGAGAAAAGAAAGAGAGGGAAAGAGAGAGAGAGAGAGAGAGAGACCCGAGAGAGAGGAGAGAGGAGAGAGAGGAGAGAGAGAGAGAGAGTTGGATAAACAAACCTAATTATGGCATGCTCTTCTAACAAAATATGAAAAGTCAAAAAGAAAGAACAGAAAAATAAAAAAAATACTCTGTACAAAGACAATGAGATTCTCCTATAATAAGAGAAGAGGGCCTAGTGTTTCCTAAAAACATAACCTCACAAACAACCAGGATGCTGGTGCAAACGTTTCTTTTGGGGTTTGTTTTGTTCTTTGCAAGAGCAGTAGACAACTGATCAGAATGCTCCGGAAGTTTCTCTGCGAGGGAACCGATGTGAGAATGGGTTCCAGGAAGCGACAAGACCGCATTAATGAAACCCAGAGCTAGGTGCGTGCACGTGCACCCCTCTCGATTGGCTATAGATTTGCCTGTGGATTTGTTTCAATAGATTTGCCTGTGGATTTGTTTCAATAGATTTGCCTGTGGGTTTCTTTCAATAGATTTGTCTGTGGGTTTTTTTCCAATAGATTTGCCTGTGGATTCTTTCAATAGATTTGCCTGTGGATTTTTTTCAATAGATGGATTATTTGAATAGATCTGCCTTTGGATTTTTTGAATAGATTTGCCTGTGGATTCTTTCAATAGATGTGCCTATGGATTGTTTCAATAGATTTGCCTGTGGAGTCTTTCAAATATTTGCCTGTGGATTATTTTCAATAGATTTGCCTGTGGATTATTTCAATAGATTTGCCTGTGGATTCTTTCAATAGCTTTGCATGTGGATTCTTTCAATAGATTTGCATATGGAACTTTTCAATATATTTGCCTGTGGATTATTTTCAATATATTTGCCTGTGGATTCTTTCAATAGAGTTGCATCTGGATTCTTTCAATAGATTTGCATCTGGATTCTTTCAATAAATTTGCATCTGGATTCTTTCAATAAATTTGCCTATGGGTTCTGTTAATAGATTTGCCTATGGTTTATTTCAATAGATTTGCCTGTGGATTCTTTCAATAGATTTACCTGTGGATTATTTCAATAGATTAGCATCTGGATTCTTTCAATAAATTCGCCTATGGGTTATGTTAATAGATTTGCCTATGGGTTATTTCAATAGATTTGCCTATGGATTATTTCAATAGATTCACCTGTGAATTCTTTCAACAGATTTGCCTGTGGATTTTTGGAAATGTTGCAAGTCTTACATCGTTGGATTTTAGAGTGTATGTCCAGAGAGTTATTTAATTCTCTGTCGCGATGTGTCCTTCAATAGTCAGTCTGTGGATTCCGCTGTGTGTGGTTTGGGTGTGGATTGAGGAGTTGTGTGTGTGTGTGTGTGTGTGTGTGTGTGTGTTTGTGTGTAGTTTTGTGTATGTGGTGTGTGTGTCGTGTGTTTCTGTATGTTTGTGTGGATTCTTTCTGTCTCGCGGTACATCTGTTTGTTTATGTGTATGTTTGGTGTGTGTTTGCTCTATCCGTATGTCTGTCTTGTGCGTGCTTGTCTCTCTTTATCATACTCTTTTGCTACACCGAATCATGCATGGAAACAACATGGTGTCAAAGTGTGCTTTTCCCCTCACACGTCTCTGTCAGTCTAAACCAATAGATTAGCATCTGGATTCTTTCAATAAATTCGCCTATGGGTGTCTGTTAATAGATTTGCCTATGGGTTATTTCAATAGTGTCTCTGCCTGTCTGGATTATTTCAATAGATTCACCTGGTGATATTCTTTCAACAGATTTGCCTGTGGATTTTTGGAAATGTTGCAAGTCTTACATCGTTGGTATTTTAGAGCTCGTCATGTCCAGTTATTCCGGTTCTCTTCGCGTGCTCGTCTGTCTGTGTGTCGTGTGGTGGTGTGTGTTGTGTGTGTCCTCGTTGTGTGTGTGTGTGTGCAGATCCTGTGTGTGGCCCAGTCCCGTGTGTAGTATTATCTTTCCTGATCGATCCTCTTCTCTGTCTCGCTCTCTCTCTCTCTCTCTCCGTCTTAAATAAAGGTTACAAATCTGTTTTGTTTAATGTGTATCTCTCTCTCTCTCATCTCGTCGTCACGTGTCCGCCTCTCAGAGTGCAGTATCATCACATAAGGTCCTACGGATCGTAGGGTAAATCGTTCATGTTCTCCTGTCTCTCGTGCTTGTCATCTCCGGTCGATCGCAGTCTACGGGTCTTTCGTGCTACACCGAATTCTCAGCATGGATCGGGCTCTCTCTGGTGCTCAAACCGAGAATCGATGCATCGTGTCATCCTCACACTTCTCTCTGTCAGTTTGTAAAATAAAGGTTCAATAAATTTCTTTGTCATCTCTCGTTTTTCTCTCGCCTCTCTCTCTCATCTGTCTCGTCTGCAATCTCGCGGCTCATCGACATAGGTCTACTCTCTCTCTCGATCTCTCACTTCTCGTCATCGAGATCTCGGTCTCTCTCTCAGTCATCTCTCAGACGAGCCAGCTTCGTCTGATGCTCCATCGGAGACCGGGGACTCAGAGGGTCCTGGAGTGACTCGTCTCCAAATGCCGCAGAGGTGCAGAGGTGCAGACGTCAATGCGAGAGATCGATGCGTGTCTGAACGCTTCTCTCTCTTGTTGTGGGTCGTCGTCTACCTCTCTCTCTCTCATACCATCACATCTCCTCTCTCTCTGCTCTCTCTCATCTCTCTCTCTCAAAACCCCACTTCTCTCTCTCTGCTCCGTTGCTCTCACTCCCCTATTCTCTCAAATACGGTAATCGTCAGGTTTCCTCGTATTCCTATTCTGTTCTCTCTCCTTTGCTCTTTTCGGTCCTCTTCCTCGCCTCCCCCTGTCATCGATTCAATGCTAATCCTCCTGGATCAAACTCCTCGTCGCATCTCCTCAGCTCTCTCTCTCTCTCTCTAGGCCTCCCTCGGCATTCCTCGCGATTACCAATATTGTGGGTGGGTGGGGTCATCTCCCCCTGCCTCTCTCTTCCGCTCTCTATCTCCGTGTAAAATAAAGTTCTTATCAATTCATCTGCAATCCATCCCTCTCGCCCTCGTCCTCTCTCTCTCTCTCTCTACTCCTCTCTCTGCTCTCCTCTCTCTCTACCGCAACTCGCCAACTTCCCTCACTCCCCTCTCTCTCTCCTCCTCTCACTTCTCTCCTTCTCTCTCTCTCTCTCTCTGTTATTCTGAAGAGGGTTATCAGCGCATTTACAAAAGGTCGTGGCCATATTTGAATAAATACACACAGAACACAAAACTACACCCTATATCTCCAGCACTCCCCACCCCCCCCCCCCTCCTCTCTCTCTCCCTCTTAAAATTCTCGCATTCGCATTCTCTCTCCCTCTTCCTTCTTTCTCCATTCCCCCCACAACGTCATTTATTATCATCGTTGATCGCTCACAACCCCATACACGCACGCGACACACACTACGCACACACCCACACCCACACCCCACCCCACCCACCCCACACACCACACACACACACACAACGTGTCCTGATTCACATGATTGATCTTATTCCCTTTTTTTTCCCCTCAATTAATCCGTTGATACCAGGAATCATCTGGTTTTGACCCCCCTGTCTTCCTAAGATAATGCTTTCGCACCTCGTAGTCAATGATCCCATGTCTTCGTCTTCGCCCTATTATTGAATTTCCATCTCCGCCCTTTAGAAGAGGGTGCAAAATGATAGCAATTAGCCTTTGGCCATGCTGCATGCAACAAAATAACAATAGCCACGCTCATTAAAATAATTATTCTGATCTTGAATGCCATTTGATTGATCCAGCTTCCTGTCAGACTCATCCGTCGTTTCCTGGGCCTGTATTCACGTTGAGATTGCATGAGACTTAGCATGATGCTAACTTAGAAGCTCTTCTCCAATGTCCTGTAGGATTTAATAGGACTTTTGGAAGAGCTTCTAAGTTAGCATGATGCTAAGTCTCATACTATCTCAACGTGAATACAGGCCCTGGTCTGTTAATTGTGTTCCTCAGAACTTTTTTTTAGTTCCCGAGCAAAGCTTCGGGAAGTATTGTTTTTGTTTCATCTGTTCTTCCGTCCGTGTGTGCGTCCGTGCGTGCGTGCTTCAGTCCGTCCAGCTGGCTGCGTGTTCTTGGAAACCGTTCAGTCTATTTCAATCACTTTTTTGTGAACAAGTTTTAGAGGATATTAGCTATCGATTGATTGCTTTAGTTTTATTTCAAGGTCGAGGTCATGGTGATTAAGGGTTTCAACCCCAAAAACACTTATTCGCTATTATCTTGCGAAGTTTTGCACATATGTCAATGTATTGTTTATTTTACAATGATTTCTGATAAAAGGGCTATAACATCATAATTATTGATTGTCTGTGCAATCGTGCGCACATGTGCACATGCGTGTGAATCGCAGGGTTTTAACCCGAGACTGTATCTCAAGAACTGCTGCATGGAATCGCTTCAAATTTGGTGTGGTGGTGCATCGCTGTTCACAAAAGGTCACATACAAAAATAATAACCATGCTGACCTTGACCTTGAAGCTTGACCTTGAACACGTACATTTCTTCTTGTGGCCATATCTTTCACATCGTTGGACATAAAACGTTCAAATCTGGCATGCAGATGCACTGGCTTATGGTAATTCCACAAAACAAAGTACAAGAAAGGTCAAGGTCACAACGGTTATAAAAAGTCTGCCGAAAGGACCATCTGTAACTGGTCATTTACAACCACACATTTTTTAGACATTTAGAAGCTTAATGGTGATTACGAATGAATATCCATCAAGGTCAAGGTCAAGGTCAAGGTCAACAGCGAGGGAACTTTGCCGCCAATTCTTCGACCGATTATGTGTGTGTGTGTGTGTCTGTGTGTGTGTGTGTGTGTGTGTGTGTGTAGGTGTGTGTGTGTGTGTGTGTGTGGTGTGTGTTGTGTGTGTGTGTTTTGTTGTGGTGTGTGTGTGTGTGTGTGTGTGTGTGTGTGTGTGTGTGTGTGTGTGTGTGTGTGGTGTGTGTGTGTGTGTATGTGTCTGTGTGCGTGTGTATGCGTTGTTGTTGTTTTTTGTTCGATTCATTCCGGTAGTAAATCTTAACAAACCATTAATATATTTGCAATTGTTTTATCCATGCACCTATTCAAAAATGCATCCATCCATGAAGCTATCCATCCGCCCATCAACCTATCAATCTATCTATATATCTATCTATAGCAGTATACCAATATGTTATTTCAAATCTATTTTTTATCCCTTTTTTGGATACCATCTCAGTTGTTCGCCCTCTCTGGTCGTGTGCGTTTATCTGTTTCAACATTTTAACTTTGGAAACATTGCATATGTTCACCTTGTTACCGAGCAAGCTTTTTAATATACTCTTATTTTATATACTGAGTGCTGGTTTGCTTTTGGGTGGTGGTGGGTGGGGGGGGGGGGGGGGCTTTTTTGCACTTATCACAGGGGGACACCTTCCCACTGTGGAAGGACCTTGTTGAAGAGGTGAGAGGACTCCACGTGACTTGGGTAAGAACCAAAAGCCGTGTTCACCTGATGAGATTCCCATGGATCGAAACATCTGTCATGGACTGGGCTCTGCCGTGCTTCACCTAATAAAGGAGGACAAAACTAAGCTAGCACTCTTTATGTTTTTAGAACACAGATCAAGATACCAAAATAACTGGTCTTGATTCTAATGTTCACTTCTGAAGAAATTTGAACAAAAACGTTTGATCAAATTTAACTATTTTGGCGTTTCAAATGCTCTAAATTTTAAGTCCTTTAGATCAGAGGAACGATGCTAGCAGTATAATGATAATTATTATATTTTATTCCAAATATATGTATGTATGTATCTATCTATCTATCTAAAGTATATTATCCTTAGTTATTTCCACTTGTGGTGTTCTCTTTTTTAATGCTCTGATATATATATATATCCATCCATCTATCTATCTATCTATCTATTTATATATATATCTATATATATACATATCTATCGATCGATCTATCGATCTATCGATCTATCGATCTATTTATCTATCTATCTATTTATCTATCTATCTATGTTTTATTTATTGTTTTGAACACAGAACATTACTCAAAGATAACGTTAACTGGTTTTGTTTCTGAGGTTCACAAATACAGACATTGGACACAG
>CM065686.1:35135100-35137600 GCA_017654935.2 Phymorhynchus buccinoides
ATGTTAATGGAAAAACAAGATGGAGGAGCCATCTACTCCCAATTACTGGTGAAATTCAAGGGATTATTTGTTTTACTCTTGGGTCATGACATGACAGGTTTTTATTGTAGTGTTGACAAATCCTGTATTGGAACGACAATCTCCCCGGGGGATACCGGGGGGGATACCGGGGGGGATACCGGGGGGGGATACCGGGGGGGGGGGGGGGGGGGTGTCTTTCGTAAAAAAAAGTTCCCCCACCTTCTGGACGTTCTGCGGTTTGTAGCTTCCTCTAATCTGCCACTCTCTTTGACTCTGCCTTTTCCCTTTGCTTTCTGTCGTATACTATATTTCTGACTTACGGGCACATTCTCCTGTCTTTTTTGAACAACAAAAAAATCTTCCAAATAATCTTTCTCCTTTGAGCTCCTCCGAAATCGGAATGTGTCGGCTGTACGCAGCGGGGAGACCAGTGAAAACTGAAAACCGGACACATAATAATAATAATAATAATGAGCATTTATATGCGCTTAATCTTAAACAAGCCCTAAGCGCTTACAATAATAAACAAATAAATGAATATCCCCCCCCCACCACCACAAAACAAAGACAAACAACAACAACAACAACAACAACAACAACAACAACAACAACAACAACAACAACAACAACAACAAGCAGTAGAAAATATGAGAATCTCAAAAATCTCCTCGCATACACACACACACACACGCGCGCACACAAAAACACACACACACAAACAAACACACACACACACACACACACACACACACACACACACGCCCGCACGAACCACACACTGCACACAAACACACGCGCAGAGAAGGGACAAAAATTACTTTCCAAAAGAACAGAGCAGGCTACGATTTGAAGAGAGTGGTTTTGAGGGAAGACTTAAATGAAGAAAGGGAGTTGGCAGAACGGAGAGGAAGAGGGAGTTTGTTCCAAGTAGAGGAGGCCTGAAAAGAGAAGGAACGTTCACCGAGAGTCCTGGTGCGGTAACGAGGGATCTGGAGGAGAGAAGTGTCAGAAGAGGAGCGTAACTGTCTAAGAGGTGTGTAAAGGTTCAGGAGATCAGTGAGATAAGAAGGAGCAAGACCATTCAGGGACTTGTAATAGAGCAGAGAGAGCTTGTAGTCGATACGCTTTCCAACAGGAAGCCAGTGAAGAGATTCAAGCATAGGGGTAGAATGAGAGAATTTGGAGCACCTCAGTACAAGGCGAGCAGCATTGTTTTTAATGTTTTTAAGTTTAGCGAGAACAGTTTGTGGGCAGCCAGCAAGAAGGGAATTACAGTAATCTAGTCTGGAGAGTACGAAGGCAGAGATGAGAGTTTTGGTAGCTTCCTCGGAAAGAAGATGTCTTACAGATCCAATGCGCCGAAGTTCTAAGTAACAAGCACGACAGACAGAGGAAATCTGGTTTTGGAAGGAGAGAGTCTGATCCAGTGTGACGCCAAGATTGCGTACAGTGGTAGAAGTGTGGATAAGAGAGTTTTCTAACTGGATGGAAGTGGGGACAGAGTTTGCTGACAAGAGTTTCTTGGGTACAATGAAAATCATTTCTGTTTTACCATTGTTCAGTTGGAGCTTGTTGTTAGTCATCCATGATTTAATGTCAGCAATGCATGATTGTGTACGTTGAATAATGGATGGAAGCAGAGAAGGATCTGCAGACGAGTAAATCTGGTTGTCGTCAGAGAAGCAGTGATGGGAAATGCCATGATGAGAAACAATGTCGGAAATGGGTTGTGTATAAAGGACAAAGAGAATAGGTCCCAAGACAGAGCCCTGAGGAACACCATGCTCCAAAGCAGCTGAACGAGAAGAGAGGCCATTAACAGAGACAACTTGAGTGCGATCAGAGAGATAGGAATGAAACCACGAGAGTGCTGTGTCAGAGACGCCAAAGGTATGTTGAAGTCGAGATAGAAGTGTTTGGTGATCGATAGTGTCAAAGGCAGAGGACAGGTCTAGTAGGGAGAGAAGAGAGATCTGACCACCATCGAGAGCACAGAGAAGATAATTGACTATTTTCAGAAGAGCTGTTTCGGTACTGTGACCAGAGCGATAGGCAGACTGCAAAGGATAGAGTAGATTATTGCGGTCAAGGTGATCCTGGAGTTGGAGAAGAGCGATCTTTTCAATGATTTTAGACAAAAAGGAAATGTTGGAAACAGGACGGTAGTTTTTCAGGTTTTCAGGGTCTAGAGAAGATTTCTTGAGCAGAGGTCGAACGATAGCAGTTTTTAGTGCAGAGGGAAAGCGGCCTGAAGTGAGGGATTCATTTACAATAGCGGTGATGCAAGGCAACAGATCATCCATGACTGCAGATAGCAAAGAGGAGGGAAGGGGATCAAGCACACATGTCTTAATAGCAGTTTTCTGGGTAACATCTTTAACCAGAGTGTCAATCACAGGCTCGAAACCTGTAAAAGGATTACCAGTAAAAGAGGCATAATGAACATCAGGTACTGGCACAGACTGAGAGTCCAGGCTCT
>CM065686.1:35142600-35150100 GCA_017654935.2 Phymorhynchus buccinoides
CATATTTTTAAAGCCCTTTTGGAAGCTGGTAGAAAAGGCGCGAAGCAGAATGACAGGGGGGATAGAGCTTGATTTGCATAACAATGAGTTATCAGCACACGCGCCAGCTTCTTGTTTACTGTGGTAGTACATCTTTTTGTTGTTGTTGCTATGATACATCTGGAGAGGGCGTCGCAGCCAGAGGCGCGCCACCCAATTTTGTTTTGTCTTGCTTTTTTTTCTTGCATGCGATTTTTGTGTGACTGATAAGGAAGGAAAGGGGTGGGGGGGTAAATGTTGACCAAATGACAACTTTTTCGTTGCCACTGGGTTTAAACGTAAGCTAAGTGCATGAGCACACGGGACCTCGGTTTATCGTCTCATCCGAAAGACTCCACGTTCAGACCGTAAGGCCTAGTGCAAAGTGAGAGAAAAAATCCCCTGTACCCAGGTTCGAACTCGGGTTTACTTGACACGAGGCGAACGCGCTACCCCTGTGCCACTCTACACTCTGGAGAGGGTATTGTTTGTTTGTTTCTACTTCTTATTCTTCTTGTTCTTGTTCTTGTTCTTGTTCTTATTCTTCTTGTTCTTCTTGTTCTTGTTCTTCTTGTTCTTCTTGTTCTTCTCGTTGTTGTTGTTGTTGTTCTTCTTGTTCTTCTTGTTCTTCTTGTTGTTGTTGTTGTTGTTCTTCTTCTTCTTCTTCTTCTTCTTCTTCTTCTTCTTCTTCTTCTTCTTCTTCTTCTTCTTCTTCTTCTTCTTCTTCTTCTTCTTCTTCTTCTTCTTCGATCGCTCAGAGTGACGGGTGGGATAGAGCTTGATTTGCATAACAATGAGTTCTCAGCACATGCGCACGCTTCTTGTTTACTGTGGTAATACCTTTTTTTTGCTCTAAACAAACAACAAAACACAGCATTGTAAATCAAAAGAAAACTGCATAACTATAAAGCCAAAGCTAAATCGTTTTTTTCAACACACGTAGATATCAAGTATGATCAACGAAGTCTGATTCTAATGCTGTGTAATAGAATGGATTTTTTAAAAAATGCCTTATTCTTGGTCCCCGACCAAGCTCTGTGCGCTTTGCAATCACAATGTCACACTGAGAAAGGTCAATTAGATCCCACACATTGAGACCCTCGGGGTAGTTTGTCTTCAGCGTGTGGCCTTTCTCTTTGCCAAATCATCTGTTCTGATCAACTCGATCACTGTGACCCCCCTCAAGTCCAGCACAGAATGATCCCCAGTCTGAAAGTGGCGGGCCCACAGAGTCTCCTTTTCTCGTTGGTCATCACCGTGCCAAGTCGTGGTATGACTCGCCGACTTCTTCTTTGTGGGGTCCGTCCCAACGTCTGAGCGATGGGCATGGAACCTCCTTTGTAGTGTCTGGCCTGTCTCTCCCCCACGTACTACACATTGTGGCACCGTGCACAATCCACAAGGTAGACCAGGTTACTGCTTTTGCGGCTGACGTTGTGTCTGATGGTGAAGACGTGGCCCGTTCTGACACTCTGGAAGGTTTTAGTCTTCATCAGGTGGTACTGGCACATCACAAATTTATTGGCGATGCACTTGTAGCATTCTGATGCTGGTTGGGGAACAGACTGGGGAGGAGCTGAGGGCATGAGGAAAGAACGCAGGTTCCTGATGTGCGGGTGCACTGCATTATGCAGTGGTGGTACCATAGCCGATGAGGTTTAACCGAGGCGTGGTTACTGCTACACATATATATGTATTGTTAAAAAATCGGGACGTTACTGGTAATGCACTGCCTCCGGGCATTGCCTCAAGTATTGTTCCCACCATCTTTGTATTTAAAAATGCCCCACATGATCGAAAGACCGCAGAGGGCGTGAAATCCTATTTTCTCTTTCTCCTGCTGTTCTTTTCTCCAACAAGTGGTGGAAGGGGCATGGCCTGCCTCATGCGTCTGTTCTGGTATAGTGTGGGCATCAGTTATTTCAGCCACACGGTCAAGAGGGGGGTGGGTAGGGTTGCGTGTGACGACAAATGGGGCCCTCGGTGATGGCTGGGGTTTGTGTGAGTAGGACAGCACCTGCTGGCTTTCCATGGCCGAGACCTTTTCCACTGCTGATTGCACCGGTTTGTCAGGATAACCCCGTTGCCGCAGCTTAGCTTTCAGTTCCACACGCCTTTCCTGGAACTTGACATCACTGGAGCAGATCCTGGGAAGCCGGATGCACTGGCCGAATGGGATGACCCTCAGACAGTGACGGGGGTGACAGGAGTGGAAGGGGAGCAGGACAGCACCTGCTGGCTTCCCATGGCCGATACCTTTTCCACTGCTGTTTGCACCAGTTTGTCAGGATCCCCGTTGCTGCAGCTTGGCTTTCAGTTAGTTTCCTGGAACTTGACATCACTGGAGCAGATCCTGCGAAGCCGGATGCCTGGCCGAATGGGACACTCTCAGACAGGTTTTAGTCTGCATCAGGTGGTACTGGCACCCGCGCGCGTTCGCGCGTGTGTGTGTGTCATGTGCCGTGTGTGTGCTCTCGAAGGTTGTAGTGTGTGTGTGTACTGTGCGCGCGTGCGCGTGTGTGTGTGTGTGTGTGTGTTGTGTGTTGTGTGTGTGTGTGCGTGTGTGTGTGTGTGTGTTTGTGTGTGTGTGTGTGTGTGTGTGTATGTGTGTGTGTGTGTGTGTGTGTGTGTGTGTGTGTGTGTGTGTGTGTGTGTGTGTGTTGTGTGTGTGAATGTGTGTGTGTATGTATTGTAAGAATAGGCATCGCCTCAAATCTTTATCCTTGTCAAATAAAGTTTTCCAGTGTCCAGTATCCAGTGTTGTCCGCTAAGAAATAGTTAGGCCCAGCATGTCTGTCTTCAGCTGAAGAAAATGTTTGTAAGGGTTGGTTTGTTAGTTTGTTCTTGTGTGTGTGTGTGTGTGTGTGTGTGTGTGTGTGTGTGTGTGTGTGTGTGTGCGTGTGTGTGTGTGTGTGTGCGTGTGCGTGCGCGCGCGCGTGCACGTGTGTGTGTGTGTGTGTGTGTGTGTGTGTGTGTGTGTGTGTGTGTGTGTGTTTGTGTTTGTGTGCACGTGTGTGTGTTTATGTGCATGTGTGTGTGTTTGTTGTTGTTGTTGTTGTTTTACATTGACAACCTCCTTTGTTGTTTTTAGGTTTCAAGCTAACCATAATAATTATATTTTGTCATGAGGTAGTCACTAGATCTTGATCTCTATAGCTTTTGCTGGCATCGGTTTATCGTTGATCTTCTAGTCAGTGATGTTGTCTTCGTGTAGGTGTTACGCCCAATCCGTGAAACTGCCCATTTTTCATGCAATCGACAAAATGGTTTGCCCCGTTCGTGCAATAAACAATTTAAAACTTTCAATTTAGAAAAGCAATTCGCAAGAAACATATTTTTCGTTCATGAAAACATAGAGATCAAGAAATGGTCGAAACAACTGAAAACCCAAACCTGTAGATGAGCTATAATTCTTTTAGTGAGTACTTAATTTGATAAAAACTGTTGATAAATCATGTGGCGCAGGCATGCCCCAGAGTAGCATTTAGTAGCGTTGGAGGGTTAGGATGGTGTGAGACGATAAACCGAGGTCCCGTGTGCTCATGCATTTAGCACACGTTAAACCCAGTGGCAACGAAAAAGTTGTCATTTGGTCAAAATTTACCCCCCTCCCTTCCTTCCTCATCAGTCACACAAACATCGCATGCAAAAAAAATAAATAAAAAAACATTGGGTGGCGCGCCTCTGGCTGCGACGCGCTCTTCAGGTGGGAGCAACCCGAATATCACAGAAACGCCTATGTGACTATAATGTACCTAACCTTAATCAATACCTGCGTGAATGGAAATTGAAAAATATGATATACATATTGTCCATTTCATGAATTGCGCAAAGCATTTTGCCCATTTCATGAAATAGGCAATTTCACGAATTGGGCGTAACATATATTATGCATTCCAGACAACTGAGGGTTAACCCTTTCACCGCCAAAGTCGCAGTTTAGCACCACAGTGATTATACACCTAGGTCACTAACAGGCATCAAATTGCGATCTATTATCATATTGTCTTAGTTTTGGGAAGTAAGGATACACCTTAGTTTATATACGTCACAGAAGAATCCCCAATACTACAGATGGATTTTGTTCTCTACCCAGGAAACAAATTAATGGACATATTTGGCTGAAATATGGCTGGCTTCTGTTCAAATCACTGACTCGTGAAATAAAAGGTTCAGTCGTTGTCGATGACGTTTTGTCGTGTAGGCTATGCATAACTACCCCAGGTGAATGATTATCTCTTGGGACAATAGGATGGGTGGCCCTAAAACAATCTCCGTCTTCTTTTGATGTCCTAGTCAAAAGAATGGCACGCTGTTGTCAGCTGTGATGAACTGTTGGGAGGAGATAAGTGCAGTGATGACAGATGACACAGGAAAACCCCCCACTGTATAAGTATGTATGCATCACATCCTACGGATGGAAAGGAATGTCATTAAGCGTATCTGTCACCTGTCTGTATTTACCCCATCGCTAAACCAACCACTGAGAGAGAGAGAGAGAGAGAGAGAGAGAGAGAGAGAGAGAGAGAGAGAGAGAGAGAGAGAGAGAGAGAGAGAGAGAGAGAGAGAGAGAGAGAGAGAGAGAGAGAGAGAGAGAATGAATGAATGAATTTTATTTATTTATAGAGGGTAATAGAGTAAGCAATAACATGCTTTTTTACATCCAGCCCTCTGGACAAATACACGTAAAGTAGAAAATGGAAAACGAAAATAAACACATACAAAGTAATATAAAGCATGCAAAATACATCCCTATATTGTAACACATCAATAACAAAACAAAACCTATTATTATCTATGCTCATTATTAATATTCAAAATGTGTGAAGTAAGCTCATACACACGGAAAAATAAAAACCTAATCTTGCTTTTCACACTCATCTTGTAACATTCAAAAATAAAATAGTGCACCAACATAAAAAAAATACTTCAATCATACTTTATGAATTCATCATTAAAGTGTACTTAGAGAGAGAGAGAGAGAGACAGAGAGAGAGAGAGAGAGAGAGAGAGAGAGAGAGAGAGAGGAGAGAGAGGGAGAGAGAGAGAGAGGGAGAGAGAGAGAGAGAGGGAGAGGGGAGAGAGAGAGAGAGAGAGAGAGAGAGAGAGAGAGAGAGAGAGAGAGAGAGAGAGAGAGAGAGAGAGAGGTAGAGAGAGAGAGAGAGAGAGAGGGAGGGGGGAGGGAGGGAGGGAGGGAGGGAGGGGGAGAGGGAGAGGGAGAGAGAGAGAGAGAGATATATTTACCCGAGTGCAAAGTCGTTATTGTGAGAAAGATAAAGACAAATGAGACAAAAGAAGTGTTATGGGGGTAAATTCTCCTTGTCTGTCGTTTTTTTAAAATAATAACATTATATCGGTGGGTGTTGGGTTTTTTACTGACGAGACTTTGTTCTTTAATATTGGACTGTTTCCCGTTTAGCTGAGAAAATCTTAAAGGGGCACCCTGTCGGATGAGTTTTGTGCAAGAAACACGTGGAGATCACCAGGAAAACACCCTTTACAGAGATCGCAACACTCGCTTTGCTCTGGTTTCCCAGAAATCAAACCGTCAAATCGGCGATTCGTCCTTGGCGGAGGTGCTGGAAGTCAAATTATTTCAGTGAAAGAGAAGGCATGTGCATGTGCCTTCTCTTTTCTAATGACCGCCTGAGATTACACCAAATCGTTTGCACGAAATGTCCACAATACAAGCCTTTTCCTTCAACCACAATGAGTGGCCTCCACCCACCCCATCCAAAATGGCTTCTGTCTCCGGCATCTCCGCCAAGGACGAATCGCCGTTTTGACGGTTTGATTTCTAGGAAACCAGAGCAAAGTGAGTGTTTCGATCCTCGAAAAGGCTGTCTTTCTGGTGATATCGACGTGTTTGTTACAAAAACTCATCCGTCAGGGTCCACCTTTAAAAAGCGCATCTTCCAAAGAAATATAAACCAAATCAAACGTGGTATGCTACATGTAAACACGGTAAGCTACTTGGCTCTGTTGGGGGCTCCAAACCACCCACCACACGAAAGGTACCATGCATCAATGTCATCTGCAGGTTAGAACGATATAATATAATAATAATACTTAGCGATCGCCTTTTGGAAACATAGAGGGTCGGGTGGGGGGATCATCAAGAAGAAACCGTTTGCTTGTACCATTCCTTTATTGCTGGCTGCAATATCGATGGAACCCAAAATGTGATTGTAGTAAAATGGCAACAAGACAAGTGTAGAGTGGCACAGTGGTAGCGCGATCGCCTCGTGTCAAGTAAACCCGAGTTCGAACCTGGGTACAGGGGATTTTTCCCGTGTGCTCATGCACTTAGCACACGTTAAACCCAGTGGCAACAAAAAAGTTGTCATTTGGTGCATGGGCACACGGGACCTCGGTTTATTATCTCATCCGAAAGACTCCACGTTCAGACCGTAAGGCCTAGTGCAAAGTGAGAGAGAAAGATACCCTGTACCCAAGTTCGAACTCGGGTTTACTTGACACGAAGCGAACGCGTTACCACTGTGCCACTCTACACTCTAAAAGAGACAAAACCACGAGCGCCTTGGAGGAAGGACGCAATGACAACAGAGAAAACAGAAGTAACGACGAACAGTGGATAGACTAAGACTTTCTTAGAACCCCTTGCCAGCCAGCTTCAGGAAAGGTTTGTCTGTTACTGTTCATATTATTTTCACTTTTCATGCAATTATAGATTTTTTGTTTTCTTTTTCAGAAGAAGAAACTATAATATTGTGTCTTTGTTGACTACGAAAAAAGCGTTTAGATTTTGTAAACCGTGCACTTTTATGGCAAAAGATTATGAATATCAACATTAGAGGAGATATTCTAATTAAGAGTAGTCAAAAATGTTGTATGCCAGAGCAAAGTCCTGTATTTCATGGAATGGTTCTTTGTCCTCTTATTAAGAGGGGCCCGTGGTCGAGTGGTTACAGCGGCGGCGGTGCGGAAGGTCGCGGGTTCGAGTCTAGCTCGGAGTCGGATTTGTCTGGCCTGAAAACCCTCTCTGTCCACCCAGCAGTGAATGGGTACCTGATTCGTTCAGGGAAGGTTGAAAGGCGGCGGAAGGAGAGGGATGGGCTCCGCCTTCCATGATGCCGTGCCCTTGACACGGTGAACCTCAAACAGTTCATTGCCCCTACGGCCGACAGGCTATGGGACACCTGTCGCACACCTATAAGTGCAACACGGGGGTACGGCAAGGCGAAAATAGATCACCGCTTTTGGTTTCTATCTTTTTAAGTGATTAGAAGGAGTGCATTGGAAATAAAACAGGTAAACTAGAATCACTGAAGGTCAGTGCAAGGCAGATATATGCACCTAGACGAATCTGAAGTAGACCAGCTTTTTAATATGTTTTTGCTTTTGTAAGACAAGCAAACAAACAAGAATGGACAAACTAACGACAACAGAGAAATAACGACGAACAGTGGATACACTCAGACTTTCTTATCCCTTGCCAGCCTTTCAATGAGCGACTTAGGA
>CM065686.1:35160100-35162600 GCA_017654935.2 Phymorhynchus buccinoides
TTTTTGTTTTAAATTGTGCATAGACACTATAATAATGTTCTATCACATGACATGATTTGAGTTGTGACTGCCACCAACATCTCCACATCCATAAATTTATCGAGACCCACCCCCCTCGTGTCGACGCGTTCCTTGTGAGTAAAAACATCTAAATAAACGTTGCTACAATAGCATTGCTAATCTATAATTATGTGTTAAGAAACCCCCCCCCCCCCCCCCCCTTGTACGTTTTTGATCGAGTTCAGAATGGGTTTGGGACAATAACCCCAGCATTAAAAAAAGGTTAGGTTATGTACATTATAGTCACAGAGGCGTCTCTGTGGAATTCGGGTTGCTCCCACCTGGAAAGGGCGTCGCAGCCAGAGGCGCGCCAGTGCCACCCAATTTAAAAATAATAATTTTGGCATGCGATTTTTTGTGTGACTGATGACCAAATAACAACTCTTTCGTTGCCAGTGGGTTTAGTGTGTGCTAAGTGCATCTCGGGACCTCGGTTTATCGTCTCACCCGAAAGACTCCACGTTCAGACCGCAAAGGCATAGTGGAAAGTGAGAGGAGAAATCCCCTGTACCCAGGTTCGAACTCGGGTTTACTTGACACGAAGCGAACGCGCTACCACTGTGCCACTCTGATGACACAGGGAACAGGAATGGCAGCTGAAGAAGCAAGTAATCCCGGTGGTTTTTTTCTTCCCAATTCAATTCAATTTAGACCATGATGGAACGTTGTTCTGCAATGTTGTGATGGGTATCCCTAGAAAACCGTAGATTGAAGCTGAGAGAAAGCTGCGGGCAACAGAGGATTAGAGTGTTTGTCGGTTCATCGCTAGCATACATCACACTTGTGAGGGGGTTTCGCCTGGGGTTTATTTCATGCCTATGAAGAAGCACCTCTCTCTCTCTCTGTATATCTCTGTCTCTATCTCTGTCTGTCTGTCTGCCTCTCTGTCTCTCTCTCTCTCTCTCTCTCTCTCTCTCTCTCTCTCTCTCTCTCTCTCTCTCTCTCTCTCTCTCTCTCTCTCTCTCTTTCTCTCTGTGTATCTCTCTCATTCACTCTCTCTGTGTCTGTCTGTCTGTATCTCTGTCTTTGTGTCTGTCTGTGTGTCTCTCTCTCTCTCTCTCTCTCTCTCTCTTTCTCTCTCTCTCTCTCTCTCTCTCTCTCTCTCTCTCTCTCTCTCTCTCTCGCTCTGTCTCTCTGTCTGTCTCTCTTTGTGTCTGTCTGTCTCTCTCTCTCTCTGTCTCTCTCTCTCTCTCTCTCTCTCTGTCTCTCTCTCTCTCTCTGTCTCTCTCTGTCTCTCTCTCTCTCTCTCTCTCTCTCTCTCTCTCCTCTCTCTCTCTCTCTCTCTCTCTCTCTCTCCCTCTCTCTCTCTCTCTCTCTCTCTCTCTCTCTCTCTCTCTCTCTATGTCTCCTCTCTGTGCCACCTCCTCTCTCTATATCTCTCTCTCTATCTCTGTCTCTGTCTCTGTCTCTCTCTCTATCTCTCTCTCTCTCTCTCTATCTCTCTATATCTCTGTCTCTGTCTCTGTCTCCATATATAACAAACACGTGCAAAGATTATAATGGGCATAATTTTGTGTGTATCTGTAAGAGAGCACACACGTGCGCGCATTTATGTGTGTGTGTGCGCACACGCGTGCGTGTATATCTGTATTTGTGAGCGTGTGTCTGTCTGTCTGTATGTCCCGTCTGACTGAAGATAAGAAGAAAGACGATTTTAAATGTGATTCCAAGACTTTTGAGAGCGCTTTTTTTTTAACTTACATCCTTTGCTTGTAATTCGCGTGTAACATGCGTGTCTGTACGCATGTGGGTGTGCAATTGTAACTGTGTGTATGATATGCATCTGAAGAGGTGCTGGAAGGTAGGACGAACGTGTAGCTGGCATGGCTTTTTATTATAAGTGACCCAGCACCACGAAAGAGACATTAAGTCGCTGGGCTAGTTTCTCACAACAACAGGTTTGAAAAGTCAAAACTATCATTGTTTTGGTCAATTTTGTGTTGTGGGTATTTTCGTGTTATCTAACATCTTATCTTTCATAGTTATAAAGGACAATCTTTAACACGGTCTCTAAATGGTCTTTATAAGGGCTTTAAAACGAGTAGGTCAATGCATTTTCTTCAGCTAGGCTAGAATTTTAGACAGTTTTCTCAAAATGGCCGACACTCACCCTACTAACTTTAAATGCTTCTAACTCCGGAACGAAAAAAGAGACACAAGAATGGTTCTTATATCACTGGAAAGAAAATGGTCTGAAGCGTTGAAATGTATAGGGGAAGACGGGGTAAAAAGCGCATGGGCGGGTAAGAAGCCCACCCCAATTATCTCATGAAATAAATACAATTTCAGTCAAATTTGCCCATGAGACGAATGCTAGACATTAACGCTCGTCTCATGGGCAAAATGAGACTGAAATTTGCTTCATTTCATGAGATAATTGGGGTGGGCTTTTTACCCGCCCATGCGCTTTTTACCCCGTCTTCCCCTAATTATCTCAGAA
>CM065686.1:35170100-35172600 GCA_017654935.2 Phymorhynchus buccinoides
CTTTTTGGTCAAAGAATGTCCAATATATATTTAACATGAGAGATCCCCCGGGGATTTAGGTTTCTTTTTTATAGCTTTAATAGTTGTGACCGCTGATTGGATATTCGGGTGAATGAAGATAAATTGAATATTAGAGTGAATACCAAAAACATCTTTTCCAGTATAATTGGCAGAATTAGTACACTCAAGCAATCTTTGTCCCCCCCCCATGTGATTATCTTTAGGAAAATGAATCTTTTTTAGATGCGCAGATTCGCAAACATTATTCAGATTGCGGCTATTATGGAGAGAGCAAAACAACAAACTGAAGCATTTTATGCCAGCCAGTAGAATGGAGAGATGGTGAGAGAGAGAGAGAGAGAGAGAGAGAGAGAGAGAGAGAGAGAGAGAGAGAGAGAGAGAGAGAGAGAGAGAGAGAGAGAGAGAGAGAGAGAGAGAGAGAGAGGCACACAGACGTACACAGACTAGACACAGACTGAGATACAGTGAGAGAGAGACACGAGAGAAAGAGAGAGAGAGAGAGAGAGAGAGAGAGAGAGAGAGAGAGAGAGAGAGAGAGAGAGAGAGAGAGAGGGGGGGGGGGGGGCAGGGAGGGACAGAGAGCGCGAATGAAATAGAAAGAGAGAGAGAGAGAGAGAGAGAGAGAGAGAGAGAGAGAGAGAGAGAGAGAGACAGAGAGAGAGAGACAGACAGACAGACAGAGAGACAGATAGACAGAGAGAGACAGACAGAGAGAAGCACTTCAAGTAGCAATCACACAATCACGCTGGATGAAGACTAGATAGAATCTTTGTTTTATAAAAAAAAAAAAAAAAGGATTTCGACACCTCGATTCTACAGGGAAGCACTCAAAGAAAAACAATCGAGACTGCTGGCTGGCACTGGAAAGCACTCGAAGAAATACAATGGTGGTTCCAAACCGAAGAAGAACAGAAACCAAAAATAGGGCAAGAGATTTTGGGCCGGGAGGAATTGTTTGAAAACGGTCTGGAAGTATATGAGGAGTATAATAGATTGGGAGGGAGAGAAGGGAGAGAGGGAATTGTGGCAGCGCAAAATGTTACAACGCGTCAAAATGTTACAGTTGTAACATTTTGACGCGTTGTAACATTTTGCGCGGAAAGCCTGCGGCAAAATGTTAAAATGTTGTTAGAATTGTAACATTTTGCGCGAGGCGCCCACCTTTGATTGAAAGTTTTCAATTGTAACATTTTGACGCGTTGTAACATTTTGCCCGGGGCGCCTCGCGCAAAATGTTACAATTCTAACAAAATCGTAACATTTTGCCGCAGGCTTTCCGTGCAAAATGTTACAACGCGTCAAAATGTTACAATTGTAGCATTTTGCGCGAGGAGCCCTGGGCACCTCACGCCATTTGTTACAATTGTAACATTTCGACGCGTTGTAACATTTTACGCAGCCACAGGAATGCCTACTTATTGCGTCAAACGCTCCAAATAACAAAATGCTGTAATTGATCTCAGTGACGTTGTTAGCAAAACGACCACTGCGTGGGGTGGTTTTTTTGCCCTTAAAGGGTCAGCCACACGTCCACCATAACCGCACGACTGTACGATGCGATTCGATCACGCGATCCCGATGCGCCAATCACAGTTTGTTCTTGGAGATCGCGTGATCGAATCGTATCGTACAGTCGTGCGATTTTAGTGGACGTGTGGATGATTTGATCCCTAATACGATACCATTGCGACGATGTCTGTGAGTAGCATGATTCACGTGAAAACACTTTCGTCTAAAAAAAATATTTCTTTCGTTCGATCGCTATGCTCATGTAGACCCCCATACACTAATCAAATAGTGTAATAATGTCCGATACAAAAATAGTATAATTATGTTATCATACGTGATAGTGCATGGGAAAAGCAGACATAATGTACTTTTGGCCCAAATTGAGATTCTGGTTTCACAAGATAGAGCAAAGCTTTCTCGTCAATGCGCAAAAAACAGAATTGAGCTATCTTGTTTAGTTTTTGATTTTATAGCCATTTGAAGTTTGACATTTGAGATAGATCATTTGCCGAAATCGGACATTTATAATAGAAGACAGCATTTTACCTTTCGTTCTATTGACTTGATATATTCAAAACAAAAATCAGATAAACAAAGAAATCATTGAAAATTGTCTTCCATGTTGTGGAATCTGGTAGAATACATAAACGTAGACTGTATAAATATGCCCTAAAAATAACATTGGTATTTCCGGGGGGTTGTTGACTATTTGGGGCTTTTGTTCAAAAACACATTGTGGGCGACTTTTAAAGTCAACTCCAGGGCACAGTAATCCTTCATCCCCAGATCCATCCACCTCCTAAACTCATGATCCTCTTAGGTTTAAATGTGTGTTCATCGTGTTAAAAGAAACTATGCATGCTTATCCTTAGACGTGTATGTATCCACATGTAATGTGTATCTTCAAGTGTGTATTATGTGTAACTGTTGCTCCTATTCATGCATGCTGAATGTCGATGTCTTTGTTATT
>CM065686.1:35180100-35182600 GCA_017654935.2 Phymorhynchus buccinoides
TCTTCTTCTTCTTCTTCTTCTTCTTCTTCTGCTTCTTCTTCTTCTTCTTCTTCTTCTTCTTCTGCGTTACCAGGCCATATGGCCACAAGGCCATGGGAAAGGTACATATGTAGGAATACCGTCTATAAGGGTCTCTGACCGATTGAACGCTAATCTCATCACCACCGTACGTATGTGCCCGGTTTTCGATTTTCGATGGTCTCCCCGCTGCATGCAGCCTACACATTCTGATTTCGGATGAGCTCAAAGGAGAAAATTAGAATTTGATTTTTTTTAAAGGCAGAAGAATGGACCAATAAAGCTAGACAGATAGTAGATGATAGAAAGCAAAGGGAAAAGGCAGAGTCAAAGAGGGTGACAGATTAATGGAAGTTACAAGCACAGAAGTTCAGAAGGTGGGGGAACTATTTGTACGATCAAAGGTCCCAGGCCCCCCGGTATCCTCAACGGGGAGGGCCAGCAATCAAACCCAGCACTACCATAGGTTTATCACACAACTTCGTGACGGCTTCATGAATTTGAAGCAGCTGCGAAGCAAAACGATGCTTAATGTTTTCACCAGTGTCTGTTCCTGGCTGAACAACTGACTGCGCAACAAAACAAACAGGGCACACACCAAGCGTAAAGTGACGGTTATTTTACTCACAAGAGAAAGAACAAAACATAAAGTCAAAGTCAAAAGTTTATTTTCAAAAAACACCAAGGGGCACATGCTAAATGATACACATCACAATGTAACCAATGCAATAACACATTTCGCTTATAATCAATAGACAGAAACACAACGGCATAACATGGCATACAAAGGCGTATAAACTGTCACACACAACCTAACATCCGCACACATAGCACCAGTTTACTAAACACCCAAAAAACTATGAAATGGGCCATAACTCGAGAAGTAGCGGGAACATGTATGTTGAGGTTTTAGAAAGCTTTCAAAATGATTTTTATGAAATAAGCTAAGCGACTTGTTTGAAATAAAGATTGGAACTTTACCTATTGCATTTGGTCTTTTCTGGTAATAATTTGACAGATATCTTTTCCTTACATCCTGAAAAGCAGGACATTCAAAAAATGTACTGAAATTCGTCACCCAGCACACGAAGATCGCATTTAGAACAGAATCTTTCACTATGCGGAATGTTTTGAATTCTGCCTGTTTGCATTGGTAGTTTATGGTTCAACGTTCTAAATTTCACAAATGAAATTGCTAAGTTTTCGGGTAAAATGTTTAGATAAGTTTCAAAGGAAAAAACATCTTTATATAATCTGTAATTATTATAGACTTGTTTTTCATGTAATTGTGAATACCAGTGTTGAATAAATTGATCCTTTAAAGAAAGTACAACTTTAGATTTAAACCAGTTTAACGAGATGTCAGGATAAGGCTGCGCCTTTATCAACATAGGCCTAGACACACAAGAAAACAGCAAACAGCAACAGGCCCTCGGGGGTAGGACCTCACTGACGCTGGCTCCGCGACTAAGAGAAAAGTGTCGTCAGTAAGCGGGTTTAGTAGGTGGTGTCCTGTACAGGCTCTACTGATGATCTCCACCGAAGTGACTCGGCAGCAGTGCAGCGTCTCCTCGGGTTGGTCGCCTCCTGACGGCCTAACAATAGATTCGCTCCCCTTGGACTGCGGGTCTCGGATTCTGCTGCGACCTGAACAAGCGGAGGCGTGGCTGCGAGTTGGGACTCGGAATGAGCGGCGTGGGAGCAACGCCACTGTACGGCCCAGAAGATGGGACAGCAAAAAAACAAAAATAGCACAAATAAACCAATACTTCCCCTCTACGAAAACGTTTGAACGGAGGGACCTAGGACTCTCACATTATGCATGCGGATGGGTTATCATTTTGTTACGTTATCTAGGCCAAGGTCGGAGATGAAAGTCATTGGTCGAAGGTCAAGGTCACTTGGGCTCAAAATGCTGCAGCGCAACTGCATGATCTAGCGTCTTCACGCTCTAGTTTCTCTGTTGTTGTTTTTTTTCCTTTTCGCTACGGCTTGTTAATTAATTATGGTGGTGAGCGTTTTGGTGTGTTTTTTCTCAAGGGAAATTGCGATTCATTCATCGACAGCATTTTTACGATGTGTTCGTCCGATGTTTGGTGATCATTGGTTTTTATTTCTCCTCTTCTGGTTTTCTAAGCGAAAGAGAGAGGAGAGAAGAGAGATAGAGAGAGAGAGAGAGAGAGAGAGAGAGAGAGAGAGAGAGAGGAGAGAGAGAGAGAGAGAGAGAGAGAGAGAGAGAGACTCGGAGAGAGAGACAGAGAGAGAGACAGAGAGAGAGAGAGAGAGGGAGCGAGAGAGAGAGAGAGAGAGAGAGAGACTCAGAGAGAGAGAGAGAGAGAGAGAGAGAGAGAGAGAGAGACACAGAGAGAGAGAGAGAGAGAGAGAGAGAGAGAGAGAGAGAGAGAGAGAGAGAGAGAGAGAGAGAGAGAGAGAGAGAGACAGAGAGAGAGAGAGAGAGACTCAGAGAGAGAGAGAGACTTTA
>CM065686.1:35185100-35187600 GCA_017654935.2 Phymorhynchus buccinoides
AACTTACGCGTCTAATGTGAACCCGGCCAGAAGGATAAAAGTTTACGTATATAGGGGAAATTCGGACACGTGCGCAAATCTTTTCCCTTCTTTGTTTCACTTATTTATGGATTGCGCACGGGTTTCCCCACGGAATATCCGCTTATGTGCGTACACCTATCCCTAACTCTTCGCAAATGCGCAGACATGTTGAGAACAAATCCATTTTGAGAATGCCACACCGGGACACAAAAAGACCTGAAAAGGGTGGGAAAGTATCAGGTGTTATTAGGTATTATTAGGTTTTATTAGGTATTATTAGGTACTTTATAGTTACAGAGGCGTCTCTGTAAAATTCGGGTTGCTCTCACCTGCAGCCAAAGGCGCCGCGCCACCCTTAAAGACCCCCCACGTCACGTGTCACATTCCCTCTTATGCTAGGACATTTCTTAAGATTTCTTACTAGCTATAAGAGGGGGAAAACGTGAAAACCCGTGATTTTGACACGTGACGTGGTGGATCTTTAAGAAAAAAATTGCATGCGATTTTTGTGACTGATGAGGAAGGAAGGGTGTGTGTGTGTGTGTGTGTGTGTGTGTGTGTGTGTGTGTTAAATTTTGACCAAATGACAACTTCTTCGTTGCCACTGGCTTTAACGTGTGGTACGTGCATGGGCACATGGGACCTCGGTTTATCGTCTCGTCCGAAAGACTCCACGTTCAGACCCGGTAAGGCCTAGTGCAAAGTGAGTGGAAAAATCCCCTGTACCCAGGTTCGAACTCGGGTTTACTTGACACAGCTACCACTGTGCCACTCTACACTCTACACAAGCAGGAAGAGAGGAGGGGAGGGGAGGGGGAGGAGAGAAAGGAAAGAAGGGGGAAAATGATTAACCCTTTCACCGCCAATGTCGCATTTATGCACCACAATGGTTTAACACCCATGTCACTAAAAAGCATCAGATCAGGGCCTGTTATCCAAAGACCCTATTTCCTTAATTTTGGGAGGTAAGGATAGGCCTAATGTTATATATGTCACAGAGGAATTCCCAATATTGCAGTTAGGTTTAATGGTATTTTTTTGCTGAAAACGGCTGGCGGCGAAAGGTTTAATCAGAGGGAGAAAAGGTAATGCGCAATGCAAAATGCGAAACTTTAATTATGTTAGGCCATAGCCCCTCAGAATGGGGGTATACAGAGTACAGTATAATTTCAAAAATTCATCAACATGAAGCATATATAGCAATCATTTCTTCACACAAAACAAAATAATGCTAAATCATAGTACTATTTTTGGAAGAAAAGGTAAAAACAGAGAGAGACACAGAGAGAGAGAGAGACGGAGACAGTCTGACAACAGCAAAAGAGTAATATTGTGTTGCGGAATGTGGTCGGCCTATAATAATCACAATTACTTATGGAGCGACGTAATGTATTTGACATTTTATGTGTGTGTGTGTGTGTGTGTGTGTGTGTGTGTGTGTGTGTGTGTGTGTGTGTGTGTGTGTGTGTGTGTGTGTGTGTGTGTGTGTGTGTGTGTGTGTGTGTGTGTGTGTGTGTGTGAGAGAGAGAGAGAGAGGGTGTGTGTGTGGTGTGTGTGTGTGTGTGTGTGTGTGTGTGTGTGTGTGTGTGTGTATGTGTGTGTGTTGCGTGCGTGTGTGTGTCTGTATGTGTGTGTATATATGTGTGTGTTTGAGTGCGCGCGCGGGTGTGTGTGTGTACGCGCGTGCGTGTGTGTGTGTGTGTGTACGTGCGTATATGTGTGTGTGTGTGTGTGTGTGTCTGTATGTGTGTGTATATATGTGTGCTTGAGTGCGCGCGCGGGGTGTGTGTGTGTGTACGCGCGTACGTGTGTGTATGTGTGTGTGCGTGCGTATATGTGTGTGTGTGTGTGTGTGTGTGTGTGTGTGTGTGTGTGTGTGTGTGTGTGTGTGTGTGTGTGTGTGCGTGTGTGTGTGTGTGTGTGTGCGTGTGTGTGTGTGTGTGCGTGCGTGCGTGCGTGCGTGTGCGTGCGCGCGCGCACGCGCGCGCGTGTGTGTGTGTGTGTGTGCGTGTGCGTGTGCGTGTGTGTGTGTGTCATTTACGTCTATCCACTACATGGACATGACTTTTTGTGTGTGCGTACGTGCATGCGTGTGTGTTTGTGCATGTTAGGGAGAGAAAGAGGGGGTGGGTGGAGAGAACGGTTTGGCTGGAGACAAATACAGACAAAGGGAAAAGAGAGAAAAAGAGAAGGGTGGATGAAAGAGAGAGAGAGAGAGAGAGAGAGAGAGAGAGAGAGAGGAGAGAGAGAGAGAGAGAGAGAGAGAGAGAGAGAGAGAGAGAGAGAGAGAGAGAGAGAGAGAGAGAGAGAGAGAGAGAGAGAGAGAGAGAGAGGAGAACGAAAACGAAAACGAAAACGAAATTTTATTTAACCAGGGAACATGAGATAAGCAAGTTACATGCTTTTTTCCACCCAGCCCTGGGGAAAAATAAAATAAATCAAACAAAAAAGCTAAATAATATATGTACATGCAGAAATG
>CM065686.1:35192600-35197600 GCA_017654935.2 Phymorhynchus buccinoides
CTTGAATTCGTTTGCTTTTAAAAAAAAAATCTTTATTTCTTTCTTTTTGCATATCGCACAGTATTTTACTCTCTCTCTCTCTCTCTCGCTCTCTCTCTCTCTCCTCTCTCTCTCTCTCTCCTCTCCCTCTCTCTCTCTCTCTCCCTCTCTCTCCTCTCTCTCTCCCCTCTCTCTCCTCTCTCTCCCTCTCCTCTCTCTCTCTCTCTCTCCATCCCTCTCTCTCTCTTTTTATCCCCTCTCCCTCCCATCCCTCATCTCCCTCTCCTCCCTCTCCCTCTCCCTCCCTCACTCTCCTCTCCTCTCTCCCCCACTCTTCTCTCTCTCTCTCCCCCTCTCCCTCTCTCCCTCTCCCTCCCCTCTCTCTCCTCTCTCTCCTCTCCTCCCTCTCCCTCTCCCTCTCCCTCTCCCTCTCCCTCTCCCTCTCTCTCTCCTCTCTCTCTCTTCTCTCTCTCTTTCTCTCCTCTCCCCACCTCTCCCCTCCCCCCCTCTCCCTCTCCCTCTCATCTCCTCCCGTCTCCCCTTTCTCCCTCCCTCTCCTCTCCCTCTCCCTCTCCCTCTCTCCTCTCCCTCTCTCATCCTCTCTCTCTCTCCTCTCTCTCGTCCTCTCTCTCTCTCTCTCTCTCTCTCCCATCTCTCTCTCTCTCACTCTCTCTGTCTCTCGCTCTCTCTCTCTCTCTCCGCTCCTCTCACTCTCCATCCATTGTTGTTGTTGTTGCCGCTGCCGTCGTTTTCCGTCCTCCGTCGCCGCTGTTGTTCTCTCCTCCAGCTTCCTTTGTTTCCTCTTCATCTTGTCTTCCGTCTCCCCTCCCCCCCCCCCCCCCCCCCTTTTCCTTTTTCTTCGTAGCTGGCTTTCCCCTCTCCCCCCCCCCCCCCCCCCCTCACTCCCTCCCTCCTCACTCTGTCCCTCCTCTCTCTCCTCTTCCTCTTCCTCTTCCTTTCTCATATTTCTTTTCATTTTCCATCTTTCTTTCTTTCCTGCCTCTTTCCTGCCTCTTTTTTTTTCTTTTGCTTTTGCTTTTTCCTTTCCTCAATCTTATTTTTCTTTTTACTTCTCTTTTCTTTTGTATTTCTGGTTTGCATTTTTTTTTCTTAGTCTTATTTTTAATATTTTTTTTATCGTTTCTCTCTTCTTTTTTTGTATCGTTTTATTTGCCAGTTTTCCTTCTTTTTGTTTAATGATTGATCACGATTGATAATGATGATAATGAGTCCTGATGAAGATGATGCTGTGGTGTCCATTAAGGATTTGAGACACCGTGACAGGGCTGTCCTCCTCCACGCTCCCTATCAAATTTATCCTGGCGTCAACCAGGCCCGGGAGGAACAGACACCTGCAGTGTTGGTCAGGAAATTAGAGCAACACTCTCAAATTCACATCCGTAAAGTGGATGAAGCTCGACTGTGTGGTCCCAGTCTTCCCATTGAGCCCACAGCACACTAACTCTCGGTATGAGCCGGCCTGGGCCGAAAAACCCACAAAGCCGAGGTCGGACGTGCTGGTCGTAACTATATCTTAGCTAGGTGCATAACGGCAGCATGACGCATCTGCGCTCATAATTGACAGGAAACCGTCTGAACGATCGAAGAAGAAGAGCATAATTGTATTGATTTCAAACCACAATTTCTCCTGGTGTTGTGGGTGAATGATATAGGGATGGACTACAACTGGGGGGTTTAATTAACCCTTTCAACGCCAGCCATTCTTCTTCAGCTACAAAATCTCCATTAAGCTTACCTGGGTAGAGAAAAGATGATGTCTGCAATATTGGGGATTCCTCTGTGACATGCATAAAATAGGGCCTATCCTTGCCTCCCAAAATTAAGAAGATAATTGTCATTGGATACCAGACCCTAATTTGATGCCTTTCAGTGACATGGGTGTTAAATCATTGTGGTGCCAAGAGCGACAGTGGTGATGAAAGGGGATTAATGATGTTGGGGAGGGCCGGCGTCAGCGGTTTTTTTAATTTTTACTTTAAATTGCTACATTTTTGCTAAGTTGTTTTGTAATAATGTTGTCTTCTTTTTCTCTCTCTTTTATTCTCAAGATATTTGTAAAGCGCTCTGAGGATGAATTTTCCATCGTAGAGCGCTATGTAAGCTTTATTTATTATTAATGGTCTTAACCCAGTGCAAGCTTTAGGTCTTTCCGTTCTATGTTTTTCTGTAGGCACATGCGCCCTCCTAGTTCTGTCGTGACTATTGCCAGTATTGGCACCTGCGACGTATACTGATCCTGCACAGCTGTTCCACCCCATACAAAATCAAGCTATTTAGTTAAAAGACTGAATTTAGAAATCTTAGATTAAAACTGCACCAAGCTTTTGCTTGTAACAATATTTGGGCTGTATGTTTGTATTTTTAATATATTTCTTCCATCAGATTTATGGTAAAAACTTATTTTGTTGAGCAGTATCATGCAACATATTTAGTAGAAAATGTTCTTGAATAATACACAAACATAAATGAAATTGCCCATGAGTGAACATCTAGCAATATCCACTGAATATAAGTAATTTAGTCACATACTACAACATATTCGTGATTGTAATTTATGAAAAGCAACTTATGGTAAACTAAAGTTGGCTTGAAACAACTTCTGAAAATATAGATAAACTAAATGTTCCTCCCGAAACAGCTGTGCCTGATCCTGATCCTGATCCTGAACTGACCCCGACTGGGCAGCCAGCGGTTATTTCGCTTGTTACTTCCAACCCCGCTCTCCCCTACATTTTATATGGCTCAGTTTCCCCGTGGGGATACCGGGGGTTCTTTTGTATAAATAGTTCCCCCACCTTCTGGAAGCTATGTGCTTGTAAGTTCCTCTAATCTGTCACTCTCTTTGACTCTGCCTTTTCCCTTTGCTTACTGTCATCTACTATCTTTCTGCCTTACCGGGGTCCATTCTCCTGCCATTTTTTCACGAAACACTTTCACAAACATTTCCTCCGGCCGAAGTCGGACTTGCTGGGCCTAACTATTTCTTAGCTAGGCGCATAACGGCAGCTTGACGCATCTGCGCTCATAATTTACAGGAAACTGTCTGAGCGATCGAAGAAGAAGAAGAAGAAGAAGATATGGCTCAGTCATGTTGTGTAATAGAGCAACAACAAAAAGAAAGAAACTAATTCACGTGATACAGCTTGGACAAGAAATATATAGCGCAAAGAAGGAAATTTCTGTTTTCAATGTCACATTTCAAGGTCAAGGTCAGCATGGCAATAATTTATGCTCGGATGTTTTCTACTCTAGGTTATACAGTACCACACACACTCTGAAGCGCTTCTGTCAACTACAAATGTGGAAAATATGGCTTAAAACCCAATTTTTAGATCCCTACCACTTTCAAGGCCTACCGATCTCCCTGGACCTTGACCTTGACGATGATCGGTATGCTATCATCAGAACGGTCGTCATAAGCCAAAGTACATACATGCCAAGTTTGAAGACTCTAAGACCAACGGTGTGGAAGTTATGGCCCCTTAAAGATTGTTCAGTTTTCAAGGTCATACGCCAAGGTCAAGGTTATGACGGCGATAATGTATGCGCGGATGTCTTCCTCTCATGGTGACACACCACCACACAAAATTTGAAGTGATTCTGTCAAGCGGTTCGGGAGATATCCTTGGGACAGACAGAAGAGAGTCAAAAAGAAACATACACGAACGAATTTAGACTCCTTTGCGATCGTAGATCGGCAAAGGACAAGAAAGAAAGAAAGAAAGAAAGAAAGAAAGAAAGAAAGAAAGAAAGAAAGAAAAGAAAGAAAGAAAGAAAAGGTAGGCCCTAATGACATTTACATGAGATTGTAGTGGTGTAATGATGAAGATGCATAGTCGCAAAAACATGTCTTTCGGGTTTACTTGGTGAAAAGATTTTGCTTGCAAGCAATGGTGGAAACAGGCCTGTGTGGAAGTTTGCAAATATCATTCCGAATTCCATACATGTCAGAAGGGGGGAAAATGAGCAAAAACATGATGCGTTTATCATTGCTTGGGGGGGGGGGGGGGGGGGGGGGGGGGGGGGGGGACGGGGGGTGACAGTTCGAAAGAGGAAGTTCGAACGGAATGTAAATCAACACACAAGCATGGTTATGTGTGCTCATCACATGCGCGCGTGCACACACGCACACGCACACGCGCACGCACACACACACACACACACACACACACACACACACGCGCGCGCGCGCGCGCGCGCGCGCGCGCGCGCGCACTTTCCTGGTAAGCATACAGGCCTATCCAAGAATGGTAGGTCTACATTCATGTGGTTGAAATGGGCAAATAACCACCTTGAAATGTGCGCCAAATCCTGAAATGCTGTGGAAAAAATGTTGGTATTTAGAATTTGCACAGTCCTAAAATAATCAAGCGGTTTGTGTCAAATTCCCTGAAAACTGTTAAAAACGTGATTGCACTAGCTGGCTATATATGGCAAACTAGCTCTGAATATGTCCAGTACTAGGTCAAACTGTATGAGGGGGGAGGGGGAGTGTAGCGGGGGTGTCTGTGTGTGCTTGAATGTTGCGTGAATCTGATGTTTTAATATAAATACAGTACATTTTGAATACTGTGGGAAAACTGTGTTATAAATATAGTACATTTCGAACATTCTGGAAAACTGTGTTATAAATACAGTACATTTTGAATACTGTGGATAACTGTGTTATAAATACAGTACATTTTGAATACTGTGGATAACTGTTATAAATACAGTACATTTTGAATACTGTGGATAACTGTTATAAATACAGTGCATTTTGAATACTGTGGATAACTGTTATAAATACAGTGCATTTTGAATACTGTGGATAACTGTGTTATAAATACAGTACATTTTGAATACTGTGGAAAACTGTATTGTAAATACAGTACATTTTGAATACTGTGGATAACTGTGTTATAAATACAGTGCATTTTGAATACTGTGGATAACTGTGTTATAAATACAGTACATTTTGAATACTGTGGAAAACTGTGTTATAAATACAGTGCATTTTG
>CM065686.1:35220100-35225100 GCA_017654935.2 Phymorhynchus buccinoides
TGTTTTTCTAATTTCTTATTTCAAAGACCTGTTCTGTTATTAGCTTTTGTTCTTCGCAAAGAAAATGATGCTTCCCCCATGTCCGAATAGAACTTTGTATTCATAACATTAAAAGTGCCAAAGTCTCTCTCTCTCTCTCTCTCTCTCTCTCTCTCTCTCTCTCTCTCTCTCTCTCTCTCTCTCTCTCTCTCTCTCTCTCTCTCTCTCTCTCTCTCTCCATTCTGATCATCATGACCGTGTGTGTGCGTCTGTCGGGGCGATTGTGCCCAAACCGCTGGCCGTAGACCCCTATAACCTTAATATTCTTGATCAGCATCACACAACCTATTCAAATCTTGAATGTTGAACTTTCAGTTTCAGTGCAATCCTCCTCCAAGGGAGACTCATAAAACCGAATTTTCCTTCTGTGTGCTATATATATTTATTGGCCAAGCTGTATCTCATGAAACAATGGACAGAATGGCTTCAACGTTTGTGGGATGATATGTCAGGGTGTAGGGATGGTCCCGTATGAAGAATCATGAACATGCTGACCTTGGCCTTGAATTGTGACCTTGAAAACCGAAATCTATTCTTGAGGCCATATCTTTCACATCGTTGGATTTGCAAAGTTCAAACTTGGTATGGTGGAGCATTGGCTCGTGGTACTTCTGAATATTGGGTACCAATCAAAGTCATTGACATAGGCCTTTTGGCGTTGGCGTTATACCACTACAACCATATATATTTGTGATCAGCATTAACAGGGAAATGCAGTGGAAGACATTTTGAAGGGGCCAATAGCACAGTGAGAGTGAGAGCTGAGGGGTGGCTCCGTAAACATGGACTACGGTGGGATACATTTTGAGGTGCTATGTATTCTGACAACTGCTATTCTAAAGACCTGTGCTGAGGGATAGCTGCCGCGAAGCGAAGCCAGGGCAGAGTGTAGCATGCGCGGGGTGTTGCTGCTAGTATGAACTTAAAGCTGGACGGCATGCCATTTTGTTCACAAGCTTAGCTTTATGTAGACCAACGAGATTCAATACTATTTTCTTTGTCCACGTTCGCGTTTTATGAATCTTCCTTTTTTATCAATACTAGCGCAACGCCTAGTACTGGCAATGCACCATACTGGTAACACCTAGTAACGGTAACGGCAAGTACTGGTAACGCTGAGTACAGCAAATTTGAAGCGATTCGGTTAAGAAACGGCGGAGTTATAAGGCCCCGTTTCCCGTTGGCGCTGCTCTGAGAGTGACGCGTTCTCCCGATTCTCTTCACATTTGCTGCTAGGCGTTGCCCAGGCCATAGCAAGCCTGACAGCAAATTGGAATCCATTCGGTTAAGAAACGGCGGAGTTATGCGTGAAAAGGTGAAGCGGCGTATAGCGCGCGCGTTTCTGAACCGATTCGCTTCCGGTTTGGCACAACGTTAGTCACCGTCCCCAGTCATCTACCTGCCAAATGCGAAGGCAATCGGCCCAGAAACACCGGAGCTACGGGCGCCGAAAGGCCGTCGGTTGCGCATTTCGCGCATTTGCCGAACCGCGCAAATGACACAGCCGCCTCGGTTGCCGTTGCCATCGCCCCGTTAGGGCTCACAGCAAATTTGAAGCGAATCGGTCGAAAAACGGCGGAGTTATAAGGCCCGTTTCGTGTTTCAGACAGACAGACACACACACACACACACACACACACACACACACACACACACACACACACACGGACAGTTGGCTTTTTACTATATGATGATGAAGTGGTCTATTCTTATGGTCTTGTTTTCCCCCACTGCATGGGGATGTTTGAGCACATGACGGAATAATGTCCTGGTCATGTAGACTAGGCCTATATACCAACCATGCAAGGTCACATCGACATTGTAACTTTACCTTTACACACACACGCGCGCGCGCGCGCGTGCACACGCACAATTAACGCCATGCAAGCCGTTACCAAAAGAGACACCTCGATATCGATTTATCAAAAGGCGATTTGCATAACTTTGGATGAAATAATACGCATGTAAAGTAGACAGTGAAATGTCGACAAGAATAATAATAACGTGGTGGAGGTCGAAAAGACAGATAATGAGGCCTACATCTTGTTATGATGCAGACACCTGATCGAGAGAAAGTCGCTACAGTATAACAGTAGGCCTAACCTTGGTCTTCCTAGCCTATCATTATAGTCTTACTTGTCGCGTGATTTGATCCAGGAAATTTGTCAGCTTGGGGGGTTTTCCCTAACCTATACTGTAAAACTCCACTTCGAAATTGCTACTAAAACCTACTTTCAGTTTGGTTCTCTTTCTAACACAGGGCCTACACACACATAGCCACAGATTGAATATCGTCTCTGGCGTTGGCTTCCAGTAAACACTCGTCCGCGAATATTTCAGCATTGTGCTTTCTTATTGTAAGAGGACGCCTAATAACAATGCCACTCGTAGGCTTACCAACAACTTTGGAGCACCTGTTGAACGCACTCAGGGCTCCCAATCGTCCCGCAAAACAAGGGGTCCCAGGGACTCCTTCGCTTACAGTATAGAGGGTCCTAGAGGTGGGATAGAGGGTCCCAGTGGCATTGCGAATGCTAAAACGATTTTTTTCTAGCGCATCCCTGGGACCCCCTGCACATTCTTTCAGAGTGTCTTTTAGAATTTTAGTGCTTCGTAGACCCCCAAAATGGGGGTCCCTGGGAGCCCTGGCACTGCTGCAACAACTGCGTCTGTCGTCGTACAGAATCGAAGGACAAGGAGCACACACTGTTGTCGTGCTTTCTTTGACACAGTCAGCGATATGTCAGCCTCACACTCTGTTCTCTGGTGAAAACGACCCGATCTCTCTTGTTTCTCCTCTGCAACAGATCCCATGGCTCACAGAGCACGGGAAAGATGCAATGCGAAAAGCAAGTGTTTTCGTCTCCTTTGATCAAATTTATGTATCCCTACACTTCTGTGCTCATTCAAGCCGTTCCACCCATATATTGTAAAAAATATATTTACAATTATTTTATTATTCGTATTTTGTATGTAGAATGTCTACGTCTTGTAAACTTTAAATGCTTGTAAATGAGGTGGAAGGGTATTTTTGTTTTTGCAAATTTGTCTATTATAATTAGTCATGTAATTGGTATGTTGATGGCAGTATAATTTTATTTCAAGTTGCAGTATTGTATTCAAACTTGATTGAGAATGTGAATGTGGTCTCTATGTTTCTTCTTAGAATGTTCATATTGTAACTATTTTACTCTTGTATAATTAATTGTGTGTGAGTGTGTGTGCGCATGCATGTGTGTGTGTGAGTGTGTGTGCGCATGCATGTGTGTGTGTGTGTGTGTGTGTGTGTGTCTGTGTGTGTGTGTGTGTGTGTGTGAGTAAGTAAGTTAGAGAACGTTGCTTGCAAGCATCGTGCTTATTTTACTTTCTAATGATTAATTATTTGTTTGCCTTTAATGTTCTTGTTATCAATGTAAAGCGCACTAGCTCATGTGAGAAAGAGCGCTATATAAATTCCCATTATTATTATTATTATTATTATTATATGGCCGGATCTAATATAAAGCTGTCAAATTGATGAATTTGTTTCAAGGGAAGTAAATCAGTGTGCACACCACTGATCTTCTAAACTCGCTTCGCTCCCTTATTACTACGCGTTTGTGTGGTTTGAAGTGGGGAAGCTAATTGAGAGAGTTTTTCGCTATATATATATCTGATCTACCACTTCCCTATGTCTAAACCTGAAGAAAAAAACCTGTTATCTTCTTTCATTTCTCTTTTTGTTATGTATGTTTTGTTTGTGTGTATGGCTGGATGATGTGTGAGTTTTTTTTAATAATTCAAAATCATTGCGATGCGAATGAGTTAATAAAACAAAACAATACAAAACAAAACGAAACCACTGTGGTGGATATGTAGGCCTACGTCAGCACGTGAAGCACGGTACGACCAGCAGATCTATGCACAACGTGGCAAATCGCCGAACGGCAGACATGTCCGTCACCAACAATGCCACACTTGCGACACCCCGTAGAGTTCACATCCTGACACAAAATCAGTTAACGAGATACAGCTTGAAGAAGAAGCATATAGCGCAAAGAAGGAAATTTCGGTTTTCAAGGTCACACTTCAAGGTCAAGATCAGCATGGTGATCGCTCCTTCTCTAGGGTATACAGTACCACACACAATCTTTCTGTCAAGTACAAATGTGGAAAATATGGCTTAAAACCCAATTTGTAGACCCCTACCACTTTCAAGGCGTACCTATCTCCCGGACCGTGACCTTGACCTTGATCGGTATGCCACTCTCAGAACGGGCATAAGGCAAAGTACCTATATGCCAAATTGGAAGACTGTAACCCTAACGGTGTGGGAGTTATGGCCCCTGAAAGATTTTCGGTTTTCAAGGTCGTACGCCAAGGTCAAGGTTTTCCTCTCATGGTGACACACGAGCACACAAAATTTGACGTGATTCGGTCAACCCGTTCGAAAGATATCCTTGGGACAGACAGAAGGAGAAAAAATGACCCTCCGATTTTCAGGCTAGCGATCTTTTTTACCTTGACCTTGACCTTGATCGGTATGCCATCATCAGAAAGGGCATAAGCCAAACCACCTTCATACCAAGTTTCAACATCCTATGTCTGCCCTATGTCTAAACGGTTTTCAAGGTCGTACGTCAAGGTCAAGGTCACGAAAAATGGTTTGCGCTGTTCCTATTAAGGTGGCACACCTTCACACAAAATTTGACGCGATTCGGTCAAGCGGTTCGGGAGATATCCTTGGGACAGACAGAAGGAAAAAAAAGAAAAAAAACAAGGGCGTCGCTGAGCGGCAGACATGTCCGTCACCAGCAATGCCACGCACTTGCGACACCCCGTAGAGTGTCACATCCTGACACAAAATTGTTCTGTCTTCTAGTTCACGTACAGCTTGAAGAAGAAACATATAGCGCAAAGAAGGAAATTTCGGTTTTCAAGGTCACACTGGTCAAGGTCAGCATGGTGATAATTTATGCTGA
>CM065686.1:35230100-35239356 GCA_017654935.2 Phymorhynchus buccinoides
GTAGAGTGTGTATGTGTTTTTGTTTGTTTGTTTGTTTTTTGTAAGTTTTTTTGTCTACCTGTTCGCAACATTACTCAAAACAGTTATGGAAGGGTTAATGTTGCGTAGGTTTAGAGAATCATTCAAAAAATATTTTTATTTTTTTATTGAACAATTTTTGTCATTATACAAATTACATGACATGCAGGCAAAGCAAACCATAAAAAGATTACTTATTTAAAGTTTCGGAGCTAATGTGGATTCTGCTATTACTTGTAACAATGGGGTTTTTTTTAAACGGTTTTTTTAATATGCGTGTTTGCTCCAATCAGTATGAAAAGATCTAAACGAAAAGTTGTGTACTGATAAGATTTGATGTTGAAGTACAAGTAACTTTTATTAAATGTTCATTGTATTTTTAACATGCGCGGTTTTCAGAGTGTGTTTCAAGAAAACTCCATTTTCTTTACCAGCCAAAAAGATGTCCCTTTGATTGTAATGTTTTATTAGGATTGCCCTCTTATAGAGGAGAATCCTATTGTCCTTGTGCAAATTCTACTCTTTCTTCTTCTTTTTTTTCTATTTCTTTTCCTTTACTATTGTTATAATTGCCTGATCGTTGACACATTATTGTTCCTTGTCAATCCAGGTCTCAATCTTGGAGAACAACTGGAAATCATCGAGAGGTCCAAAACCAACGCCATACACAGACTGCTGCTGGACCGGTACATCCAGATGTTTTCTGACCTTGCCACGGTGAGGTCGCTGGTCGCAGCCTTGGAGTCGATAGGTCCAGAGGGGCAGTACGTCGTGAGGCGGATGGAGCAGAAGAGGCTGATTGTCCCTGTGGAAAGAGCAGGGGCTGAGGCAGACGGGGAAGTCGCGGGGGATGTCTACGACTCTGAGAGAGAAGGTGGCGTGAGTGTGATGTCATCGCGAGGAGCCCCCGTCCCTAGAGGCGCGGTCTATGACAGGCCTGAGAATGTAAGCCGTTCAAATTATACTCTCCCTACTCAGTCCGTGGGACAGAATCATGATACGATGCGGTCGGCTAGGGTTACGATGTCCGGAAATGGACAACTGTCTTCCCAAACGTCTGATCCCCAAGTGACATCAGAACCACCCGAACCAACCAAGTTCCTCGATTCATCATCAGCAACACGTGCAGAAGCGGAAGGACGGACTGATTGGAACGCTTCATCCACAGAGTCCATGCTGGACAACACCAGACAGACGGTGTGCAGTCCTGGCGAAGCGCCACCGAAGGAACAGAAAATTTTGAACTGCCCTCCTAGTCCAAGTTCTTCTGCAGTTACAGCGGACCCCGGTGTGGGGACCAGACGAGCAGAAAGACCAGACAGCCCCATGGAAACAGATTCTGCATTTAGTCCTCAACAAAAACATGTTTTTGAGTGGATTCAGTCATCTCAACTGGCGAAACAAAAACAACTGTCAACTCCACCACAAGACGAAACAAACATGGTTCAGCAACCATGCCCTGATTCGCCATCCCATTCGCGGGTAAACGTGACTGTCAACATAAACAAATTGGACACACTGACTCTAGCTGGACGAAACCTAATGTCGAAAGGTGTGCATGCAAGCGAAATCGGAAGACCTGAAGATCAGGGGCGCCCTTTGGATCCACCTACTCCGGTCACGGAAGAATCTTCGAACAATTCTGAGTACGTGGCACTCTCCATTAGGCCTAATGTTCAACCCGAACCAGAAACGTCCGAAGAAGCAAACAACGAAGGGAGCCTCGAGGAATGCTCGTCCTACTACCCCAGCCCTACCGACTGTAGAGCTCACCAAACTCCCCCCAAGCGTCTGTTTGAAGAAGAAGAAGAAGAAGAAGAGGAGGATGAGGTTGAACCATACACCACTGAAGAACCGCAAGAAGACGATTCCGACGTCGTTGACTTGCGACAAATCGGTGCGAAAGTAACCAGTCAATCAAGTAGCGATGTAGATGGCAGGGTATTGGGACCAGCGGAGGATTTTCAATTCATGGCGACAGAAAACTCCAATTCGATCTTCCCTGACGCAGGTGTTTCCACACCCTGTGAAGAGATGGTGGAAACGGCCCGTAGCAGCTGTTCTGCAGAGCAAGACGCTGCCGTGGCACCACAGCCACAGCAGGACGATGATCCTGTGCTTATTGCCGGAGAGGTGGTGCCCACATCAGCTAAACAGCAGCCCCAGAATGACGGGGTCCTTAGCATTCTGTCTAGGGCCTGGGGGTCCTTCAAAGACACGTACCAGTTGCTTGAATAGCAAAGTGTGTAGGCCTACAGCACAAATACCTTGTTGAATTGTAACTTTCTGTCGGCCTGATTTGAACATTCTCTGCTGGTCCCAATTCGCCGTCATCTGTTTGTCGCAGGTCAACGACGTCAGAATCATTTTCTTGCGGTTCTCCAGTGTTGTACTGTGCACAACACAAATACCTTGATTAACCCTTTCACCGCCAATGTCACATTTATGCACCACAATGGTTTAACACCTATGTCATTAAAATGCATCAAATCAGGGCCTGTTATCTGACGAGCCTATCTTCTTAATTCCTAATGTCATACTTGTCACAGAGGAATTCCCAATATTGAAGATTTTTTTGTTCACTACCCAGTTACGTTTATTGATATTTTGGGGGCGAAAAATGGCTGGCGGCGAAAGGGTTAACAAAGTGTGTTCAACACAAATACATTGAGTAACAAGAAAGTGTGTAGACAAAAACAGTATGTCCAGTCATCGCGTGTACTGGTAATTGTCAGTAAAATACTGGTTGCAAAACCAAAATACTGAGAGAAAATCAATTGACCTGGACTGATAAAGTTTTGCTAGGACTGATAAATCGTTTAACAGAAGCTTTGATATTGTGGTTTTCACTGGGTTTTGTTTCCCTGGGACTGGTTTTGACACCGGGTGTTGGGGAACATTGTCGCTGATGGCACTGGTTTTGAAAATTCCTAGCGCAATGACTGATGTGGCAATTGGAGTTAGGAGGAATAATGACAAGCTCACATGAAATCCATATGCCTTGCGCCCAATAATTGTGGACCATGAGAGGGATGAATAGAACAGATTAAGTGAAGTATATTAGCCCCCCCCCCCCCCCCCCCCCCTAACATAATATGTGTACATGACTTGGTTTGTTGTCCATCTAACGTGCTGCCTTTTGTTACATCACATTTGTTGTACAATCAGCCTTTCCCCCTTTCTTAAATTATCTTGCAGAGTATAGACAGTGCAGTTCTACACTACGCCAGTACTGTTTTTTTCCATTTGAATCATCATCAAGACAGCGAAGTTGATATTTTTATCGTGTTTGTTTGTGGAGACTTTATACATTTATATCACAAACTATCATAATACGTCCTGAAAAGGGCGTTTTGTTGTTGGAAGACAAGTGCCAAGACATGAGTTTTGAGATTAGATTTTGTTTTGTTTTGTGCAATCAGTTTTATTTGAAAAGGGTAATGGCTGTGATGTTTTGAGAGAGAGAGAGAGAGAGAGAGAGAGAGAGAGAGAGAGAGAGAGAGAGAGAGAGAGAGAGAGACAGACAGAGAGAGAGACAGAGAGAGAGAGAGCATTTTCCACTGTATAAACTGGTCAAATAAAAAACAAATATTTGCACTGACTTGTAAATATAATAAGATTGCTAGTTTATTTGATATTTCAAATACCAATATTGTGGAAAGGTTGGTGTTTTTTTCATTTTATGTGATTGTGTTTATATTACATCTGCAAAAAGGCCTTGCTGTTGTGTTATTAAGTAATAACATCGGTTGTTTTTTGTTTGTACCATAGTGTTTGTAACTGTGTATTTCTCAACAATTCAAACTTAGGCTAGGCCTACATTGTTTTTAATAAACACGTGTAACTCTTCACGCTTTTTATAGATGTTTTTTCCCTTAACCTTTTCACCGCCAGCCATTTTTCAGCCCAAAAATACCATTAAACTTGTCTGGGTAGAGAAAATAAACTTAACCTGCAATACTGGGAATTCCTCTGTGACATGTATAACATTAGGCCCACCTTTGCCTCCCAACATTAAGAAAATAGGGTCTTCAGATAACAGGCCCTGATTTGATGCCTTTTAGTGGACATGGGAGTTAAACCATTGAGGCCTATAAATGCGACATTGGCGGTGAAAGGGTTAATTTTGTTTGGTTTCTCGCAGCCTTGTTATAGAAGTGTTCTTACCCTTGATTTAGTTTGATGCAACAACAGTTACCTTATGAGAGAAAGAAGCAATACCAATTGTGTTTCATTACAATGACAATAGCTGTGCTTTAGACTTTTAAAACATAGGCTCTACAATAAGCAAATGTATTATGTTACAGTATATCTTACATTCTCCAAGTCTCGTTCTTTCTGCAATTGTTTCAGTGAATAGGGTTCAGTATACACGACCATTAACTGCCCAAACCCCTTCCCTTCCTTATTGTTTTTTTCCTTACAATACATTGATTATTATCATTGTACATTGATTTTTGTTGTTTTTTTTGTTGTTTTTTTTTTTAAAAAGTTATATCAATTAGCATTTCTCTGTTAATTCCATTTTCCGTTTTTGCCTTTCTTACCAAACATGAATCTATATTTTATGAACATGTTCAGCTAATTATATTTGTTCAATAATTAATTGCATGTCATGGTAAAGGCCATTATCTAATAGGACACCCCACCCCACCCCCACCCCCTATGTAGTACAGGACACCGCGGCATTTGTCACAGTCGTGGTTCATTACGTTTTCCCGTCTTATAGGGGGGGGGGGGGGGGGGGGGGGGGGGGGGGGGGGGGGGGGGGGGGGGGGGGGGTAGGGGGGGTAGGGTTAGGGTTATTATTCCAAAAAGATAATTAGCTGAAAGGGGTAATAAAATACAGCTTCATGCTTGGTAAGAAAGGCAAAAACGGACAAAAATTGAATTAACCGAGAAATGCAGGGGGGCATGTCCTTCGAAGGTTTCAGTATAAAACCTAATCTAGCTATGCGGGGGGAAGCCTTCACTTTGCTTGTTAGCAAATCAAGTTTATCTTGAAGTTGTTGTTTTTCTGAAAAGAAATAAAACGGGCATGTTGTGGTTTGTCAGCCTAGCGTTGTTTGGTTTTGATACGGAGAGAGAGAGAGAGAGAGAGAGAGAGAGAGAGAGAGAGAGAGAGAGAGAGAGAGAGAGAGAGAGAGAGAGAGAGATGATGGTGGTAGACATTTGCACAAGGTGCTAAATATTTCCCTTTTTTTATTCCATGCATGCGAACTAATACGTCTATTCTTTGCGCGCCCAACACACACACTGAGCATACACGCGCGAGCTCGCACGCTCACACATAAACACAAACACTGACCCGTAGGCCTACACACACACTAACTCACAACACACGAAATTGACACACACACACACACACACACACACACGCACACATGCGCGCACGCTCTCTAAGTGCAAGGCTCTGGCTGCGGCGCGCTCTCCAGGTGGGAGCAACCCGAATTGCACAGATATGCCTATGTGACTAGAAAGTACATAATACCTAAGAGAGAGAGAGAGAGAGAGAGAGAGAGAGAGAGAGAGCAAACTCTTTTGTTAAATTCCTGCCAAACAATCTAATAGACATAGAAGAACATAAAGCTAAATATACTTCCTTTGCGGTTTCTTTTTCCCCTCACGTTTTGTCCACCGATATCCGTTGGATGTTGCTGCTCTATCTTTCAAGTTCATTCTCTGTCGTGAGTCTACCCTGGCTTGATTGTTGCGCTGTTTGTTTGGCATGCAGACTCCCAACGCCACCGTAATGGTGTAGGTATATTCAGCAACTTAGGAGCATCTTCTGAAAACAAACAAACAAGCAAACAACAAATATAAAGCACCATAAATATCAAATCAAATTCAAATTTCTTCATTGTCTTCAAATGAAGAAAATGTTTTTCCAGCGTGCACTTAAATCTACTAAAACTGACGAGACATTATAGTATAAACTAAGACATAAAATACACGCATAAAAGCACATGTTATTCACATAGACCAATTAAGTTTGTCACACACACACACACACACACACACACACACACACACACACACACACACACACACACACAAAATAAGTAAACATTAATAATAAAGAACATCATAATGATAACATCACAGCAAACAGTAAAATATAATAAAGTAATACTATTCAGTGCACACACAAGCACGCGCACGAACACACGCACACACACACACACACGCACACGCACACACAGTGAGAACACTTGAAGCAAAGATCACATTTCATGATTTCACGATTTAATGGTGTATTTTTGCTGCCAAGCAGTCACTCTCCAGCAAAACAGTCGTTTTCATTTCGGGGAATCCCCGTTATATGACTAATATATGACTCATGTGACCCGGCTTTCTTTCTTCCCCCAAAAACAACAACACAGCAAGCAAGCAAAATCAACTTGAAGTTCGCACACAAAAAGTGCAGTGCTTGTGAGCTACGATTCTGCTCGACACCTGAGCTATGGCCCCGAAGATACCTCGTACACAGGAGGAATTTCTCCGGGTAAGTGAACTAAACAGCGAAATCTGTTCTATTCTGTTCTGGTTTGAAACGTCCAATGCAATGAAGGTGAGTGTAACGTCCAATTAGGCGTTGCCTCTTATGGACAGCTATAATTAAGTGTGTGTTTTGGAGACTTGGTAAAGGTAAAGATGTGCCCCCCCCCCCCCCCCCCCCCCCCCCCCCCCCCCCCCCCACCTGAATTTCTCGATTAATTGCAATTTTCCGTTTTTGCCTTTCTTACCAAACATAAAGCTGTATTTTATGAACCTTTTTAGCTAATAACCTTTTTGGAATACAGCTTTATGTTTGGTAAGAAAGGCAAAAACGGGAACATGGAATTAACCGAGAAATGCAGGGGGGGTGGCACATCTTGACCTTTTAACTATCAAAATATTAAATGGCACGGACAGTGGACAAGCGGGGATGATAATGATTTGCTGATATGCTGATATGCTCAAACCCAGGACAAGACTGGTGTTTTCCAGTTGAACTCCGAGATGGGGTATTGAGTTTACTTGTTGAAGGATGTTGGCCTCATGATAAAGGCACATTTCTTGCTCTAGACCAGATCGTACGCAAACTTCTTCTATTCCGTGTACTAGTTCGCCCGACCTATTTGCCCTGCAACAGAATGCTGAAGGTTGTTCATATCAACGCACTTTTAGCATACTAGGCCTAATGTTGGAAACAAAAAAGTGGACAAGAAATATGAAAAAGCTAGAATACAAACACAATAGCATTCTACCCTATAGTAGTGGGAATCCTACCCGTTATTGTCATCGTCAATCATCACATCATCATCATCATTAACATCATAACCATCATCATATCGATTATGTATTTAAAGCAGGCCTACAAAGGCCGTTAGGCAGAGTGACAAGTGCATGCAGGTGTTTGTTATAGGTTTTTTTTTTAAACTCGCGATTGTGTGTGTGTGTGTGTGTGTGTGTGTGTGTGTGTAAGCCCAGCCACTCAAATATCGATCGAAGTCTTGCTAGGGTGTCATGCCAAATGATTGATCAATAACAAAATATCTCTCTCTCTCTCTCTCTCTCTCTCTCTCTCTCTCTCTCTCTCTCTGTCTCTGTCTCTCTGATTTTGATTGATTGACTTAATTTAAAGTCTGTTCACAACAATGGTGATATTAGACTTTAAAAAAGAAAAAGAGAAATTAATTAAACCGAGCTGAAAAAAGAGTGCATGGCGCGCGCGCATGTGTGTGTGTGTGTGTGCGTGCGTGTGCGTGCGCACATTTATGTGTGTGTACTTATCAACAATCTCTCTCTCTCTCTCTCTCTCTCTCTCTCTCTCTCTCTCTCTCTCTCTCTCTCTCTCTCTCTCTCTCTCTCTCTCTCTCTCTCTCAGTGTATGTGTGTGGGCGAGTGCGCGCACGCACGCGCGTGCCGTTGTGTGTGTATGTGTGCCAATGTGTGTGTGTGTGTGTGTGTGTGTGTGTGTGTGTGTACGTGTGTGTGCGCGCGCACATGAGAGGAGGGTGTATGTCCCAAACTGAATAATAAGTTTGCGAGTCAATTTTATTTCGGCCTCAATGTTCGACATAGACCTGCACGAGCTATTTTTATCGACACGATTCAGATCAAATGCAGCCGCACGCGAGCTTAACGCATTGAAAAAAATGAACGGTAGGATTAGGTTGTACCACAGAAATGAATCAGAAAATCTGTGGTTGTACTATATTGTATAATCCAGTGTTTTACTACATTGATTTAATAGCTCTATATTCGTTTCCTAGCATTTATCCGATCTAAAATCATCTGTTACTTTTCACTTCTTTTTTCTTCTTGTTTACTTTTTCTCATCTCATGTGGTTTTGTTTATGGCACAGCTTGTTACGCATGCAATGATTTTAATATCTTTGTTGTATGCTCTGTTGTTGAGTTCTCTTTTTATTACCCGGCCAGAGGCGGAGGTATTGCAATCGGTTTGTGTGTCTGTGTGTGTGTCTGTGTGTGTGTCTGTCTGTGTATCGATTATCTTAAAAACTACTGTTTGGATTTTCATTAAAATTGGCAGAGGTGTAGACAGCTTGAAAAGGAAGCTTCCTTTCGTTAATCAACACCGTGCGGCTGACCTTGACCTTGAAGTTTGACCTTGAAAACCGAAATTTCCTTCTTTGGGCTATGTAATTTCCCCCCAGCTTTATTTCGTGAACTAGTGAACAGAATCGCTTCAAATTTTGTGTGGTGGTGTACCAGGGTGCAAGGAAGTTTGTATAAAAGTTCAGCTGTATCTCGTGAACTAGTGAACAGAATCGCTTCAAATTTTTGGGCTATGTATTTTATGCGTTCTGTAAGGGTGGAAAGTGGTGTGTTTATTGGGGGTGGGGGTGGGGGGGAGAGGACATCACTCGGTGCAAGGAAGTTTGCATAAAAGTTCAGCTGTATCTCGTGAACTACTGAACAGAATCGCTTCAAATTTTGGGCTATGTATTTTATGCGTTGTGTAAGGGTGGAAAGTGGTGTGTTTATTGGGGGGTGGGGGTGGGGGTGGGGGGCAGGACATAACTCTGGCCAGGTTAGCATTGTCACAATGCGTTGCTGCCGCCCGGCAAATTGTTGATGAAGGACGCTATATGCAAGATGTGTGTGTGTGTGTGTGTGTGTGTGTGTGTGTGTGTGTGTGTGTGTGTGTGTGTGTGTGTGTGTGTGTGTGTGTGTGTGTGTGTACATCTTTCCACTTTTTACTTTTAACTAGTGCAACGCTGAGTACCAG
>CM065686.1:35244856-35259856 GCA_017654935.2 Phymorhynchus buccinoides
AACACGCTGTGAAAAAACAAACCAAAAAATGACTATCATGTAGCCTACATCCCCCACTCTGTATTATGTTCATTGCATTTAAGGACCGCTCTTGATTTTAAACTATAACTTCTCTGAAGCATCACTTGTAGCGGTGTCATAGCCGATGAGGTTTAACCGAGGCGTGGTTACCGCTACACCTATCTGTATTCATTTTAGCAAATCGGGACTTTACTGGTTTCGTACTGCCTCCGGGCATTGCCTCCAGTATTGTTCCCACCATATTTGTATTTACAAATGTCCCATATGTGTCTGATTCAGACCAAGAGGACGTAAAACTCCATTTTCGTCAAACTATAACTTCTCGACTTTATAATTAGGCTCCTGCGTAGCGTGCGTATGTTACAGATATACACTTGGCGTCATATCTTTTGCTTTATTATTATTATTATTATTATTATTATTATTTATATAGACCTTGAGCCCAGCCAAGAGAGGTAACTCATATAAATCAAACTGCATCAGTGTACGACAGTTTGCTCCCTTGTCGTCCGTCAGATCAAAATTACCAGGAACTTTTAGTAAAAAATATTCTCCACGCCTTCTGGAAGTTCTGTGCAAGCGACTTACTCTAATTCATCTATGCCGCCCCCTTTTTTTAAAATAAATACTACTTTTTGTAAGCATGGTCGTCATCCCTCGGGACGGACGAACGAACAAAATGACTTATTTCCAGGGGCGGACCAAATCATTCGTAAGGGGGAGGGGGGGGGGGGGGTGTACCCGGGGTTCAGGGAGCTGCATAGGTCCTGGGCTAAGGGGTAAGACCCAGGGGGCTTTGCCCCAGGACAATTTTGCAATTTAGTGATTATTGATGCAAAACTCGTCTTTTAAAAAAATAACTTTTCACCCTTGTATAGCATAGCCTACATAGGCTATTGAGGTAGAGGGGAGGCTCCAAACTCAAAACGCTTCTGGGGTTACACCAAGAGCCGCGGGCAGGAAGCTTCAGGAGTCCCTCCTCTCAAGAATAGTGATGGCTTTCTGAAGAGTGACATCAGCAAGTCTGAAAGGCCAGTTCAAGTCAGTGTTTACCACAGAGAACAGAACTAACATGCCCAGAAAAGGCCCAAGTCCGTACCAGCCAATGCAAACCATCACTGTGGATCATAGAGGAGTGACCAAACTGCTAAAGAACCTGAAGACTGAGAAGGCTACAGGACCTGACTCCATACCTGCCTTTATGCTTAAAACAGCAGCGGAAGAAATTACTCCAGTCCTTACAAGGCTTTTCCAGAAGTCGCTTGACACGGGCGAAATCCCAGATGACTGGCGGAATGCATGGATTGTACCCGTCTTCAAGAAAGGGGAGAAACACCTTGCTTCCAATTATCGCCCCGTGTCGCTGACGTCCATCACATGTAAAATGCTGGAACACATCATCCACAGCAGCAGCATGAGGCACTTTGATCGAAACAACATCCTGACTGATTGTCAACATGGCTTTCGACGGAAAAGCTCCTGCGAGACCCAGCTTGTGGCCACGGTTCATGAAATGGCCAGCAGTCTTGCCTCAGGAAAACAAGTTGACGTCATCCTACTTGACTTCAGCAAGGCCTTTGATAAAGTGCCTCATAGGGTTTGTTAGGTGTATGTGTGAGAGAGAAAGAAAGAGAGAGAGAGAGAGAGAGAGAGAGAGAGAGAGAGAGAGAGAGAGAGAGAGAGAGAGAGAGAGAGAGAGAGAGAGAGAGAGAGAGAGAGAGAGAGAGATTAGGAAGAAGAGAGAGAGAAACAGAAGCAAAGATAGAAATAAAGTCAGAAGCAGAAACAAAAAGAGAGAGACAGAGAGAAAAGTGTGTGTCCTACTTTTTCATGGGGGACAATCCGATTTTGTGGTAAAAAGACATACTATTTTTGTTATACCGAAACTCGTCTATTGACACCGGCTTGTATGCAAGGGAGATAACAAAAGATGGCACTCATCGTATTTTCAAATAATTGAAAAGAAAGAACAATTTAAGTTCACACATTATACAACCTCTTATCAAATAAAAAATAAATAAAAAAACACGCGCAAGCACATCAGCGAGTTTTAGAGTTTAGACAATATCAAAGGAAGACATGTGTGTGTCAATTTCAAATAAAGACATATATCGACGTTTACATTCTAATAATTATACTTTCTTCTTCTCTTTTAACGGAAACATAGCAACCGAACGATTCTTATTAGTTTTTATTTACGACCTACCTGACGAAATACAAAGCATCTGCAAGATCGTTTCTCAGATGACACGAAAATATACATCTCGTCCAAAAAATCTAATACATTACAAAATGACATTAATAAACTTATTGACTGGTCTGCAAAGTAGAATCTTTATTTCAATGAAAATAAGTGTATAAGGTCATACATTTGGGCTTGAATATAGTCCTCAAACGGAGTATGAAATATCACATGGTAACGACAGACATGTTTTTTTAATCTTGTACAGAATAAAAGGACCTTGGTGTGATTTTAGATCCAATATTGAAATTTGACAAGCATAGTACTTGTGCGATTAATAAAGCAAATAAAATACTAGATTAATAATGAGGAGTTTTATCAGACTGAATGGGGAGGTGCTTGTAAATCTATTTAACCCTTTCACCGCCAATGTCGCAGTTTATGCACCACAGTGATTTAACACCCATGTCACTAAAAGGCATCAAATGAGGGTAATTATGAAGACCTTATTTTCTTAATTTTGGAAGGTATAAGGATAGGTCTAATGCTATGCATGTCACATAGTGAGTGTACGTGTGTGTGTGTGTGTGGGGGGGGGGGGGGGGGGGTGTGCGTGTGTGCGTGTGTTGGTGGTTTGTGTTTGTGTGCGCACGTCCGTTGTAATAATCCTCAGTCATGTTTGATTATATCTACAGTGCTCAATGTTAATGCTTACATTGTTTCCTGTTCATGTTTGACTTTGCGTGTTGTTGTTTGTATTTGTATCGGTGACAGCATCCAAATTTCCGTTTCTGTTTTTAAAAGGGACAATAAATGTGATTGATTTATTGACTGATTGATTGATTGATTGATTGAGAGGAATTCCCAATGTTGCAGATACAGTTTTTCTCTACCCAGTTAAGTTTAATGGTATTATTTGCTGAAAAATGGCTGGCGGCGAAAGGGTTAGAAGTTTGGTGAGCGGCCAATTGGAATATTGTAACTTAATTTGAAAACCCTTCCTAAAAGACACTCTCAGGTTATTGAACGTTAAAATTCTTTTGTAGATTGGCCTAGGTACAACCCTCCCTATTGTAATAAAATCCAGGGACTACAATGTTAAAAAATTATTATTTATATTTATTAATAAAAACCAATAATGGCCTTATTTATTTTAAAAGAATGTATTTACAAATGTATGGTTTTTATTTACAGTATATATATAGTTTAATGTATATTTACAAGAGTTAAAAATATTTTACATAGGATTTATTAAAACACCAGGGCAGAAAACTCCCAATGATCATCAATTAAAAAAGAGAGCAACCAAACTAGTAAAATCATTAGAGTATAGTGTCAGGTTGCAGAATTTACCATAGCTAAAATCTAGGCGACTACGTGGTGACTTGATAAATGTTTATAAAAAATGTTTTCACAGATTTGACTCTACTGACAAACATTTGTCTCAACTTTGTAACTACTCAAAAACTAGGAATAAGAAATTAAAAATACAACAGAACCAACATAAGAAGGAATTGAACAAAGGGTAATTACTCTCTTTTTCTAATTAACTCCCCTCCACCAAAGTTGATTACGATACCATTCACCTAGCAGTGCGTGGGTCAGAACTTTGGTCTCACTTTGGTTCTGACCCACGCACTGCTAGGTGAATGTTATCGTAATCAACTTTGGTGGAGGGGAGTTAATTAGAAAAAGAGAGTAATTACCCTTTGTTCAATTTCGTCATCTCCTCTCTTGGCCTCACTATTTCATTCTTTAAGAAGGAATTGCTTTGGTGACAAGGTCACTCAATGTTGGAATTCCCTTTCAGCACATCACGTTTGCACCTTAATCAGTTGAACAAAGACCTAAAAGCTTCGACAAGAGAATGGTGGCAGAGTGGTTAAGACGTTCGCCTGCTAAATGTAACGCATGACGGCAGTGTGAGTGACCCGGTATCATGAGAAATAAGTAGTCCTATGAAATATCTACCCTTGCGCATGCGCATTATAACAGAAATTCTAAAGCGTCAGGCAATTTGCCCATTCACATGAGAGGGAAAGAGGGGGGAGGGGGGGGCACAAATAAAATAACAATAATCGAAATCGAATCGAACATGTTTTAGAGAGAGAGAGAGAGAGAGAGGGAGAGAGAGAGAGAGAGAGAGAGAGAGAGAGAGAGAGAGAGAGAGAGAGAGAGAGAGAGAGAGAGAGAGAGAGGTAAATAAGTCATGGCTTAAACAGGAAGTAGGCTAGCGTAAGCTGACGATTGGCTCAATGCGCATGCAAAAAACTAAAATCTCGGAGTGCGCAAGCGCGAAATCGAAATGGGTAGATATATGATGAGGTAGAATATTTTCTTCACACCGGGTTTGAATCCCGGCCTCTCCCTTTCTTTCTGGTTTGAGAAGAAAATCGAACTGAACGTCGAGTCCTTCGGATGGGGACTTAAAGCTAGTCTGACCAGTGCGCTTTACGCACGTAAAACTCCCACGGCAGTTGAAAGTCGGTAAGAGCAGAGATAAATCCCGCTGCCTGGTATGGCCAAATTGATAGCTAGGTTTTCCAAGTGTGCCCCCACCCCCCTTCTCAAAAGTTAGTGCATTTGAAATGCAGAATAGTTTGCTTTGATAAAACATTTCTGTGTCCAATGTCTTTATTTGTGAACCTCAGAAACAAAACCAGTTAAAGTTAACTTTGAGTAATGTTCGTGTTAAAAAAACCACCAAAAAAACCCACAAATTAATTAATTTATTTTTTTGAACACGAACATTACTCAAAGTTAACTTTAACTGGTTTTGTTTCTGAGGTTCACAAATAAAGACATTGGACACAGAAATGTTTTATCAAAGCAAACTATTCTGCATTTTAAATGCACTAACTTTTCAGTCCTTCAGAGTAGGGGTACGGAGCTGGCTGTTCACTGAGATTTTTCTTTCATACTATTTTTATCCTTAATTTGGATATCATCTCAGTAGTTAGCCCTCCCTAGTCATGTCTATTAGGTTTTGAAATTAAAATTTCAGAACATTATTATTTTGTTCATTTTACATAAGATTTTCATAAGGTTTTTACTATTTCTGGTTTAACTTTGTGCTGGTTTGCTTTTATTGTGGATTTTCGATTTGATGCAAAGAGGACACCATTCTCTTGTAGAATGTATTTTTTGCTCAGGTTGGCATCCACTGGACAGTCAAATTGCAGGCCAATCATGCAAACTGATGAGATCTTCTCAAGATCGAAACAGCTGTCTTTGCATAAGGCATTGTCCCTCCCCCATTGGGAGAAAAAGTAAATCAGCACAATTTATATAATTTAATTTTTTTTTTTTTTGGAACACGAACATTACTCAAAGTTAACTTTAACTGGTTTTGTTTCTGAGGTTTACAAATAAAGACATTGGACACAGAAATGTATTTGTATATATGTATATATGTATTTGAGCGTATAGATGTTTGTTTATGAGAGAGAGAGAGAGAGAGAGAGAGAGAGAGAGAGAGAGAGAGAGAGAGAGAGAGAGAGAGAGAGAGAGAGAGAGTGTATACGAGTACTCCGGTGTGTGCGTGCATGAACTTATTAATGTCTTTGTTGTTGTTTGTTTTGGTTTGGTTCTCATGTTTATTTCCTTCTTTAACTGTTGTGTTATAGATGGCTTGATGTAAAAAAGCAAACCATTATTGCTTATTCAATTTTCCATCTGAAAATTAAAAAAATGACTTTGACTTTGAATTTGACACACACACACACACACACACACACACACACACACACACACACACACGCACGCACACACACACACACACACACACACACACACACACACACACACACACACACACACACTCTTCCTCTCACCCTGTTTTAGCGCCTGAATGTCTGTGAATGTCTTTGTTCGCCATCTTCATTGCTACCACCAGAAACATCTTTAATTTTATTATAAAATAAACAAAAATAATCTCTTTTCTTCTGGCGCGGTGCAGGTATCCGTACAGAATGGGCTTGCAGACCAACAAAGTGTTCACTAAAGTAAAAAACAACACGCTGGACCCTGACATCAAGCTTCTGCCAGCTTACCTGAAGGACGAGGGTTACCACACCCACATGGTGGGCAAGTGGCATCTCGGACACTGCAATGCAAACGCCACGCCCATTTACAAAGGGTGAGAGTTAGTTAAGGCTGGCTGTCTGTCTGTCTGTCGGTCTACCTGTCTGTCTGGCTCTCGATCTGATTGTCGTTCTGGTTGTCTGTCTGGCTGTCTGACGGCAGGTTTGCTTGTTTGAAATACCTTCATGTCTGCCTATGTGTCACTGTACGTACCTGTGTGTGTGTGAAACTCCTCTTTCTCTCCATCTCATTCTTTCTTAAATAGTCTATGGGTGTATGGACAGTTGATGGACAGTTCTTCGTGTTGCATGCCAGGAAACCACGAAAGCCCTTCAAAGATCTGCTGAAGCACCAACTCAACACTTGGTTTTCCTGATACAGATTGGGACAGCACAGGGACAGGTGAAGAGTATCAACAAGCGAGGCGCTGAGGCTTTCCTGATACAGATTGGGACAGCACAGGGACAGGTGAAGAGCATCAACAAGCGAGGCGCTGAGGCTTTCCTGATGCAGATTGGGACAGCATAAGGACAAGTGAAGAGCATCAACAAGCGAGGCACTGAGGCCTTCAAGGCTACCAGGCCAGGAGTGAAGCCGCAGAGGACAAGCGGGGCAGAAGACAAACTTCAACCACACAGATCCCATCCCGCCTCCCTCCATCTTCCTCCCTCTCCCTCCCCTTCTCGACCCAGAATTTGCCATGCCCGTTATGTCAGAAAATGTGCCAGTCCAGGATCGGACTCTTTAGCAATCAGAGGGCAAGCCGCCAGAGACCTAATCCCACTGACCATCGGATCTGAAGAACCAGTTAGCAGCAGGAGCAGTCTGAGTCGATTCCTTTTTCTTTTAGGGTTTCCTTTCTTCTGGCGGAAGTTTGCACTGCCTTGCTAAAGATTTGTACTTTTCTTCTGCGTCTTTTGTTCAGGTTTGACACACATTTCGGGTCTTGGGGCAACACCGACAACCACTTCGATATGACGTACAACCATTTGTTTGACTGGAACTGGCAGAACGAGCCGTACTGGGATGCTCAGGGCACATTCTCTGCCCACCTCATCACCAACCACACCCAGCACATGCTGCGGAAGCACTTCACCAACGACTCTACAAAGGACGAGCCCATCTTCATGTACGTGGCCCATCTGGTTCCCCACAAACCCGCCATGGTAAGACAGTGCCGGCCTGTCTGTCTGTTTGTGTTTGTTTTCCTGTTTGTCAGTCACAAACCGCTACCGTTCCGTGTTAAGGAAACACGTTACCATTGGTTCCACAAAAGATGAGCCCATCTTCTTGTAGGCCCTACATGGCCCGTAGGTTTCTCCGCAACTATATCATGGTAAGAATACAAAGGTAGAGAACTCTCCTTAAATTAATTGCCCCCCCCCCCCCCATCAAATTTGTTACGACACCCTTCACTATCTTGTGTATCTGTCTTTCTGTTTGTCTCCCTCTTTGTATTTTTCACCAGTGATTCCATTAAAGGCCTGCCGGTGTTCATGCGTTGCCCATACATCGCCCAAAGTATTGCCCACTCACTTACTTTATCCCTGCGAAGGAGGTACTATTTGTGGCTCACTCGTGTTGACGAAGTTAACACGAAGTGAGTCTATAGTATGATAGTTGTTCGTGTGTGTGTGTGTGTGTGTGTGTGTGTGTGTGTGTGTGTGTGTGTGTGTGTGTGTGTGTGTGTGTGTGTGTATGTGTGTGTGTGTGTGTGTTGCGTCCATGGTCTAATCTCCAAACTTTAACGTTGGCATTTTCTCGGGAAATAGAAGGCATACATTGTTCAAACTTTGCACACATATAGATGTCTATGCAAGCTTTCAAACAATAATGATTTGAATAATTAAAACACTTAAAACAACACTGTAAACAGATAACAAACAGATAACATTTTAGATTAGTGGGTTAGAGAGTATTCAACAGGCACCATGAATTAAAGAAACTCATCAACACTGAAAGCCTCATTGGTAAAGTGTCTGTCTGGCATGACAATGGTTCTGGGTCCGATTCTAGACACTGGCACTTTTTTCTTCTTTTTTATATTTTATTAGTTGTATCCATTAACGATAGTTTTAATTGAAATTAAAATTGTATTGGCAATCTTGTACTTTAGACCCCCCCCCCCTCCTCAATCTTTGTTGTTGTCCCACATGTTCCTGTTCGAGTGAGCCTTGAAGGCTTTGCCTCTTGTTTTATTTTTCTGGGTCGGCGTTATTTCGCCTGTTTGTCTAAACGGTGATAAGTTCGCTTTGACTCAAATATACCCCCCCCCCAAAAAAAAAAAAGACGAAAAAAAAGACGGTATGCTTAGTTTTAATCTTTTGGCTGTCGTTGGCATATTGGAATAGGTTTGTATACGCATTAGTTTTCAAAGAAGAACTTGTTGTTACACATCGATCCACGAATCCTTGTATCAGCAAACACGTGTGGTTTCCACCCTCACGTAACCAGGCTCCGGAGAAGTACATCAGCGGCACGGCGTGCAACGACATTCCCGAATACGCCATAGACTTACAGGGCAACAGCGTGACCAACCACCGTCGCCCTTACTGCGGCATGGTGGCCGCCATGGACGAAGGCATCGGCAACATCACCGACACCCTGAGAGAACTGGGCGTCCTCGATGACTTCATCATCATCGTCACCAGCGACAACGGAGGGGCCATCGATGCCGGGGCCAGCAACCACCCGCTGCGAGGAAACAAACAGACCGTGTACGAGGTGAGACTACGTTTTTTCCGGGGAAGCAAAAAATAATCTAAAGGCAGCGATTTAATGCTCCAAAAAATAGATGATTTTGACAAAAAAACAGATGCTTGTGGCAAAAGAAAAGACCATCTAACCCTAACCCTATCCCTAACCCTAACCCTATCCCTAACCACGGAAAGAACCAAGAAATAGAGCAGGAGGGTGTAAATCTACATTTTTGCCGATAAATCGATGTACAAAGCCATGCACTTATACTCTTTCTTTGCTGGAACCATTCCTTTTTTTGGTTGATAAATTTTAAGTCAAAACCTGAAGGTCTGTGTACGTACGCGTTTTCACCAGATATTTCTATTTCCCCCGTGGCAACACAGTTAGACCTACAGGTGTCCGTAGACCCCCCTTACCCCGGCGGGGGGGGGATTGGTCACTATGTTTTTTTCTGAAAGCTTGGTCAATATGCTTTTCAATTTTACTTGTTTGCCAAAAATAAAAATAGGGCTCCACTATGTTACATGCGCATATATAAACATACATATAATTCAATTTTAAAGAAAGAGGGAAAGGGGTAGGGGTAATTTAATGCACAGAAACAATTTAATTTACACAATAAAATAAAAATTCATTCTGTTTTCAGATACACAAGTGTCGGAAATGTGACAGGCAATCCTCTGAGCTTTACCAACTGTAATTTTTAACTACTTCTGGTCCGTTTTGTCTTTGCCATAGGGCAAAATCAGCAACAAATGCATAAGAAAATACACAGCTGCATCTTTGAAGTTAGAAAGAAGCAATTACTTTGCTGTTTTGGCTTATGCATATACTGTTTGAAATCTTTAACATCTGTATGTCATGTTTATCATCCGCGAAGCAACGCTGGTTATGTTTTCACTGCTGTCCGTCTGTTTGTTTCTGGCTGACTGGATGGCTGACTATGTATGTATACATACATGTTAACATAATAACGTTTGAACCGATGGACCAAGGGTGCTAATATTTTGCAAACGCACAGATACTTATGATATCTAGGTCCAGTAAGAAAACGAAGGTCATTGGTCAAAGTTCAAGGTCATTGGAGCACATAATGCGCCATTGTGTAGGCTTTTTTGAATGGTAACACGATAACGTTTGAACGGAGTGACCTAGAATGCTCACATTTTGCATGCCCCTAGGTAGTTAGAATACATAGACCATGTTTGTAAATGAAGGTCATTGGTCAAAGGTCAAGGTCACTGGACCATAACAGTTTTCACATTGGAGGCTTTTTTGCATGGTAACACAATAACGTTTGAATGGAGGGACCTAAGACGCTTGAATGTTGCATGCCCCTAGGTAGTTAGAATATATAGGCCATGTTTGTAAATGAAGGTCATTGGTCAAAGGTCAAGGTCACTGAACCATCAAATGTGCCCTATTGGAGGCGTTTTTGTATGGTAACACAATAACGTTTGAACGGAGGGACCTAAGACGCATGAATGTTGCATGCCCATAAGTGGGTAGGACATCTAGGCCAAGTTAGTAAATGAAGGTCATTGGTCAAAGGTCAAGGTTACTGTAGCACAATGTCTTTCCTGCCGCGCGATATGGAAAATGTACCGCATGGTGAAAATGTGGCATGCGTAGATAATGTGTTTTGCGGCTGGTCATCTAGTCTCTTAACGCTCTAGTTGTACTTGAATCGTGTACTTCTTGTTTGAACATCCTGTTGTGGACTTAGCTCTTAGGCCTACTTGCCATTTGACTGATGAAGCCAAGATAATGTTATGTTTTTTGGGGTACAATGTGTCAGTCATTCTATTTAAAAAGGAACATTAAATTTAAATTGAATTAACATTTTTAATTTCATTATTTTGCTACTACTTGTGTTGAAAGTAGCAAATATGATTTGAATGTACAATTAACGGCTTTAACCACCAAAAACGGACACTTTCTTAAAGCTGGGTGTTTCATTTCTAATATAACTAGACATACATTTTAATACCACCTAAACCCAAGCATTCATTAAATGCTCCAGGAAGTGTGTTTAAAAAAGTAACACTACAGAACAATAAGTAAACAGTTAGTGCATACAGCTTGATTTTATACATTGAACGGACATTCTTTTTAATTTTTGTTAATGTAATAGGCCTATATACCTGAAAGTGTGTCAATGGAATAGCTTTTGATATGTTCTATCTTAGATTTATTTTGCCTATGTTTAACTAAACGCTGACACAATGCAAGCCCCTGAAAAGGTAAACCCCTATTTATCAATTTTCGTTTTGTTAAGGTTTTAAAACTATATAAAGTATTGTAGAGGCTGTCATCAAGTTCAACAGAAGTGTAAGAGTAATATCCGAGGAGCATGCAATCTATGATTTTGAAGCCTGCTATCATGTATTTTCAGTCTGTTTCCCCCAAGTGAGCCAGAATGGCCCTCAGGAGAAGGAGACAAGAAGAGGAACAGAACTAATTTATTGTTCAATAATGAGAAGAACTTTTAAACATAAACATGTGGCAAACCACCGCAAAGTCTGTCAATTAGGTGTTGTCCACAATTTATTCAGCTACTTGGCTCTGGAGCCTATTACTCCGTATAATACATGTCAAGAATAATTATTCACACAATTTTAGAGGCATCCATTTCTGATAAGGGTGTCACTGGCAGAAAAGAATGCAAAAAAAACCCAACACAGAAATGAAAGAAATATAATAAGATGCAATATCCAGCAAAATCCATTTCAGTTTCATTTGTTAACAACATAGCCAGCAATAATGTTATTGTAGACTCACGGAATCTGTCACTCCATACATTAATGCAGTAAGAATAACTATTTATAAAAGCGTATCATCCACATAAACTTTTATGTTAGAATTTAAAAAAGCAAGAACGGAAAATCTAAAATGCTCGGGTAAAAAACCTATTTCAATTACATGTTCCTAACAACATGACCGTCCAATTGCAGTACATTTGACCCCAGACACTTGTCCCCCATTTCCCACGGACATAAACACACCCCCCGTACATTCTTATCATGCCAAATTTCATACTTGTTATATGAAAATGCAATACACTCTAGAATGTTTTGTTGAATTAAATGTTCTGCAACCAAAATGTCTTTGGCTCTGAAGGGGTTAAAGGCTGGATTGAAAATATCCCTATGTCAGAAATGGATAAAGACACCATAAGAAACCACCATGCGAAATGTTATGCTTGTTACATGAAAATGCCGAAAACTAGAATTTAAGAAAAATTAAATAACTGTTTGTGATCAAAATGCCCTTGGCACTGAAGGGGTTAAAGGCTGAATTGCAAATGTCCCTACAACATAAATTGATAAACACATCATAATAAACTAGTATGCCAAATTCCATGCTTATTACATGAAAATACTTTAAAAAAAAAAATGTATAACTGTCCTAGAGCAAAATGCCCTTGGCACTGAAATGGTTAAAGGCTGAATTGAAAATGTCATTACGTCAGAAATTGACATGCACATCATAAGAAACTAACATGCCAAATTTGAAGCTTGTTGTATGAAAATGTACAATACTAGACTTTTTTGTTGAATTAAAAGTTCCGCAATCAAAATGCATTTAGTACTGAAGGGGTTAATGTCTGAATTGAAAATATCCCTATGTCAAAAATGGATAAAAACAGCATGAAAAACAATATTGCCAAACGTTATAATTGCTTACGTGAAAATGGCCAGCAATACAATTTTTTTAAAATTAAATAACTATTTGCAATCAAAATGCCCTTGGTACTGAAGGGGTTAAAGGCTAAATAGAAAATGTCCCTACGTCAGAAATTGATAAACAAGCCATAAGAAAAGACTATAATTCCAAATTTTATGTTTATTGTATGAAAATACCCATCACTAGAATATCTTTTTAAATTATAACTGTCCGTGATCAAAATGCCCTTTGCACTGAATGGGTTAAAGGCTGCATTGAAAATGTCCCTACATCAGAAATTGGTAAACACACCCTAAAAAAGACTATCATGCCAAATTTCATGCTTGTTTCATGAAAATGCATACCACTAGAATTTAAAAAAAATTATAACTGTCCGCGATCAAAATGCCCTTGGCACTGAATGGGTTAAAGGCTGCAATGAAAATGTCCCTACATCAGAAATTGGTAAACACACCATACTGAAACTATTTTGCCAAATTGCACGCTTGTTTCATGAAAATGCATACCACTAGAATTTGTTTTAATTATTTATTACTGTCTATGATAAAGTACCCTTGGCACTGAATGGGTTAAAGGCTGAATAGCAAATGTCCTTACATCAGAAATTGATAAACTCACCATGAGAAACCATCATGCCAAATTTCGTGCCTGTTGCATGAATATTCACAATTCCGCTACATACATCTGAAATACAGAGGCCAAAGAAGGAAATCTCGATTTAAGGATACCTGTCTCTATAATTAAGTCTTTCTAAGTATTTAGGAAAACAAAGACCTCTATTTGGTGTCTGTTGATGAATTTGTTCGTCTTCTGTAGAACACAGGTGAAAAAAACGGAAATGAAAAGGAATTTGGAGTTTTTACAGGTATCTAACTAACCCTACCCTCAAAATGAAAATACAGACGCCAAAGAAGGGAAAATAGGCCAGAAAACCCCTTCTAGACGTGTGTAGCCATAATTTTAAAAAGGTCAAACAACCGGCTTTCGATTTGTATCATAAAAACGCTTCAGCAAATCATAGAATGGCTTTTTTTTAGTCATCGAAACATTTTAATTTTGTTTTCAAATTTGGGTTTTCGTCCAATAGATTTTTTAATTCATTAATGCTAGGTGCATTCTTTATGTTAATTGGTAGATCATTCCACATATGAGCAACGCGGTTAGTAAAAAAACAACTGTTTGCGGGTATTGGATCTGTTAAGAAACAATTTACAATTACTATTTCATATTTTATCTACTGCACATTTTATGAAAAAGTCATTGAAATTCATATCATCAAGATTATGCATAATTTTATAAACTTGGAATATGATCTCCTCTTATAAGCCTTATTCCTTTTAAAGATGGTAATTTTAGAAAGTTTAAACATTCCTCATAAGACATATTTTTTTTACATGTTTTAACTAATTTTGTGGCTCTTCTCTGAACTTTTTCAATTGCTATTGATTGTCTTTTTAGGTTAGGATGCCATATGCAGTTGCCATATTGTAAGTGAATAAGTGAAAATGTACGCAGACCTTAACCAACCTAAGCTTTCCTAGTAGTGATAGAATATAAATATAAAATGAATGAGAAAAATAGGTCGTACGTTACACCATATAACTACGAACTGAATGCGTGATTACAAGGACCATCCCTCTCCCTATCTTGATAGGGGTTTACTGTGAAACGAAAGCAACAACAAAGCAACAGCGTGAGGGCTGTAGGTAATTATCTAATGTATATAGGTTGTAGACCTTACGCAGTTCAGAGGAGGAGGCTCCCTGCGTTGGATGACGCACGAGGCACTAACTTGGAATTGGTTACTAAAAAAAATTGCGAAGCGGTCAAAGTACAATTGGTGAGAAGAAAAAGAGTTAGTCACACACAAACAATACAAGAATTGCATGAGGCCGTCAAAGTGGAATTGATAAAAGAAAAACACGAATCAGTCTGAATGGGATTGCTTTTTTTTAGGCAGAGGCTGGGGGTACGGGCCCGTATCTCCAATTATCCAGGCTACGTATACGGCGCTCAATCACCGGACCCATACATTGTGCGCAAATGTCTTCACAAAACTAATAACATTAACTCGGACATGTTCCTAACCCTATTTCTCACCAAGATGCGTAAAATATACGAAATAAGAAAATGCATTAATTTGTTGACGACAAATTCGACTAGGAAGAGTTACTAATCCCTGAACATGGTCTGAGTGTTGGGGGGGTGTAGTTTAAAATAAAGCATGAGGCAGCCAAATCGCACGCAAAAAAAAAAGGATGGTGCGCCTCTGGCTGCGACGCTCTCCAGGTGGGAGCAACCCGAATTTCACAGAGACACCTCTGTGA
>CM065686.1:35272356-35282356 GCA_017654935.2 Phymorhynchus buccinoides
TTTAACTTCTCATGCCAGTAAAATATTAGAGAAAATTATACAGAAAAGATTGTTCTATCACTGCGAAAAATATAATATTATTCCTACATGTCAAGCTGGGTTTAGAAAAGGACGTTGCACAATAGATAACCTAGTTAAGCTTACAACTCAAATTAAAAAACAGTTCTCCAAAAGAAAAAGTACACTTGCTACATTCTTTGATGTACGGAAAGCTTATGATAGTGTTTGGCATGCAAGACTGTTATATAAATTGAAAAAAATCGGAATAACAGATTTGACTTATCAGTACGTCAAAAATATACTTTCAGATAGGTCAATACGAGTAAGATTGGGGAATGTTTACTCTTCAGCTAAAACAGTTGACATAGGCATTCCACAAGGATCTGTAATAGCACCACTGCTATTTAATATATTAATTCATGATCTACCAAATTGTCTATCGAAGACAACAAATGCTGTGCAATACGCAGATGATATAGCTATTTGGGTCAACACATCTTTAAGAAAACATACTAACAAAAAATCAGTGAATCATGTTCAGAACATATACCAAAGAGAACTTGATAATTTAAATCAATATATGAAAGAAAATGGATTGATGTTATCAAAAGAAAAAACTTATCTTATGCTTTTCAATAATGGTGAAAATCCTAAAACTCTACCTCAGTTAGTATTGGATGGAAACATTCTTGCTTATAAGCATTCAGTTAAATTTTTAGGTGTATATTTGACATCAAAATTAAATTGGACAGTTCATATTGAGTATTTGATTTCAAAAGCGAGAAAAAGACTTAATTTTCTGAAAATTATAAACAAACAATCATGGAGTCAAAATACCAAAACATTACTACATCTTGCAAATTCTTTAGTTCGATCAGTACTATCCTATGGGCAAGAGGTTTATTTCAGTGCATCAAACACTCTTTTAAATAAGTTACAAAGCATAGACAGTAAAGCTATTAAACTAGCACTTGGTATTCCTATGCACTCTAACACTCTTAGAACATATACAGAGAGCAATATAATGTCATTAGCTGAATATAGAAAGTTATCTGCCTTAAAAATATATAGTAAGAGGTCTCTCTATTGACAACAATATAAAGGAGGGAATATTTACAGACTCAGAGACAGATTATCCAAAGCGAGCAAAAAATATAACGTTTCTTCAGCCAATCAAGAATTTCACTGAAGACGTTATAAGTAGAAGTAAGGTAGATATCCACAATATCTCAGCCATGCCTATTATACCACTAATGCCACCATGGGAACAAAGAAAGGCAAAATTTGATATAGAATATACCAGTTACAACAAAGATGAAGAAGTTAATCAATTAGTTTCTGACGTTCGACTTCATTTAGATTCAAAATATTCAAATCATCTAAAAATTTACACTGATGGTTCAGTCTTAGAAACGTCAGACAGTGGAGCAGGTTTTGTTATTCCATCACTTAGAATAGAAAAGTCATACTATTTAGGCAAAGGCATTTCAATCTTTACTTCTGAATTATATGCAATAATGCGAGCTTTAGAATTTGTTTATGATCTACCATATTCAATTTATAACATTTTAGTTTGTGTGGATTCAAAATCAGTTTTACAAACTCTAAACCAAAGTAACAGTAAAACTCGTAACGACATTGTCTTTGAAATTAAACAGTTGATTCATTGTATTGTTGCAAAAGGTATTGGTATTGATTTTTGCTGGGTGCCATCTCATTGTGGACTCTTTTGGAATGAAGTTGCTGATAGAGCTGCCAAACGAGGGGCTTTTAATAACTCTAACTTGGTTTCTAATGAGAAACTGCCATTATCAACACATGAAATCTACTGTTTATTGGAAAAAGCTACTTACATCAACTCATCTGACTTTAGATCTAACATTTTTATGCACAGTAGATCGATAGTTAGTTTAGTGTATAAGATACGACTCAATTCATGGAAAACTAAATACTTGGAAACTAACTGTCTTTGTAGTGATAAATTATCAATTCATCACTTACTATTAGAATGCCCAGTATTGATCTCTAAATATCGAATGATCAATATGGACTTTTTTCGTAAGTATGATAATACCAAGGATATTTTAAATGACGCAGAAATTGACATTACTGTAATTGCAAAAGCAATGCTGTCCTCAACTATTGGAAGACTACTGTAGAGGTTTTCTTTCCTTTTTTTTTTTTTATTTTTTTTTAATATGTAGTTCTTATACATGTTATTTTACCTTTTTGCTTTTTTTGTTTTTTTGGTGCATGCTGTCTAAAATCACGATCTATGTGAAAAGACATTAAATTAAAGATTCATTCATTGACCGACTCTCTTCAAATTTTGTGTGGTGGTGTGTCATATTTTCCACATTTGTACTTGTGGTTTTTTTTCTCTTCTGTCTGTCCCAAGGATATCTCCCGAACCGCTTGACCGAATCGCTTCAACTTTTGTGTGGTGGTGTCTCACCATGAGAGGAAGGCATCCGCGCATACATTATTGGTGTCGTGACCTTGACCTTGGCGTACGACCTTGAAAACCGAAAATCTTTAAGGGGCCATAACTTCCACACCGTTGGTCTTAGAGTCTTCAAATTTGGCATGCAGGTTCTTTGGCTTATGACCATTCTGATGTTGGCATACCGATCAAGGTCAGGGAGATCGGTAGGCCTTGAAAGTGGTAGGGGTCTAAAAATTGTGTTTTAAGCCATATTGTCCACATTTCTACTTGACAGAAGTGCTTCAGATTGTGTGTGGTATTGTATAAACTAGAGTAGAAAACGTCCGAGCATAAATTATCGCCATACTGATCTTGACCTTGAAGTGTGACCTTGAAAACCGAAGTTTCCTTCAGATTGTGTGTGTGGTACTGTAGAACCTAGAGTAGACAACATCCGAGCATAAAGTATCGCCATGCTGACCTTGACCTTCAAGTGTGACCTTGCTTTTTTTCTCTGTCTGTCTGTCCCAAGGATATCTCCCGAACCGCTTGACCGAATCGCTTCAACTTTTATGTGGTGGTGTGTCACCATGCGAGAAAGGCATCCGCGTAAAACGTTTCGACGTCCTGACCTTGACTTTGGCGTACGACCTTGAAAACCGAAAATCTTTAAGGGGCCATACTCCCACACCGTTGGTCTTAGAGTCTTCAAATTTGGCATGCAGGTACTTTGGCCTATGCCTGTTCTGATGATGGCATACCGATCAAGGTAAGGTCAAGGTCCGGGAGATCGGAAGGCCTTGAAAGTGGTAGGGGTCTAAAAAATGGGTTTTAAGCCATATTTTCCACATTTGTACTTCGCAGAAGTGCTTCAGATTGTGTGTGGTATTGTATAACCTAGAGTAGAAAACATCCGAGCATAAATTATCGCCATACTGATCTTGACCTTGAAGTGTGACCTTGAAAACCGAAGTTTCCTTCAGATTGTGTGTGTGGTACTGTAGAACCTAGAGTAGACAACATCCGAGCATGAAGTATCGCCATGCTGACCTTGACCTTCAAGTGTGACCTTGCTTTTTTTCTCTGTCTGTCTGTCCCAAGGATATCTCCCGAACCGCTTGACCGAATCGCTTCAACTTTTATGTGGTGGTGTGTCACCATGCGAGAAAGGCATCCGCGTAAAACGTTTCGACGTCCTGACCTTGACTTTGGCGTACGACCTTGAAAACCGAAAATCTTTAAGGGGCCATACTCCCACACCGTTGGTCTTAGAGTCTTCAAATTTGGCATGCAGGTACTTTGGCCTATGCCTGTTCTGATGATGGCATACCGATCAAGGTCAAGGTCAAGGTCCGGGAGATCAGAAGGCCTTGAAAGTGGTAGGGGTCTAAAAAATGGGTTTTAAGCCATATTTTCCACATTTGTACTTCACAGAAGTGCTTCAGATTGTGTGTGGTATTGTATAACCTAGAGTAGAAAACATCCGAGCATAAATTATCGCCATACTGACCTTGACCTTGAAGTGTGACCTTGAAAACCGAAATTTCCTTCTTTGCGCTATATATTCCGTCTTCAAGCTGTATCTCGTGAACTAGAAGACAGAATCCCTTCCAATTTTGTGTCAAGATGTGACACTAAGAGTATAACACAGTCGGACATAGATTATCCCTCGGAAATGCAATTTCGCCGAGCGGCAGACATGCTTCCGTATTTCTTCACCCTTCTATATCTCGTGAAACACTGTATAGAATCACTCCCAATTTTGTGGGGTGATGGTCTAGGTGCATCACCCAAAGGTCACAAGGAGGACGGGGACCGAAGATGTGAGGGGGAAGGGAGGTACAGGGCGGGGCATGTACAGGGCATAACCGGCAAAGGACATATCTGCCGCTCAGCGATGCCCTTGTAATTTTTTCTGTCTGTCTGTCTGTCTGTCCCAAGGATATCTCCCGAACCGCTTCAAATTTTGTGTGGTGGTGTGTCACCATGAGAGGAAGGCATCCGTGCAAAACAATTGCCGTCGTGACCTTGACCTTGGCGTATGACCATTAAAAACGAAAAATCTGTAAGGGGCCATAACTTCCACACCGTTGGTCTTAGAGACTTCAAGTTTGGCATCTAAGTACTTTGGCTTATGGCCGTTCTGATGATGGCATACCGATCAAGGTCAACGTCAAGGTCCTGGAGATCGGTAGGCCTTGAAAGTGGTAGGGGTCTAAAAATTGGGTTTTAAGCCATATTTTTCACATTTGTACTTCACAGAAGCGCTTCAGATTGTGCATGGCACTGTATACCCTAGAGTAGAAAACATCCGAGCATAAATTATTGCCATACTGATCTTGACCTTGAAGTGTGAGCTTGAAAACCGAAATTTCCTTCTTTGCGCTGTATACTTCTTGTCCAAGCTGTATCTTGTGAACTAGAAGACAGAATCCCTTCCAATTTTGTGTGAGGATGTGACACTAAGAGTATAACACATTCGTATGTAAATTATCCCTCGGAAATGCAATTTCGCCGAGCGGCAGACATGTTTTCGTTTTTCTTCACCCTCCTATATCTCGTGAAATACTGTATAGAATCACTCCAAATTTTGTGCGGGTGTATAAAAAGAAGAGTAGAAGACATTGCAGTACAAATTATGCCACGTGGGGTTTTAATGTCGCCGAGCGGCAGACATGTCTTCGAGTTAAGGGTGTACACCCCATTAAGGGTGTACACCCCACTAATTAAGGGTGTACATCCCATCCTGGTAAAGGAGGGGGTCTGATACTAAAAGTAAAAGACATCCTAGCACAAAATGTGCCACGTGGGGCTTAAATGTCGCCGAGCGGCAGACATGTCTCAGTGTCAATGGTTTGCACCCCACCAATTAAGGGTGTGCATCCCAGAAAACGATTTGCACCCAGTCAAGGGTGTGTAGGTGCATCACCCAAAGGTCACAAGGAGGACGGGGACCTAAGATGTGATGGGGAAGGGACGTACAGGGCGGGGCATGTACAGGGCGTAACCGGCAAAGGACATATCTGCCGCTCGGCGATGCCCTTGTTAGAGTTCAGTTAGTTGCCCTGAATGCTGGCAGAAGGGTTAAATGAATAAATCCGAAATATTGCAAAATAAAAATGTGAAAAGTGTTTCTGTTCCTTTTTGCTGGTGGTATTGCTATTTTGGCCGAAATGTTAATTAAGATTATCACAATTGTGTAGGCCTGAGTAATAATATGTGCTGAGTGTGTGTGTGGGGGGGGGGGAGGGGGGAGGGGGCAGAGGGTAGGGGGGAGGGGGGGTACAGGGGAGGGGGGAGGGGGGAGGGGGTAGAGGGTAGGGGGGTTTAAGGGTTCGTGTTTCCGTATGCGTGTGTCTGAGTGTGTGTGTTTGTGTGATTGTGTGCGTGTATTTGTATTTGTTAGTGCGCGCGCGCGCGCGTGCGTGCGTGCGCGTGTGTGTGTGTGTGTGTGTGTAATTGTGTGTTGGTGTTTATGTATGCTTGTGTTTGTGAGTGTGTATCTGTCTGAGTGCGTATTTGTGTGATTGTGTGTGTGTAATTGTGTGTGTAATGTGTGTGTGTGTGTGTGTGTGTGTGTGTGTGTGTGTGTGTGTGTGTGTGTGTGTGTGTGTGTGTGTGTGTGTGTGTGTGTGTGTGTGTTTGTGCTTCTGTGTGTTTGTGCCTCTGTGCTTCTGTATGTGTGTGTGTGTGTGTGTGTGTCATGAATGCTTTTTGACATGCATAACAGAAAGAGACAAACATACACACGCATACACACACACACACATACACACACGCACGCACACACACATACACACACACCTTTCCTGGGCGGCATTTGGCTAGGATCAGCTCCAGCGGCTCTGGCCAGCGTGGGCAGCCAGTCGGTCATATGCATCGCACCATGGTATTCACCTGTCGTATGGTTCTCCTTCAAAAACTTGGGAGCTCGCAGTAAACATCGCACCCGCGTTCCTCCCTGAAGCCAGTCACACACACACACACACACACACATAGACACAGACACCAACAAATAGAGAGAGAAACACACACACACACACACACGCGCGCACCCCCCCCCACACACACACACACACACACACACACACACACACACACACACACACTCACACACACGCGCAAAGACACAGGCACACACATAAATATGCATAAACGTGTGCGTACACAACTATTTTGCTTGCACATTTACACGTAATAGTGTGTCTAAAAAATGTCACCCACAAAGTACAATGGTTTTTTTTAACAAGGTCTCATTAGGATTAGGTGGGGTGAGGGTGATATAGAGAAGATTTAATGCATAAAAAGGTTACAACACTGGTTTTTCCCCAACATACCTCTTTAGGGTGCTCCAAAAAATAATTATTTCTGTATACCAACAGTCCGTGTTCGCTTCTATAGAGACGAAAGTTTTGTACTCACTTGTTGAATATTTCTACCACCTCCCGTGGTCTTCTTCAGCAGTCTGAGGCTTAGGTGTAGTTGACAGTTGGATTTGGTGGAGGTGAGTAGAGAAAAATCAGAAAACAACCCTCATCAAGAAAATGAAACACCTAAACGGAAATCTAGGCGCTTCAAACGTCGAACCACACGTGGCAATGAAACTGGTTCAACACGCAATGAGGACAAACAGCCAGATAACAGTGTAGTCAATCTATCTGACGTTCCTTTGACAGAGGCACAACTTGAGGTCTTGTCGTTGGGATCCAAGTTCTGCCCGACCCCACACACTGGACAAACAGCAGCTGTCCATGGATGTTGAGGAGGGGTGCAGGAGAGTACGCTTGAAGGAATTCTTCTACGATGAGGACGAAGACGGTGTGACCAGTGACGCCCCTCCCCCCAGGTTCTACAAACAAACAGGGTGGTGCCCCCCGTCTGGGCGTGACAAAACACTAGACAGCTACTGCAACATCCTACAGGATCAGGTCAACATGATTGCAAACTTCAAAACCCCAAGGGACAATATGACACGTGAGGAGAGACAAGCTGTAAAAGAACTGAAAGAAATGGTCCACACCCGGAAAATACGTATTTCTCAAGCGGATAAGGGAGGCAAAATTATTGTGCAAAATCTAGAAAACTATGTTGTGGAAGCAAACCGCCAACTAAACAACCAAAACCACTATGTAAAATTACTCAACGACCCTACACGGGAAATCGCCAAGAAGTCTGATGAAATCATAAAGAAACTACATGACAAGGGATTCATCAGCAAAACAACGCTTAAATGGGCAGTGACAGAGCCAAACAAGCTCAAGTGCCACCGCTTCTACACACTGCCCAAAATCCACAAGGATCCAGTCAACCCTCCAGGAAGACCGATCGTCTCAGGGATCAATGGTCCCACATAAAAGATCTCCAAGTTGGTGGGCAGTTGGCTTCAACCATTCGTCACCCGCCTTCCCAGCTACATCCAGGACTCCACCCACATGCTCCCATCCTTCAGCAGTGGAACCTGGAGTATGGCCCCTTTGACCAGGACACGAGGCTGGTGACGATCGACGTTGTTGGGCTGTACACCAACATTCCTCATGAGGACATCAAGACTGCGCTGCACCACTTCCTGAACTATCACGCCATGGACGAGGTGCCTCTGGCGGCTGATGTTGTGCTCATGGCAGACCATGTCCTGAAGAACAACGTCTTCCGTTTCAACGACGCGATCTACAAGCAGATCTTTGGGACTGCCATGGGCACACCACTAGCCCCAGCGGTTGCCAACCTCTTCATGGCGTGGCTTGAGGAACAACTCCTTGCCTCCAGTCCTGTTCCGTCTCAGAAGACTTCTGGAGGCGGTTCATTGACGATATTTTTCTCCTATGGAGAAAGTCAGAAGAGGACTTGCTGAGGTTCATGGACCATCTGAACTCATTTCACAGAACAATCAAATTCACACACCACTCATCCCCATGCAGTGTGCCCTTTCTTGACATCACAATTTCGCTGGTGGGTGGTTTCCTGCAGACTGACCTCTACACCAAGCCGACTGATGCACACTGTTTCCTGAACCCACGGTCATGCCATCCTAGCCACGTGTGCAGGGGCATTCCATACAGCCAGTTCTTGAGGCTCAGGAGACTGTGCTCAGACGACTTGGTGTTTGAGAGAAGGATACAGGAAATGACTGGCCACTTCAGGGCTAGGGGCTACAGAGAGTCCATATTGCGAAAAGCTGAACAGAAAGTCAGAGGTATATCAAGGCAAGAAGCACTACAGTACAGGCCAAAAGAACTGTCCTGCGAGCGCCCACCTCTGATCGTGACACACAATCCAGCCAATCCTCCACTGCGCTCCTGGACTCAAGAGCTCCACCAGACCATGGTTGCCAACAGTAGCAGGATGAGGAAGGCCGTTCCCCTTCCTCCTCTAGTGGCAGAAAGAAACTGCTACTCCTTGAGGTCGGTACTCATGCCCACTCCTCTGCCTGCTGCTGTTGATGACCATCCAGGAGTGTACAAATGCGGAAAACAGAAGTGTGTCGTGTGTCGGGTGCATGTGGTGGAATCTTCGACGTTCAGATCGTCCAGAACTGCGGAGGTGTTCAGTCTCAGGAGTAGGGTGTCATGCGAGTCCAGTAACGTCGTCTACCTACTCTACTGCAACATGTGCCCCAATACTCAGTATGTAGGAGAAACACAAAACAGCCTCAAAACCAGATTCTACCTGCACAGATCAAACATCAACAAAAACAGAGGAACACACATCACAACCCACTTCAACAGTCCACATCATTCCCTTGCAAACATCAGATGCATGCCTGTCGAAGAGGTCCACTGCAACACAAAACAAAAAAGACTCCAACGTGAGACGTTCTGGATCTCAAAAATCCAGACGCTCTACCCACTGGGACTGAATGCCTTGCCATGATGCGACGATCTGTGCGTCCTTGACTGCGCTATGAGCGCCTTACTCCCCACATTTGGACAATCTGCACGCTCGCGCGCGTTCGTGCATATATATATATATATATATATATATATATATATATATATATATATATATACATATATATATATGTGTGTGTGTGTGTGTGTGTGTGTGTGTGTGTGTGTGTGTGTGTGTGTGTGTGTGTGTGTGTGCTTGTGCGTGTGTGTGAGTATGTGTGTGTGCGTGTGTGTGGGTGCGCGCGTGCGTTCGCGAATGTGTGGGTATTTATTGTGTGCATTGATTTGTGTGTATGTGTGTGTGCACACGTGCGTTTGTGTGTACGCACATGCTAGTATGTGAGTGTGTGTATGTGTGTATGTATGTGTGTGTGTATGTGGAGAGGTATAGGTTATTAATAACATAAAATCGTGATATTGACTTTTCATTCATAAATTATCTGTCTGTCATTCATTAGCCACACATTCAAAAAAGTAAGCTCTATGCCACCTATGACGTCCTTTTACATAGCATACGTCAGTTTTATTTTTTCATTATAGATTTTGTCATTGCTGTTCTTTAACATCATCGATTGCGTCTTTTCATACACCTAGTAACCATTCTCTTTTGATGTATTAACCTGGTCGACTCAATGGCTGAGGAAGGCTTTCAGTTTTATTAACTAGTAAAATAAAGCCGAAAATTTCT
>CM065686.1:35287356-35304138 GCA_017654935.2 Phymorhynchus buccinoides
TGAAACTACGAAATGAACTATCTAACCAACTAAATTTATTAGATTTAATCATGACACCTGAAGATTTAATTCAATTTGAATCAGCTACTGAATGTTGGATTTGCAAAAAAGGGTTTATGGAAATCCCCCGACTGTCCAGACAACCATAAAGTACGAGACCATGATCACATTAGTGGAAAATTCAGAGGAGCAGCACACAACTCCTGTAATCTCCAGTTAAAGTTTGAACCAAGGAATTGGAAACTGCCTATATTCTTTCATAATCTACGTGGCTACGATTCCCACTTAATCCTTCAAGCAGTTACTGATGAATTTAGAACCGTCAGTTGTATAGCTCAGTCTTCAGAAAAGTACATGACATTTACATTAGGTCAATTATCTTTTTATGATTCACTACAACATATGATGGGCTCGTTAGAATCTTTAGGTCAGTCACTATCCAAATGTTCTATAACAGAAAAATACTTTGATCCGGCACTTGTTCGAAAAGGAGTATACCCTTATGAGTACATGAGTAGTTGGGAGCGGTTCGATGAAGTTGAATTACCGCCTAAAGGTGCATTCTACTCTAGTTTAAAAGGAAAAGATATAAGTGACTCTGACTACAACCATGCTCAGTCAGCGTGGATTAAGTTAAAATGCCAGACCATGGGAGACTACCACGACGCCTACTTGATGGCTGACGTTTGTTTGCTTGCAGATGTATTCGAGAACTACAGAAAAACGTGTATGAAACATTACAGTCTAGACCCTGCTAATTATATCACTGCTCCTGGTATGAGTTGGGATGCTTTCTTAAGATTTACCAAAATACAGATTGATTTACTCTCCGACCTACCAACTCTCCAGATGATTGAAGACGGACTACGCGGAGGAATCTCTATGGCTTCACACGGTTACTGCAAGGCCAACAACAAGTACTTAGACGACTACGACTCGACTAAGCCATCAAATTATATCATGTACTTGGACGCTAACAATCTCTATGGTTGGGCAATGTGCCAGTCACTTCCATTACGTAATTTTAAAATGTTAACATCGCCTTTTGATTTTAATATCAAGAACTTTGTAGAGTGGCTTTTAAAATTACCAGATTCTTACGAAACAGGATTTATTTTAGAAGTCGACTTAGACTACCCGGATGAACTCCATGACCAACACAACGACTACCCGCTAGCTGTAGAAAGACTTCAGGTGGGATCAGAGTTACCAAAACTTGTTCCTAATCTGCAAAAAAAAAAAAAATACGTCTGCCATTATAGACTCCTACAATTCTACTTACGTCACGGATTAAAACTAACAGCAGTTCATAGAATCATTTCGTTTAGTCAGAGGAAGTTTATGGAACCGTATATAATGAAGAACACTAATCTCAGAACTCAAGCTACTGACGCCTCAGAAAAAGACTTCTTCAAGCTAATGAACAACAGTTGTTTTGGAAAGACAATGGAAAACCCGCACAAACGCAAAGACGTCAGATTAGTAACACAAGAAAACAAAGCAATCAAATTAACTTCAAAACCTAATTATTAAGACTTCAAAAAATTCCATGACAACCTTTACGGTATCATGATGAAAAAACTTAAAGTAAAACTAGATAAACCAGTCTTCATTGGGTTTGCTGTTCTTGAACTCTCTAAACTATTGATGCTGGAATTTTTATACGACTACTTTAAACCACTCTACCCAGGATCTAAAGTACTCTACACAGACACGGACTCATTTATTCTAGACATTCCGACTGAAGACTTCTACAAAGATTTAGAGACAGATTTAGCAAAAGGTTCAGAGTCGTGGTATGATACATCTGACTACTCAATTAAATCTCCATTACATTCATCCACAAATAAAAAGGTAATCGGCAAGATGAAGGATGAACTGAATGGAACTATAATCAAAGAGTACGTTGGGTCTGAGAGCAAAGATGTATTCAATTGCCAGTCAAACTAGTGTTATTAAAAAAGCAAAAGGAATTTCTAGACCTGTTGTTCAAATCTCCATGACACACGATAACTATAAAGAAGCATTGTTTGATACCAAGACGTTTTATCATGACAACATAAAAATACAATCTAAGTTACACGAAATAAACACAACAGTTGTAAATAAAAAATCACTTGACTCAAACAATACAAAGCGAGTGTTTAAATCACCTGAGTTTTCGTATGCAGTTGGACACTGGAGAACTAAGTGTCATAGTCAGTAGACTTTCGAAACTTAGAATCATACGTTATTGAATAAACACCTTTAGGAGTTCTTATTGTTATTTCCCTAGAACAGATTTTAATGTGTCGTTTATTTTTTTTTCGCATTCTTTTTTGATCGCTTCTATGTCTTGCGGTTGAGAAAAGTTCATTCTTGACTTTTTTTGTAGTTCGAACTTTTGCATTTTGTAGTCGTTGTAGTCTGCTTGGAGTCGATTGAACTCCTCATCCGTAATTTGAGAGTCCTGCAAGGCTTTACTAATTATCAATCGGAATGAACTAAGTTTTGCCATTATTAATTGAACCATGGCTGTATGCTTTTGAAGTTTGACTTTTATTTTTTTGTTGAAAGCGGACGTTGTCATTGAAAGCAACCCGAGCGTCAACGACACACAACCCAACGGCAAAGCTACTACTGTTCCAACACCAGTCGCTAACAAACCAACAGAGCTTCCCGCAGTTAAAGCGCTTAGACTCCCAAAACCTGTATTTAAGTATGTTGCTGTATTAAACAAACAAGAGTACCTTCGCTTAGCTCTGTTGTAATTAGTGAAGTCTTTTTCCAATTCTCTTTGTATTTCTGTAATTGAATTCAATCTGAACGTTTCGATAGACGTTTTGACAGGATCCTTTTCTTCATTAGGCTCAGTATCTTCTTTCGGCAGTATTGGATATTTTGTAACGGGCATCTTTTTATGCTAAATAAAAAAATGATATTTAATTTACCCCGCTATCATTTTAAGAAGATCTTCAGACAAAATGCTTTCAGTGTAATAAAAACCAATGAGATCTAAATTAGTAAGGTTGATGAAAGTTAATTCTTTGAGATTTTTTGGATTAACGTTTAATATAACTTTATCACTGGACGACACCACCTTAATTTCTTCGCCACTGTTTTGAATAACGATAACACACCTTAGTGATTCCACTTCCAAGTTTTGCCAAGAAATAAGAATCCCATTCATCAGGACGTCACTAACTCCTACAGGTGGTCCTGAATCATCTTTCCTAACTGAAAGTTCAAATATCATAGTAAATTCGTCTGCTAAAATAAAATTAGGAATGAACTCTAATTGCGTAGATGAATCTTTTACCACTGTCTTTTTTCTATGAAGTAAATACTGTCTCTTTTTAAAAGGTTTGATTGCTATTTCTCTTCTGCTGTTGTTTTGAGGAATCAGACTGATATGCAATGGACCTGAGTTAAACGATTTGCGAAAGTGTTTGTTATTGTCAAAGAATGTAAACGGGCTTATGAATTCAAACTTAATTTCCCAATCAATGAATGGAATTAAATGCCATTTGTTGTCCTTTTTCTTAACAACTTTATATTCAAACTGGCCTACATTATCAGCTACTACATTGCGCAATTGCTCTAGTTTAGGATGTTTTTTATCACTTATTTCTGCTCGTTTATAATAACCGTCACTCGTATACTCAAATCCGTACTGTGCTCCTATCTCCCCGTTTAAATCAAAGTCTTCTGTGTCAGCTAAATCCTTCAGTTCTAAAGTTGTGCATCTAACAGGATCAATCATAACCGGTTGATCTGGTCCACGCGACATTATCGTTTTTTATCAAATTATTTTATTTCTAACAAAACATTTAAACTATCACACCGAACTTCTTTTCCATTTTTGTCAGTTATTCTTATCTTTAGTGAATGATGAACCCCACAACTTAATTCTTTAAACTGTAATGTGGGAAACGTAATAATTTCGTAATCGCAGTATGCCGCTTTCGCCGTTGGAAGAACTCTTAACACATTAGACGGCTGGTTATTGAATAAGTTGTTATCCGTACTCAAGATATCTAAATGAAAGTATAATAAAGAATGTATTCCAAGATTAAGTGAGTTTTCTCCTTCAAAGATATTGTTACTTTCTGTGGCTAAAAAGTCGAATATACCCGCGTTGGTAGTTCTAAACCCTAACATTTTTGCTAGTTCTCCTGCGAAGCTGTAACTTGCTCCTCCTTGCTCTTTGATTATTAACGTTACTTTCAAATTTCCCTCATTAAGTTTTAAAGTAATGCCAAAATCGCTTAACATTTCTTTTAATGTACAAAAACCGTAATAACCGTCAGGTATAGTTAGTTTAGTCATCCCTTCACTGTTAGCCTTACTTATCCAATTGTTATTTAAGGATTCGCTTATGTTAATCCATTTGACTTTGTAATAAATTTCATGGAGCGCAACGTTAAGAGAACCGTTACTGTTTTCAATGGGGCGTTGTAATGTTATTGACCCGTCTTGATCAGTTATATAAATAAACATTTTTATTTCAGATTTAAAAAAAAATGAACGCTTTTAAATATAACAAAGACGCTAAATACGCAATCGGATCGTATAACCTTAAAACTATATATGTTAACAATTTAGTTGTTGCGGTGGGGGATGACACCTTTCAAGTTAAAGTTAGTAATCCGTTAGATCAATATTTAAACCCGCCCATCAAAAAAGACAACATCGCTAATGCATGGTTTAGTCATCCAATGCAGTTTTATCAAAACCAGTTAAACTTTGCTGTGTTTTGTGCAACAACAGGGTGTGGTGTTTCATTCGCCGATCATTTAAATCACCCTGGAGTCATGGTAAAAACAGTTTACAGATTTCATTTCTATTACACAATCAGACGTATTTTGTCTGAGCTGCAGGCACCATTACCGAATGATTCCACTTTCAATCCAGTCAACAACAGAATTAACATGAAGGCATTTGAGCGGATTTGTAATGAGTATAATATTGATTTTCATGTAAACTTTAGACGACACTTTAGACAGAAGTTAGATTTTAATTATGGATTGGGTTCACTTTATTGGAAAAAACACAAAGAATGTGAATACAGTTGGAGTCCTCCTTACACATCCTTTTCTTTGGGTTCACTCCATCATTTAGAATCTGTAGAACAACAAAAAAAATATAAAAACGCTTGGACTACTTTTATTCTTGATACTTCTAAAGGATTGACAAAGGCTGGGATAGAACGAATCAATGATTCTATTCGTACTTACGTGTGGTGTTTGCTAGGATCGCAAGCGCAAGTTAAATCTGAAATCATGAATCCTTCTACTGGAATTGATGCGCAAAAACAGTATTTAGCCAATTTAGAAGATGCGATCAATTCTGCAGTCGATCTTTCAACAAGTATTAAAAAATATCAGGACGTTTTGAGATTTGCAAGATCGAAAGTAGACTTTGCTGTCGGTAGTGGATTATACATGCTGCCCTCTGATCTCAGGCTTCAAATAGGAGTAATTGAAAACTATAACAACGAAATCCTTATAGCTGGAGACGACCAAGCAATCGGTAGAAACAATGATCTAAATTCTGAAGTTGCTGCTCCATCAAGCCAAACAATTCCAATAAAATCTATGACAGCGAACTTACCAACTTTAATAAAACCAACGTCAACAAATAAACCAACGACTGATAATCATGAAAACGAAAAGACAGCACTAGTTCTTTTTTTAACTGCGGCTGGTCTAGTTTATTTTTATTTTACTGAAAAGTAATCCGATAATTAGAACTAATAACATCCATAAATGTTCTGCCATAAAACCGACTACTTTGCTTGCTGTAGAAAAAAGCCAACTGATTATTCCACCTAATATTCCTGGTATAGCGTCTAGAGCTTTTATTCCTAATTTTGTTAATAGATTCTTTAAATGATCCAGTTTTTTTTTAATCCAATTCTTATCGCTTGATGGTGGAGATGGTGGCGGTGTTCCTGCTCCTGCTCCTGATCCAGTTAAAGCAAACACTAAAGTAGAGATTGCAAAACCTAAAGCTGTTAAAACACTAGCAATCGTAACACCTTGCTCTTTAAATAAAGTTTTTATTCTTTCTGCTAACGTTGTATCTTCGTGTAAAATTCTTTGGATGGTTTCTTTTATTCTGCTGACTTGTGTTCGTAATTGTTCACGGTTAGTTGACAGTACTTCTAGTCTTGCTGCTCTCTCTAGTTGAAGATCATCCAGTCTATTTTGGATTCTATCTTTTATGTCTTGTCCAAGGTTACCGTCATCAGCTTCAACCAACTTTTCTTTTTCTCTGTCAATGTGAGCGTCAAGTTCGCTTAGCTTTGCTGTATTATTTGTTAACTCACCTCTAATAGATTTTAATGATTCGTTGAGAGCCATTATATCTCTCATAGGTAATGGTGGGTCATTCAATGTTTTTAAATGGGTTTCCTCATCATCTAAAGTTATAAAACTAGTTTCCATGTTTATTATCTGGTCGGCAGTTGCACTTAAGTCTATAAGAGGAATCGATTGAAGTTGGGAATCAGTAGGTAGTTCTTGTAGCGCGTTTTGAAGTTTAGAAACAGCTTCTGTTCTTCGGTCTGCTTCAATATCAAATCGTCTTTGTTCGCTAACACTGAGCTTGCTACGAACAGTACTCTTTTTTAAAAACTTAAAGGGGTCTGGTTTAGTCGTAAGTCGGACTAGTTCACCATTATCTTTTTTCAGATATAAATGCTCATCTTGTAATTCAAAGTCACCGGCAACAATAACATCAGGTGGTTCTTGTCCTATACTTTCATAAAAAGAACCTACTCTATTTTCCATTAGTTCTCGTCTTAAAGATGATCGTTGACGAGACGAAGTAGCTTCACTCATGTCGTCTGGAGCATCAAAAACATCATAATCTTGTTCGTCTTCTATCCTCGCCATGATTTAATTTTAATTATGTTTTTATTTTTTAAACAAAATAAAAAGATAATGTCACAATCATACGGAGCAATTCTTGATCCATACAGACGGTTAAAAGAACCACTCGGTGTTAAAGGAACCAGGCAGAGTATTGTGATAAGTAATAATCCTTCAACTATCGATCAAAGACAAATATTATCAGTAAGATTTCCTAGTCTGGGGAGTAATGAAGTCATCGTACCAGGCACTGCACGTCTTGCATTTAAAATAGAACTGGAGTCAGAGACGGATCCGAACAGAACTCTAGTTGGTAATCTTGGTAGAGCGATCGTTAGTAAGATTACTATTAAACTTGAAGGGAGAGAGGTAATGTCATTAGATAATGCAGATGTATTTTGGTGTTATAGCGATTTATGGTTGTCAAGAAATGAAAGAGTAGATAGGATTTATCAGGGAATTCAGGGAGACAACGGTATTAAACATAGAATAGATGCTGAAGACAAAAAAGACAATAATAGAGATGCGATGGTTGCTCAAGTTTATGGTAATCGATTTTATATTCCTCTTGACTTTGAACTATTGGACACTCACTCTCCGTATTATCAGGGAGCTTTACAAGATAGGCTTATGTATGAATTTACTTTTAATGATTACAACCGTGTTATTAGATCAACAGCAGATTCTGATGCGAAATATAGTATATCAGACATCACATTAGAGTTTGACATCGTTCGTCATCAAGAACTAGCTCGGTTGATTTCGCAACAATACCAGTCAAGATTTGCAATATACTACAACAGAATTTTAAATCATAGTAAGCTAACCAAAAAGACAACAGACACAATCTGGAATATCGATTTGAATACATCGGCAAGGTCTTTGAAGGGGATTTTGCTGCTGTTTGAAGAACCAAAAAAACCCTTTAACAGATTAAGCGAGAAGTTTTATAATCCTAAAATAACTAAACTAACATGCACGATTGAAGGACAACCGAATCAATTGTATGCTAGTGGTCTTTTACCTTATCAACACTTTGATGAAATTCGAAAGTTGTTTGGTGGAGGGACTGCAAAGAGATCCATCTGCTGATTTATTTTGCAAAGACCTCCATCTTCATGATGTCAGACTAGAAGATTATTTATCTTCGAAGTATGCTTTGTGGTTAGATCTTAGAACAACTGATGATAACAAACTACATGGTAGCGGAAGAACAGTTGGTGATGGGTCAGGAGGAATAAACATTCAAATCCATAAAGAAGCAGCAGAAGTAGATGAGCAAATATATGTTTATGTATATTTACTATGCGATGCTCAGCTGAACATTGAGAATAACAGATTAAAAGATATTGTGTATTAAAACAATGGACTTGAACAGTTTAAAACAGATTAAAAGATATTGTGTATTAAAACAATGGACTTGAGCAGTTTAAATTTCCTTACCAAAGAAGCTCATTGTGGCTTATTTTGCGGGATGACTGGGTGTGGAAAAACAATATTTATGTTAGATTTAATACAAACGGTTTATCGTTATCATTTTGAACATATAGTAATTTTTTGTACTACTTTAGAATTCAACAAATCATACAAAGAAAGAAAGTTCGTTTGGACAGATGACGAAATCTATTTGGTTGATCCAAGTAATAAACTAAGCGAATGTTTGGAACATTTTTATTATCTGTTTAAAGGAATGTCAACATTATTTATTATTGATGATTGCTCAGCTGAAAAAGACATTGTTAAGAAAATAAATAGTTTAGCCAAGTTAGCTTTCAGCGGTAGACATGCAGGAATTAGTGTTTGGATTTTAACGCAAAAGTATAATTCTGTTTTAAAGGACTTTAGAGAACAGTTAAAGACGGTTGTTTTGTTTTTTACTAAAGATAAAAATAGTTTTGATGAATGTCTAGATGAAAATGATGTGATTGAATCAAAAGAAGAAAAAAAGTCGATTAAACAAAAACTGAGGAAAGAGAAGTTTTGTAAGCTAGTGTTAAAAACAGATTTTCCTAGTCAGTACAAATGTTTGTGAAGGCAAAAAAAAAAAAAAAAGGTCAATTTTTTTTTGGTTTCTTTTTTATACTGGGTCAAATTCAAGGTTAAACTTGTTGTAAATTTCTGATAAAGTATCCATTATTTTGCTTTCAATTTCGAACAAGTATTTACTGACTATTTTATCGTCTTCCATTAATAGCTGAGATAGAACAATTTCTTTCTGCGCATTCCTTAATCTTTTCAATAAAATGTCGTAATTCTTTGTCTCGAGTATCTCTTTATTCTGAGTCTCCATTTTAAAACTCATTTTTTTTTATTAAATTAAATTATAGGAACTGTGTCTGGCGGAATTATCTGTAATTCTTCTTTAACAAAGGCTCTTTTTGGTGTTGGTCGTGTTGTTGTATCAGTTTCTCTTAAATAATACACGGGAGGATTCATTTCTATTACACTTTTTATTTCGTACGGATCAATACTCCAAATTGGATCAGTCGCTCTTACACGTGTGTCTCCTTCTGCTTCTCCTGGTGCATAAAGAAACCTAACTTTGATTCCAAACGGTATCAGCTGTTTTGAAATTGAATGTTCATGAGGTGTGTCTAACGAAGTGTCAATCGTTTTCTTCTGTATTGCTTTTACTGGTTTAAATCCTGTTACTTTAGATTCTTCGTTATTCATGACTCGCAGAACACTACTTAATCTTCTAACCCATTCAGTGTTTCTAGTTGAATCAAGGAGTTCTCTGTGATATTGGTAAGAGAAAAGTCGTTCAGCTAATTGCTTATTAAAGTTTTCGACTAAGGCTTGTGATCTGTGATTTCCAGGAATACCACGTTTAATAGATACTTTGTGTTTTAACATTAGCAGATTGAATTGTCCTTTAAATTCTTTTCCTTCATCAACTTGAATCAACCGGGGATAGGTTAATGGACCGCGTCTATAGATTTCTTGTAAAGCAGCAGAGACTGATGTAGCACTTTTATTCATTAATGGTTCTGCGTCTTTATATCTTGAAGCTAAATCAACTACTGTCAGCGCATATTTAAATCTTTTTCTTCTGATTAAATCATGGGGTAAATATAGAAGATCCATTTGATGCGTGTCATTTGGTGTTGAGTTAACGAAGTGTGGTCTTTTAATTCGTTTAGGTGCTGGTAGATAAATTTGCCATATAGCTTGTTTAGATAACCATTCTTTTGCTGTTTGTTCAGTGACTCCTGCTGCTTGACTGAGTTTTTTAATAGCTGTTAATCCTTTCCAATAACCTTTTGGTGAGTAATAAATTTTATTCATTTTAATACTAAATCTTTTTTGCAATGAAAAAAACAGCAGTCATACCGATTACAATAAACGCTATCTCCTGCATCTTTTGTTCTTCAGATGATTGGTAGTAGTCACTTAATTTTGGTGGTGGTGGGAGCTGCTGTAATTGTTTGCCCGTCACTAAATAATACTCTTTCATGGCATGGTCAACATTCTTAAAAGTGTTTGCTGCATGACGTTCTAGTCTTAATTTGTTATTAATGAAGTCTAATCGGGCGATTCTTTGCCTTTCATAAGCGTCTTGTGCTGCTGCTAATTGTTCCATAGCACGATCGTGTCTTTCTCTTTCCTTGTTCGTTTCTAGTTTACTAAATATGAAATTACTTCCTGAAAAAGCAAGCGCGTTTACTACAGCACCGCCGATCATGATTGCGAGTGAGGCCATTTTATTCAACAACAAAAAAACCACATTTTATTTCCTCGTTTAACTAAGAAGTCATTTTATTTCTACATATTTATAGTTTCTGGAATTATTCCTCGCTTAACTAAGAAGTCTTTTGTCGCGATTGAAGCAGTAATCACAGCGATTAGTTTACCTGAGTCCTCTAGATCAAGTTTTCCTAGGTCTGGTGGTTTAGTTTTCAATAGTTTTTTAGCAATCATTGTGTAAGCAATTGAAAGAGAGCTGATTAGAGCAGATTGATATACAAGATTAATAATAGTGTTTTCCATTTTTATTTTTAAAATAAAAATATAAATTAACTAAAAATGAATTGTGACGAACTACTATTAAACGCTCAGGAAGCAGTTATTTCTGATGAAGCGTCATCAAGCAAAAGGGAGAGATTGTGCTCTCTAGCTGCGTGCGGGAAAACAAAACATCACTTAGGTGCAGAATTTAGTATAGAACAGATTCAACAAATGTCTTCTGCTGACATTGAAAAGTATCACAACAGATATGAAGCGCAATTAGGATCTAAAATGGTTAAAAGTTTAGGACAAACAGTGTTAGGTTTGTACACTAAGTTAGTTAGTCAGTTTTTTCCACTCGATTCAAGTCAAGATTTAATGTATGATTTAAATCAAGATCCTGTTTTAACTAAGTCGCTTGAATCGCTCGGATGTAACCTTTATTATAGGTTTGGAGGGTTTTTATCACCAGTTATTGCGGGGTTAATTACTTTTAATCATATAGATTTTATGGCTATTAAAAATGAACGTGACAGAGAATCAAACGAATCAGACAGAACAGCAAACAAGCCCCAGTCCGACGGTAACCAAGGTAACGAAGAGCCCAGGTCGAGTTGAAGCAGGTAAAAGGTTATCAGAGTGGAATCGACAACAAAAAATGAATAAACAAACAAAACAAAAACTGTTGTCTCAGAATGAAGATGAATCAATCATAAGCGCAATACCAGTTAAAAAAGAAGAAGACAAACAAAACAGTACGAATTACGATGTTGTATTGCTTACTGTTGGTGTGGTTGCTGGTGTTGGTTATTTGTCTTATAAATTATATAAAAAACATATGCAACCAAAGCTAGAAAAACGAGTAGAAGTACAAACAGTACAACCAGAAAAAGCAGCAAGCAAACAAGAAAAACAAAAGCCAAATAGCACAAAACCTGAGAGCGATCCATTTTTAATGCAATAAAAACTTAATAAGTATTTATTAAGTTTTTGTGTAAGAACTTAATAAATACTTGAGAATGACTTGAAGATGACTTAAAAAGAACTTAAAAAGAACTTAAAAAGAACTTAAGTAACTTCTTAAAAAAGAACTTAAAAAGAACTTAAGTAACTTCTTAAAAAAGAACTTTAAAAGAACTTAAGTAACTTCTTTTAAAAAAAGTGTTTAAAGAAGTAAAGCCCAAAAGTTTGTTTTTTTGTCTAAAGTTTAAAACAAAAAAATTCAGAACGTGTAGAATATTTTATAGGAATTTCCTTCTTTTTTTTCTTTTTTTTTTCCCCCTAAAAGTAGTGTTTCCCCCTCCTAATTGACAGAATAAGGGGGTGACGGATTTTTACTTTTTTCACCCCTTAAAGTAGCGTTTTTGTATCTAAAAAGGGGTTTAAAAAAGTTAGATTTTTTGCTTTTTTTACTCCTTAAAGTCGCGATTTTTAGATGAATTAGACGTATAGAAAACTGAAACCGAAACCGAAACCGAAACTGAGCCAGAAGGAAGGTTCTCCTGTTCTCTTGTGCAAAGACTGTACAGGGGAAGATAAACATGGATGAGCTTGCTGGCTGTGACCTTGACCTTTGCTTTGTGGCAGAGGGGGGGGGGGGGGGGGGGGGGGGGGGGGGGGGGGGGGGGGGGGGGAATTAACGAAACGAAAATAAAATATTAGGACTAATATAAAATATCTTACAGAAATGTAGATGATGTGGAACAAGTTTTCATCGCATGAACAATCAGTTTAAAACAGTAACAGATCAGGAGTATGGCCTTACGAATTACGCAACTTCAATTATTAATTTTCTAAGAGTAGGAGGCTTAGACCTACAGGCAAAGACTGTAGGCCTACTACAGGTGTCCGTAGACCACTTTTACCCCAGGGCGGGGGGGGGGGGGGGGGGGGGGGGGGGTTGGGGGAGTGGGATGCGGATTGGTCACGGGGGGGGGGGGGGGGGAAACCGGTGGGGGGATGGGGGGGAGGGGGGGGGAGGGGGGATTGATTGGGGGGGGGGGGGGGGGGGGGGGGGGGGGGATTGGTCACTATGTTTTTCTGAAAGCTTGGTCAATATGCTTTTCATCTTTACTTGTTTGCCAAAAATAAAAATAGGGCTCCACTATGTTACATGCGCATATATAAACATACATATAATTAAATTTTAAAGAAAGGGGTAGGGGTAATTTAATGCATAGAAATAATTTTAATTTACACAGTAAAATAAAAATTAATTCTGTTTTCAGATGCACAAGTGTCTACATAACAGTATTCTCTCTATACAGACATGGAAATTGTCATGGGAATTCCCATGCCTGCTATAGTAATAAAAATCAGACGTGAGCCTTGAAGGCTTTGCCTCTTGTTCTCTAAGTTATGGTTCTAATCGCTTAGGGTGTTTCTTTCCTTTGTTTGTTCTTTTGTGGAGTCAATGCATGATAATCTTCAGCCTGAACTGAGTGAAGTTGGATGCACACACACACCAACACGGACAGAAAAAGACAGACAGACAGACAGACAGACATGCGCCGTCTTACCATGGAGGGTTTGTGGGGAACCAGACGTAGGCTACATGAAGAAGTTTTCGTGTTTTGTGGAATGAATGGTGAAATCTTCAGCCTTCACTGGTATGGGTAAAGTTTGAAACTGATACACAGACAGATCAGCAGACAAAAAGGCACCATCTTATTACCATGACGGGTTTTATGAGGAACTAGATGGGGCACGTACATGAAGAAATGTTCATTATTTGTTGCATGAATGGTAGAACGTTCAGCCTGGACTGGGTGAAGATGGAGACAGATACACAGAAATACAGAGGACAGGCAGACAGACAGACCGGCAAGCACTGTCTTACCATGGCGGGTTTGTGGGGAACCAGATGGGCCACGTACATGAAGATGGGTTCGTCCTTTGTAGAGTCGTTGGTGAAGTGCTTCCGCAGCATGTGCTGGGTGTGGTTCGTGATGAGGTGGACATTGAACGTGCCCCGAGCATCCCAGTAGGGCTCGTTCTGCCAGTTCCAGTCAAACACACCGTTAGTTGTCATGGTGAAGTGGTCTTCGGTGTTGTAGAAAGCGCCGAAGTGTGTATCAAACCTAAAGGGAAAAACACAAGACAAAGCTGTAGATGACCTACCCTTCTCGTGTTCTCAGCTATCGATCTCAGTGTGCATAATAAACGTGACTGGAAAAACAAGGGTGTTAGTAAAGGGTGACAACAAAATCTTCCATCTATTTCCCCTAGCCGCAGTTCTTCACTCTGTTCCTGACTTTCCTCTGCGTCTGTCTGTCTGTCTGTCTCTCTCTCTGTGTCTCTCTGTCTCTCTGTCTCTGTATCTCTCTGTGTCTCTCTCTGTATCTCTCTGTATCTCTCTCTCTCTCTCTCTCTCTCTCTCTCTCTCTTCTCTTCGTCTCTCTCCTCTCTCTCTCAATCTCTCTCTCTCTCTCTCTCTCTCTCTCTCTCTCTCTCTCTCTCCGGCCTTTAGCATGGTCACTCCTTTCTCCTCACCCGCATGCTCAGAAACAGAACAGAACCTGCGGAACATCAGAACTCGACGATCCACAGAAGCGTGTTAGAAGGATCGTGATTGAAATAACATTGCGATATTATGACCATAATTATGCACAATTTCAGAGCTCTTCTTGTGCCAGCCTACCAAAATAATGTGAGTATCATACCTACTCGACAGTGGGATGGGAGGGGGGGGGGGGGGAAAGGGGGGGGGTGTGGGGGGGGGGGGGGGGGGGGGGGGAGGGGGGGGTGGGGGGGGGACACGTCAAGAGTTAAATTAAGAGATTATTGTACCCCTTCCAAAATGTGAAGTGATTATGTGGCCTTGGAATCACAAGACAGTGTGCAGACAGACAGACAAGACTCGTAGCCACATAAATCCATCCATTCATCCATCCATCCATCCACCCACCCCTATCCTCCGCCGCATGTTCCCATACCCCACCCAAGTGAAACACCCCACGTTTAATTTTTCGCTTCATTCTGTTTCTCCTTCCCACCCCCCATCCAACCCCCCTTCTTCTTTAAACAAGGAAATTGTAGCTGCTATGTTGTGAAAAATATAACAGTTATATGATTTCTAAGGTCAACAATACTTAGAATACCGTATCAGGCAAACAAATATGCATACAAAGGCTTGTCTTTTTTCATTTGGAGACTGCTTAGCAGTGAAGAGGGGAAGTATTGTTGTGTATTCTATGTTGTTTGAAAAAGACATTTTTGGTTGAAATATTATTATCTTCTTAGAATTTTCATGATTGTAACTAATTTTTACTCTTGTATAATTAATTGTGTCTGAGTGTGTGTGTGCGCATATATATATATATATATTATATATCTGAAGGAAAAAACCACAACAAATCCTTTGTAAGTTCTAATTTTTAATCCAAGCTTTCGAGGGGGTAACCCCTCTTTTTCATATTGTAACTATTTTACAACGGTATTCTAATATTGTAACTATTTTACAACGGTATTCTAAGTATTGTTGAACTTTAGAAATCATATTATGATATATATATATATATATGATGGTGATGTGTGTGTGTTTGTGTGTGGTGTGTGTGTGTGGTGTGTGTGTGTGGTGTGTGTGTGTGTGTGTGTGTGTGTTGTGTGTAAGGAAGTAAGAGTACGTTGCGTGCAAGCATGCCGTGCCCCCTATTTTATTGTTTCTAATGATTTAAATTTATTTGTTTGCCTTTAATGTTCTTAATTGTTATCAACGTAAAGCGCATTGAGCTCATGTGAGAAAGAGCGCTATATATAAATTCCCATTATTATTATTATTATTATTTTATTATTATTACATGTTCTGTTTTGTCTCGTTCCTAAAATAACGTCACTTTGCACTTGTGTATTTGTTTGTGTGGTACTCCTGTCTTTTTTTTTATATTGTTGTTGTTGCTCCTTGTTGAGAAGGTTATGCTGTTAACTATATATGTTTTGGTTTTGTTTTTTGTTTAAAAAAAATGCTTTGTAATGCCTTTATACTGTTGTAAAGCGCAATGGAGTCCCAATGTGGGGTATCGCGCTATATAAGTATCCCGCCTATTATTATTATTATTATTATTATTATTATTGTTATTATTCTCTTTCGCGTCAAACGTTTACAAAGCATAAACAAGGAAACAAACTCAATGATCAGGTATAAACAAGTATCAAGTAAGGATAAACAAAGACATCAATTATCAAAGCACACCATGTCATCAACAGTGCAAGAGAAGCTGAGCAGAGAGCAAAATGCTTTTAGATCATCTCTCGCAAACCAGCAAATAAGCCTTGTCCTAGTCTCACCCTCTGTAAATGGGCGTGGCGTTGGCGCTGCACTGGCCTAGATGCCACTTGCCCACCATGTGGGTGTGGTAGCCCTGGTCCTTCAGGTAAGCCGGCAGAAGCTTGAGGGCAGGGTCCAGGGTGTTGTTTCTGACTTTAGAGAACACTTTGTCGGTCTGCAGACCCATTTTGTACGGATACCTGCACCGCGCCAGAAGAAAAGAGATTATTTTTGTAACCGGACAAAAAGAAGAAGTGAATGTTGTCAAATGGTCTCTTAATTAAAATTGGAACATTTAAACCATACTGAAAACTGAAGGCAGCGTTAGATAGAGGCAGACAGACGGAGAGGTGGAATGGTCGACTTAGCTCGTTCCCTTCACCGCGCGGCGGCGCTGCTGTCAAGTGGGTCCAAACCTAGTGTGCTTTGTTGGGAGAAGAAGGTAGAGGAGAGAGAGGACTCACTTCTCCCTTCCATTCTTTGGACCCACTCAACCGCACCGCGCGAGGAGAATGGAGCGAGAAGTCGCTAATTACTACTAGCTTGAATTGTGGCAAGGGAGGTCTCGATAAATGCTGAGATATGGAAACACTGGGAGTGTTGTACCGGACTCCTTCTGTTGTCCACCTTTTTCAGCACGCAACAACACGGGGTCACACTTTAAACGAAATGAACACGAGACAAGGTTCAACCGAGTTATGCCCGAATAGAACC
>CM065686.1:35304638-35334638 GCA_017654935.2 Phymorhynchus buccinoides
GGGAATGGATGGATATGGATGGATTATGTGGTACGAGTCTTGTCTGTCTGTTGCCACACTGTCTTGTGATCCAAGGCACAAATCACTTAACATTTTGGAAGGGGTACAATAATCTCAATTTAAACTTGACGTGTCCCCCCCCCCCCCCCCTCCCATCCCACTGGGAGTATGGATATGATACTCACCATTATTTGGTAGGCTGGCCACAGAAGAGCTCTGAAATCGTGCATAATTGTGGTCATAATATCGCAAGTATTTCAAATCACGATCCTTCTTAAACGCTGCTGTGGATGTCGAGTTCTGATGTTCCGCAGGTTTCTGTTCTGTTTCTGAGCATGGCGGGTGAGGAGAAAGGGCAGTGACCATGCTAAAGGCCGGAGAGAGAGAGAGAGAGAGAGAGAGAGAGAGAGAGAGAGAGAGAGAGAGAGGAGATGAGATGAGAGAGAGAGAGAGAGAGAGAGAGAGAGAGCGAGGAGAGAGAGATACAGAGAGCACGAGGATACAGAGAGATACAGAGACAGAGAGACAGGAGAGACCAGAGAGAGAGACCGACAGACAGGGACAGACGGAGAGAGAGAGTCAGGAACAGAGTGAAAAACTGCGGTTAGGGGAAATAGATGGAAGATTTTGTTGTCACCCTTTACTAACACCCTTGTTTTTCCAGTCACGTTTATTATGCACACTGAGATCGATAGCTGAGAACACGAGAAGGGTAGGTCATCTACAGCTTTGTCTTGTGTTTTTCCCTTTAGGTTTGATACACACTTCGGCGCTTTCTACAACACCGAAGACCACTTCACCATGACAACTAACGGTGTGTTTGACTGGAACTGGCAGAACGAGCCCTACTGGGATGCTCGGGGCACGTTCAATGTCCACCTCATCACGAACCACACCCAGCACATGCTGCGGAAGCACTTCACCAACGACTCTACAAAGGACGAACCCATCTTCATGTACGTGGCCCATCTGGTTCCCCACAAACCCGCCATGGTAAGACAGTGCTTGCCGGTCTGTCTGTCTGCCTGTCCTCTGTATTTCTGTGTATCTGTCTCCATCTTCACCCAGTCCAGGCTGAACGTTCTACCATTCATGCAACAAATAATGAACATTTCTTCATGTACGTGCCCCATCTAGTTCCTCATAAAACCCGCCATGGTAATAAGATGGTGCCTTTTTGTCTGCTGATCTGTCTGTGTATCAGTTTCAAACTTTACCCATACCAGTGAAGGCTGAAGATTTCACCATTCATTCCACAAAACACGAAAACTTCTTCATGTAGCCTACGTCTGGTTCCCCACAAACCCTCCATGGTAAGACGGCGCATGTCTGGTCTGTCTTTCTGTCTGTCTTTTCTGTCCGTGTTGGTGTGTGTGCATCCAACTTCACTCAGTTCAGGCTGAAGATTATCATGCATTGACTCCACAAAAGAACAAACAAAGGAAAGAAACACCCTAAGCGATTAGAACCATAACTTAGAGAACAAGAGGCAAAGCCTTCAAGGCTCACTCGTCTGATTTTTATTATTATAGCAGGCATGGGAATTCCCATGAGAATTCCCATGCCTGTATAGAGAGAATACTGTTATGTAGACACTTGTGCATCTGAAACAGAATCAATGTTTATTTTACTGTGTAAATTAAAATTATATCTATGCATTAAATTACCCCTACCCCTTCCTTTAAAATTTAATTATATGTATGTTATATATGCGCATGTAAAATAGTGGAGCCCTATTTTAATTTTGGGCAAACAAGTAAAATTGAAAAGCATATTGACCAAGCTTTCAGAAAAAACATAGTGACCAACCCCCCCCCCCCCCCCCCCCCTCCCCCCCCCCCCCCCCCTCCCCCCCCCCCCCCCCCCCCCCCCCCCCCCCCCCCCCCCCCCCCCACCCCGCTGGGGTAAAAGTGTCGTCTACGGACACCTGTAGTAGGCATACAGTCTTTGCCTGTAGGTGGTGTAAGCCTCCTACTCTTAGAAAATTAATAATTGAAGATGCGTAATTCGTAAGGCCCATACTCATAATCTGTGAGTGTTTTAAAATGATTGTACATGCTTTCCTCTCCTCTGATGAAAACTTGTTCCACATTATCTACATTTCTGTAATATATGTTATATTAGTCCTAATATTTTATTTTGTTTTCGTTAATTCCCCCCCCCCCCCCCCCCCCCCCCCGCCCCCCCCCCCCCCCCCCCCCCCCCCCCCCCCCCTCTGCCACAAACCAAAAGTCAAGGTCACAGCCAGCAAGTTCATACATGTTTATATTCCCCTGTACAGTCTTTGAACAAGGAGAGAACAGGAGAACCCCAGTTCTGGCTCAGTTTCGGTTTCGGTTTCGGTTTCAGTTTTCTATACGTCTAATTCATCTAAAAATCGCGACTTTAAGGAGTGAAAAAAGCAAAAAATCTAACTTTTTTAAAACCCCTTTTTAGATACAAAAACGCTACTTTAAGGGGTGAAAAAAAAAGTGAAAAAAAAAATCCGTCACCCCCTTATTCTGTCAATTAGGAGGGGGAAACACTACTTTTAGGGGGAAAAAAAAAAAAAAAAAAAAAAAAGAAGGAAATTCCTATAAAATATTCTACACGTTCTGAATTTTTTTGTTTTAAACTTTAGACAAAAAAACAAACTTTTGGGCTTTACTTCTTTAAACACTTTTTTTTAAAGAAGTTACTCAAGTTCTTTTAAAGTTCTTTTTTTTTTAAGAAGTTACTTAAGTTCTTTTTAAGTTCTTCTAAGAAGTTACTTAAGTTCTTTTTAAGAAGTTCATCTTCAAGTCATTTCTTTTTTAAGTTCTTTTTAAGTTCTTTTTAAGTCATCTTCAAGTCATTCTCAAGTATTTATTAAGTTCTTACACAAAAACTTAGTACTTATTAAGTTCTTATTAAGTTTTTATTAAGTTTTTATTGCATTAAAAATGGATCGCTCTCAGGTTTTGTGCTATTTGGCTTTTGTTTTTCTTGTTTGCTTGCTGCTTTTTCTGGTTGTACTGTTTGTACTTCTACTCGTTTTTCTAGCTTTGGTTGCATGTGTGTTTTATATAATTTATAAGACAAATAACCAACACCAGCAACCACACCAACAGTAAGCAATACAACATCGTAATTCGTACTGTTTTGTTTGTCTTCTTCTTTTTTAACTGGTATTGCGCTTATGGTTGATTCATCTTCATTCTGAGACAACAGTTTTTGTTTTGTTTGTTTATTCATTTTTTGTTGTCGATTCCACTCTGATAACCTTTTACCTGCTTCAACTCGTCCTGGACTCTTCGTTACCTTGGTTACTGTCTGACTGGGGCTTGTTTGCTGTTCCGTCGTCTGATTCGTTTGATTCTCTGTCACGTTCATTTTTAATAGCCATAAAATCTATATGATTAAAAGTAATTAACCCCGCAATAACTGGTGATAAAAACCCTCCAAACCTATAATAAAGGTCACATCCGAGAGATTCTAACGACTTAGTTAAAACAGGATCTTGACTTAAATCATACATTAAATCTTGGCTTGAATCGACGGGAAAAAACTGACTAACTAACTTAGTGTACAAACCTATTACAGTTTGACCTAAACTTTTAACCATTTTAGATCCTAACTGCGCTTCGTATCTGGTGTGATACTTTTCAATGTCAGCAGAAGACATTTGTTGAATCTGTTCTATACTAAATTCTGCACCTAAGTATTGTTTTGTTTTTCCACACGCAGCTAGAGAGCACAATCTCTCCCTTTTGCTTGATGACGCTTCATCAGAAATAACTGCTTCCTGAGCGTTTAATAGTAGTTCGTCACAATTCATTTTTTAGTTAATTTATATTTTTATTTTAAAAATAAAAATGGAAAAAACTATTATTAATCTTGTATATCAATCTGCTCTAATCAGCTCTCTTTCAATTGCCTACACAATGATTGCTAAAAAACTATTGAAAACTAAACCACCAGACCTAGGAAAACTTGATCTAGAGGACTCAGGTAAACTAATCGCTGTGATTACTGCTTCAATCGCGACAAAAGACTTCTTAGTTAAGCGAGGAATAATTCCAGAAACTATAAATATGTAGAAATAAAATGACTTCTTAGTTAAACGAGGAAATAAAATGGTTTTTTTTGTTGTTGAATAAAATGGCTTCACTCGCAATCATGGTCGGCGGTGCTGTAGTAAACGCGCTTGCTTTTTCGGGAAGTAATTTCATATTTAGTAAACTAGAAACGAACAAGGAAAGAGAAAGACACGATCGTGCTATGGAACAATTAGCAGCAGCACAAGACGCTTATGAAAAGGCAAAGAATCGCTCAGTTAGACTTTATTAATAACAAATTAAAACTAGAACGTCATGCAGCAAACACTTTTAAGAATGTTGACGATGCCATGAAAGAGTATTATTTAGTGACGGGCAAACAATTACAGCAGCTCCCACCACCACCAAAATTAAGTGACTACTACCAATCATCTGAAGAACAAAAGATGCAGGAGATAGCGTTTATTGTAATCGGTATGACTGCTGTTTTTTTCATTGCAAAAAAGATTTAATATTAAAATGAATAAAATTTATTACTCACCAAAAGGTTATTGGAAAGGATTAACAGCTATTAAAAAACTCAGTCAAGCAGCAGGAGTCACTGAACAAACAGCAAAAGAATGGTTATCTAAACAAGCTATATGGCAAATTTATCTACCAGCACCTAAACGAATTAAAAGACCACACTTCGTTAACACAACACCAAATGACACTCATCAAATGGATCTTCTATACCTCCCTCATGATTTAATCAGAAGAAAAAGATTTAAATACGCGCTTACAGTTGTTGATTTAGCTTCAAGATATAAAGATGCTGAACCATTAACTGATAAAAGTGCTACTTCAGTCTCTGCTGCTTTACAAGAAATCTATAGACGCGGTCCATTAACCTATCCCCGTTTAATTCAAGTTGATGAAGGAAAAGAATTTAAAGGACAATTCAATCTGCTAATGTTAAAACACAAAGTATCTATTAAACGTGGTATTCCTGGAAATCACAGATCACAAGCCTTAGTCGAAAACTTTAATAAGCAATTAGCTGAACGACTTTTCTCTTACCAATATCACAGAGAACTCCTTGATTCAACTAAAAACACTGAATGGGTTAGAAGACTAAGTAGTGTTCTGCGAGTCATGAATAACGAAGAATCTAAAGTAACAGGATTTAAACCAGTAAAAGCAATACAGAAGAAAACGATTGACACTTCGTTAGACACACCTCATGAACATTCAATTTCAAAACAGCTGATACCGTTTGGAATCAAAGTTAGGTTTCTTTATGCACCAGGAGAAGCAGAAGGAGACACACGTGTAAGAGCGACTGATCCAATTTGGAGTATTGATCCGTACGAAATAAAAAGTGTAATAGAAATGAATCCTCCCGTGTATTATTTAAGAGAAACTGATACAACAACACGACCCGTTCCAAAAAGAGCCTTTGTTAAAGAAGAATTACAGATAATTCCGCCAGACACAGTTCCTATAATTTGATTTAGACAAAAAAAAATGAGTTTTTAAATGGAGACTCAGAATAAAGAGATACTCGAGACAAAGAATTACGACATTTTATTGAAAAGATTAAGGAATGCGCAGAAAGAAATTGTTCTATCCCAGCTATTAATGGAAGACGATAAAATAGTCAGTAAATACTTGTTCGAAATTGAAAGCAAAATAATGGATACTTTATCAGAAATTTACAACAAGTTTAACCTTGAATTTGACCCAGTATAAAAAAGAAACCAAAAAAAAATTGACCTTTTTTTTTTTTTTGCCTTCACAAACATTTGTACTGACTAGGAAAATATGTTTTTAACACTAGCTTACAAAACTTCTCTTTCCTCAGTTTTTGTTTAATCGACTTTTTTTCTTCTTTTGATTCAATCACATCATTTTCATCTAGACATTCATCAAAACTATTTTTATCTTTAGTAAAAAACAAAACAACCGTCTTTAACTGTTCTCTAAAGTCCTTTAAAACAGAATTATACTTTTGCGTTAAAATCCAAACACTAATTCCTGCATGTCTACCGCTGAAAGCTAACTTGGCTAAACTATTTATTTTCTTAACAATGTCTTTTTCAGCTGAGCAATCATCAATAATAAATAATGTTGTTGTTCCTTTAAACAGTTGATAAAAATGTTCTAAACATTCGCTTAGTTTATTACTTGGATCAACCAAATAGATTTCGTCATCTGTCCAAACGAACTTTCTTTCTTTGTATGATTTGTTGAATTCTAAAGTAGTACAAAAAATTACTATATGTTCAAAATGATAACGATAAACCGTTTGTATTAAATCTAACATAAATATTGTTTTCCCACACCCAGTCATCCCGCAAAATAAGCCACAATGAGCTTCTTTGGTAAGGAAATTTAAACTGCTCAAGTCCATTGTTTTAATACACAATATCTTTTAATCTGTTTTAAACTGTTCAAGTCCATTGTTTTAATACACAATATCTTTTAATCTGTTATTCTCAATGTTCAGCTGAGCATCGCATAGTAAATATACATAAACATATATTTGCTCATCTACTTCTGCTGCTTCTTTATGGATTTGAATGTTTATTCCTCCTGACCCATCACCAACTGTTCTTCCGCTACCATGGAGTTTGTTATCATCAGTTGTTCTAAGATCTAACCACAAAGCATACTTCGATAATAAATAATCTTCTAGTCTAACATCATGAAGATGGAGGTCTTTGCAAATTAAATCAGCAGATGGATCTCTTTGCAGTCCTCCACCAAACAACTTTCGAATTTCATCAAAGTGTTGATAAGGTAAAAGACCACTCGCATACAATTGGTTCGGTTGTCCTTCAATCATGGTAGTTAGTTTAGTTATTTTAGGATTATAAAACCCCTCACTTAATCTGTCAAAGGGTTTTTTGGGTTCTTCAAACAGCAGCAAAATCCCCTTCAAAGACCTTGCCGATGTATTCAAATCGATATTCCAGATTGTGTCTGTTGTCTTTTTGGTTAGCTTACTATGATTCAAAATTCTGTTGTAGTATATTGCAAATCTTGTCTGGTATTGTTGGGAGATCAACCGAGCTAGTTCTTGATGACGAACGATGTCAAACTCTAATGTGATGTCTGAAATACTATATTTTGCATCAGAATCTGCTGCTGATCTGATAACACGGCTGTAATCATTAAAAGTAAATTCATACATAAGCCTATCTTGTAAAGCTCCCTGATAATACGGAGAGTGAGTGTCCAATAGTTCAAAGTCAAGAGGAATATAAAATCGATTACCATAAACTTGAGCAACCATCGCATCTTTATTATTGTCTTTTTTGTCTTCAGCATCTATTCTATGTTTAATACCGTTGTCTCCCTGTATTCCCTGATAAATCCTATCTACTCTTTCATTTCTTGACAACCATAAATCGCTATAACACCAAAATACATCTGCATTATCTAATGACATTACCTCTCTCCCTTCAAGTTTAATAGTAATCTTACTAACGATCGCTCTACCAAGATTACCAACTAGAGTTCTGTTCGGATCCGTCTCTGACTCCAGGTCTATTTTAAATGCAAGACGAGCAGTGCCTGGCACGATGACTTCATTACTCCCCAGACTAGGAAATCTTACTGATAATATTTGTCTTTGATCGATAGTTGAAGGATTATTACTTATTACAATACTCTGCCTGGTTCCTTTAACACCGAGTGGTTCTTTTAGCCGTCTGTATGGATCAAGAATCGCTCCGTATGATTGTGACATTATCTTTTTATTTTGTTTTAAAAAATAAAAACATAATTAAAATTAAATCATGGCGAGGATAGAAGACGAACAAGATTATGATGTTTTTGATGCTCCAGACGACATGAGTGAAGCTACTTCGTCTCGTCAACGATCATCTTTAAGACGAGAACTAATGGAAAATAGAGTAGGTTCTTTTTATGAAAGTATAGGACAAGAACCACCTGATGTTATTGTTGCCGGTGACTTTGAATTACAAGATGAGCATTTATATCTGAAAAAAGATAATGGTGAACTAGTCCGACTTACGACTAAACCAAACCCCTTTAAGTTTTTAAAAAAGAGTACTGTTCGTAGCAAGCTCAGTGTTAGCGAACAAAGACGATTTGATATTGAAGCAGACCGAAGAACAGAAGCTGTTTCTAAACTTCAAAACACACTACAAGAACTACCTACTGATTCCCAACTTCAATCGATTCCTCTTATAGACTTAAGCGCAACTGCCGACCAGATAATAAACATGGAAACTAGTTTTATAACTTTAGATGATGAGGAAACCCATTTAAAAACATTACATGACCCACCATTACCTATGAGAGATATAATGGCTCTCAATTCAACATTACAATCTATTAGAGGTGAGTTAACAAATAATACAGCAAAGCTAAGCGAACTTGACGCTCACATTGACAGAGAAAAAGAAAAGTTGGTTGAAGCTGATGACGGTAACCTTGGACAAGACATAAAAGATAGAATCCAAAAAAGACTGGATGATCTTCAACTAGAGAGAGCAGCAAGACTAGAAGTACTGTCAACTAACCGTGAACAATTACGAACACAAGTCAGCAGAATAAAAGAAACCATCCAAAGAATTTTACACGAAGATACAACGTTAGCAGAAAGAATAAAAACTTTATTTAAAGAGCAAGGTGTTACGATTGCTAGTGTTATAACAGCTTTAGGTTTTGCAATCTCTACTTTAGTGTTTGCTTTAACTGGATCAGGAGCAGGGAGCAGGAACACCGCCACCATCTCCACCATCAAGCGATAAGAATTGGATTAAAAAACAACTGGATCATTTAAAGAATCTATTAAAAAAATTAGGAATAAAAGCTCTAGACGCTATACCAGGAATATTAGGTGGAATAATCAGTTGGCTTTTTTCTACAGCAAGCAAAGTAGTCGGTTTTATGGCAGAACATTTATGGATGTTATTAGTTCTAATTATCGGATTACTTTTCAGTAAAATAAAAATAAACTAGACCAGCCGCAGTTAAAAAAAGAACTAGTGCTGTCTTTTCGTTTTCATGATTATCAGTCGTTGGTTTATTTGTTGACGTTGGTTTTATTAAAGTTGGTAAGTTCGCTGTCATAGATTTTATTGGAATTGTTTGGCTTGATGGAGCAGCAACTTCAGAATTTAGATCATTGTTTCTACCGATTGCTTGGTCGTCTCCAGCTATAAGGATTTCGTTGTTATAGTTTTCAATTACTCCTATTTGAAGCCTGAGATCAGAGGGCAGCATGTATAATCCACTACCGACAGCAAAGTCTACTTTCGATCTTGCAAATCTCAAAACGTCCTGATATTTTTTAATACTTGTTGGAAGATCGACTGCAGAATTGATCGCATCTTCTAAATTGGCTAAATACTGTTTTTGCGCATCAATTCCAGTAGAAGGATTCATGATTTCAGATTTAACTTGCGCTTGCGATCCTAGCAAACACCACACGTAAGTACGAATAGAATCATTGATTCGTTCTATCCCAGCCTTTGTCAATCCTTTAGAAGTATCAAGAATAAAAGTAGTCCAAGCGTTTTTATATTTTTTTTGTTGTTCTACAGATTCTAAATGATGGAGTGAACCCAAAGAAAAGGATGTGTAAGGAGGACTCCAACTGTATTCACATTCTTTGTGGTTTTTTCCAATAAAGTGAACCCAATCCATAATTAAAATCTAACTTCTGTCTAAAGTGTCGTCTAAAGTTTACATGAAAATCAATATTATACTCATTACAAATCCGCTCAAATGCCTTCATGTTAATTCTGTTGTTGACTGGATTGAAAGTGGAATCATTCGGTAATGGTGCCTGCAGCTCAGACAAAATACGTCTGATTGTGTAATAGAAATGAAATCTGTAAACTGTTTTTACCATGACTCCAGGGTGATTTAAATGATCGGCGAATGAAACACCACACCCTGTTGTTGCACAAAACACAGCAAAGTTTAACTGGTTTTGATAAAACTGCATTGGATGACTAAACCATGCATTAGCGATGTTGTCTTGTTTGATGGGCGGGTTTAAATATTGATCTAACGGATTACTAACTTTAACTTGAAAGGTGTCATCCCCCACCGCAACAACTAAATTGTTAACATATATAGTTTTAAGGTTATACGATCCGATTGCGTATTTAGCGTCTTTGTTATATTTAAAAGCGTTCATTTTTTTTTAAATCTGAAATAAAAATGTTTATTTATATAACTGATCAAGACGGGTCAATAACATTACAACGCCCCATTGAAAACAGTAACGGTTCTCTTAACGTTGCGCTCCATGAAATTTATTACAAAGTCAAATGGATTAACATAAGCGAATCCTTAAATAACAATTGGATATCAAAGGCTAGTTTTGAAGGGATGACTAAACTAACTATACCTGACGGTTATTACGGTTTTTGTACATTAAAAGAAATGTTAAGCGATTTTGGCATTACTTTAAAACTTAATGAGGGAAATTTGAAAGTAACGTTAATAATCAAAGAGCAAGGAGGAGCAAGTTACAGCTTCGCAGGAGAACTAGCAAAAATGTTAGGGTTTAAAACTACCAACGCGGGTATATTCGACTTTTTAGCCACAGAAAGTAACAATATCTTTGAAGGAGAAAACTCACTTAATCTTGGAATACATTCTTTATTATACTTTCATTTAGATATCCTGAGTACGGATAACAACTTATTCAATAACCAGCCGTCTAATGTGTTAAGAGTTCTTCCAACGGCAAAAGCGGCATACTGCGATTACGAAATTATAACGTTTCCCACATTACAGTTTAAAGAATTAAGTTGTGGGGTTCATCATTCACTAAAGATAAGAATAACTGACAAAAATGGGAAAGAAGTTCGGTGTGATAGTTTAAATGTTTTGTTAGAAATAAAATAATTTGATAAAAAACGATAATGTCGCGTGGACCAGATCAACCGGTTATGATTGATCCTGTTAGATGCACAACTTTAGAACTGAAGGATTTAGCTGACACAGAAGACTTTGATTTAAACGGGGAGATAGGAGCACAGTACGGATTTGAGTATACGAGTGACGGTTATTATAAACGAGCAGAAATAAGTGATAAAAAACATCCTAAACTAGAACAGCTGCGCAATGTAGTAGCTGATAATGTAGGCCAGTTTGAATATAAAGTTGTTAAGAAAAAGGACAACAAATGGCATTTAATTCCATCCATTGATTGGGAAATTAAGTTTGAATTCATCAGCCCGTTTACATTCTTTGACAATAACAAACACTTTCGCAAATCATTTAACTCAGGACCATTACATATCAGTCTGATTCCTCAAAACAACAGCAGAAGAGAAATAGCAATCAAACCTTATAAAAAGAGACAGTATTTACTTCATAGAAAAAAGACAGTGACAAAAGATTCATCTACGCAATTAGAGTTCATTCCTAATTTTATTTTAGCAGACGAATTTACTATGATATTTGAACTTTCAGTTAGGAAAGATGATTCAGGACCACCTGTAGGAGTTAGTGACGTCCTGATGAATGGGATTCTTATTTCTTGGCAAAACTTGGAAGTGGAATCACTAAGGTGTGTTATCGTTATTCAAAACAGTGGCGAAGAAATTAAGGTGGTGTCGTCCAGTGATAAAGTTATATTAAACGTTAATCCAAAAAATCTCAAAGAATTAACTTTCATCAACCTTACTAATTTAGATCTCATTGGTTTTTATTACACTGAAAGCATTTTGTCTGAAGATCTTCTTAAAATGATAGCGGTGTAAATTAAATATCATTTTTTTATTTAGCATAAAAAGATGCCCGTTACAAAATATCCAATACTGCCGAAAGAAGATACTGAGCCTAATGAAGAAAAGGATCCTGTCAAAACGTCTATCGAAACGTTCAGATTGAATTCAATTACAGAAATACAAAGAGAATTGGAAAAAGACTTCACTAATTACAACAGAGCTAAACGAAGGTACTCTTGTTTGTTTAATACAGCAACATACTTAAATACAGGTTTTGGGAGTCTAAGCGCTTTAACTGCGGGAAGCTCTGTTGGTTTGTTAGCGACTGGTGTTGGAACAGTAGTAGCTTTGCCGTTGGGTTGTGTGTCGTTGACGCTCGGGTTGCTTTCAATGACAACGTCCGCTTTCAACAAAAAAATAAAAGTCAAACTTCAAAAGCATACAGCCATGGTTCAATTGATAATGGCAAAACTTAGTTCATTTCGATTGATAATTAGTAAAGCCTTGCAGGACTCTCAAATTACAGATGAGGAGTTCAATCGTCTCCAAGCAGACTACAACGACTACAAAATGCAAAAGTTTGAACTACAAAAAAAGTCAAGAATGAACTTTTCACAACCGCAAGACATAGAAGCGATAAAAAAAAGAATGCGAAAAAAAAATAAACGACACATTAAAATCTGTTCTAGGGAAATAACAATAAGAACTCCAAAGGGTGTTTATTCAATAACGTATGATTCTAAGTTTCGAAAGTCTACTGACTATGACACTTAGTTCTCCAGTGTCCAACTGCATACGAAAACTCAGGTGATTTAAACACACGCTTTGTATTGTTTGAGTCAAGTGATTTTTTATTTACAACTGTTGTGTTTATCTCGTGTAACTTAGATTGTATTTTTATGTTGTCATGATAAAACGTCTTGGAGTCAAACAATGCTTCTTTATAGTTATCGTGTGTCATGGAGATTTGAACAACAGGTCTAGAAATTCCTTTTGCTTTTTTAATAACACTAGTTTGACTGGCAATTGAATACATCTTTGCTCTCAGACCAACGTACTCTTTGATTATAGTTCCATTCAGTTCATCCTTCATCTTGCCGATTACCTTTTTATTTACGGATGAATGTAATGGAGATTTAATTGAGTAGTCAGATGTATCATACCAGGAGTCAACACCTTTCACTGAATCTGTCTCTGTCTCTAAATCTTTGTAAAAGTCTACAGTCGGAATGTCTAGAATAAATGAGTCCGTGTCTGTGTACAATACTTTAGATTCTGGATAGAGTGGTTTAAAGTAGTCGTATAAAAATTCCAGCATCAATAGTTTAGAGAGTTCAAGAACAGCAAACCCAATGAAGACTGGTTTATCTAGTTTTACTTTAAGTTTTTTCATCATGATACCGTAAAGGTTGTCATGGAATTTTTTGAAGTCTTAATAATTAGGTTTTGAAGTTAATTTGATTGCTTTGTTTTCTTGTGTTACTAATCTGACGTCTTTGCGTTTGTGCGGGTTTTCCATTGTCTTTCCAAAACAACTGTTGTTCATTAGTTTAAAGAAGTCTTTTTCTGAGGCGTCAGTAGCTTGAGTTCTGAGATTAGTGTTCTTCATTATATATGGTTCCATAAACTTCCTCTGACTAAACAAAATGATTCTATGAACTGCTGTTAGTTTTAATCCGTGACGTAAGTAGAATTGTAGTAATCTATAATGGCAGACGTATTTTTTTTTTTTTTGCAGATTAGGAACAAGTTTTGGTAACTCTGATCCCACCTGAAGTCTTTCTACAGCTAGCGGGTAGTCGTTGTGTTGGTCATGGAGTTCATCCGGGTAGTCTAAGTCGACTTCTAAAATAAATCCTGTTTCGTAAGAATCTGGTAATTTTAAAAGCCATTCTAAAAAGTTCTTGATATTAAAATTAAAAGGAGATGTTAACATTTTAAAGTTACGTAATGGAAGTGACTGACACATTGCCCAACCATAGAGATTGTTAGCATCCAAGTACATGATATAATTTGATGGCTTAGTCGAGTCGTAGTCGTCTAAGTACTTGTTGTTGGCCTTGCAGTAACCGTGTGAAGCCATAGAGATTCCTCCGCGTAGTCCGTCTTCAATCATCTGGAGAGTTGGTAGGTCGGAGAGTAAATCAATCTGTATTTTGGTAAATCTTAAGAAAGCATCCCAACTCATACCAGGAGCAGTGATATAATTAGCAGGGTCTAGACTGTAATGTTTCATACACGTTTTTCTGTAGTTCTCGAATACATCTGCAAGCAAACAAACGTCAGCCATCAAGTAGGCGTCGTGGTAGTCTCCCATGGTCTGGCATTTTAACTTAATCCACGCTGACTGAGCATGGTTGTAGTCAGAGTCACTTATATCTTTTCCTTTTAAACTAGAGTAGAATGCACCTTTAGGCGGTAATTCAACTTCATCGAACCGCTCCCAACTACTCATGTACTCATAAGGGTATACTCCTTTTCGAACAAGTGCCGGATCAAAGTATTTTTCTGTTATAGAACATTTGGATAGTGACTGACCTAAAGATTCTAACGAGCCCATCATATGTTGTAGTGAATCATAAAAAGATAATTGACCTAATGTAAATGTCATGTACTTTTCTGAAGACTGAGCTATACAACTGACGGTTCTAAATTCATCAGTAACTGCTTGAAGGATTAAGTGGGAATCGTAGCCACGTAGATTATGAAAGAATATAGGCAGTTTCCAATTCCCCGGTTCAAACTTTAACTGAAGATTACAGGAATTGTGTGCTGCTCCTCTGAACTTTCCACTAATGTGATCATGGTCTCGTACTTTATGGTTGTCTGGACAGTCGGGGGATTCCATAAACCCTTTTTTGCAAATCCAACATTCAGTAGCTGATTCAAATTGAATTAAATCTTCAGGTGTCATGGTTAAATCTAATAAATTTAGTTGGTTAGATAGTTCATTTCGTAGTTTCATCATTCTCATTAAAAAGATTTTTGCAGCATCGGGTCCTCTATAAAGTTCAGGTTCAAGATGAATCCCATCTGATCTAACAACAATAAATGCGTATGAACAGATTTGATGGTTGTTCAATAAAACAGTTTTAGGAAGATTTTTAGGAGCTGGTCCTTGATAGGGTACAATGATTGACTCGAAATCAGCATAAACAACATAAGGACTTAATTGCAGTTTCTTCCAGTTTTTAAACACCACCTTACTTCCTTCTTTCGGAGTAATAAGTTCAGTATAGCAGTCAACGGATGAATTACAATGTTTTCTATGTTCAATCGCTGCTTGAATACTTGGCATTCTCTGTAAACATCTTCGACAGAATTCTTGTTTTCCATGATCCGCTGTTGTATATGATAATAATCGACTCATTGTACGAATTAAAGTGTAGTGTGTTTTTGTTCCGTCTGTTACTAAGAGAAGATCAATATGTTTTTCATCAGGATCACCAATCATGGGAGAGTTCTTTGAAACACGGATTGGTTTAAGGTTTTCTTCTGATGACCATGTGTAGACGTTAACTGATATAGGTTTATTCTGTTCTTCAAACTGATCAACTTCGCTTAGACTTACAGGGAAGTCAATACCATCAAAGTTTAATTCATTTATGTATTCTTGATAGTTAGTTACTCTTTCTGCGTTCTTTTTAACATAATGAAGTTTAGCTAAAACGCACCACATAAAACATTTGTTATCTGTATTCTTAATGTTTAATACTGCACGCTTTAAAACAAGTTCTTTAGGTAAAGGAATAAATGAGTTTCCTACGATTGGAGTATATTTACTCTCCCTTAATTTAATTTCTAATACCCCGCCTTCTGACCAACCAGATCCTCTTAGTTTTGCCTCTTCTGATGCGTTAATGAACTGGGTGATTAAATTGTCTGCCCAGGTTTCTGTAAAATCATTATAATTCAGAACTACTTGCTGTTTAGTAGAGACCCATACTTGAAGCTGCTCACCTTGGACTGTTTCATAATCTACGTACACTGCTAACATTACTTTAACTGGTGGTTCTATAGCTAGTTTTTTAGGTATTTGCGAAATAGCATGTTTTACACTTTCTAGTACATTTTTTGGATCAATAACTTCTAAATCCGTTTCTTTAAAAACTTTGTCTAAATGCTCGATTATTTCATCAAGTGCCATTGTCATGTTGAGTTCCTTTTTCTAACTCAAATTATTTTGCTTAATTAAAAATAATTAATTTTGTTTCACCTAAAAGTAGTGGTTTTTTTTTTTGAATTGACAGAATAAGGGGGTGGCGGATTTTACTTCTTTTTTCCCTCCTTAAAAGCAGTGTTTTTCCCTCCTAATTGACTGGATAAAGGACAGTCTGATTTCTTGCTTTTTTACCCATTAAAGTAGCGTTTTTGTATCTAAAAAGGGGTTTAAAAAAGTCAGATTTTTTGCTTTTTTTATGCCTTAAAGTCGCGATTTTTAGATGAATTAGACGTATAGAAAACTGAAACCGAAACCGAAACCGAAACTGAGCCAGAAGGAAGGTTCTCCTGTTCTCTGCACATGGTGATCAATCGTCTAGGCCTGACAAAGGATTCGTACGTCGAAGGCAGTGAAATCGACGAACCCTGGATTTTCCGTATATTTTTTTTCAAGACTGAAATGAATGTGGGGCTAAATGTTAAGTACGTCGTCTTGATTATGAGGTAAGGCGTGATCTCTTATTCTCTAGGCCTAGGCCTTGTTGCCGGAAGTGCCGTAGGCTAAGTATTGCATGCGAAGAGATGATGTGCGAATGAACACGAACAACCGTTCAAACCTGAAGGCGCAAATAAAACGAAACAACCGGGCCGTCAACGCACACACTCGGTACATCCATTTGTTACAGAAAATATAAGTTAACAACGTTAAAATGTACCTATTTGTACACACCTGAAGTCTTGTGTTTCTTTTTAAAGAGCGTTTTTGTATATCTAATGGAGAGTCTTCTTTCCAGTATCTCCTACTCGGTACAACACAACAGTAATCTCTGCAACAAATGATTTTCTTTCTTTTGTTCCTTACCGATGTATCTGACTGCTTTGATCGCCATGACTTGAAGGCTCACGTCAAAATCAAGTATCCTGCTAACTTTAACCCTCTAACATCTTATGTTTTTTTGAGAAAACGACAACGTTAAAGTTTCAGTGGAGAGTGAGAGTCTTCTTTAGTTTGAAGAGTGTGACTGAGTCAAGGTTAAAGGTTGCACAACAGTAATCTCTGCAACAAATGAGTATCTTTATTTTGTTCTTTATCAATGTATCTGACTGCTTTGATCGTCGTGACTTGAAGGCTCACGTCAAAATCAAGTATCCTGCTAACTTTAACCCTCTAACGCCTTATATGTTTAGAGAAAATGACAACGTTACGGTTTGAGTTAAGGTTAAAGGTCGGGGCCACGGACACACAACACACACACACACACACACACACACACACACACACACACACACAGACACACAGACACACACAACCGAACATGTACGATACTATAGACTCACTTTGTTTTAAAAAACGACGTGAGCCAATAAGCGATGTGTCAAGCAACATTATTATTATTATTATTATTATTATTATTATTGCCTAACCAGGCGCCGGAGGAGTACATCACCGGCACGGCGTGCAACGACATTCCCGAATACGCCATAGACATACATGGCAACAACGTGACCAACCTCCGTCGCCCTTACTGCGGCATGGTGGCCGCCATGGACGAAGGCATCGGCAACATCACCGACACCCTGAGAGACCTGGGCGTCCTCGATGACTTCATCATCGTCGTCACCAGCGACAACGGAGGGGGCACCAGGGCCGGGGCCAGCAACCACCCGCTGCGAGGGGGGAAGCAAACCGTGTACGAGGTAGGCCTGAAATAGGAAGGATAGGACGTTTCTCTCTCTCTCTCTCTCTCTCTCTCTCTCTCTCTCTCTCTCTCTCTCTCTCTCTCTCTCTCTCCTCCCTCTCTCTCTCTCTCCCCCTCTCTCTCTCTCTCTCTCTCTCTCTCTCTCTCTCTCTCTCTCTCCTCTCCCTCTCTCTCTCTCTCTCTCTCTCTCTCTCTCTCTCTCTCTCTCTCTCCTCCCTCTCTCTCTCTCTCTCTCTCTCTCTCTCTCATCTCTTCTCTCGTCTTCTCTCTCCTCTCTCTCTCTCTCTCTCTCTCTCTCTCTCTCTCTCTCTCTCTCTCTCTCTCCTCCCTCCCTCCCTCTCTCTCTCTTCTCTCTCTCTCTCTCTTTCTCTCTCTCTCTCTCTCTCTCTCTCTCTCTCTCTCTCTCTCCTCTCTCTCTCTCTCTCTCTCTCTCTCTCTCTCTCTCTCTCGATTCATTTTTAACAACTAAACCACAGATTTCAACTGTTACCTGCTGTCATTTGGCCCCAAACCACCGCGTCTCCATCCAGCTTCGGCCCCTTCACGTTGGTATAGAGTAACTCAAATCATGCAACCCACATTAACGTATGACGTCAATAACAATTTTAACTTATGTTTGCCGTTCAGAGCAAACATGGAAGGATTCTTTCACCCCCCACCCCCACACCCCCACACACACACACTTCCGGTACGGTTTAATGCCAAAAGTGTTGCAAAGTTATACTTCAATAAAATATTGAAAATATGAGCGCATTACGTACAGCCATTTTCGAGTTATTCAAGATTAACATTTACATTTTTGCCAATTTTAGCAAATTTGGCATATGAACAGCGGTCTTCAACTTTCCTGCAAATTTCAACAAAATCGGGTAAGAAATAAGAAATCCCCCATAATTGAAATTAGTGAATGTGACAAAATCCAAATCGCCTATGGTAGTAACCTCCAAACTTTTTTCCGACCTGGACAAGTGTTATAAGGGCTACAATATCCGAAAGTTAGTTACTTCACTTCTTGTTTTGACTGTTATGTGAGCCAAATGAAAGCTACATGTTCCTAGCTGGAGTACTTCCGGTTCGTACTTGTACTGGAAGTGTTGCAAGTGTACTCTTTAGTAAATACTGAAACTATGAACCCATTCCTTCCAGCCGTTTTCGAGACATTCAAGATTGAAATTTTGCCAAGTTCGCGATTATTCAGGCGTATTTCGCCAAAACAAATGTCAGCAATTCCCTAGTGCCCTGCAACTTTCCTGAAAATGTCAGCCAATTCGGACGAAAACAAAGGGGAAACAACACGAAACATTATTTCAAATAAAATGGGCGAAACTCCTAATAATAAAGCTATGGCTTTGATTTTTTAGATTTTTTTTTTGGGGGGGATATACAGAAGAATCATGGAAGCTTACGATAGTTTGTTTGTCCAATGTGTCTTGGAGAGGTCCAGAAAATAGACTAACAGATTTTGTGGTAACCCATTTCTTAATTTTGTTTAGAAAAATACCCTTTCGAGGGGGAAAACATTGTCACAGTAAATTCTAATTGTTTGTAAACTGTTTATCGATCATGACTGTTTTCCCGTCAACATTCAAATTCAAGACTGAACTAGACTATATTTCCCGACTTCCTGAGCCCACGAATGAAAGTTTTTATTTTTTTATTTTTTTTATTATATATTTTTTCTAGAATACAGAAGACATTAACATAGCATAAACTGAAAACTCCTTAAGGACTCGTTTCTGCCTGCATAGATCTGACATAAACAAAAACAAGCACTCTGGTTACTAAACATCTTAACCAGCCCAGCCACTCACTGACAGACCCCAGATGTGTTGCCATTGAGAAACAGTTCTCCAACCTCCGATCTTCAAGACTGAAACGCGAGACCTTACTCAAAGTTAACGTTAACTGGTTTTGTTTCTGAGGTTCACAAATAAAGACATTGGACACAGAAAAGCTTTATCAAAGCAAACTATATATATATATATATTTAAATTTTATACGGAGCGGGGTACGGAGCTGGCTATTCACTGAGATTTTTCTTTCATACTATTTGTATCCTTAATTTGGATACCATCTCAGTAGTTAGCCCTCCCTAGTCATGTCTATTAGGTTTTGAAATTAAAATTTCAGAACATTATTATGTTGTTCATTTTACATAAGATTTTCATAAGGTTTTTTACTATTTCTGGTTTAACTTTGTGCTGGTTTGCTTTTATTGTGGATTTTCGATTTGATGCAAATAGGACACCATTCTCTTGTAGAAAGTCTTTTTTGCTCAGGTTGGCATCCACTGGACAGTCAAAGTGCAGGCCAGTCATGCAAACTGATGAGATCTTCTCAAGATCGAAACAGCTGTCTTTGCATAAGGCACTGTCCCTCCCCCATTGGGAGAAAAAGTAAATCAGCACAATTTATATATATATATATATATTATATATATATATATATATATATATATGATAAAAAAGAACACAAAACAACAAGCCTTTTCGTTATGAAAATAAAGAAATTTTCGGCTTTATTTTACCAGTTAATAAAACTGAAAGCCTTCCTCAGCCATTGAGTCGACCAGGTTAATACATCAAAAGAGAATGGTTACTAGGTGTATGAAAAGACGCAATCGATGATGTTAAAGAACAGCAATGACAAAATCTATGATGAAAAAATAAAACTGACGTATGCTATGTAAAAGGACGTCATAGGTGGCATAGAGCTTACTTTTTTGAATGTGTGGCTAATGAATGACAGACAGATAATTTATGAATGAAAAGTCAATATCACGATTTTATGTTATTAATAACCTATACCTCTCCACATACACACACACATACATACACACATACACACACTCACATACTAGCATGTGCGTACACACAAACGCACGTGTGCACACACACATACACACAAATCAATGCACACAATAAATACCCACACATTCGCGAACGCACGCGCGCACCCACACACACGCACACACACACATACACACACACACGCACAAGCACACACACACACACACACACACACACACACACACACACACACACACACACACACACACACATACATATATATATATATATATATATATATATATATATATATATATATATATATATATATATATATATATATATGCACGAACGCGCGCGAGCGTGCAGATTGTCCAAATGTGGGGAGTAAGGCGCTCATAGCGCAGTCAAGGACGCACAGATCGTCGCATCATGGCAAGGCATTCAGTCCCAGTGGGTAGAGCGTCTGGATTTTTGAGATCCAGAACGTCTCACGTTGGAGTCTTTTTTGTTTTGTGTTGCAGTGGACCTCTTCGACAGGCATGCATCTGATGTTTGCAAGGGAATGATGTGGACTGTTGAAGTGGGTTGTGATGTGTGTTCCTCTGTTTTTGTTGATGTTTGATCTGTGCAGGTAGAATCTGGTTTTGAGGCTGTTTTGTGTTTCTCCTACATACTGAGTATTGGGGCACATGTTGCAGTAGAGTAGGTAGACGACGTTACTGGACTCGCATGACACCCTACTCCTGAGACTGAACACCTCCGCAGTTCTGGACGATCTGAACGTCGAAGATTCCACCACATGCACCCGACACACGACACACTTCTGTTTTCCGCATTTGTACACTCCTGGATGGTCATCAACAGCAGCAGGCAGAGGAGTGGGCATGAGTACCGACCTCAAGGAGTAGCAGTTTCTTTCTGCCACTAGAGGAGGAAGGGGAACGGCCTTCCTCATCCTGCTGCTGTTGGCAACCATGGTCTGGTGGAGCTCTTGAGTCCAGGAGCGCAGTGGAGGATTGGCTGGATTGTGTGTCACGATCAGAGGTGGGCGCTCGCAGGACAGTTCTTTTGGCCTGTACTGTAGTGCTTCTTGCCTTGATATACCTCTGACTTTCTGTTCAGCTTTTCGCAATATGGACTCTCTGTAGCCCCTAGCCCTGAAGTGGCCAGTCATTTCCTGTATCCTTCTCTCAAACACCAAGTCGTCTGAGCACAGTCTCCTGAGCCTCAAGAACTGGCTGTATGGAATGCCCCTGCACACGTGGCTAGGATGGCATGACCGTGGGTTCAGGAAACAGTGTGCATCAGTCGGCTTGGTGTAGAGGTCAGTCTGCAGGAAACCACCCACCAGCGAAATTGTGATGTCAAGAAAGGGCACACTGCATGGGGATGAGTGGTGTGTGAATTTGATTGTTCTGTGAAATGAGTTCAGATGGTCCATGAACCTCTGCAAGTCCTCTTCTGACTTTCTCCATAGGAGAAAAATATCGTCAATGAACCGCCTCCAGAAGTCTTCTGAGACGGAACAGGACTGGAGGCAAGGAGTTGTTCCTCAAGCCACGCCATGAAGAGGTTGGCAACCGCTGGGGCTAGTGGTGTGCCCATGGCAGTCCCAAAGATCTGCTTGTAGATCGCGTCGTTGAAACGGAAGACGTTGTTCTTCAGGACATGGTCTGCCATGAGCACAACATCAGCCGCCAGAGGCACCTCGTCCATGGCGTGATAGTTCAGGAAGTGGTGCAGCGCAGTCTTGATGTCCTCATGAGGAATGTTGGTGTACAGCCCAACAACGTCGATCGTCACCAGCCTCGTGTCCTGGTCAAAGGGGCCATACTCCAGGTTCCACTGCTGAAGGATGGGAGCATGTGGGTGGAGTCCTGGATGTAGCTGGGAAGGCGGGTGACGAATGGTTGAAGCCAACTGCCCACCAACTTGGAGATCTTTTATGTGGGACCATTGATCCCTGAGACGATCGGTCTTCCTGGAGGGTTGACTGGATCCTTGTGGATTTTGGGCAGTGTGTAGAAGCGGTGGCACTTGAGCTTGTTTGGCTCTGTCACTGCCCATTTAAGCGTTGTTTTGCTGATGAATCCCTTGTCATGTAGTTTCTTTATGATTTCATCAGACTTCTTGGCGATTTCCCGTGTAGGGTCGTTGAGTAATTTTACATAGTGGTTTTGGTTGTTTAGTTGGCGGTTTGCTTCCACAACATAGTTTTCTAGATTTTGCACAATAATTTTGCCTCCCTTATCCGCTTGAGAAATACGTATTTTCCGGGTGTGGACCATTTCTTTCAGTTCTTTTACAGCTTGTCTCTCCTCACGTGTCATATTGTCCCTTGGGGTTTTGAAGTTTGCAATCATGTTGACCTGATCCTGTAGGATGTTGCAGTAGCTGTCTAGTGTTTTGTCACGCCCAGACGGGGGGCACCACCCTGTTTGTTTGTAGAACCTGGGGGGAGGGGCGTCACTGGTCACACCGTCTTCGTCCTCATCGTAGAAGAATTCCTTCAAGCGTACTCTCCTGCACCCCTCCTCAACATCCATGGACAGCTGCTGTTTGTCCAGTGTGTGGGGTCGGGCAGAACTTGGATCCCAACGACAAGACCTCAAGTTGTGCCTCTGTCAAAGGAACGTCAGATAGATTGACTACACTGTTATCTGGCTGTTTGTCCTCATTGCGTGTTGAACCAGTTTCATTGCCACGTGTGGTTCGACGTTTGAAGCGCCTAGATTTCCGTTTAGGTGTTTCATTTTCTTGATGAGGTTTTTTTTCTGATTTTTCTCTACTCACCTCCACCAAATCCAACTGTCAACTACACCTAAGCCTCAGACTGCTGAAGAAGACCACGGGAGGTGGTAGAAATATTCAACAAGTGAGTACAAAACTTTCGTCTCTATAGAAGCGAACACGGACTGTTGGTATACAGAAATAATTATTTTTTGGAGCACCCTAAAGAGGTATGTTGGGGAAAAACCAGTGTTGTAACCTTTTTATGCATTAAATCTTCTCTATATCACCCTCACCCCACCTAATCCTAATGAGACCTTGTTAAAAAAAACATTGTACTTTGTGGGTGACATTTTTTAGACACACTATTACGTGTAAATGTGCAAGCAAAATAGTTGTGTACGCACACGTTTATGCATATTTATGTGTGTGCCTGTGTCTTTGCGCGTGTGTGTGAGTGTGTGTGTGTGTGTGTGGTGTGTGCGTGTGTGTGTGTGTGTGGGGGGGGGGGGGGTGCGCGCGTGTGTGTGTGTGTGTGTGTGTTTCTCTCTCTATTTGTTGGTGTCTGTGTCTATGTGTGTGTGTGTGTGTGTGTGACTGGCTTCAGGGAGGAACGCGGGTGCGATGTTTACTGCGAGCTCCCAAGTTTTTGAAGGAGAACCATACGACAGGTGAATACCATGGTGCGATGCATATGACCGACTGGCTGCCCACGCTGGCCAGAGCCGCTGGAGCTGATCCTAGCCAAATGCCGCCCAGGAAAGGTGTGTGTGTATGTGTGTGTGCGTGCGTGTGTGTATGTGTGTGTGTGTGTATGCGTGTGTATGTTTGTCTCTTTCTGTTATGCATGTCAAAAAGCATTCATGACACACACACACACACACACACACAGACACACACACACACAAACACACAGAACACACACACACACACACACACACACACACACACACACACACACACACACACACACACACACACACACACACACACACACACACACACACACACACATTACACACACACACACACACACACAATCACACAAATACGCACTCAGACAGATACACACTCACAAACACAAGCATACATAAACACCAACACACAATTACACACACACACACACACACACGCACGCACGCACGCGCGCGCGCGCGCGCGCACTAACAAATACAAATACACGCACACAATCACACACACAAACACACACTCAGACACACGCATACGGAAACACGAACCCTTAAACCCCCCTACCCTCTACCCCTCCCCCCTCCCCCCTCCCCTCTACCCCCCCTCCCCCCCTACCCTCTGCCCCCCCCCCCTCCTCCCCCCCCCCCACACACACACTCAGCACATATTATTACTCAGGCCTACACAATTGTGATAATCTTAATTAACATTTCGGCCAAAATAGCAATACCACCAGCAAAAAGGAACAGAAACACTTTTCACATTTTTATTTTGCAATATTTCGGATTTATTCATTTAACCCTTCTGCCAGCATTCAGGGCAACTAACTGAACTCTAACAAGGGCATCGCCGAGCGGCAGATATGTCCTTTGCCGGTTACGCCCTGTACATGCCCCGCCCTGTACCTCCCTTCCCCCTCACATCTTAGGTCCCCGTCCTCCTTGTGACCTTTGGGTGATGCACCTACACACCCTTGACTGGGTGCAAATCGTTTTCTGGGATGCACACCCTTAATTGGTGGGGTGCAAACCATTGACACTGAGACATGTCTGCCGCTCGGCGACATTTAAGCCCCACGTGGCACATTTTGTGCTAGGATGTCTTTTACTTTTAGTATTAGACCCCCTCCTTTACCGGGATGTACACCCTTAATTAGTGGGGTGTACACCCTTAATGGGGTGTACACCCTTAACTCGGAGACATGTCTGCCGCTCGGCGACATTAAAATCCCACGTGGCATAATTTGTACTGCAATGTCTTCTACTCTTCTTTTTACACACCCACACAAAATTTGGAGTGATTCTATACAGTATTTCACGAGATATAGGAGGGTGAAGAAAAACGAAAACATGTCGGCCGCTCGGCGAAATTGCATTTCCGAGGGATAATTTACATACGAATGTGTTATACTCTTAGTGTCACATCCTCACACAAAATTGGAAGGGATTCTGTCTTCTAGTTCACAAGATACAGCTTGGACAAGAAGTATACAGCGCAAAGAAGGAAATTTCGGTTTTCAAGGTCACACTTCAAGGTCAAGTCAGCATGGCGATAATTTATGCTCGGATGTTTTCTACTCTAGGGTATACAGTGCCATGCACAATCTGAAGCGCTTCTGTGAAGTACAAATGTGAAAAATATGGCTTAAAACCCAATTTTTAGACCCCTACCACTTTCAAGGCCTACCGATCTCCAGGACCTTGACCTTGACCTTGATCGGTATGCCATCATCAGAACGGCCATAAGCCAAAGTACCTACATGCCAAATTTGAAGTCTCTAAGACCAACGGTGTGGAAGTTATGGCCCCTTAAAGATTTTTCGTTTTTCATGGTCATACGCCAAGGTCAAGGTCACGACGGCAATTGTTTTGCACGGATGCCTTCCTCTCATGGTGACACACCACCACACAAAATTTGAAGCGGTTCGGGAGATATCCTTGGGACAGACAGACAGACAGACAGAAAAAATTAACAAGGGCATCGCCGAGCGGCAGATATGTCCTTTGCCGGTTACGCCCTGTACATGCCCCGCCCTGTACCTCCCTTCCCCCTCACATCTTCGGTCCCCGTCCTCCTTGTGACCTTTGGGTGATGCACCTAGACCATCACCCCACAAAATTGGGAGTGATTCTATACAGTGTTTCACGAGATATAGAAGGGTGAAGAAAAACGGAAGCATGTCTGCCGCTCGGCGAAATTGCATTTCCGAGGGATAATCTATGTCCGACTGTGTTATACTCTTAGTGTCACATCTTGACACAAAATTGGAAGGGATTCTGTCTTCTAGTTCACGAGATACAGCTTGAAGACGGAATATATAGCGCAAAGAAGGAAATTTCGGTTTTCAAGGTCACACTTCAAGGTCAAGGTCAGTATGGCGATAATTTATGCTCGGATGTTTTCTACTCTAGGTTATACAATACCACACACAATCTGAAGCACTTCTGTGAAGTACAAATGTGGAAAATATGGCTTAAAACCCATTTTTTAGACCCCTACCACTTTCAAGGCCTTCTGATCTCCCGGACCTTGACCTTACCTTGATCGGTATGCCATCATCAGAACAGGCATAGGCCAAAGTACCTGCATGCCAAATTTGAAGACTCTAAGACCAACGGTGTGGGAGTATGGCCCCTTAAAGATTTTCGGTTTTCAAGGTCGTACGCCAAAGTCAAGGTCAGGACGTCGAAACGTTTTACGCGGATGCCTTTCTCGCATGGTGACACACCACCACATAAAAGTTGAAGCGATTCGGTCAAGCGGTTCGGGAGATATCCTTGGGACAGTCAGACAGAGAAAAAAAGCAAGGTCACACTTGAAGGTCAAGGTCAGCATGGCGATACTTTATGCTCGGATGTTGTCTACTCTAGGTTCTACAGTACCACACACACAATCTGAAGGAAACTTCGGTTTTCAAGGTCACACTTCAAGGTCAAGATCAGTATGGCGATAATTTATGCTCGGATGTTTTCTACTCTAGGTTATACAATACCACACACAATCTGAAGCGCTTCTGTCAAGTAGAAATGTGGACAATATGGCTTAAAACACAATTTTTAGACCCCTACCACTTTCAAGGCCTACCGATCTCCCTGACCTTGATCGGTATGCCAACATCAGAACGGGCATAAGCCAAAGAACCTGCATGCCAAATTTGAAGACTCTAAGACCAACGGTGTGGAAGTTATGGCCCCTTAAAGATTTTCGGTTTTCAAGGTCGTACGCCAAGGTCAAGGTCACGACACCAATAATGTATGCGCGGATGCCTTCCTCTCATGGTGAGACACCACCACACAAAAGTTGAAGCGATTCTGTCAAGCGGTTCGGGAGATATCCTTGGGACAGACAGAAGAGAAAAAAACCACAAGTACAAATGTGGAAAATATGACACACCACCACACAAAATTTGAAGAGAGTCGGTCAATGAATGAATCTTTAATTTAATGTCTTTTCACATAGATCGTGATTTTAGACAGCATGCACACAAAAAAACAAAAAAAGCAAAAAGGTAAAATAACATGTATAAGAACTACATATTAAAAAAAAAGAAAAAGAAAAAAAAAGGAAAGAAAACCTCTACAGAAGTCTTCCAATAGTTGAGGACAGCATTGCTTTTGCAATTACAGTAATGTCAATTTCTGCGTCATTTAAAATATCCTTGGTATTATCATACTTACGAAAAAAGTCCATATTGATCATTCGATATTTAGAGATCAATACTGGGCATTCTAATAGTAAGTGATGAATTGATAATTTATCACTACAAAGACAGTTAGTTTCCAAGTATTTAGTTTTCCATGAATTGAGTCGTATCTTATACACTAAACTAACTATCGATCTACTGTGCATAAAAATGTTAGATCTAAAGTCAGATGAGTTGATGTAAGTAGCTTTTTCCAATAAACAGTAGATTTCATGTGTTGATAATGGCAGTTTCTCATTAGAAACCAAGTTAGAGTTATTAAAAGCCCCTCTTTTGGCAGCTCTATCAGCAACTTCATTCCAAAAGAGTCCACAATGAGATGGCACCCAGCAAAAATCAATACCAATACCTTTTGCAACAATACAATGAATCAACTGTTTAATTTCAAAGACAATGTCGTTACGAGTTTTACTGTTACTTTGGTTTAGAGTTTGTAAAACTGATTTTGAATCCACACAAACTAAAATGTTATAAATTGAATATGGTAGATCATAAACAAATTCTAAAGCTCGCATTATTGCATATAATTCAGAAGTAAAGATTGAAATGCCTTTGCCTAAATAGTATGACTTTTCTATTCTAAGTGATGGAATAACAAAACCTGCTCCACTGTCTGACGTTTCTAAGACTGAACCATCAGTGTAAATTTTTAGATGATTTGAATATTTTGAATCTAAATGAAGTCGAACGTCAGAAACTAATTGATTAACTTCTTCATCTTTGTTGTAACTGGTATATTCTATATCAAATTTTGCCTTTCTTTGTTCCCATGGTGGCATTAGTGGTATAATAGGCATGGCTGAGATATTGTGGATATCTACCTTACTTCTACTTATAACGTCTTCAGTGAAATTCTTGATTGGCTGAAGAAACGTTATATTTTTTGCTCGCTTTGGATAATCTGTCTCTGAGTCTGTAAATATTTCCTCCTTTATATTGTTGTCAATAGAGAGACCTCTTACTATATATTTTGAGGCAGATAACTTTCTATATTCAGCTAATGACATTATATTGCTCTCTTTATATGTTCTAAGAGTGTTAGAGTGCATAGGAATACCAAGTGCTAGTTTAATAGCTTTACTGTCTATGCTTTGTAACTTATTTAGAAGAGTGTTTGATGCACTGAAATAAACCTCTTGCCCATAGGATAGTACTGATCGAACTAAAGAATTTGCAAGATGTAGTAATGTTTTGGTATTTTGACTCCATGATTGTTTGTTTATAATTTTCAGAAAATTAAGTCTTTTTCTCGCTTTTGAAATCAAATACTCAATATGAACTGTCCAATTTAATTTTGATGTCAAATATACACCTAGGAATTTAACTGAATGCTTATAAGCAAGAATGTTTCCATCCAATACTAACTGAGGTAGAGTTTTAGGATTTTCACCATTATTGAAAAGCATAAGATAAGTTTTTTCTTTTGATAACATCAATCCATTTTCTTTCATATATTGATTTAAATTATCAAGTTCTCTTTGGTATATGTTCTGAACATGATTCACTGATCTTTTGTTAGTATGTTTTCTTAAAGATGTGTTGACCCAAATAGCTATATCATCTGCGTATTGCACAGCATTTGTTGTCTTCGATAGACAATTTGGTAGATCATGAATTAATATATTAAATAGCAGTGGTGCTATTACAGATCCTTGTGGAATGCCTATGTCAACTGTTTTAACTGAAGAGTAAACATTCCCCAATCTTACTCGTATTGACCTATCTGAAAGTATATTTTTGACGTACTGATAAGTCAAATCTGTTATTCCGATTTTTTTCAATTTATATAACAGTCTTGCATGCCAAACACTATCATAAGCTTTCCGTACATCAAAGAATGTAGCAAGTGTACTTTTTCTTTTGGAGAACTGTTTTTTAATTTGAGTTGTAAGCTTAACTAGGTTATCTATTGTGCAACGTCCTTTTCTAAACCCAGCTTGACATGTAGGAATAATATTATATTTTTCGCAGTGATAGAACAATCTTTTCTGTATAATTTTCTCTAATATTTTACTGGCATGAGAAGTTAAAGCTATTGGTCGATAACTATTTACTGCTGATCGCGGTTTACCTTGTTTAGGGATAGGAACTACAATTGACTGCTTCCAGATTTTGGGAAGAGCTTCATTTAACCAACATTTTTTGGTAAAACGAGAATAGCAATTCTTTCCAGTTATTAGGTAAATGGCTCAACAGTTGATAAGATACGCCATCCAAACCAACAGAAGAATTATTTGAAGAAAATGATTCCAGTGATTCAATGAATTCATCAAACTGAATTGGAGCGTTAAGATAGTGCGTATTATCAGGCTTTGGATCAGTATATGTATTTTTGCATTCCTCTTCCTTTCTATAATGAAGACTATCAGCATCCATATTTGATGATAAGCTGTTGTTAGTAAATGTTTCCAGAAACAGTTCAGCTTTGTCTTTGGGCGTTGGAAACTGCTTATTTTCTATCTTTATGGGATAGACTGGTAATGTGAAGCCATTTTTCATTTCTTT
>CM065686.1:35347138-35359128 GCA_017654935.2 Phymorhynchus buccinoides
ATTTCGTATATTTTAACGCATCTTGGTGAGGAATAGGGTTAGGAACATGTCCGAGTTAATGTTATTAGTTTTGTGAAGACATTTGCGCACAATGTATGGGTCCGGTGATTGAGCGCCGTATACGTAGCCTGGATAATTGGAGATACGGGCCCGTACCCCCAGCCTCTGCCTAAAAAAAAGCAATCCCATTCAGACTGATTCGTGTTTTTCTTTTATCAATTCCACTTTGACGGCCTCATGCAATTCTTGTATTGTTTGTGTGTGACTAACTCTTTTTCTTCTCACCAATTGTACTTTGACCGCTTCGCAATTTTTTTTAGTAACCAATTCCAAGTTAGTGCCTCGTGCGTCATCCAACGCAGGGAGCCTCCTCCTCTGAACTGCGTAAGGTCTACAACCTATATACATTAGATAATTACCTACAGCCCTCACGCTGTTGCTTTGTTGTTGCTTTCGTTTCACAGTAAACCCCTATCAAGATAGGGAGAGGGATGGTCCTTGTAATCACGCATTCAGTTCGTAGTTATATGGTGTAACGTACGACCTATTTTTCTCATTCATTTTATATTTATATTCTATCACTACTAGGAAAGCTTAGGTTGGTTAAGGTCTGCGTACATTTTCACTTATTCACTTACAATATGGCAACTGCATATGGCATCCTAACCTAAAAAGACAATCAATAGCAATTGAAAAAGTTCAGAGAAGAGCCACAAAATTAGTTAAAGCATGTAAAAAAAAATATGTCTTATGAGGAACGTTTAAACTTTCTAAAATTACCATCTTTAAAAGGAATAAGGCTTATAAGAGGAGATCATAATTCAAGTTTATAAAATTATGCATAATCTTGATGATATGAATTTCAATGACTTTTTCATAAAATGTGCAGTAGATAAAATATGAAATAGTAATTGTAAATTGTTTCTTAACAGATCCAATACCCGCAAACAGTTGTTTTTTTACTAACCGCGTTGCTCATATGTGGAATGATCTACCAATTAACATAAAGAATGCACCTAGCATTAATGAATTCAAAAATCTTTTGGACGAAAACCCAAATTTGAAAACAAAATTTAAAATGTTTCGATGACTAAAAAAAAGCCATTCTATGATTTGCTGAAGCGTTTTTATGATACAAATCGAAAGCCGGTTGTTTGACCTTTTTAAAAATAGGGCTACACACGTCTAGAAGGGGTTTTCTGGCCTATTTTCCCTTCTTTGGCGTCTGTATTTTCATTTTGAGGGTAGGGGTAGTTAGATACCTGTAAAAACTCCAAATTCCTTTTCATTTCCGTTTTTTTCACCTGTGTTCTACAGAAGACGAACAAATTCATCAACAGACACCAAATAGAGGTACTTTGTATTCCTAAATACTTAGAAAGACTTAATTATAGAGACAGGTATCCTTAAATCGAGATTTCCTTCTTTGGCCTCTGTATTTCAGATGTATGTAGCGGAATTGTGAATTTTCATGCAACAGGCACGAAATTTGGCATGATGGTTTCTCATGGTGTGTTTATCAATTTCTGATGTAAGGACATTTGCTATTCAGCCTTTAACCCATTCAGTGCCAAGGGTATTTTTATCATAGACAGTAATAAATTAAAAGAAAATTCTAGTGGTATGCATTTTCATGAAACAAGCGTGCAATTTGGCAAAATAGTTTCAGTATGGTGTGTTTACCAATTTCTGATGTAGGGACATTTTCATTGCAGCCTTTCCCATTCAGTGCCAAGGGCATTTTGATCGTGGACAGTTATAATTTAAAAAGAAATTCTAGTGGTATGCATTTTCATGAAACAAGCATGAAATTTGGCATGATAGTCTTTTTTATGGTGTGTTTGCCAATTTCTGATGTAGGGACATTTTCAATGCAGCCTTTAACCCATTCAGTGCCAAGGGCATTTTGATCACGGACAGTTATAATTTAAAAAGATATTCTAGTGATGGGTATTTTCATACAATAAACATAAAATTTGGAATTATAGTCTTTTCTTATGGTGTGTTTATCAATTTCTGACGTAGGGACATTTTCTATTTAGCCTTTAACCCCTTCAGTACCAAGGGCATTTTGATTGCAAATAGTTATTTAATTTTAAAAAAATATATTGCTGGCCATTTTCACGTAAGCAATTATAACGTTTGGCAATATTGTTTTTCATGCTGTTTTTATCCATTTTTGACATAGGGATATTTTCAATTCAGACATTAACCCCTTCAGTACTAAATGCATTTTGATTGCGGAACTTTTAATTCAACAAAAAAGTCTAGTATTGTACATTTTCATACAACAAGCTTCAAATTTGGCATGTTAGTTTCTTATGATGTGCATGTCAATTTCTGACGTAATGACATTTTCAATTCAGCCTTTAACCATTTCAGTGCCAAGGGCATTTTGCTCTAGGACAGTTATACATTTTTTTTTTTAAAGTATTTTCATGTAATAAGCATGGAATTTGGCATACTAGTTTATTATGATGTGTTTATCAATTTATGTTGTAGGGACATTTGCAATTCAGCCTTTAACCCCTTCAGTGCCAAGGGCATTTTGATCACGAACAGTTATTTAATTTTTCTTAAATTCTAGTTTTCAGCATTTTCATGTAACAAGCATAACATTTTGGCATGGTGGTTTCTTATGGTGTCTTTATCCATTTCTGACATAGGGATATTTTCAATCCAGCCTTTAACCCCTTCAGAGCCAAAGACATTTTGGTTGCAGAACATTTAATTCAACAAAACATTCTAGAGTGTATTGCATTTTCATATAACAAGCATGAAATTTGGCATGATAAGAATGTACGGGGGGTGTGTTTATGTCCGTGGGAAATGGGGGACAAGTGTCTGGGGTCAAATGTACTGCAATTGGACGGTCATGTTGTTAGGAACATGTAATTGAAATAGGTTTTTTACCCGAGCATTTTAGATTTTCCGTTCTTGCTTTTTTAAATTCTAACATAAAAGTTTATGTGGATGATACGCTTTTATAAATAGTTATTCTTACTGCATTAATGTATGCAGTGACAGATTCCGTGAGTCTACAATAACATTATTGCTGGCTATGTTGTTAACAAATGAAACTGAAATGGATTTTGCTGGATCTTGCATCTTATTATATTTCTTTCATTTCTGTGTTGCGGTTTTTTTTGCATTCTTTTCTGCCAGTGACACCCTTATCAGAAATGGATGCCTCTAAAATTGTGTGAATAATTATTCTTGACATGTATTATACGGAGTAATAGGCTCCAGAGCCAAGTAGCTGAATAAATTGTGGACAACACCTAATTGACAGACTTTGCGGTGGTTTGCCACATGTTTATGTTTAAAAGTTCTTCTCATTATTGAACAATAAATTAGTTCTGTTCCTCTTCTTGTCTCCTTCTCCTGAGGGCCATTCTGGCTCACTTGGGGGAAACAGACTGAAAATACATGATAGCAGGCTTCAAAATCATAGATTGCATGCTCCTTGGATATTACTCTTACACTTCTGTTGAACTTGATGACAGCCTCTACAATACTTTATATAGTTTTAAAACCTTAACAAAACGAAAATTGATAAATAGGGGTTTACCTTTTCAGGGGCTTGCATTGTGTCAGCGTTTAGTTAAACATAGGCAAAATAAATCTAAGATAGAACATATCAAAAGCTATTCCATTGACACACTTTCAGGTATATAGGCCTATTACATTAACAAAAATTAAAAAGAATGTCCGTTCAATGTATAAAATCAAGCTGTATGCACTAACTGTTTACTTATTGTTCTGTAATGTTACTTTTTTAAACACACTTCCTGGAGCATTTAATGAATGCTTGGGTTTAGCTGGTATTAAAATGTATGTCTAGTTATATTAGAAATGAAACACCCAGCTTTAAGAAAGCGTCCGTTTTTGGTGGTTAAAGCCGTTAATTGTACATTCAAATCATATTTGCTACTTTCAACACAAGTAGTAGCAAAATAATGAAATTAAAAATGTTAATTCAATTTAAATTTAATGTTCCTTTTTAAATAGAATGAACTGACACATTGTACCCCAAAAAACATAACATTATCTTGGCTTCATAAGTCAAATGGCAAGTAGGCCTAAGAGCTAAGTCCACAACAGGATGTTCAAACAAGAAGTACACGATTCAAGTACAACTAGAGCGTTAAGAGACTAGATGACCAGCCGCAAAACACATTATCTACGCATGCCACATTTTCACCATGCGGTACATTTTCCATATCGCGCGGCAGGAAAGACATTGTGCTACAGTAACCTTGACCTTTGACCAATGACCTTCATTTACTAACTTGGCCTAGATGTCCTACCCACTTATGGGCATGCAACATTCATGCGTCTTAGGTCCTCTTCGTTCAAACGTTATTGTGTTACCATACAAAAACGCCTCCAATAGGGCACATTTGATGGTTCAGTGACCTTGACCTTTGACCAATGACCTTCATTTACAAACATGGCCTATAATTATATTCTAACTACCTAGGGGCATGCAACATTCAAGCGTCTTAGGTCCCTCCATTCAAACGTTATTGTGTTACCATGCAAAAAAGCCTCCAATGTAAAGAAAACATTTTATGGTCCAGTGACCTTGACCTTTGACCAATGACCTTCATTTACAAACATGGCCTATATATTCTAACTACCTAGGGGCATGCAAAATGTGAGCATTCTAGGTCACTCCGTTCAAACGTTATCGTGTTACCATTCAAAAAAGCCTACACAATGGCGCATTATGTGCTCCAATGACCTTGACCTTTGACCAATGACCTTCGTTTTCTTACTGGACCTAGATATCATAAGTATCTGTGCGTATGCAAAATATTAGCATCCTTGGTCATCGGTTCAACGTTATTATGTTAACATGCATGTATACATACATAGTCAGCCATCCAGTCAGCCAGAAACAAACAGACGGACAGCAGTGAAAACATAACCAGCGTTGCTTCGCGGATGATAAACATGACATACAGATGTTAAAGATTTCAAACAGTATATGCATAAGCCAAAACAGCAAAGTAATTGCTTCTTTCTAACTTCAAAGATGCAGCTGTGTATTTTCTTATGCATTTGTTGCTGATTTTGCCCTATGGCAAAGACAAAACGGACCAGAAGTAGTTAAAAATTACAGTTGGTAAAGCTCAGAGGATTGCCTGTCACATTTCCGACACTTGTGTATCTGAAAACAGAATGAATTTTTATTTTATTGTGTAAATTAAATTGTTTTCTGTGCATTAAATTACCCCTACCCCTTTACCCTCTTTCTTTAAAAATTGAATTATATGTATGTTTATATATGCGCATGTAACATAGTGGAGCCCTATTTTTATTTTTGGCAAACAAGTAAAATTGAAAAGCATATTGACCAAGCTTTCAGAAAAATATAGTGACCAATCCTTTTCGCCCCCCCCGCCGGGGTAAGGGGGGTCTACGGACACCTGTAGGTCTAACTGTGTTGCCACGGGGGAAATAGAAATATCTGGTGAAAACGCGTACGTACACAGACCTTCAGGTTTTGACTTAAAATTTATCAACCAAAAAAAAGGAATGGTTCCAGCAAAGAAATAGTATAAGTGCATGGCTTTGTACATCGATTTCTCGGCAAATATGTAGATTTACACCCTCCTGCTCTATTTCTTGGTTCTTTCCGTGGTTAGGGATAGGGTTTAGGGTTAGGGATAGGGTTAGGGTTAGATGGTCTTTTCTTTTGCCACAAGCATCTGTTTTTTAGGTCAAAATCATCTATTTTTTGGGGAGCATTAAATCGCTGCCTTTAGATTATTTTTTTGCTTCCCCGAAAAAAAAAAAAAAAAAAACGTAGTCTCACCTCGTACACGGTCTGTTTGTTTCCTCGCAGCGGGTGGTTGCTGGCCCCGGCATCGATGGCCCCTCCGTTGTCGCTGGTGACGATGATGATGAAGTCATCGAGGACGCCCAGTTCTCTCAGGGTGTCGGTGATGTTGCCGATGCCTTCGTCCATGGCGGCCACCATGCCGCAGTAAGGGCGACGGTGGTTGGTCACGTTGTTGCCCTGTAAGTCTATGGCGTATTCGGGAATGTCGTTGCACGCCGTGCCGCTGATGTACTTCTCCGGAGCCTGGTTACGTGAGGGTGGAAACCACACGTGTTTGCTGATACAAGGATTCGTGGATCGATGTGTAACAACAAGTTCTTCTTTGAAAACTAATGCGTATACAAACCTATTCCAATATGCCAACGACAGCCAAAAGATTAAAACTAAGCATACCGTCTTTTTTTTCGTCTTTTTTTTTTTTTTGTTTTTGGGGGGGGTATATTTTGAGTCAAAGCGAACTTACATCACCGTTTAGACAAACAGGCGAAATAACGCCGACCAGAAAAATTAAAACAAGAGGCAAAGCCTTCAAGGCATCACTCGAACAGGAACATGTGGGACAACAACAAAGATGAGGGGGGGGGGGGGTTCTAAAGTACAAGATTGCCAATACAATTTTTAATTACAAATGAAACTATCGTTAATGGATACAACCAATAAAATATAAAAAAGAAGAAAAAAGTGCCAGTGTCTAGAATCGGACCCAGAACCATTGTCATGCCAGAAGAGACACTTTACCAATGAGGCTTTCAGTGTTGATGAGTTTCTTAACTCATGTTGCCTGTTGAATACTCTCTAACCCACTAATCTAAAATGTTATGTGTTTTGTTATCTGTTTACAGTGTTGTTTTAAGTGTTTAATTATTCAAATCATTATTGTTTGAAAGATTGCATAGACACATTTATATGTGTGCAAAAGTTTGAACAATGTACGTCTTGTATTTCCCGAGAAAATGCCAACATTAAAGTTTTGGAGATTAGACCATGGACGCACACACACACACACACACACACATACCAACACACACACACTACACACCACCACACACACACCACACACACACACAACACACACACACACACACACACATCGCACGAAACAACCTGATCATACTATAGACTCACTTCGTGTTAAACTTCGTTAACACGATCGCTGAGCCGACAAAATAGATAACTCCTTCGCAGGGATAAAGTAAGTGAGTGCGGAATCACTATGTTGGACCGATGCTTAGAATGTGCGCAATGCCATGAACACCGGCAGCCTTAATCAGCGAATCACGTTTGACAAAAATACAAAGAGTAGACAAACAGAAAGACAGATCACAAGAATAGTTGAAGGGTGTCTAAAAATTTGGATGGGGGGGGGGGGGGGGGGGGGGGGGAGGGGTGGGAAAAAAAGATGGGGGGCAATTAATTTTATTTTAATGGAGTTTCTCTACCTTTGTACTTCTTACCACTTGATATAAGTTGCGGAGAAACCTTACGGGCCATGTATGGCGCGATACAAGAAGATGGGCTCTCTTTTGTGGAACCAATGTAACGTGTTTCCTCAACACGGAAACGGTAGCGGTTTGTGAACTGACAAACAGAAAACAAACAACAAACGATCAGACAGGCCCGTCACTGTCTTACCGTGGCGGGTTTGTGGGGAGAGAACCTAATGGGCCACAATACATGAGGATGGTCTCGTCCCTTTGTAGAGTCGTTGGTAGAAGTGGCTTCCGCAGCATGTTCTGGGTGGTGTTGGTGATGATGTGGGCAGAGATGTGCCCTGAGCATCCCAGTACGGCTCGTTCTGACCTAGTTTCCAGTCAACAAATGTTGTACGTCATATCACGTGGTTGTCGGGGTTTGTTGCCCCAAGAACCGCGAAATGGGTGTGCAACCTGAACAAAAGGACCAGAAGAAAAAGTACAAATCTTTAGCAAGGCAGTGCAACGTTCCCGCCAGAATAAAGGACCCTAAAAGAAAAAGTGGAATCGACTCAGGACTGCTCCTGCTGCATAACCTTGGTTCTTCACGATCCGAAATGGTCATGGGATTTAGGTCTCTGGCGGCTTGCCCTCTGATTGCTAAAGATCCGATCCTGGACTGGCACATTTTCTGACATAACGGCATGGCAAATTCTGGGTCGAGAGGGGAGGGAGAGGGAGGAAGATGGAGGGAGGCGGGATGGGATCTGTGTGGTTGAAGTTTGTCTTCTGCCCCGCTTGCCTCTGCGGCTTTCACGCCTGGCCTGGTAACCTTGAAGGCCTCAGTTCGTCGCTTGTTGAATCGAGCTCTTCACTTTGTACTTAGATGCTGGTCCCAATCTGCAATCAGGAAAGCCTCAGCGCCTCGCTTGTTGATGCTCTTCACCTGTCCCTGTTCTTCCCAATCTGTATCCGGAGAAGCCTCAGCCTCGCTTTTTGATACCTCTTCACCTTCCCTGGTGCTGTCCCAATCTGTATCAGGAAAACCAAGTGTTGGAGTTGGTGCTTCAGGTCAGATCTTTGAAGGGCTTTCGTGGTTTCCTGGCATGCAACACGAAGAACGTCCATCAACCTGTCCATACAACCCCTATAGAACTAATTTAAGAAGAAGTGGAGATGGAGAGATAAGGAGGAGTTTTCATTCACACACACACGAGGTAACTTGGGTAACGGTACAGTTAACGACACATAGGCAGCATGCATGTAATTTCAAAACAAGCAATAACCTCGCCGTCAACAGCCAGAACAGACAACTCAGAAACGACAATCAGATCGAGAGCCAGAAGACCGGTAGCCCGACAACATTACAGACATCCAGCCTTAACTAACTCTCACCCTTTGTAAATGGCAGTGGCGTTGGCATTGCAGTGTCCGAGATGCCACTTGCCCCCCATGTTGGTGTGGTAACCCTCTGTCTTCAGGTTAAGCTGGCAGAAGCTTGATGTCAGGGTCCAGCGTGTTGTTTTTTTTTACTTTAGTGAAGCACTTTTGTTGGTTCGGCAAGCCCATTCTGTAACGGATACCTGCACCGCTCAAAAGAAAAGAGATTATTTTTGTTTATTTATAATAAAATTAAAATGTTTCTGTGTAGCCAATGAAGATGGCAACAAATACATTCACAATAGACATTCAGGCGCTAAAACCAGGGTGGAGAGAATACGTGTGTGTGTGTGTGGTGTGTGTGTGTGTGTGTGTGTTGTTGTGTGTGGGTGTGGTGTGTGTGTGTAGCGTGCGTGGTATCTGGCGTGTGTGTGTTGTGTGTGTGTGTGTGTGTGTGTCAACATTCAAAGTCAGGTCATTTTTTTTTAATTTTCAGATGGGAAAATTGAATAGCCATAATGGTTGCTTTTTTTTAACATCACAAGCCATCTCTAACACAACAGTTAAGCAGGAAATAACCTGAGACCCAAACCAAAAACAAACAACACAAAGACAGTACGTAGGTATTCATGCACGGCACTACACGGATACTCGTATACACTCTCTCGTCATCTCTCAATCGTTCAGGGGGGTGGGGCTCTTCTCTCTCTCATCTCCTCCCCACCTCAATAGCTCTCCTCTTCCTCCATCGGTCTCTCGTCTATCCGACTCGTCTCTCTCATCATCTCTCATCTCTCTCTCCTTTCTCTCTCATAAACAAACTCTATGCGCTCAAATACAATATATTACATATATACAAATACATTTCTGTGTCCAATTTCTTTCTTTGTCAACATCATAACAAAACAGTTAAATTTAACTTTGAGTAATGTTCGTGTTTCCATAAAAAAAATAAATTAAGACTTCTAAATTGGTGCTTGATTTACTTTTTCTCTCGCCAATGGGGGAAGGGACAATGCCTTAGCAAGAACAGCGTTTCCATCTTTAGAAAGATCTCAATCAGTTTGCATGATTGGCCTGCATTTGGAACTGTCCAGTGAATGCAAACCTGAATTCAAAAAATACCTTCTACAAAGAGAATGGTACATCTTTGGCATCAAATCGAAATCCACAATAAAAGCAAACCAGCACAAAGTTAAACCAAAATAGTAAAAACCTTATGAAAATCTTATGTAGAAATGAACAAAATAATAATTGTTCTGAAATTTTTAATTTCAAAACCTAATATGACATAGACTAGGGATGGGCTAACTACTGAGAGATTATGATCCAATTAAGGAATAAAAATATATGAAAGAAAAAATCTCAGTGAACAGCCAGCTCCGTACCCCTACTCTGAAGACTGGAAAAGTTCGTGCTTTAAAATCTTGAATAGTTTTGCTTTGATAAACATTCTGTGTCCAATGTCTTTTATGTTGGTAACCTCAGAAACAAAACCAGTTAAAGATTAACTTTGATAATGTTCGTGTTCAAAAAAAATAAATTATTAATTTGTGGGTTTTTTTGTGTTTTTTTTAACACGAACATTCTCAAAGAAGTAACTTTAACTGGTTTGTTACATGAGGTTCACAAATAAAGACTTGGACACAAGGAACAGAAATGTTTATCAAAGTCAAACTATTCTGCATTTCAATGCACTACTTTTGAGAATGTGGGTGGGGGCACACGTTGGAAAACATAGCTTATCCATTTGGCCATACAGGCGCGGGATTTATCTCTGCTCTTACCGACTTTCAACTGCCGTGGGAGTTTTACGTGCGTAAAGCGCACTGGTCAGACAGACTAGCTTTAAGTCCCCATCCGAAAGGGAACTCGACGTTCTGTCAATTCGATTTTTCCTTACTCAAACCACGAAAGAAGGGAGAGGCCGGATTCAAACGCCGGTGTGAATAAAATATTCTAATCTATTCTACCCTATCATATATCTAACCCATTTTTCGATTTCGCGCTTGCGCACTAGCGATCGAGATTTTTAGTTTTTTGCATGCGCATTGACCACTCGTCAGCTTGATACGTGCTAGCCTACTTCCTGTTTAAGCCATGACTTATTTACTCTCCTCTCTCTCTCTCTCCACATCTATCTTCTGCGTCGTCTCTCTCCCTCCTCCTTCTCTCTCTCTCTCATCTCTCCTCCTTCCCAGCTCTAACTTCCTCTTTCATCGCTCATTCGTCACCCCCCACTCATTCTCTCCTCTCATCCCTCCATCCTCTCCCTCTCCCTCCCCCTCCTCTCCTCTCTAAAACACCCCAAAATGTTCGATTCGAATTTTCATTATTGTTTTTCTTTATTTGTGTGGGCCCCCCCTCCCCCCCCTCCTCCCCCCCCGTCCCACCGGCCCCATCCTTTCCCGCCCTCTTTCTGTCCTCTCTCATGTGACTGGATGGCAAATTGCCTGACGCTTTAGAATTTCTGTTTATAATATGCGCATGGCGCAAGGGTAGATATTTCATAGGACTAGACTTATTCTCATTGATACCGGGGTCACTTTCGGACTCACTACTGGCCGTCATGCGTCTTACCTTAGCAAGCGAAGTCTTACACGCACTCTGTCCACCATTCTCCCCTTGTCGAAGCTTTTAGGTCTTTGTTCAACTGATTACAAGGTGCAACGTGAGTGTGCTGAAGCTGAAGGGAATTCCAACATTGATTGACCTTGTCACCAAAGCATTCCTTCTTAAGAAGAATGAAATCGTGAGGCCAAGCATAGGGATACGAAATTGAACAAAGGGTAATTTACCTTCTCCTTTTTCTAATTACACTCCCCTCACATCCAAAGTTGATTACGATAACATTTCACCTAGCAATTGGCGTGGGTCTGAACCAAAGTGAGACCAAAGTTCTGACCCACGGCCTGCTAGTGCAATGGTATCGTACTCAACTTTGGTGAGGTGAGTATTAGAAAAAGTAGATTATTCCCTTTGTTGCAAGTTAATTCTGTCTTATTTTGGTTCTGTTGTATTTTTAATTTCTTATTCTAGTTTTTTGAGTCGTTCAAAGTTGATACACATGTTGTCAGTAGAGTCAATCTGTGAAAACATTTTTTATTTTATAAACATTTATTATCAGTCACCACGTAGTCGCCTAGATTTTTATTAGGCTAATGGTAATAATTCTGCAACCTACACTATACTCTAATTATTTTACTAGTTTGGTGTGCTCTCTTTTTTATTGATATATCATTGGGATTTTTCCGTGCCCTGGTTTTTAATAAATCCATGTAAAGTATTTTTAACCTCTTTAAATATACATTAAACTATATCTATACTGTAAAATAAAACCATAAAAG
>CM065686.1:35359628-35377128 GCA_017654935.2 Phymorhynchus buccinoides
TAGTCCTATGCCCTTATCACTAGACGTGATATAAAAACAAATTGTAAGAGAGAGAGAGAGAGAGAGATGAGATGAGGAGAGAGCGAGAGAGAGGAGGAGAGAGAGAAGAGAGAGAGAGAAGAGGAGAAAGAGAGAGAGAGAGGGAGAGAGAGAGAAGAGAGAGAGAGAGGGGTGAGAGAGAGAGAGAGGAGAGGAGAGAGAGAGAGAGAGAGAGAGAGATTAAGATCGCACGTCACCGAAAGTACACCGAAAGACGGCTAAACCACCAACGAACACAAGCAAGCGCGCACGCACACACCACAACACACACACACACACACACACACACAAACACACAACACAAACACACACCACACACAGAGACAAAAAACAAGACACAGACACACACCACACACACACACAAACACAACACACACACACACACACACACCACACCACAACACACACACACACACACACACCACACACAAACGCACACACACACACATCGAACAGGGTTACCGGAATCAAAAACCCCCCCCGAAACCGGTAAAACCGGTTTCACCTCTTCGAACGTTTTACTTAACCGGAATTTTTTAAAAAAAAAAACCAGTACTCGCATCCCACTAGGAGTTTGACCTATGCAACAACATATTTATTTGTCAGATATTCAACACACGCACGCACGCGCACGCACACACCACCACACACACACACCACCACCACACAAACACACACACAACACACACACACACACACACAACAATAAAGAAACTTATGACTATGGACACCACACACTCAACTCAACATCAGTCAAAGTCAGAGCCATACCCACACAAACAGCTACTCCTTGGTTACAAACACCAATTAGCGCTGAGAATCATGTGTTGTTTTTCCGACAAGAATGCGTTATTCTAGAAAAAACTTACCTTCAGTATGCATTAAAAAAACGGTTACCAGCAACTCGAACCGGTTTTTCGAACCGCAAAGCTTAGCACCGTTTTTCGGTTCAAACCGGTTTTAGCCCCAACTCTAATATTTCAGTAGTAACAGTCGACACTTTCGGTCTGAGGGCTGGAATAAGCCTGAATGTTTTCTGCCTAACAACGTCTTTGAGGTAGGCCACTACATCAAAAGGAAATATTCAAGTATTGGTTGGTCTGTACTTCATTAACTCACATTGTGGTTTCCAGTTTAGTCATACTCTTTTCTCTTTTTTTTTGTTTTTTGTTTTGAGTTGAGCTTGAATAGACGATTTCGGGAGAGAAAAAAAACACTAGGGGAGAGCACTTCGCGAAAATTAGAAGTGCTTACCTCCATTACTCGGGTCAAATATATAGTAACGATGCAACAATGGAGTCGAAGCTTGAACCGCAGATGCGAGTCAGCAGCGACTTGCAAGCATTTAAAAGAAAAAAGGGTAACAAGGCATCGCGAGCGGCAGCAACGCATTGTGACAAATGCAACCGGACAGAGTTATGCCCCACCCCACCCCCCAATAATACCAACCCCACCCCCCAATAACACACCACTTTCCACCCTTACAGAACGCATAAAATACATAGCCGAAACATTTTGAAGCGATTCTGTTCAGTAGTTCACGAGATACAGCTGAAACTGTTAGACAACACTTCCTTGCACCATGTCCTCTCACCCCCCCCACCCACCAATAAACACACATTTCCCCTTACAGAACGCATAAAAACATAGGCCCAAAATTGGAAGCGATCCTGCCTTCAGTAGTTCACGGAGATACAGCTGAACTTTATACAAACTTCCTCTGCAACATGTACACAACCACAACAAAATTTGAAGCGATTCTGTTCACTCGTTCACGAAATAAAGCTGGGGAAAAATTACATAGCCCAAAGAAGGAAATTTCGGTTTCAAGGTCAAACTTTCAAGGTCAAGGTCAGCACGGTGTTGAGTAACGAAGGGAAGCTTCCTTTCAAGCTGTCTACCCTCTGCCAATTTTAATCAAAATAACACAACAGTTTAGTTTTTAAGATAATCGATACAGAGGACACACACACACACACCCACAGACAGACATTAACACACAGACAGAACAACAAGCCAATCGCAATACCTCGCCTACTGGCCGGTAAAAATTCTGTGGGTGGCCAGTGGCACGAACTGATAAAATCTTGGCAAAATGTTAACTGATATCAATTTTGTAGAATGACGCACGGGGTTAGTGCTGTATGTAGGCTCAAACAAACGAGGCGAGAGCTGAGGTAAAGCAACTTCCCAACTGTTTGACCGATTGAAATTATAGGCAAGATCACTCCCCACACACCATGAAATTACTCCCCTTAGTATTTCCGATAATTCCTCATGTAATGCAGTTCCTTTTACATCGGAAAAAGGAAGCTATTATCATGTGATTCTTAATGTTCAGGATATTAACCCTATCTAGTATAGCGCTTTGATAAATAAAGATACAAGCTACATCACATTTTTCCCCCCCCCCCCCCCGGGGAGTCTCACTTACAATGCTGCGAGTAACGTGAGTAAACGACGTTCTGGGACGGTATCATGTCGAGATAGCATGAGACTTAGCATGATGCTAACTTAGAAGCTCTTCCAAGTCCCTATAGAATTTAATAGGACTTTTGGAAGAGCTTCTAAGTTAGCCATCAGGCTAAGTCTCATGCCTTATCTCGAATGAATACCGACCTGGGTATAACTTTTTTGGGTTATGTGGGCCAATGTGTTTATTGCAAATGTGTTTTTAAACCTTGTTCTCAAATTTTAGATTATGTCAAACTGTTAAGAGGGCCATTTCACATGGACGTTTAGTGTAAGTTTGATCAAAGATGGCTGGGTTCGTCTGGTTGTACTGACACTTTCCTTTCTTAGTGTTATATATTAATTCTCAGTCCGGTTTTCTTGGTATTTGGCGTGTTTTTATGGTTTCTCGAGAGTTTGATTTTTCTTTACGTGACTTAAGTTATTGTTTGTGCAAAGACTTATAACTACTTGTCGGTCGGTCGGTCCAAAATTGGCGCACATATTTTAAAGGAGAATGCCTTGGCATAAAAGTAGCATTCAGTTGTCATTTCACATATCTACAGTCCCTTACGTATGATAAGCATTTTATATACTGAACAGAGGCATGAATCGTCATTTTAAAGCTGTAGAAAATAATAAACATACGTAATACAGACAGCAACAGACACGACGAGTTATCAGTGCTTCTTTGAGGAGATAATAAGTAGAATAAGTAGAATAAATAGTTTTAAATGTTTTCCAAAAGCATAAGAAGTACGAAATGGTGCAGAGATAACATTCTGGTTTACAGATTAAAATTATTGAAAAGCCAGGGAAGTGACTCAGTGTATATAAGATGCAGTGGTAAAATAGAACCGCACTCAATCGAGGCTGCTCTTTAAAAATGATTATTCGTTTTCAATTGTCGCACGCACAAACGATTGCGAATCCGCGCTTTGTTTCACTAGGTCCATACTATTTCCCAAGCCACACAATGCCTTTTGTTTGTCTGTTGTTTCTTTATAACAACACTGTATTTTGAGATAAAAAAAACAACTGAAACAGACTGCAACGTCACTGGAACATACAACAAAACAACATCATCAGGAATTGTTTCTCTCAACCGAACAAACCAACAAAAAGTCATCTATTTGACGATTAATGTACGTGTCCATGTCCATATGTCGACTCATATTGGACCATTCTTCCGCTTCATGTAAAGGGCAGTGATTGTGAGCACGGGATCCTTACTACTCGTCCTCCACAGTAATCTCCCAGGGCAACCAAGGCAGTATAAATACAGAGGCCCCCCTGCCAACACAGCAACAGCAAACATTAAATGCATGCACTTTAGATGGTCCGAGTAAAGTACTTGATGATGGAGGAGAAAGAAGAATAGGAGAGAGAGAGAGACGAGAGAGAGAGAGAGAGCGGAGAGAGAGAGAGAGGGAGAGAGGAGAAGGAGAGAGATCTCTTGTTATTTTTATCTTTTTTTGGGGGACGAGAGAGAGAGATAGTGAGGAGAGAGAGAGAGAGGGGGGGAGATGGAAGAGAGAGAGAGTAGAGAGAGATGTGGAGGAGAGAGAGAGAGGAGGGGGGGGGTGAGATGGAGAGAGAGAGAGAGAGAGAAGAAGAGAGAGAGACGGAAGAGAGAGAGACAGCGAGAGATTCACAGAGACGAGAGAGAGGAGAGAGGGAGATCAGAGAGAGAACGAGAGAGAGAGAGGAGAGGAGATGGAGGAATGAGAGAGAGAGAAGACGAGAGAGAGAGAAGAGAGAGAGAAGTCGGAAGTTGAAGTTAAGATAAGGGCCAACAGCCACCTTTCAGGGGGGGGGGGGGGGGGTAAACAATAATACATTACAATTGTATGAAAGAAAAAAGAAAAAAAACAAGAACAACAAAACCAAAACCCAGAGCATTGTATAACTAAAACATCACAGAGAGAGAGAGACATGAGAGAGAGAGAGAGAGAGAGAGAGAGGACGGAGAGAGAGAAGGTGGAGAAGAGAGAGAGAGAGATGAGAGAGAGAGAGAGAGAGGAATCGGAAGACAAGACGCACAAACATGCAGACAAGGAGATTATAGAGAGAACGAAAGAGAGAGAGAGCGAGAGAGATAGAGAGAGAGAGAGAGAGAACTCGAAATTCGAACGAGAGAGAGAGAGAGAGAGAGAGAGAGAGATGAGGAGAGGGAGAGAGAGAGAGAGAGAGAGAGAGAGAGCGAGAGAGACGAGAGAGAGAGAGAGAGAGACAGACAGACGACAGACAGACAGAGACAGAATCGGAAGACAGACGCACAAACATGCAGACAATGAGAGATAGAGAGTGGTAGAGAGCTACGAAAGAAAGCAATAGAGAGAGAGAGATAGATAGAGAGAGAGGAGTAGAGAGAGAGAGAGAGAGATCGGAGGAGAGACGCACAAGAGATGCGACAATGAGAGATAGAGCAGACAGAGAAGAGAGACAAGCCAGAATCGGAAGACGAACGCACCAAAGTGCGACATGAGAGATAGAGAGCAAACGAGAGAAATGAGAGAGGGAGAGAGAGAGAGAGAGGAGAGAGAGAGAGAGACAGAGCCAGAACGGAAGACAGACGCACAAAGTGGAGACAATGAGAGATTAAGAGAGGGAGAGAGAGAGTGAGAAAGAGAGAAAGAGAGAGCGAGGGAGAAAGAGAGAGATAGAGAGAGGAGGAGGGATGGGGAGAGAGAGACAGAGAGAGACAGAGGACAGACGAGAGAGAGAGAGAGACAGAGAGCGAGAGTGAGGAGATAGGGAGGCACCGGGACAGGCAGAGAGAGGGACGAAGAGAGAGACAACGGGAAGAGGAGAAGGGATAGAGAGAGAGGAGACAGAGAGACGGGGGAGAGGAGGGAGAGAAACAGAGAGAGAGAGAGAGCAGAGAGATCAGGACGGAGAGAGAGAGACAGAGAGAGCGAGGAGGGAGAGAGAGTGAAGGAGAGAGGAGAGAGAGGGGGGACAGAATCGGAAGAGAGGACGCGAAAACCTGTGGAGAATGGACTGACAGAGGAGGAAAGAAGAAAGAAAGAGAGAGAGAGACAGGGGGAGTGAGAGAGCGGAGAGGGAGCTGATTGATAGATCATCAGAGACAGACGCGAGGCAAGACGACAGAGACAGACAGAGACAGAATCGGACAGACTATACGCACATAGTTGGCAGACAATTATTGATCGGAGAGGGATAGAAGAGCTGACGACCAGTGACAGAGAGTCTCTGATTCAGAGAGCAGACACGCCAGATCGAGAGTAGATTGAGATTCAATCGAGAGGACGACGAGACAGCGCGACGCGCAGAGACGGACGGCCGTACCAGACTGAGAGACATGAGACAGAGGGGGGGACACTAGACGCACGAATATGCTGAAGTATGTAAGACGACAGGGACCAAACGAAGGAAAGAAGAAACAGAGTAGAGGAGGGGAGAGAAAGAGAGTGAGCCCCGGACGATGGTACCACGAGCAGAGAGAGGACGACGAAGAAGATGTTTTTGAGACACGAAGAGCCAGAGATCGGTAAGATGACTCGTCACCGCACAGTGAGACGGCGAGAATATGTGAGAGCGAGTTGAGCCTCGTGAGTAGCTGTCTCTCTCGCCTCGCATTTTCGAAAGCTCGATATTTTCTATGAGAGTAGACCTGCGAGAGAGCGAGGGAGATTAGAGAGAGATTATTTTAGCGTTATTAATTAAAAAATAGCAACGCAATTTTAATTTAGCGTAGATACAAAAATTTTCATATACATATATTTTTTTATATGTTAAATTATTATATTTACCAATTTTTTTTTTATTTATTTTCATTTTAATTTAGATAATAATATTTAATTTAATTATAGAAATATATATATAATAAAAATTTTACTGGGGGGGGGGTAAATTTTTTATAATTTTATTTAATTTTATTTTAATTTATTTTTTTAAAGTGAGAGACAGATAAATTTAATTTTATTCATAATTATTTTTTCTTCATTAAATTTATAAATTATTATTTCTATTTAATTTATTTTAATTTAATTTTTATTATAAATTGATTCAATATCACGGCCATTAAATCGGACACTAGGAGAAAATAATTCTGAAGTAGCCTATGGTACAGACATTACGATAATTTATACATTTTTACAAGGGGGAAGGAATTTACATACATAATGTTCGAAATGTTTAATAAACCGGCTTGGGGGGAAGGGGGGTACAAAGAAGCTACAATCTTCAGGTCCTGCTAGCAGAGGGATATAATCAAAAGTGTGGAAAAGGGGCGAGATAACACCAAATTATAAAAAAAAGAAAGGGACAAAAGGAAAAGGTATCAGCTATAGAAAAATTAAAATATAAATATATCTGCAAAAATTGTGTGTTTTTTTGGTCTGTTGTGCTTATGTGTGTCCGCGCAAGCGGCGTGCGTGTGCGTGCGGGTGTGTGTGTGTGTGGGCGTGTGCGCGCGTGTGTGTGTGTGTTTTGTGTGTGTGTGTGTTTTTTTTGGGGTGTGTGTGTGTGTTTTAGTGTTGTTGGTGCGTGCGGTGTGCAGCCGTGTGCCGTGTGCGTGTGCGCGCGTGTTGTGTGTGCGTGTGTGTTTGATGAGAGCGAGTCTCTGCGAGGAAGGGAGAGGTTAGAGAGAGATGGGGGGGGGGCCAGGAGGAGAGAGTGAGAGCGAGAGAGAGAGAGAGAGAGAAGAAGAAAAAGAGAGAGAGAGAGAAGAGAGAGAGATGAGAGAGAGAGAGAGAGCTGAGAGGAGAGCGAGAGAGTAACGCAACAACATTTTCTCATTTTGGCGCACATTTACCACACACGCAACTACACATACACACACGTGTGGGCTCGCGCACACAACCACATACACACAACACAGAAACACTGGACTGGACTGGAGGCCAATTTTTGTCAGATTAACTATAAAAGTTGTGACTGACACACACACACACACACGCACATACACACACACATACACACTACACGACACACACACACACACACACACACACACCACACACACACACACACACACATATGCGCTCTGGAGAACTTAAAACACAAACACACACATAGTCATTCACTCATACAATCACTCACGTTCACTCACTCACGCACGGGGTTATAACTTATTCTTATTCTTTTTTTTATTCTTATTCTTCTTATTATTATTAGTAATTAGGGCTAGAAGTGGGCCTCGCGAACCCTTTTACGCCCTTTACATCGTTGTGACTTTTTGATTTGTTTCAGGGTGGCTTGCTTTCTACAGCTAAACTAACAAACAATATTAAGAATTTTTAAAAAAAAATATGGAACGGAAACTTTTTTTTTTTTTTTTTTTTAATTCATCAAAAGTCATATTATAAAAATTTGACATAGGCCTAATTGTGTGTTTGTTCAGAAGAATTTTGAATATATTTATGCTAAATATAAGCCATAACCCCCTGTTGTGACGACCATTACGCACTGCGTAAACCGTTACTCGTATGGAATGTGTCTCTGTAAGCCCTCAAAACGTTGCATTCGCCCTTGTAACGACCATTACGCACGATGTAACAACTGTTGCAAAATATGGAATATTGTGTCTGCAACACTTGAAACTTTTGCCTAGCCAACAATTAGCTCTAGTAACGACCGCGTTGCCCGTGTGTAACGACCGTCACCCTCTGTGTCACAACTTATATTGAAAGCGTCTCTGTAAGCCTTCGAAACCTTCGAATGTTCGTAACGGTCGTTACACACTGCGTAACGGTCGTTACAACAAAGCATTGTATAGCTCTGAAGGTCGACAGAAAGAATAATGACATAGGCCTATCGTTCCGTTGTAAGGGTTTAAAACACGCTATTGTACTAGCGACCAAAAGTTAAGGCCCAGAAAGACAATCATCTCCGAAAACTCACGAACTCAATCAAGCGCACCCAGCTCATAACAAAACTGATTTTATTCTTTTAACATTAAGTTCATTCCAAAAAATCATTAATCAGAAGGAGAGTTCGTCAACAAAATGCCCCTTTCAACAACTTCCCCCTCCTCTTGAAGAAGTCACACTCAGAATCAATGCACTTTTGGAACAATCAGTACACATTACTGAATTTTTTTTGCGCGGATGCCTTCCTCTCATGGTGACACATCACCACACAAAATTTGAAGCGATTCGGTTAAGCGGTTCGGGAGATATTCTTGGGACAGACAGAAAAAAACACACACAAAACACACATTACTGCTGTTCCTAAGTGCATTGGTTCTGAATGTGTTACTTTTCAAGAGGAGGGGGAAGTTGTTGAAAGGGGCATTTTGTTGACTGAACTCGTGATTAATGATTTTTTGGAATGAATTTAAAGTTAAAAGAATAAAATCAGTTTTGTTATGAGCTGGGTGCGTTTTATTGAGTTCGTGAGTTTTCGGAGATGATTGTCTTTCTCAAGTTCCTGGGCCTTAACTTTTGGTCGCTAGTGTATATTCGTAACGGTCGTTGCACACTGCGTAACGGTCGTTACAACAAAGCATTGTATAGCTCTGAAGGTCGACAGATGGAACTATGATATATTGTTCTGTTGCAAGGGTCTAAAAACGCGCTATTGTATATTCGTAACGGTCGCTACGCACTGCATAACGGTCGTTACGACAAAGTATTCTATTGTTCCGTATTCAATATTGTTCCGTTGCAGTGGTCTACAACGCACAATTCTATATTCGTAACGGTCATTACGTACTGCGTAACGGTCGTTACGATAAAGTACTCTCTAACTCTAAAGATCGACAGAAGAAATAATGATATACTGCTCCGCAATAAGAGTTTAAAAGGCACTACCGTATATTCGTAACGGTCGTTACACACTCCGTAGCGGTCATTACAACAGAGTAGTCTACAACCCTGATAATCGACACAAGGAATCACGCTATATTGATGCGTTGTAGGGGTTTACAACGCACATTTATATACTCATATCGACCGTTACGCAGTATGTAACGGCCAATTCAATTGCAACGGTCGTTACAACAGAGTATTCTATAACTCTGAAGGGCGACAGATTACAGGGATTATGATAGTATTGCTTAATTGTAAGGGTTTACCGCGCACTATTGCACATTCGTAGAGGTCGTTACACACTGAGTAACTGCCGTTACAACAAAGCATTCCGTAACTCTGAAAGTTGACAGAAAGAATGATGCTCTATTGTTCCGTTGCAAGGGTTTACACCGCATTATTGTTTATTCGTAACGGTCGTTACACACTGCGTTGTATGGGGTCTACAACGCACACTTCTATATTCGAAACGGTCGTTACACACTGAGTAACTATCGTTACAACAAAGAATTATGTAACTCTGAAAGGGGACAGAAAGAATTATGCTATTGTTCCGTTGTAAGGGTTCACACTGCATTGTTATTTATTCGTAACGGTCGTTACACACTGCGTAACGGTCGTTACAATAAAGTATTCTACAACTCTGACCGTCAACAGAAATAATAATTCGATGGCTCGGATGTCAAAACGAACTATCTTTAGATTGTCCATTGACGTATTATTGGATTTATTAAAAAACAAGCGCGAAATCGCAATAGTTTGTGGCACGTGGTCTATTTTTACCACTCCAATCATGAGTCATCCTCCCCTGGCTTTTCAATAATTTTAATCTGTAAACCAGAATGTTATCTCTGCACCATTTCGTAACTTTTTATATCTTTTGGAAAACATTTAAAACTATGTATCCTACTTATACTCATCATCAAAAGAAGCACCGCATACTCGTCGTGTCTGTTGTAGTGTCTGTATTACGTATGTTTATTATTTTGTACGCTTTAAAAATACATCATTTTAAAGAGCGGCCTCAATTAATTTTGAAGTGTAGCCTCGATTTGAAGTGCGACAATTTTGTCAAAATGTGCGACAATTTTGGACCGACAGACACCGACCGACACGACAGGACCGACCGACCGACAAAGTGAGTTATAGGTTTGTGGCTTGAGCCACAAACAAAAACTAATAACTTGTATCAGACAATGACTGCAGAAATAAATGATAAAAAGCGGGTTTTGCTTTTTTATATTTCAGAGTGTCCCAGTCTTTTGTTTGATACAAGTTATTAGTTTTCGTAATAAGTTCAATAATAGGTCAACGGACTATCTTTATGCTCAAATGATGCTCTATTGTTCCGCTGTAAGGGTTTACAACGCATTATTGTTTATTCGTAACGGTCGTTACACACTGCGCTGTTGTTGTTGTTGTTGCCGTACCATGGCTTAAAGACGGTAGTTACAACACAATATTGTATTAGGGGAAGACGGGGTAAAAAAAGCGCATGGGCGGGTAAGAAGCCCACCCCAATTATCTCATGAAATGAAGCAAATTTCATTCTCATTTTGCCCATGAGACGAGCGTTAATGTTATAGCATTCGTCTCATGGGCAAAATTTGACTGAAATTTTCTTTATTTCATGAGATAATTGGGGTGGGCGTCTTACCCGCCCATGCGCTTTTTACCCCCGTCTTCCCCTACTCACTCAGAAAATGAACATAATGAATTATGCTATATCGTTCTGTGTCGTTCTGTTGTAGATGTTTACAATGCACTGCAGTGGAATCTCCCTTATAAGACCTTCACAAAATAATTCAAAATGAGGTCTTACAAGGGAGGGGTCTTATAAGGGAGGTACTTTTAATACTAACAAAGAAGGGCAATGTCTCAGAGAAGTAGGTCTTATGTGGGAGGGAGTCTTATAATAATGGGAGGTCGTCTAAGGGAGGTTCCACTGTATTGGAACATTTGGTTGAGCCCGAAATGTCGTGACTTGTGTTTAAAAAAAAAATTATGTTCTTATTTATTTTGGGGGTTTAATTTCGACTTTGTTTCAATTTGTTGTGAGTTTCATTGAACCCAGAAGTTATTATCTTCGTTTCTTCCAATGCTGCAGAATACTTCGTTTCAAGCCCTCATTCTCTATTGAATGTCAAGTCGAGTCAAGTCAAAATCATCTTTATTGAGGGTTAAAGAATAAGCTGACAAAGTTTTCTTTTCATCCTGCCCTCAGTGGGTACGTGTGGAATATTGTGAAGTTTTTACACACACACACACACACACACACCACACACACACACACACACACAACACACACACACACACACACACACACACACACACACACACACACACACACACACACACACACTCACAACACACACCGACACACACACACACACACACTCCACCCTTACATCCTCCACCAGCCCCAACCCCCACCCCCCCACCACCCAATAATTAGGAACACGAACACGGAAGGAACAGGAAGGAGTAGGACAGGGAAGAGAAACTAACATCATCATGTTTGACAATAATCAGTTTATCCCACGTAATTGCCCCTCGCGTCTTGTCTCCCCTTGGTCTCCTCTTCCCCTCATCCAAAATACTCTGCAGCACCCTCAATTACCACACCCTGCCACCCCATCATCCCCACCCCACCCCCCCCCCCTCATCATAAAGTACTCAAACTTGTAAACAGAAGAGGAGTGTTTATGTCTTCGGAGTCGGGACGGTGATTCGTGCACGTGATACAAAAACCCAGGGCGCAGTAATAACCATCTCAGTCCAATTCATACTTGTTCTCTGATAAAGCCGCACACATCGAACAATCCATTCCGGGTATGTATTGCCTCGTTAACCATATAAAAAAAGGAAGGCAACACATCACACACACACACACACATACACACACACCACACACACACACACGCGCGCGACGCACGCACGCACGCACGCACGCACGCACGCACGCACGCACGCACGCACGCACACAACGCACGCACGCACGCACACGCACGCACACGCACGCACACACACCAAGCACGTCACACGCAACAAAGAAACATGCAAAGAGACAAGCATGCAAACAAACAAACAAGGAAACAAACATGCACACGCACGCACGCGACACGCACACACACACACACACACACACGCACGCACGCACGCACGCACGCACGCACGTCAGGCACGCACAACACGCACGCACGCACGCACACGCACGCACACGCACACGCACACTCGACGCACACACACACACACACACACACAAACACACAAGTTTATACACTTTGCATGTGTAACCATTCCAACTTGTTTTTAGATTTGATCAATAAAATAATAATAAACGGATATTTACATAGCGCTTTTTTATCGAGCACAAAGCGCTTTACAATCAGTATTGAAACACTCAGACACGCAACACACACAGCACGCACAACAGACACACACGCAAAACAGACACACACGCACGTACGTGCACGCACGAGCGTGAACGCGTTCTTGCACACACAATGACACACACAGACCACACAACACATTTCATCAAACACACAGAAAACCACATTATCACTGAAACGCACACAAACTTACTCAAGCATACACATTGTACAAACATGCGCGCACGCACACACACACACGCGCGCACTCACAGATACACAAAGCACTCACGTGTACTCACACTCACAGACACATACTCACACACTCTACCCCCCCTCCCCCCCCACTCTAGCGAACACAATCTCTCCTGCGCACGCATACACTCATACACATGCAAGCAGCAGATATACCCACACATAACACACTCACACACACACACACACCTGCTTGGAAGCGCGGCCGTGGGCGCACGCACACTCACATTCGCGCACACGCTCACACTTAATTACATACATACACATACACGCACACAAATAACATACATACAAACATACGGACATACATCGCCACAATTCACACACACACACACACACACACACACACACACACACACACACACACACAACTGCTTGGAAGCGCGGCCGTGGGTGCACGCACACTCACATTCGCGCACACGCTCACAAATTACATACATACACATACACACATACACGCACACAAATTACATACATACATACAAACATACGGACATACATCGCACAATCACACACACACACACACACACACACACACACACACACACACACACGACACACACACACACACATATCGCACAATCACACGCAACACGCACACACGCACACGCACGCACGCGCACACGCGCACACACAACACACACACACAACACACACACACACACACACACACACACACACACACACACACACACACACACACACAAGACACACGTGCACATGGAGATGGGGGTGTTATTGGAAAGACTGCCGGAACAGATGGGTTTTCAGGTTTGTTTTGAACGATGCTAAAGATTGACTATGTAATTGGGACAGCAGAAGGCAATGAATTCCAGAGCTATTGACTGCTGAGTCTGATGTAAAAGGCTACTATCGTCAACCGCCATGGACACATAGGAGTGCCTAATCACGTTTACATTTTTGTATTCGAAAGATCCTATTGTCATACCTGTTGTTATTTTTATCGTTCATCTACACTGACTACAGGCCCTACCCATCTTCAACATTGCATGGTGAGCTCTGGCATGGCGTGCTTCTGTGCGAGCGAGCGCGTGAATGCGTGAATGTTATATGAGCGTCTGTGTGCACGAATGCAGGTTACGCGCGTGCGCGAGAGCGGTGCGTGCATGCTTGTGCACGTTTGTGTGCATGGCTCCCGCTCGCGCTGGCGCTTGTACCTACCTGCCAGCTTCATCATAGACTAAATGCGTAATTAAAAAATTAAGATAGCGCTTCATTACTCTGCTTTAGCCGTCCGTTGCTATTTTTTTTCTGTGTACTTTTTTCTTTAACCCTTTCACCGCCAAAGAAGCATTACTTTTTGGGCACCACAGTGATTTAACAACCTATGTCACTAAAAAGCGTCAAATTGGGGTATAATACCCAAAGACCCATATTGTCTTAGTTTGGGGAAGTAATGATAAACCTTATTTTAGATATGTCACAGAAGAATACCCAATACTGTAGATGGACTTTGTGCTCTACCCAGGTCAAATAAATGGAAAATGTTGGCTGATATATGGCTGGCGGTGAAAAGGGTTAAGTTAGGGCTTTATATAAAAGTTTTCTTGTTGCCCTATCATTTGTTTTTCATTTGCGACTTTGATAAATAAAATGCTATTTTAAGACCCACCACGTCACGTGTCAAAAATAACGGTTTTCACGTGTTTTCCATCTTACAGCTGGTAAGAAATCCTAGGAGAAAATCTTCCTAGCATAAGAGTGGATATGGACACGTGACGGTGGGGAGGGGTCTTTAAGATAAACCGGAACGGTGGCGTGCGAGCCCCGATCGACGAAACGACCAGGAATGAACGACAAGCGAATACTATAGGTATCGAAAACCGGTGTGAAGAGAATATCTCTTACTCCGTGAAATTATACCTCTTTCCTCATTAGAATTGTTTGCTGTTTGGGTTACAGATTGGCCCTTAAATAAATATTCATACGCGTCTTGTGGCATGCAGGAAGAACAGAGGATTCATCGTTAAATAGTGATAAGTCAGGGATATTTTTCTAATATTTATTATTATTTAGTTTTGTATTTTTTATATCATCCGCCATTTTGAAAAATATGAAACTAAGTGGCGTGGCTTTGTATAACGATTTCTCGGCAAAGATGTAGAATTACACCCTCCCGTTCTATTTCTTTGGTTCTTTTCTTTCCGTGGTTGGGGTTTGGGTTAGGATGGTTATAGTTCTCATGCGAAGTGTACTTATTTTATTTCATTGGGATGGTAGGGTACTTATTTCTCATGACACCGGGTAACAAACTGACTACAAACCCAGCAGCTCCACCCAATCTATCAAACACAGTCTGTGTTTACACGTCTTTGTCGTGGCAGACGGCAACCAAACCGTACCAGGTCCCTTTTCTGAAGACGGTGTTGCTCACAGATCCAGAGAAAATGGTTCCCGAACTTTCGCCATACCAGGGGTACTGAATTACGCAGATGTCTCACTAAGCACTCCAATAAAAAACACACCCAGAATGCCTTTACCAAGGAACAGGCTAAAGAAGATGTACTGAAAGTGAATGTGAAGTGAGAATCTGATCGAGAGAGAAGAGGAATAACAATCATTTACAGTATTAACCCGTTTCTCATCAAGGATTTTCTCTCTCTCTCTCTCGGAATTTTCGAGAACTTATTTAGGTATATGGTATGAGGTATTTTATAGTCACAGAGGCGTCCTCTGTGAAATTCGGGTTGCTTGCTCCCACATGGGGAGCGCGTCGCAGCCAGAGGCGCGCCACCACGGCATTTTTGTTTTAAAAGGTGGGGGTTTTTGCATGCGATTTTTTGTGTGACTGATGAGGAGGGAAAAGGGTGAGTGGGTTAATTTTGACCAAATGACAACTTCTTCGTTTGCCACTGGATTATATCGTGGGCTAAGTACATGGGCACCCTGCGTGACCCGCCGTCTCATCCGAACAGACTCCACGTTCAGAGCGTTAAGGCCTAGTGCAAAGTGAAAGGAAAATTGCCCTGTACGCCAGGTTCGAACTTCGGTTGTATTTAACACGAGGCGAACGCGCTACCACTGTGCCACTCTACGTTAATGCTGTTCTGTATTCGAAATACATCCGTAAACAGAAACATTTGCTTCTTTTTACAAGAATATTAGGGGAAGACAGGGTAAAAAGCCCATTGTCGGGTGATAAGCCCACCCCCAATTATTTCATGCAATAAAGAAAATTTCGGTCAAACTTGCCCATGAGACGAATGCTGGAATTTGGTTTTTTTTTTCAGAATGCGCCCATCAAGCGTGCGTGGTAGCGAACGGGGGGGTCGTGTTCTTATAGTTACAAAGAAGCCACAAAGCGGCCAACCCCCCATTACAACTACCCCTACACCCCAACCACCTAGTGTAATAGCTGCTGATGGGTTGGTGAATAGTGTGCTTCAATGTTTTGCATGAATTGATTGCTTAATTTTTTTTGCTAGTAATGCATAGGTATTTTATTTATTTTATTTATTTATTTATTATTGTATGTGTGCTTTCGTGCTGCATGGTTGTGTTTGGATTTTCAATAGATGTATCATTTTGCTGGAACTGTTATTTTTTTGGATTCACATTGTGTTTCCCCTTCCCCCATCCTCATATATGATACGGGCAGAAAGGCCTAATCATTAAAACTTTCGACTTCGACTTCGATTCGACCACTACCCCCACCACCTACAGCCTCAGAACTTTGTGGCCTCTTTCTGCCTTCAAGGCCCACCAGATCGCGTGTCAAAAATCAAGGGTTTCACGTGTTTTTCCCCTCTAATAACTGGAAATAAATCTTGTTTTCGACCAAGTCTGACTCCCCTATAAATGCCCCACAAATTCAAACCTAAACATCTTTTTTTTTAAAGAGCAGCCTCTTGTTTTTTGAAGTTTGGGGACATTTGTATGTGGGTTCACAGCTACCTAGAAAAAAAACAAAAACCAAGTGACTTATTTGTGATGCGTCAGTGTGTCCTTCAGGGTCTGCCTACACTGCATAATGATTCGCTGTCGATGCGATGCGATTTTGTCGATGTGTGAGTCATGATTCACGCGAAATTCACGTATTGGGTCTACTAGAGTATACAGAGCGAAAGTAGTTGAATTATTAATTTTAGACGGAAGTATTTTTTATCGTTAGGGATACCGGGGGGTCTTTCGTTCAGATAGTTCCCCCACATTCTTGGATGTTCTGTGCCTGTAACTTCCTCTAATATATGTCATTCTCTTCGACTCTGTCTTTTCCCCTTCGCTTATATGCCTTGGCATGAGGCTGTGCCAGACCAATTGACATAATTAAGGTAGAACACCAAGGCTACATCAAAAATGTTTTTATGCTCTACATGGTTGTGCGGGGATTGTCCTAAGCCATGACAAGCTCCCAGCATATAACATCGTCAGGCTAAAATCCCCCGAAGACGGAGTGTGGCTGCCCACTGGGCGGGGGTTATCAAGAACGGTCACACTCGTAATGTTCTCATTCCCTAGCTGGTGCTCTTGTACCTTATTGTTCAAGCGCTTCTGGTTGTTGGGATCATCCCTGGTGTGTTGGAGTCCTTTTAGCCAGGGTAAGGCCAACCGACCCAAAACTTTGCTTACTGTCATCTTGCTATCTTT
>CM065686.1:35378809-35410560 GCA_017654935.2 Phymorhynchus buccinoides
ACCAAAATACCAAATTAATAATCATTGCTTCTGACTGTTGAAAATGGACATCATGCGGAGAGATTTTCAATATTTCTGTGATCCTTAAAGCCAGCGCGGTACTATATAAGCAAGCAGTAGGCTAAAAATGTCAGTTTCTGCTTGGCGCTCGCAGCGAAAGCATCTTTTTTCAAACGGAAAAGGAGGGACAAACTAAACTGATGCAGGCGAAAGCCTTCATCTAACAGAGCCGCTGGCTTGTTTCTCTCTCTCCCACTCACAACTGACTACCTGATTCCTGGGATCGGCTCTTTTATATCCCAGTTGTGCCTTTAACTGCTTTCTTTTTGTGTGTTCAGATTACCGGCAGTATGCGGTGTTCTGTCTGCTGAAAATGGGCACAGAGATTTACGACACCTCCATGATCGCTGACGTCGACCGCAGCATGACGGACATCACCTTTGAAGATGTGGTCTTGTTGTAAGCATCTGCCTGTGACCTCTGTCTTTTTATCTCTCTCTCTCTCTTTGTCGCTCTCTCTTTCTCTCTCTCTCTCTCTCTCTCTCTCTCTCTCTCTCTCTCTCTCTCTCTCTCTCTCTCCCTCTCTCTCTCTCTCTCTCCCTCTCTCTCTCTCTCTCCTTCTCCCTCTCCCTCTCTCCCTGTCTCCCTATCTCTCTCTCTGAGTCAATATGGTTTAGTATTTTTCCTTTTTATTTTTTTTATTTTGTGTACCTGTCAATTTGTTGATCACATTGTGAACAACTGAATATCCACAATCATATGATCAGCCTGAATAACAACAACAACAATAATAACATTGTTTTTATGTAGGGTAAGGATATCTCAAAGAAAATATTCCCTTTATTTTTGGAGTTCACTTTTATTTGGGAATATCCACGACGAAAATGGTGTTTTACGTCCTCTTGGTCTGAATCAGACACATATGGGACATTTGTAAATACAAATATGGTTGGAACAATACTGGAGGCAATGCCCGGAGGCAGTACGAAACCAGTAAAGTCCCAATTTTTGTATTAATACATATAGCTGTAGCGGTGACCACGCCTCGGTTAAACCTCATCGGCTATGGCACCGCCACAAGTAAGATAAAGTAGTTTGGGAATATCCATTATAAGACCTTAAAAAATCATCCAAAATGAGGTCTTATAATGGAGGGGTCTTATAAGGGAGGTAATTTTAATACTTACAAAGAAGCGCAATGTCTTAATATGTGGGAGGGAGTCTTATAAGGGAGGTTCCACTGTATTTTGTAGGATTTTTGTGCAAATTAACCCTTTCGCTGCCAGCCATTTCTCAGCCAAAAAAAATCCATTTTGCTTACCTGGTAGAGAAAAAATAATCGTCTTCAATATTGGGGATTCTTCTGTGACATGCACAAAGTAAGCATATTCTTACCTCCCAAGATTAAGAAAATAGGGTGTTCAGACAACAGGCCTTATGCCATGGGTGTTAAATCAAATGCGACGTTGCCCGCGAAAGGGTTAAAGGATAGACTGATGACATTTTATGGACTTTCACTGGTTTAGTCCTGAATTTTGTTACTTTTTGTTCTTTTTATATTTAGAAAAAATGAAGATGCAAGGTTTTTGTCCTTAAGTAGATCTGAATTTTGGACTTACAAGTTTTTCTTCTATTTACGCAACCTCATTTACCCCAGATAGAAAGTCGTTAGAGATACGAGTTTTTGGTGGAATGTGGCAGGAAACATTAGAGAGCTGACTATGTATCTAACTAAAATAAAACTAAAATTGAGATTTTCACTGACGGAATGATAAAAGTAAAGGACACCTGCCTCGAGTCGATGGTCTTTATGATCTCACAAATTTTTATACAATCAAAGAGATTGCATTTTTGGTAACTTTGCTGTCCCAGAGGCTGATGTTTACAGGCTCAACACCGAACATTATTTAGCTTCAGGGGTGCTTATTTGCCCCCAGGCTTGGTTGGACGGCAAATTGTAATAGCGTGTGCGTGTTGCCCGTGCACAACAAAAGTTCCGACGGTAAGGAAGAATCCTGGTGGAAAGGATTTCTCAGCCGGGAAAAAATATTGACAGATGCCTGAAATTACTGATTTCAGAGCTTGGATTACTGACAGTGAAAACTTGGGGTGAATAGGTCTGCTGTTATATGACATCACAATGTTTGTTCCTGGAAATAAATCTTATTGTTAACCCTTTCACCGCCAAAGTCACATTTTTGCACCACAATGATTTAACACCCATGTCATTAAAAACCTTGAATTCAGAGTCAGTTATTCAATGATTTTTGCGTTCTTGATTTTGGGAGTTAAGGGTAGGCCTTTTTTTTAAAAAATACCCAATATTTCAGACAAAATGTTTTCTTTACCCATGCATGTTTATTGGATAATTTTGGCTAAAATAAATGGCTGGCGGCGAAGGGACTAAGCAGTTTGTCCCTGGAAACTGCGACCGGGGGTAGGTAGGCAGGCAGGCAGCCCTGTAGTATAACGTGTGCCTCCTCTGTGTGTGTGTGTGTGTTCAGCCACGACGCGGCCCACGACTTTGAGGTGAAGGTGGAGGTGTACTGCCACAAGCTGCACGAGGAGCTGTGCGTGGCCAACACCCCCAAGAAGATCCGCAAAAAGATCACCGACATCTCCGGCTCCGTCGGCAGGAGCGTGGGCAAGCGCCTCTCGGGGCTGGTGAGATCTCACGCTTTTGTGACCCATCGCTGCAAAAGGGACATTAAGTGTCAAACTGACCATTCTGTGAAAATTCATGATTCAGTTAAAAACTTGTCAAACTGACCAGTCTGAGAAAATGATACATTTGAAAACTTCAGATAATTCTCTTTCTCTTTAGCAGCCATGCCAACCCCAAATGACCTTAATGCATCCGTTCCAACCGGATCTAGCAGGAGATTGGCAAAGCATTGAGGTTGACTGACAAGCTCACGAGATACACATCCCATATCAAGTCACTATTTTTTTATTTGGGATGTTTGCAACTTTTTTGTCAGTTGGCCAACTGTTTTAGCTATCAAAGGTTTTAAAATAAACCGACAATTCGCCACCACAACTACGGTGTTGTTTTTATGTATTCTAATCTTAAATAATTCTCTTTCCTATAATGATATAAGAACCCTTGTATTTTTTTTTTTTCGTTCCAGAATTATGAGCATTTAAAGCTGATAGGGAGGGTGAGTCTCTGGCATTTGGAGAAATCACAGTCTAAATTCTTGCCTAGTTGAACAAAATACATCGACCTGCTCACTTTAAAGCATTTATTAGGGTATTTACATTATTATAATCTGCCTTGGCTTAAGGCTATGTCAGACAAATTGACATAGGCTAGAACACCAAGGCTACATCAAAATAATGTTATGCTCTGCATAGTTATGAGGGGATTGTCTTCAGCCATGACAAGCTCGGACTAGCATAACATCATCACTCTCCGAAATTCCCCCTAAGACGGAGTGTGGCTGCCCATGTGGTAGGGTAATCAAAAACGGTCACACACATAATGTTCTCATCCCTATCTGATGCATTTGTACCTTAGTGTTCAAGTGCTTATGGCTGTTGGGGTGATCCCTGGAGTCTTTTAGCCAGAGTACATCAACAACAACAGACTATGATAAAGGTTTTTATACACACACACACACACACACACACACACACACACACACACAGAGAGAGCCTATTGACAAGCCTTTAATGAGCTTATTCAATGTCCATCTACAAATTAAAAAATTGACTTGGCTTTGACTTTTACACACACCACACGCACACACACACACACACACACGCACACACACACACACACACACACAGTCACAGTCACACACACACACACACACACCAATTCAGTTTACAGCATATTTACACTGCTCATCTTGTTTCCATTTCAGAATGACGCCGATGTGATTGGCAGCATGGTGTTGTGAGTACTTTTAAAAAAAACCATTTTATTTAATTTTATGAATTTGTATTAATCCCATAATATTTATCGAGCACTTGATAAGAACTTGGAACAGAAATGGCAAATGACTGCCTATCATATCGTCGGTGAAATTAAAAAACCATGTATCTCAATTTTGATAGTTTTGAGAAAATTAACCGCATTGACCACAATTGATTAACTATGATGAATATGTTCAAGACATTGCGAGTTTAGTCCAGCCTTTTGTTAAAATTACTTTAAAAAATTATTTTTAGACTTCAAAAGAATGAAGATACAAGTTTTTTGTCCTTAACTAGATCTGAATTTGGGACTTACGAGTTTTTCTTCTATATACACAACCTCATTTACCCCAGATAGAAAGTCGTTAGAGATACGAGCTTTTGGTGGAAGGTGGCAGGAAAAATTAGAGAGCTGACTAAGTATCTAACTAAAAAAAAAAAAAAAAAAAAATTGAGTTACAAGGTTTTTAAATTTCACTGACGATGTGATGACACAGGCACATTTGGTTGCATTTTTTTCTTCACTAAATATGTCCTTTCAACAGAGATAAAGAGAGGTTGTAGGTGTTGATTGGGAGGGTGGGGAGAGGAGGGGGAGGGTGATAGGTAATATGACTGAACTGGGGATAGGAAGAGATTGGTGATATAGTTTATGCAGGTGGGACCAAATAATATTATTGCTGCGTTATTATTATTATTATTGCTGCTTAAGAAAACCCAACGCAAGTCACTCAGCAGATTTTGGAGCCAAAGCAAAACTTAGTCAGCAACCCCCAACATATCAAATTTCTGTTTAGGACATATATCTATTTCTATTCTAATCAGGCATGGGAATTGGAAAAGTAAAATGAAAAGCGGGGGCTGCAGAAGGGGTCCAGGTGCAGCTGAAACTTTTTTGGTAACTGAAGCCCTAAAACAGCATTAGAATGGACAAATTTAGTTCATATTTCTTTGTTTTTTCGGCAAACAGACCTTTTTTTTTTCCGGCCGAAAGGCAATGTCATTTTGGCGGAAATTTGCTGTTTGGTGGACAATTCCCACCCCTGTCTAATGTATTATGCTAATATCCAAAATATAAAATCGAAATGTATGTGATTTAAAAATAAAAATTATGAAATCAAATCAATACAGACAAACCCCTATTTTACGACCCTCTGTTAAGCAACCACCTCTCATTTGAGACCGGATTTGTTGGCACAGATGCATTTTACTATGTAAACAACCTGCGGACTTCCTCTAAAACGCGACTTACGACCGCCATTTTGTTGGTTTTTACGACCGTTGCTGTCGTCTGCATAGACTTTGAGCAAAGGGAAACAACCACGGTCAAGGGCCTGAAAGCGGAGTCGCTTCCCTTGTTGTAGAAAAGATGGCGGAGAGCGTAGGAAAAGCACGAAAACCACTGACTTTGAAAAAGAAAACCACTGACTTTGGACGAGAGTGGAGGTGATTAAAAGAAGTCAGCAAAGTGAAACTGTAATGTATCGATTGCACAATCCTATGGAGTTGGAAAGACCCAAATCCAGTTTTAATATGTCATTGTGTGTGTGCATGAAGAAGAGAGTATGAACTGTGCTGAACTTTTTCTTTCTACGGCTGCCAGTGAAAACCTCTGTCATACGACCCCTCCAATTTACGACCGATTTTTCCGGACATTTTGGAAGTCTTAAAATAGAGGTTTGTCTGTAGTAACAAAGAGCCCAAACTCTCTCTTCCCTACATCAGATGTTTGCAAAATGACACATCTTAGATGTCCAACTTCAAATGACTATAAAATTAAAATAAAATTAAAATAGCAAAGATAATTCAACCCTGTTTTCTGTGTATATTTAGTGTAAATCTTAGCTCCGTTTTGTGAAAGCAAAAATCTTTATTTAAGTAAAAATTCCTTCAGAGATGGTGCTAGAAATTTTCACTTTAGGCCATTTGGCCTAAACAGCCACAAAACCTTAGGCCAATTTCAACAATTTTAGGCCCTCTCACTCAGTCACAAGTGCTGTCGATCTCTGCTTGCTTGTTAACTGATCCCCCAAACGAAAGTAGCGACTGCCCGCTTATAAGTTTTGTCTTCTTTTTGGGAGGCATTTCAATAATAAAAAAAACCCAGTGAAACACTGACGCTAAAGGACGACAAGATCACACAGACTCACACTACGGTGTGGCAAACGTCCGCCATAAGCAGCAAGGGAAGTAACTCTCACGAGGCAATTGGCCTTGTGCTAGCAAAATCATGACGCGACAAAGTTAGCTTTTTGATCTCGGTCACACGCGGTGCAAGCAAAGTTTGTTTCACTTCGTTCATAAAAAAAACGGATACACTTCGTTGTTCATAAAAAAAAACGGACATACTCGTGCCGATTTGGTAATCAAACCCTCAGCCCACTGGGTCGACAGGACGGTTGACTTTTAGGACATTTTTTGTAATTTTCGGCGAATCGCCGAAGGCCGACGGCAAACAACAACCCTGTTCCATTATCACACGTAGGCCTAACATAGCTGGTATACATTATTTATCTTTTCTTATATTAAGTACTGGTGATGTGTGTGTGTGTGTGTCCATGCAGGGGCCCTCGTTTTGAACTGGTGGCCAAGGGGGTGCTCCAATTGCAGGATGTAGACGATTCTGTCAGGACCTTTGACTTCCAGTTGGAGAGAAACTCGGGTGAGCTTGATGGATGGCATTTTTTGCACCTTGGAGTTGGAAGCAGAAAAACAGAATATTTTCCCTGAGCACCAATGTTCTAAAGAAGAAAAAAACCGTGCATGTGCATTATGTGTTCATTATGGAAAGAATCAGCAGTGCTCGGTCATGACTCTTCCAATCTGTGGTCACCTAAACTTCAGTGTGGTAAGATTTGTTTTGGATTTCAATCTCAACTGTAGTTTCTCAAAAGGCAATGAATGTTATAATCACTGACCTAAAAAACACCCCCCCCCCAAAAAAAAAAATGTTGTAGTGTGTGTGTGTGCTGCTTTGATGATGGTGGTTTGGATGAGAAAGAAGAAGAAGAGTTGCTGTGTGTTGTTGCTGGTTTGTGTCATTCTTGAGTACTGTTTTTTTGTTGTCTTGCTTGTTAATGAACACCAGGTTTTTTTATTTTATTGTTCACTGGCTTTCATGCGTGAGACCTTACACACTTGAGTGGGCACGTGTTGCCCATTCTGCAGTGCATATATGGCCTTTTTTATATTTTTGTTTTTACTAGGATGTGTTTATCCTTTTTTACTGTTTTTTAAAATCTGGATCTGATAAGTAGAATAGAGTGGCTCAACTTTTCCAGCACTGTGTGAAATTATGAGCTATAGGGTACAATGATGAAGATGCCATGTCATGAATTGTACTGTTTATTTATTTTTTTTTATTCAGGTTTTTGGATGTTGTTAATTAAGAATCATTGATGTGTGTTTTGTTGTACATGGTCAAACTGTACGTGGTGACTGTCCTGAGATAACCATAGCTGTTGACGGGACTATAACAGACTAACTAACTAACACTTGGTTGTGCTTTTGGCTCGTTCGAGTGAGGTAAAGCGCTGTATTACATACATGTAATGTTATCATTATGTTATTTCACTACCGTAAAATGCGGACTATAAGCCGCTACTTTTTTCCTCAACTTTGGCCCTTGCGGCTTATATACTGATGCGGCTTATCTGTGGATTTTTCTATTTTATATTCAGTATAATTAAATTTGCTTCCAACCACATTCTCCTGTCTATTTTGAGCTCCCAGAATTGGCTTTGACAATTAGTTGATTCAAATCCCATGTTGTAATTGGAGAATGTGCACATATGTTCATTTTCTGTACTAAGGCAGGCATAATCTACTGCTTTATGCTTTAACTTTGACACCTTTTTGCGAATATCATTTCCTCTGCGGCTTATAAACTGATGCGGCTTATATGTGAATAAATAAAAGATATTCTGTCAATTTAAGGGATGCAGCTTATAGACAGGTGCGGCTTATAGTCCAGCTTTTACGGTGCTCGCTACAATTTCAAATGTCAACTTTTTTGTCTGTGTGTATGTGTGTCTCTCTCTCTCTCTCTCAGAGGGCAAGGAGCATGAGCTACCGCTGTTTGGCAACTACTGCTGTCGGGTGGCGGCTGTGCCCGACTGTCTGACCAAAGCTGTGGTGTCCGGCTTCCTCAGTGTCCAGGTGGGGCCTCTTAACTCTTCTAGCCCCATGGGCGAGTACATTTGCCCAAGACATCACTTAACATTCTCACCAAATGCAAGGACATTCTCTGCCAAGTACCCTGTGATGTATTTGTCTCTTTTTTTTGTTAAAGAGCTTATGTGACTGTTTCTTCCTTCTTCCATTAAAGCAACGCACGCACGCTGGAAAAAGTAGCTACTCCCCTCTTGCCGGTTGAGATAATATGGATAACCAAGAACTTTAACTCATTCTACCCCATCCGTGCAGCCGCATTTATCCTCCCTGGCCCAGCTGTGCAGAGAGCTCTAGGCATAACTATACAAATGTTTAGAAAAATTGCTATAGCTTTGAAACAATTCACCGTATTGCTTTAAAATTTTAAAGTGTTATTGTCATATGCGTGTTTTAAAAGTTCACAAAGTTTCATGAATTTAAATTATGGCCTGTAGTTCTAAAAATAACTCTTCTACACACAAAAAAGAGTAATATAGATGCTATTTGTTCTTTATGAAATAATCGAAAGTAGAGCTTTCTACTTCACCTACATTCGCTAAAAACTCGATACAATCGCTATGTTTGTCATTATAAGTCTTAAATCAATACAAACACAATTTTACTTGCAGTTTCATTACTCAGACATAATATGTATCAACCCATCATCGAAAAAAATCAGTAAAAATATGAAACATTTGCTCCCAAATCGATAAAATCTAAGCATGACCGGAAAGGAAGCGTTAAACAGGCTAAAGCTACCAAAGTGAACAATTTGAGGATGAGAACCAAGCCAGACGCTTCAGTTTGAAGATGGGTTTGCATTACGAGTTAACTCGTAAACAGGCAGATATGGTTGGCGTGAGTTTACGAGTATCCTCGTAAATGGGGTAGAATGAGTTAAAAAATACCTGGCGCTAGAAGAGTTAATGTGAACGCTACAGTGGAACCCCCCTTATAAGACCTTTAAAAATCATCCAAAATGTGGTCGCCTTAGCCTGCCAGGGATTTCGGCCAATCACAAGCTACGAAATAATGGATTTTCTAGGGACATACAGTGTTCACAAGGTCGCCTCGTGTACACTAATGTTCCAGAACATTGGAATGGCAATGTAGAGTGCACGTAATAGCCGACGTTCTGGAACGTCGGCAAGGCAGTCTAAAGGTTAAATGGGAGGTAGTTGTATAAGGGGGGTGGGGTAATTTTGATACTTTCGCCGCCGGCCATTTTTCAGCCAAAAATACCATTAACTGGGTACAGAAAAAAACTTATCTGCAATATTGGGAATTCCTCAGTGACATGCATAGCATCCTTACCTCCCAAAAGTAAGAAAATAGGGTTTTCGGATAACGGGTCCAGATTGGATGCCTTTTAGTGACATGGGTGTTAAATCATTGTGGTGCCAAGAGGCGACAGTGGCGATGAAAGGGTTAAATGGGAGGGAGTTGTATAAGGGGGGATGGGGGTGGGGGTAATTTTGATGCTTAAAAGACTAACCCTTTCGCCGCCAGCCACATTTCAGCCAAAGATACCATTAACTGGGTAGAGAAAAAACACCTTATCTGCAATATTGGCAATTCCTCTGTGACATGCATAGCATTAGGCCTATCCTTGCCTCCCAAAAGTATGAAAATAGGGTCTTCGGATAACGGGTCCAGATTGGATGCCTTTTAGTGACAGGGGTGTTAAACCATTGTGGAGCATAAATGCGACATCGGCGGTGAAAGACAGTGTCTCAGAGAAGTACAGTGGAACCTCCCTTATAAGACCTCCCATTATAAGACTCCCTCCCACGTAAGACCTACTTCTCCGAGACATTGCCCTTCTTTGTAAGCTTTAAAATGACCTCCCTTTGAGACCCCTCCCTTATAAGACCACATTTTCGATGATTTTCATATCGACCCAGCACCAGAACAACTTGTCCCTAAGGGCTTTCCGCCATGAGGGCGTGAAACCTCCACTCAACAACAAGAATGATTTTTTTAAGGTCTTATAAGGGGGGTTCCATTATATGTCTTAAAAGGGACGGAGTCTTATAAGGGAGGTTCCACTGTAATTATTGTTTTACTTTTTTTTGTTTTGCTGTGCCATCTTCTGGCCGTACAATGCAGTGACATTGCTCAGCTGCCACGCCGGTTGTTCCGAGTCCCAACTCGCAGCCCCACCCCTGGTTTGTCAGGTTGCTAGGGAACCAGTTTCTGATAGCCCACATCACTGGAATCTTTTTTTTGTTCTTTTCTTTTTTTTCCTTTTTTCTTTTTTCATCACTGGAATCTTGCACGACTTCCACTTTTCAGCAAATTTGCTGTTGACAGGGGAAAAGTTGGGAAAAACGTTTCCAGGGAAAATTTATTTGTTGGGAGGGAAACAGTGTGAGAAATGTTGGGAATATATGCACAGGGGATCATATATAGGATCCAAAATGTAGCATTTAAGCATGGGTGCAACTTTTCCTGGTATGCAATGATTTCCTGTTTTTGAATTTTACCAAAAAAGGAATTTCCGTTCTTTTCTTTTTTTTATAGATTTGTCAAACAAGATCTTTGTGTGTCTACTGTATTTTTCAAACTCTTTGAAATAAGCATTTGTATAAATTGTGGAAAAAGCAAACTAAAATACCTTCATAAATCAATTTTTTTTTCTTCAGCTGCAGAGGGAACATTACCCCATAGACCCCGGCCTTTCAGGGTTTATTTCATTTTGTGTAGTTGCACCCATGTTTATGTGTTCTAGACTTTTAAAAATATTAAATAATGTGTGCGTGTGTGTTTGCAGGACAGCGATGGAAGCAGCTGGCAGCGGTACTGGTGTGTGTTGAAAAACTTACAGTTGGCCTGCTGGTCATCCCCAGACCACACGGAGACTACTGACCCCTCACTGTCAATTCCTGTCACCAAGGTAGCTAGCTAGCTAACCGTTTTCATTCTGTGAGTGTATGCAGGGCTCCCAATCGTCCCGCAAAACAAGGGGGCCCCAGGGACTCCTCGACTGACAGAATAGAGGGTCCTAGAGGTGGGATAGAGGGTCCCAGTGGCATTGCAAATGCTAAAAAGACCTCTAGTGCATCCCTGGGACCCCCTGCACATTCTTTTAGAGGGTCCTTCAGAATTTGAGTACTTCATAGCTCCCCTGGGAGCCCTGGTATGTGTGGGTGGGGTTTTTTTTTATGTCTTCTTCTTCATCATCGGGTCGCTCAGACAGGGATACCAGTGGCGCAAATCAAGGCTGCCCATATGCTGAAGACTGTCCGGTGGACTAAAGATCTTCTCCCCGAACTGGTGTGTCGGATGACAGCCAAATTTCATCTCTGAGACCGTTCTAAAGGGCGTGGCAGTCCTGGAGGAGATGCTCTACTGGTTTGTGTAGAGTGGCACAGAGGTAACGCGTTGCCTCGTGTCAAATAAACCCGAGTTCGAACCTGGGTGCAGGGCATTTTCCCTCATCACTATGCACTAGGCCTTTCGGTCTGAACGTGGAATCTTTCGTGAGACGATAAACAGGTCCCATGTGCCCGTGCACTTAGCAAGCACACGTTAATCCCAGCGGTAGCGAAAAAGTTGTCATTTGGTTAAAATTTACTCACACACACACCCCACTTTCCTTCCACATCAGTCACAAAAATTGCATGCAAAAAAAAAAAAAAATTAAAATGGGGGTGGTGCACCTCTGGCTCTGTCACGCTCTCCAGGTGGGAGCAACCCGAATTTCACAGAGACCCCTCTGTGACTATAAAGTACCTAATACCTAATAATACCTAATACCTAACAGACCTGTTTACTCTACTCTTTTCGAGTAGTATTCTACTCAATTTGGACCTCTACTACTGTTCAAAATTAAAAATAATGCTCTAATTACTCATTTTCAGTGAACATTCTTTGATGGTTTAATGAATAAAACTACACATTTTGAGCCAGAACTACCACCATACTCATTTCAGCTATCCAGACTACTCAAGACATGTGTAGGGGGTAAGCAAGTCTGCTAATACCTAGTGTTATGTTAGCGACACCACAGGGGCACACAGAAGAGTCTCCAATGCGGAACTTTGCGAACATGTGTTGCCCGAGTGTGGATATCCAGTCCTTAGACTCGTCATGGTGTGAGGTGGTAGTAGACATTTCATGTTTTATGTTGTCCCTGGTGAGACAGTTAACCCTTTCGCCGCCAATGTCGCATTTTTGCACCTTAATGATTTATCACATATGTCATTGAAACTCTTGCAATCAGGGTCTATTATTCTATGACACTGTGTTCCTAAATTTGGGCAGCAAGGATTGACCCTATTGTAAATGTGTCACAGAGAAATCCCACAATATTGCAGATGAAATCTTTTCTGCAGCCAAGTAAGCTTAATGGAAAATCTTGGCTCAAAGATGACTGGCGGTGAAAGGGTTAAACTTAAAGAAGTTTACTTATGAACTTTAACAAGCATTAGCTTTTATCATTATAAATAATGTAACACATTTTCTAAACTGTACTGTTAAGCATTCTTTTGAAAATAATGTTTGGCTCACTCGCGTCAACGTACACAAAGTGAGTCTATGTTCTCATGCTTCTTCGGTTTTCCAGGTGTCTGTCTGTGTGTGTGTGTATGTCTGTCTGCGGTAACATTAACGTTGGCTTTTTTTCAGGAACTACTAGGCGTACATTGTTCAAACTTTGCCTACACACAGATGTTTTTGCAAGCTTTCAAGAAAGATGCTTTGGATATTAAAATTAACCTTTGACCTTTAATGTTTAATTTTTGTCTTAGCCATATCTTTCACAGTTTTGCAGTTAACCCTTTTGCCGTCAATGTCGCATTTATGCACCACAGTGGCTTAACACCCATGTCACTAAAAGGCCTAAAACCAGGGTCTGTTATCCAAAGAGCCTATTTTCTTCATTTTGGGTGGTAAGACTAGGCCTTACTTCATACAATTCACAGAGGATTCCCAAATATTGCAGACAGGTTTGTTTTTTCTCTACCCAGGTAAGTTTAATATACATTTTTGGTTGAAAAATAGCTGGCGGTGAAAGGGTTAAAATCCCCAAATATGGCACGGTGGTGCATTAGCCTAAGGTGATAACGGTACCCACGGTGACGTTCACTCTCTTGACCTTTGACCTTGAACATCGTCAATGTTTTGTGGCAGAGCACACAGATCAGCGATGCGGACCCCAGCAGCAGTAGCGGGGCGTGTCAGGGCGGGCACAGCAGCTTCCTGATCAAGACGGTGGGCCCCCGGGGGGTGGCGACCCTGCACACACTGGCCGCAGACTCCCAGGAAGAGGTCAGCAAGTGGTGGGACGGCTTCCAGCAACACCTACTGGACCAAGGTACCGTGTGTGTGGGGGGATGCTTACTCTACTCTTTTCGAGTAGTATTCTACTCAATTTGGACCTCTACTACTCATCTTCTTCTTCTTCTGCGTTCCCAGGCCATATGGCCATAATGGGTAAGGTACATATGTGTCCGTTTTTTTTTAGTTTTCACTGGTCTCCCCGCTGCGTACAGCCGACACTTTCCGATTTCGGAGGAGCTCAAGAGAAAAGAGTTGGAAGATTTTTTTTTTTTAAAGGCAGGAGAATGGGCTAATAAGTCAGAAAGATAGATGACAGAAAGCAAAGGAAAAAGGCAGTCAAAGAGAGGCAGATTAGAGGAAGTTACAAGCACAGAACTTCCAGAAGGTGGGGGAACTATTTTTACGAAAGACCCCCGGGTATGCCCGCGGGGACTACTACTCATCAAAAGTGATAATAATGCTCTTTAACTCTTGATTGCTACACATTTTCATTGAGCAGTGTTTGGTGGTTCATGATGACGGAATATCCTTGCAGTGCCCTAGTCAAGGCTTGGGTGTTTGTCTCCCTTAGAACAGAAGGTTTGCACTGTATCAGGACTTTGTAGTTGCGTCCCCTTTTACAGGTACTAAAAAACACTTGAGTTATGGATTTCAGAAAATAATCCTATGAACTTTTAGAGAGAGAGAGATAATTTTTTAAGGCCTTTATCCTTTGTTCTTCCTGAATTTTTCTTTTGAAAATTTGAACATGATCATTTTTACACAGCTTCCGTTGTGTGTTTCTTGTTGTTTACAGCTCTGTGGAAGCATGCGTGTGAGGAGGTGATGACGATTAAGCCGCCCACCAAAAACAAGGTGTCCTTCCTGAGGAAGATATCGCTCTACGAGGATACGCCATTCTCAGGTAGTGGAGTTTGTTTACACTAAGTTAAACGCATGGAATTAAAAATTTTGAAGCAGAATAATATGTGTGTGCAATACTGTGTGTACACAGTCGCTAGCCTTGCACACAGAAGCATACATGAGTCAGGCATGAAAACATCTCCATTTTCTCCGCCTTCTCCGCCTAATGTTTGTTCCGAAATCGACCAATCTCCGCCTTAACACTTTTACCTCCGATTTAATATGTGCTCCTTTTCCTTTAAGCCCCAAATTAATCTTGGAAAACAGAGCCCGAACAGGGGTGTTGTGTTTAAAAAAATATTTAAAAAAAACTACTGGATGGATTCACTTCAAATTTTCAGATTTTATGTATGAAAGAATGAAATTCAATTTGCAATGACTATTTATTACATAAATGATATTTTTGATTTTTTGATATTGCGAATTTTACTCAAATATATATATATGTTAGTAAAATGGATGATAGACAGGGAGTACAACACCCATAATTATTATTCACTTACCTTTTTCATGCTAAGGGGTCAGGCTCCCCATCTGCAATAAAATTTATGGGTGTTGTGAGGTGTTAGTGGTCATATGCATGGATATAATTATACGCCAAAAAATTCTGATGCTGAAACGTCAAAAAATTTTGACGTAAAATTAAAAAATCATAAAAATAAAACTAATGGCCACATTCTTTTCATTTTTTGCATACATATTGATTAGTGCATGCTGTTTGTTGTGCATGGGCTAATTTGTGTATTTGAATAAACATTTTGCCTAAAAATGCCTACTCCCTGTGTTAGTGATGCGGAAGAGAGACAGAGACACAAAACAACACAACACTCAGCTATTACTTTGGAACTCACCAGGTTTCCATGACAGCATTGGTTTATAATCCAAGAACAAAACAGCATCACACACAGCAGTAATTTTGGCAGAACACCACACTATATTTTTTTTTTCAGACAGGTACTCCACAGGGGCACGTATTTGACGTTCATCTTTTCCTTCTTGTCAGCCTCTAAGTTTCACTTATTCATTCAACTCAGTATGTATATACAAAGCAACGACAACAAAGTCAACAAGTTCAAAGTAGGAGTCCTGGGTGTCCAGTCTGGGGCATAGTCACCTAAGAAATGAGTGTGCCGGGACTTTACTGATGAAAAGAGAAGAAACAACCCCGATCCTTGCAGAGGCACACTCCACACTTGGCACACTCGTACATGCTCTCGATGACCTTGCCCGTGGCAGTTCTTCTGCCTTGCCTCTTGCACAGCACACACACCCTTTTGCCTCTGGCACAGTCAGTGATTTTGGAATGGGTGTGCCTTGACATATCACCACCATCTTGAGCTGCGGGCCTGCCCCTGCGTTTGCGACCCCTGTAGCCATTCACTATGCCCATGATGAGATCCATCTGAAACTCCACATGATTTTTCAGTGGGGCAGCTGCTGAATGCCTGTAGATGATGTATGCATTCACAGCAGCAGTGTCCAAGCAGAAGAAAAGGACATACTTCCACCACTTCTTGAACTTTTGTTTGGAGCCGTAGTAAGAGCGCATTTGGTCATGCTTGTCGACACCGTTGTAGTTCTTGGTGTACTCCGCAACAGCAACAGGCCTAGAATACCTGGCTCTTTCGACACCCCCTGGTCCTTTGCGAACAACAACATCATCCGAACCATCATGGGCAGACGTGAGGAGGGTGACTTTTCGACGGTCAAACCAGGCGACAGCCTGAAGCTGACCCTTCTCCCCACCAGCTTCCCCAGCATCCAACTGACTAAACCAGCGTTTGGTGTCCCCTGACTTTTTGACACACTTTGGTGGTTTCATGTCCTGTGGCAGGCCCTTTCTGTTGATACGAACAGTACCACAGGCTAAGGTCTTCTTCTGGTACAAGAACTGAATGAGAGGGACCGAAGTGAAGTAGTTGTCGAAGTAGACAGTATGCCACAGACGGAGATATGGTTGAGACAAGTGCTTGACCACTCGGTCCCCCAAAGCTTCACCTGAACCAGCGGGCACATCATTGGTCTTGCCAGTGTACACTGAATATTTCAGCATATAAAAAGAATCCGAATCACACAAAGCCCAAACTTTCAGCCCCCACTTTGTTGGCTTGGCAGGATTGTACTGAAGAAAGCCACAACGCCCCTTGAATTTCACCATAGCTTCATCCACCGTGATGTTCTGACCAGGTAGAAACTGCCTGGAAAAAGCCTCCTGAGTCACAGAAATGAGAGGCCTGACTTTGTACAGGGGGTCAAAATCAGCCTGGCCTCTGGGAACTGCTTTGGTGGAATCAGCAAGATGGAAAAACTGATTCAGCTGATTGAACCGGTTCCTAGACATGACTTTCGCCACCCAAGAATTGTAGAAAAAAGTCTTTTCACTCCAATAATAATCCCTGTGAGGAATGTGGGACATGTTCATGAACATAAGCAGACCAATGAATGCTCTGACTTCATCATCAGTGGTAGGCTCAAACTTATCCCCCACAGACTCTGCAGCAAACCCAGCAGCAATGAGCCTTTGTGACGCATACCGGTTTGTTTCCCTGGCAATAAGGTTGTAGGTGCTCAAGGGAAAAACAAGAGAAAAATAGTCAAAACATGACTGAAGATTGACCTGAGGCTTGGGGCCCCCTGCTTGTGTCAAAGATAGGAATTTCACGCTGAAATTCCTCACTAGACCACTGTGATGACTCTGCACATCGAGGGCCACGTGACACGCCCACTTCGTCATCGTCACTAACCTCACTGTCTTCGTCGTCACTTTCATCCACCTCATAGTCATGGTCACTGTCTGGTGCATCGTCAGTTTCTTCCAGTTCAATGTCACTTTCGTCTTCGTCGTCTGCTTCACACAGTCGTGCAGCTCTTGCAATCATCTCGTCAATGTCAACGCTAATGTCACTGTCAGAGTTGTAGTCTGACATGGCGAGTTCAACAATCAGTCACCGAGTCGAAAAAAGCAAAAAAAACGGCACAAAAATCCCTTAGAAATCAAAGAAAATATGGCGCTGACTGGCTGAAAGCACGCGGCCGGAAGGGCGATTCAGCTTTCGTCTTTTTACTGCTACGCGACCACACAATAACGAACCAAACGTAGTAGGTGTTAGACAGTCGGAATCAGGCGGTTTGGAGGAAGACGGGAGGCAGCGCCATAGGCGGAATTAGGCGCATCGGGGCTTAAAAAGTTAAAAAAAAAAATCTCCGCCTAGAAAAAAATAAAATAAAAAATCGAATAAAAACTCGGCATGCTGGGTCTTTAAATGGCATGATCATCATTTCGCGCCTTCTCCTCCTCCCGATGTCATCACTTCCAAAATGGCGTCTGAAGAGCAAGCCGTGCACGAAGAATGGGTGAAAAAGAAGAAGAAATAATATTCAGGCACGAAAACAGCTCCGCCATTTCCAATTTTTGGGAACAGATTAGCCCCCCGCCCCGTTTCCCCCCCCCCCCCCAGCTGAACAAAAGTTCTGACATTAGTTATTTGGGCCTGAAAATTTTTTGGGTAACAGTCCATCCCCGCTCAACAAAACTTCTGACGTCAGCTGAAAATCCGGGTGGAAGGATTTCTCAGCTGAAAAAATATCCTCTTTTTGGGGGAACAGTACTGTAGTTTTCATGCCTGATGAGTACATTCATGCACGTTGAAAAACATGCACGCTTGTGTTATGTTCAAAGTTAGGTGTGCAGGCATGCACACATCTAGAAATGTAGTTGATAGTGATGTTTCTTATCAGTGAAACCCTAGGTGGAGGTTTACATTATGTGAAGGCTTTACATTTGTATCACAGTACACAGATTCCCCTCATTCTGGCTCCTTTCAGTTTTTCCACAGAGATCTATTTGTTTCAAGTTATTTCTTTTAACAGAGGCAAATATTCTTGTCATTGATTGTGGTTGGGGATAAGAAAATACTTTATAAGTGGTATACCACCATAAAACAATGTAAGCCTAATGGATAAAACACTTTAATTCTTTGGTTTCTGTATTTAGAGAAGTTTCAACTACTGTTCATTCCTGAGAACCTCTTTAGCTGCTGAGAAAGTTTATCCCTTTGATTCCTACGGGCCTCTTTTGCTCGTGATATCATGCAACATGATGCAACTGTCATTAATTTGCTCTTCTATAATTGCAATGCAATGAGGGGGTTTTCCCTTTTCTTACTGGGACAAGTATTGTTTATGAAAGAGAAACAGGTTGCTGAAAACATGCCGCATATTCACAATAACATAACACCCCTTTATACAGTTTTACTCTCTCTGGAAACCCAGGAATAGGGAGATAGAGAGCTCTATAAAGCTAGGAATCTGCAGTTGCTCCCATTCAACCTCAAAAGCGGTTCTCAGGAACGAAAGAGTTAATTGGTTTATGCTGGTGATGAGGGTTAGCAAAAGGCGTGAACTGAAAGGAACTGAGAAAAGCTACTGTGCATGTGAATCTGCTTTAAGCGGGTTCATAAAATCCTGTACTCAAACAGATTGTCATTTTATTTTATCAGCATCATACAAGAAATCGCAATGGACCATTTGCCGCGGATGAGCGACCTTGAATTTCTGTTAGCCCACTTACCCCCAACCTGCCCAATGCTAACTTTGCTATGAAATCCCATGTCAAGGGAAGTAACTTGCCCAATTCACTACAGTAGGTAATTAAAAATAATAGAGATAATTTCAGTCTGCAAATGCAATGAATTATTTCTATTATGTTCTTGATCCTCTGAAAAGGTCACAAAGAAACACTAATTTCAGATTATGTTTACTTTACAAAAAGATAAAATGTCACAATTGACGACAAATATTAATGTGAAAAGAAAAAGAAAAAAAGAAGAAAGAAAAATAAATAAATCAAGAAGGTTCCCAATTTGAAACCTGAGAACTGAATATTCAGTCTACTGCAGCTGTGTATCATAAAACTGTGCAAAACAATGTCCGTTGCAAAGATGGGCTTTGCAAACAGTGCAGCCTACAACAGTTTCTCTATGATTTCTATACTGTAGCCGTTCGCCTGACGGCACCCACTTTCGCGATAATTGTTGGTGTCAGATTATCGATGTTTGCTTCGAGAGCTTCGAAATATGTTATCTCAGTCACATTCAACCATTATTCGATTAATTTCTACATGTTACCTCGCTAAAAAAGTCAAAATCGCCGTAATCGTCTACAATATTGTTCAACAAGCGCCATAGTTCTTTATCGGACAATTTAGTATTTTTAATTTTTACCAGAAACTGAATTTCAGGTTTTTTTAATTCATCCAACAACAAAAAAGTGACCACAAGCGATATGGGGCGTTTTGAACTTGGTTGTTCTGTCTTGGAAGTTTACAAAGGCGATGTAATAATTTTACAAGGCTTATCACACTCAAACTGTCCTTGTCTATCATTTTGGCTGTCTGTCTCGTTATATCTCTCTCTCAACTTGCCCACCTGAATGGTCCGATGGGGCTCTGCCCCTGTACCCTGCCGGGGCCATGGGTCCTTGGATCCCTGCCTTTTCAGGTTTTTTCATTTTGGGGGAGTTGCACCCATGCCCATGTAATGGACAGTGTAATATAATGATTCCCCCCCCCCCCCCCCCACCCCTTGGGGATACCTGGGGGGTCTTTTGTATAAATAGTTCCCCCACCTTCTGGAAGTCCTGTGCTTGTAACTTCCTCTAGTCTGTCACTCTCTTTGACTCTGCCTTTCCCCTTTGCTTACTGTCATCTGCTATCTTTCTGCCTTACCGCCATTCCATTCTCCTGCCCTTTTTTCACGAAACACTTTCAAAAATGATTTCCTCCAGCCGAAGTCGCACTTGCTGGGCCTGACTATTTCTTAGTTAGGCGCATAACGGCAGCATGATGCATCTGCTCTCGTTATTGACAGGAAACTGTCTGAGCGATCGAAGAAGAAGAAGAAGAAGAATATAATGATTTTTGTTTTTTCTTCCAGACCCTGATGCAGTGGTCGGGGACGATGATCTCAGCAGCCCCAAGATGGAGGACGACCAGCTGACCCAGATGTTGACCCAGCTGATGGGGGAGGACATGCACGTCGGACCCGCCCCTGCTCACAGCACCGCAAACAGCTTTTGAAATGACGGAAATCTTGGGGGTGGGTGGGGGTGGAAACCTCGCTGAGTGATTCAACCATTCTTTTTTTTTTTTTTTTTTTTTTTTTTTTTTTTCCCCATTCTCATCAGGGTGAACTGAGGAGCTGCGTTGTTCCCGAGTCGACGGTGCCATTCAGTCAGTCAAAAGTGGCATGGGCGCCCGAAAGAATAATTATTCTTTGTCTTCTTCTCTGCGTAGATGAATAAATATGAAAGAATAAGAAAAACTGACCACGTTTCATTATTCCAGGGAAGGGTGGAAGAGCCGGGTTTGGGGCAGAATGCACGGTAGTTGAATCAAAGCGATATGGCCACCAAAAGAGTTGTTTGTGTGGGGTTTGTTTTTTATAAATAAAACATTAATAAATCTTGTTGATACTCCTCATTTTACGGCAGGGACGGAGAGCTGGTTTGACAGTCATAGCTGCCAACTGTCAGGAATTTTTCTGGAATGTCCAGATTTCTAAAGTCTGTCAGGAAAATCCAGAAAACTATCTGATTTTGACATTTCCAAGGAAAGATCGGGGTACTGAAGGATTTTCTAAATGCATTTTCTTAGTTTTAAGTTGGACTTGCCAAGTTTGATTATTCTAGGATTCTGTGTTCTACAGAATTGAACATCTTTAAAAGAAAAAGAAATAACGAAAAGAAATGAAAAAGGGGGGGGGGGGGGGGGGGGGGGGGGGACTTGCCAAGTTTTATTATTCTAGGATAAAAGATAAAATAGCTGTGTTCTAGACTTCTACAGAATTGACAGTGCATTGAATCAAAATGTCATGGCCGCCAAAAGAACGATTTGTGTGTATTCTTTAAAAGAAAAATGAATAAAATGGCCAAGTTTTATTTTTCTAGGATAAAGGATGAAATAGCTGTGTTCTACAGAATTGACAGTGCATTGAATCAAAATATCAGGGCCGCCAAAAGAATAAATCATATGCGTTTTCTGGCACTCAGGTTTGTATGGAATACAGCCCCGCGAGTATGTGAAAGCTGATTTCCCAGGTGTTAGTCATATTCTATGTGTGAGTGCCATGTGGATATTAATTGAGGGTAGTGAGAAAGAGAATCAAGATTAAAGGCAATTATGCTATGTTACCTCTACAAAATTATTTGGTAGGTGGGTTTTTTCTGATTTGATCCTTCATTTGAGAAGAATTTTCCGAAGAACATTTTACTGGGTTTTTTTTCAATCTTAAGCAAGTATCTGAAGAAGTCTGTATATGGCAATATCCACATTGATAATTATGAGAGAAAGCAATATAATATCTATAGATCTATATAGAGAGAGAGATTGGGTAAAAAATAAAAAGTTTCAGTGAGGTAAAGTTCCACTAATGAGAATGAGTGTGGACAGAACATTATTTTACGTGAATATTTTACCCCGTTAAGTATTTTTTTTATCAAAACCCAACTCAAATAAGATTCGTGTGACATGTGAGTGGAGTTCATTTTCTCTGTGTGTCATTTTTAGCATACTGTTTATAATTCTGTACATTTTTGGTTAACCTAAAAATTGTAAATACTGTGCCCGTATTTTTCGGCTCATTAGGCGCTGCTGTGTATAAGGTGAATAGGGCAATTTTCAAGAAAAATCTGACAAAATCCAAGTAAAAGGCGCCCTCGTTTATAAGGCGATACACACCTCGCAAAAGAAAGTCGAAGTTTGAAGCCTGTACACGTCCTGTAAACGCTTACCGACCGCCATTACTGCTGTCATAAACGAGAGTTGGCTCCCTTCTCAAATAATCGAAAACTTCCGGTTGTGTGTTTGGACTTTTCTTCGCGAAAACTGGTAGAATTATGGCATTTTAAGCTCTACAACGATGCTTTTTACATCCAATGAAGGGTTATGGCATCTGTTGGACGGTATCTCGGATGATAACAGGGATTTTGAAGCATTTTAACGTGAGTATTTGTCGTATTGGCGACTCGTTACCACTTTCAATGTTGTGACTCACAGTAGACTGTACTGAGTACGGCAATCGTTGCCTCTCTTCTCACGATTTTGTTCACTAATAGGGCGCCCTCGTTTATTAGGCGCATAGGTCGAAATTGGAGAAAAAAAATATCGCCTTATAGTCCGAAAATTACAGTACTCAAGACAAGAACAAAAACAAAGCAGCAGTGACTTCAACACTTTCTGATTGTGATAAAGCAGATGTATTGTTTAAAAGTTAACACACATGTAATGCTTCTCAAAGTAAAATATTTTATGCAACAAAATAATGAATGTTAAATCATTGACAAAAACAAAAAACTCACAATTTTTAAAACCACAAAAAAAAAAGAACAATATCATTTATTACCCACAGCCACAATTAAATTTACAGCTGCGAGAAAAAAAAAGTAGCCAAACTAAGATGTTGACTGATTTTGATTTTTTTTTTCTTGATCATTTTTACAGGAAAAGGTAGATATCAACTGTTGACCCTAACACAATATATTTTGCGTTTCCTTAGATTTTCTCTGGAACTATTGTTCTTTGAGGTACTATTGGGCATTAATGAAGCAACCAGATATTTGGGACATGCCAAGGGATGTAATTATAGGCACATGACGGCGTGTCGGCAGATCCCATTGTGCTCATGTTGAATGTTTGGTTTCAGTCTTGTGTCCGTACTTTTTTTTTTCTGGAAAAATGTGAACCCTATTAAAAAAAAAATCAATTTCACATGAACGAACCAGGGGTGCAGCTCTACCATCATAATGTGACTGTTACAGTGGAACCTCCCTTATAAGACCTTCAAAAATCTATCCAAAATGAGGTTTTATAAGGGAGGGGGTCTTATAATGGAGGTAATGTTAATACTTACACAAATAATGGCAATGTTTCAGAGAAGTAGGTCTTATATGGGAGGGAGTCTTATAATGGGAGGTCGTATAAGGGAGGTTCCACTGTATTAGTAAACCAGCCCAGGCTTATATCAAAGGGCTATCAAAACATGTACGATGTAGCAAGCACACTGGTTTAGATAGTATAACTATATTTATTTCAAGACCAGCCCTGGCTATTGGCCTCTGCAACTAGGGTTATTAACGCCCTTGACAGTGAGAGTGAATCCCTTGTTGGTCAGTACTGAAAAGGGCATTCACTCTTGCGAAAGGCAGCCATTTAAGTGGCCTCAAATAGGGTAATTGGCGAGAGTTATTCCCTTGTTTGGTCAGTACTCAAGCATCTACCAAGGGCATTCACTCTAGCAAAACATGGTTGCTGCAGTGGCCAATATCAAAGGGCTATCGGAACATTATGCACGACGTAGCAAGCACACTGCTTTACACAGTATAACTATTTTTATTTCAAACAACTGCATATAATACGAATATGGGTATTATGGCATGCTTGATGCAAATACGCACACATGCTCGTTTATTGTGAGCTAGTGTGTGTTTGGACATTCTTTTTGCGTGTATGAAAAGAGATGCACCTTTCTTTTGTGTTGAAGAGTGATATTACCTAGCTATTACGGACTATGTTTTAATATAAACTGGAAATATAAAAAATATAATTATTTTTAGAAAAAAATATTTGACTCAAGATATCGTCGGTAAAATTCAAAAACCTCATATCTCAATTTTTTTTTGGGGGGTTTGAGTTAGATACATAGTCAGGGGGGCTTTCTAATTTTCCCCGCCACTTTTCACCAAAAGCTTTTTATCTCTAACGACTTTCTATCTGGGGTAAATGAGGTTACAGGTGAAAATAGAAGAAAAAACTCGTAAGTCACAAATTCAGATCTAGTTAAGGACAAAAATCCTCGTATCTTTCGTTCTTTTCAAAAGTCAATTTTTTTTTTATAAGTAATTTTAGCAAAATGCAGGACTAAGCTCTCAATGTCTTGAACAACATGATTCATCATAGTTATATCAATTGTGGTCAACGCGGTTAATTTTTAAAACAGTTTTTTTACATTTTTTCTCAAAACTACCAACATTGAGATACGGGGTTTCTGAAGTTCACCAACAATATGTCTGATTGTAAATTGTCGATCACACTTGGTTTATCTGTCTGTCTGTTTGTCTGTGTCTCTCTTTCTCTCTGTCTGTCTCTCTCTCACTCTCTCTGTTTTGAATAATGAAATAATATAATTTTGTTGCACTGTATACAAAAAAACTTGGCATGATGATGCATGTGCTTGTTTACATTGAAATATTATAATTATGTAATGGTATTTACTATGATTATGTAATAGAAATACAGATTGTCATGAAATGTTTACATTTGTTCCATTTTCGAATGCTCACAAGAATATTCTATACAGAGTTAGGAAGAGTGTTTGCTTCAAATGCAAAGACATATTTCATTAACAACAAAAACCAAGACGCAATTGCTGCGTGTATGTTTATGTATACAAAAAGCTGGATTTATACTCAATGACATGTGAATTGATGTTATAAATGGAAGTGTATTGTTGATCTGTGAACATTTTCCTTTTTTTTTTTTTACCTGATTTTCTTTTAAACTGTACTGGAATGTAAATGGAATCAAATACTAAAATTACAAAGCGTTGCATGCAAAAGAAGTTTTCATTGTAGCATTTTTTAAAAAGCAAACACATTTTTTGCAGGTTATGGTTTTTTTGTTTCTATTCATGACTGGCAGGCGTTAACTCACTCGGCACTGGCCAGTTGCTTCCCCTTACTTTGTTAGGACGGGCCTGTTCGACTAGGTTCGAAACCTTCCGTGAAAAAAGGATGAGGTAGGCTGATTTTCTAGAGTAAATTACTAACACGGACAGCGTTCGAAAAGAGCAAGTTCCTACCGGCGTCTTGGCTCCGATTGATGAAACAGCTAACCTAAATAAGGAATGTTCACAGGCCGCGGGGAGCTACCAACCGGAAGGGAAGGCGGCAGAGCGGGGGGGAAAGAGAGCATCAAAGCAACCGGAAATAGGGGTGACTTTGCCCGAAGCTGTGTACACAAAGCAACTCTGAAAACCTTTGACGATCAGGCCATTCATCCTAAACGGTTGTGCGGCCATGAGCGACCGCTCATTCCAGGTGTGTGAAGATCTCGTGATCGCTACTGCCGGCGCGGGTCGCGCCGAGCTCGGATCATGTATCTGCGTCCATTCGCAACCTATGGCGAGGGGGACCGCATAGCAACTTGGGAAACCCGGGGTCCCCCCGTTGCGCGATTGTATCAAGTGTGCATCAATCCTTTACTCGGGACATCGTCATTCGATCAGGTGCGCCATCTCGCAGCGATTTGTAGCGAAATGTTGTAATTTTCATCCGTTTTCGCCGATGGGAGCCCCTTGTGGCGGAACTCTACAGATATGGCGATAGGGCCGCCAACCGGCGGTGAAAAAAGTGGCGAATCTGACCTTAAGCGATCAACTCCAAGTGGTGAACGATCTGGGTGCCCGGCAGATCGCATACGGTAAATTTAGTGAGGATTCGAGCGATATTGTTTATGGTGTAATTCATATAAGGTGGGGCGAAAAGCAGGCAGCGCAAAAATGACTTGGTCGACACGGGAAACAGTCGATAAGCTTTAGTAGAATGTTAATCTGCGGGCGGCGGAAAAAATTATCGAGCATTGGAGTTAAACCTTCAAGACAGGGAATGGACGTTCGCTCGGTTTGTTTGCTGATGAAGAAAATGTATTAGACTGAATGCTTGGGCAGAAGGGGGAGCGCTCTGCTGTAGCGTGCTGTGGGGCGTAGATGGGGGGTTCTTCGTGTGTGGCGATACCTTCAAAGATACTGGATGCCTTCATATAGGTATCTATGGGGGGGAGAGGGGGCGAGGGTGAGGGAGGGCAAACAGAATAATTGTCTCGGCTATGGACGTCGGTTATTGCCCGTCACCCGGAGGGCATTAAAGTCGCTGGGCTAGTTTCTCGCAACACTCCGGGAAGGCAGAATCTCAATTTGTTGGCAAGGGAGTTATGTATGAGGTCTGCGCGCGTGCTCTTGCTTGCATAGGTAAGTGTGAATATTGAATATGTCTCGAAATGGTCTATAATTCGCTTCAAACGCGTAGGCCGAACAAGCGTTTCTCCCTAGCTAGACGTGCAAGTGGGTTTGGAAAGGAACGCTCACCCGACTACTGTAGGCTCTTAAATCGAGAGAAAAAGCAGGGGCGGGGAGAGGAACAGAGAGGGGGTGAGGGGGCACAAAGGATTAGTTTTCTCGATAGTCTGTTGACATTAACCGGACCCCAATGGCGGTGTGGAACACAGGTAACACCCTATCTGAAAACGCTGGAATACAGGGAGGGGCAAGAGATGGGTTTCCGGCAGGGGGGGAGGGACCCCGGAGCGAGGTACCAGAGGAACCAATGGCCGACAAATCTGTGCTGGGCCAAGAGTTAAGGGAAGGGGTGGCTCAAAGAGGCCGGCGGGACTATAGGTGAATGTCTCTGGGGCCTTCGGGCACAGAACATACCAACTGCATGTGCAGTGAAGATTGTAGTGCTGTTGTGGGACGCCGTGCTTAGTTTGGGATCGCCCAGCACTTCGCTCCTTGATTGAGCGCTCCTCCATGTTTATGGTGTTTGCAGGGGATGTGAAGTTTATCGTACGAGTGCAAGTACTGTTGCCGCATATGTTTTCAGTCTTAACAAATATTTGTCAGTAAAAACTTTCAACAAACTGGAATTAAATTTTTGAAATATGAGTCTTTACACTCTACTATCAATCAAAAGCATAAGAATAGATAGAAAGCAAACAACTACACAACATCAATGTGGGAGTTAAGAGAAAAACAGTGAATTAATTTGCGATAGCTGGACTTTAGAGCATGGCTGAATGGCTCGGGAAAAAAAGACCGGTGTTCTGTCAGATTGTTTCGGGGGTTCTCATAGTATGTCATAGAGTTGTTCATATTAGGGAGGATGTTCTGGAGAGGAAAGAAATCCGTGAATTTTGTCCTTCATGTTGCATGTCGATGGTGTGAAGGGTGCACACTTTGTGTGTGTGTGTGGTTGTGTGGGAGTGAAGAGAGAGAATGCATCTTGTGTGATGTGCTTGATTTTGTGCAATACTAATGGCGCATCGATGAGATGAAACCCATGTTTGCAAAAGGCATTTTAACTACAGGGTACCCTTTCGTCCGCCGAATGTCGCCCGCCATCGGGCCTTATTTCGCGAAGACCTTATTTTCTATCTTTGGGAGGTAGGATATGGGTCCTAATGCATACATGTTACGAGGATGCCATATTAGTTTATTTTGTTGTTTACCCGGAGAGTTTGGTCTATGTTTGGTCTGACAAATGGCTCGGCGAGAAGGGTTATGATTAGGCTTATCCTTTCTCATACGTCATATTTCACCGTTCAATTGATGAAGTTGTTATATTGTCTATGTTCCTGTTTTAGCTTTCAAAGTCATAATGATGATTTGTCATCTAGGTGATGATCAAATTGACTGAATCATTTTGTTGTTGTCTTGTAAGAGATCAAACCACAAATATCATGTTTATTAAATGTACTGTTCACAGCATCATGTTCACTACATATTTGTGTTTGTGTCTTTAATATTGTGTGTGTGTGTGACATGTGAATACGATATTTGTGTGTGAGTGTTTCATGCTCTTTTTGTCTACTCTCCTCTCTAGTCACCCATCCTCCATCTCCCCGTGTCGTCTCTCCTGACCTATCCCGTCTTCTCGGCCGACTCCTTTTCTCTTCGAGTTCTCCCCTCCTCTTCTCTTTGCCTTTTCCCTTGTTCCTCCCCTCTTCTCTCGTCTTCGCTTCTTCTCCTGTCATCTTCTCTTATCTCTCTCTCTCTCTCATCTCTCTCCTCCTCTTCTCTCTCTCTCTCTCTGTCTCCTCGCGCACTCTATACACCACACACACATGTTACTTGGAGTGTATATTATTTTATTATTTTAATATATATTTCTCTTTCTTCGTCTGTCTCCATTCCCAGGCCATAGTTAGCAGATGCATATGTATCCAAGTTTTCACTGGGCGGGAGACCACCTACACATTCCGATTTCGGAGGACATTTTTTTTTGTTTTTTTAACGGTGCTGATTGGACCTTAACTTTAAATGACGTTGCTTCTTCATTCACTAACGATAAAATAGAAAAAGTGCTGACACTCCTTAATAAAAGTCACTTTGTTTGTCCGTCTGTCCGTCATGGGCTGAAGTTCCACAAGTGATAGTGTGTAACGTGTGCGTCATCGCTGTCTTTCTGGCGTGCGTCAATAAAGTGGCAGTTAAGGAAGCTAAAAGCACTGTGTGACACACTAATGCAGGCGATGCTAAGGCGGACATACAAAGCTAACAGTTTGACTATTGTATGTAGCTGTAACTTTGTGTCCACAGACCTCAAATATGTCCCTAGGAAATAGTCATTACGAAGAGCCTAGAAAACTAAGATTTTTCTTTCTTTTTTCTGCCTGGAAATTTCCAAGTTGGTGTTGTTAGTATGGAATGGGCAGTAGGCAGATGGCCTCGTGCCCCATAATTTTTTGACGACTGGGAGCTGGACTGAACTGGTGTGGTGGTGTGTGGTGGGGGAGGAGGTGGTCTGTATTCTGTGGTACCCTCCCCGTTGGGATACCGGGGGTCTTTCGTAAAATAATTCCCAACCTTGTAAGTTCTGTGCTTGCTTGTAACTTTTCTTAATCTGTCCCTGCTTATTTGACATCTGCCTTTGCCTTTGCTTCTGTCATCTACTGTCTTTCTGACTTATTGGCTCGATCATTCTACCTGCCTTTAAAAAAAAAAAAAAAATATTTCCCAAATAAATGTTTCTCCTTTGAGCGCCTCCGAAATCGGAATGGTTCGGCTGTACGACCAGCGGGGGACCAGTGAAACTGGAAACCGGACACATATGATACGTACCTTACCCAGTCTTTTGGAACGCAGAATAGGAAGTGTATTATCTGTCTGATAAAATCGTGTCCGTAGGCCCTAAGGGCTATTGGCTGTAACGCCCGCTGTGTGACACACTAATGCCTGTGATGCAAAGCGAAGCTACGTGAGCGATAGTTCACTAGTGATATGTAACTTAGGCTGATATATTTAGTGTTTTGTTTTTTTAGGCATTTGGTACTTTATAGTACAGAGGAAGTCTCTGTGAAATTCAGGTTGCTCCCACCTGGCGAGCGCAATCGCAGCCAGATGCGCGCCAACCCAAATTTAAAAAAATTTAAAAAATGGCATGCGATTGTGTGGTGACTGATACGAAAGAAAGGAGGGGTAACTTTTGTTGTTGCCACTGGGCTTAACGTGTGCTAAGTGTCATGGCACACGGGAACCTCCGGTTTACGCTTCTCATCGGAAAGATTCCACGTTCAGACCGTAAGGCCTAGTTTAAAGTGATAGAGGAAAATCTCCCTGTAACCATGTAGTTGGAACTCGGGTTTACTTGTATGAACACGAGGCGAACGCGATACCTCTGTTCCACTCTATCACCTCTGTGGTATGCCTTCTAGTGGTTTCTTTCCGACATGACTGCCAGATAATAGGCACAGGCATCGTGCTATTCCAGCGGGCTGGCTAAAGTTTGTTCATAGTAATAAGCCTTGCCAGGGTGAATCCCCACTCTCTCGATCTGGGCCAAAGTGATTTGATGACCGCCGGTTATCACCTTTGGCTGCACACTTAGGCCCAGTGCAATGTCCCCCGAGTTGAGCGTCTAGTCTTCCACGAAAGACTGGAGCTGTGGCCTACCATGAGTCCCCAAATTGCTGAAAATCATCTATTGGACAAACTCTAGCTATCTTCGTTTTAGTGTTGGCCCTCAAAAATCCTCACTCATGAGAGACGTAAGTGCGATTTTTTCTCACGACCAGAGGGCTCGCTCGGTGGGGCTAATCCTCTCTATATTATTGTTTGGGGATAAAGAAAGAGAGAGAACAGTGATGTCCTTAGCCATCACTCCTCTCCTCTCACTACTCCCTAAGTAAGAAAAAAATTTCGCGGTGATCGCCACCTAGTGCATTGACTACCCTCCTTGCGTGTAAAATATCGCCATAGGTTGACCTTATACTAACTCTTGCCAACATCAAAGGGCGATCAATTTTAGGCCTGTACTGCGTATGCCACCTAGTTACGACTCAGGAGGGGAATCCGGAATAAGGTCGAGAGTACTGTTGCGGCCTAAGGTCGAATTACAGGTGTGCGTAAGTCAAAATAAGTAATTCCACTTTCAGCTAATGTCGAATTGCGAGCTGTGCTACGTCAAGGTCGAATGTAACGTGTTTCAGCCTAAGGTCTAATGCAGAAGTTGAGCCTAAGGTCGAATCCAGAAACAAGTGAGCCTAAGGTCGAATTGCACAGGATGTTAGGCTCAACTAAACATTCGTACCTTAGGCACAACTTTGAAGTTTTCGACGTTTGGGCTCCTGTGGTCATTTTCGAGCTCTTTAGCTTCAATTACTAAGACCTGCTATGAATGTGCGACATTGAGGCCAACAACAGAAAACCTTTGCATTTTATTTTGCGTGTGGTGTGGTTTTCCCCCCCAGCAGCCTTTCATGCCATTTCCGTTTCGCACCTTAGGCTCATACGTACTTCGACGTTATTCGGTCCACACACTCTGCTCTAGTGATGTCAGTTCAGATATCTATTTTACTGTGTTTATAATCTACTTAGCTTTTCAATGACAGGGCATGATCACTGCTGGAACAATGAAGGTATGCTTACTATGTATCGTGGTCTCGTTCTTGCGATTACCAGGTGGGCGGTGTCAGACGTATTATATCCTCTGAGTATAGAGCCTCCTATATGAGGCTGGGTTAGCAGTTTAAAATGTGTCCCTCATGTATTTGCTAACGTTCAGCATATCTCTATACACACAATACGGTTTGCTGCCTTTTGTGTGCGTCTCTATGTTTTTATATAACGTCAGGTCCGCGTTTGGTTGTATAACCGGTCCGATCTGGCTGGTGGGTTAGTGTGCGAGGTTGATAGTGATAGATATCTGAATAAGTACAAAGTGACTGAAGCAGTGTAGATAGCAAAATAGGAAGGAAAACTGAGTAGAAATAAAAACAAAAAATATATTTGGTCCCATGGCTATCTATAGACTTATTTCATATCCATTTTTTGTTCTGATTCACCGAAAAGCCGTTTAAGTAAGGTAGTATACATCATATAATAAAAGCCAAGATGTCCGTGTGTGTGCTGTCCTGTCTGTCTGTCTGAAACCACAAACGGGTCTTATCACTCCCCGGTTTTTGGACCCGAATCCTTCAAATTTTTGCTGGGGGCCCTAACAGGGCGATTGGCAAACCGAAACCGGTGCGGCCGTGTCATTTGCGCGGTTTGGCAAATGCGCGAAACGCGTATCTGCCGATACTCTCGGCGCCCGTATCTCCGGCATTCTGACCGATTGCCTTCATTTTGGTGGATAGATGACCGGGGAGGGTGACTACCGTGTGCCAACCGGAAGCGATTCGGTTCCTGAAACGCACGCGCTTATTAACGCCTGCTTCACCTTTT
>CM065686.1:35411060-35413560 GCA_017654935.2 Phymorhynchus buccinoides
GAGTTTTTGCAAGAAACACGCCGAGATCACCAGAAAGACAGAACACTCACTTTGCTCTGGTTTCCCATAAATTATACCGTCAAAACGGCGATTCCTCCTTGGCGGAGATGCCGGAGAGAGTAGCCATTTTGGATGGGGTGGGTGAAGGTCACTCATTGTGGTTGAAGCGTTTTAATTTTTCGTAGTGCAGTAAACAAACAAAAAAAAGGAGCTGTTTCCTCTGTTGTGAGCGAAACTCCTTTAGATAATCTGTATAAAAGAAAAAGAAAAAAAGAAAAGAAAAGGCTTGTATTGCGAACATTTCGTGCAAACGATTGGGTCTAAACGCAGGCGGCCATTAGAATAGAGACAGCCCGCACACGCCTTCTCTTTGGGTGAAAGAATTTGATTTCCAGCGCCTCCGCCAAGCAGGAATCGACGGTTTGATTTCTAGGAAACCAGAGCAAAGTGAGTGTTGCAATCTCCGCAAAAGGGTGTTTTCCTGGTGATCTGGACGAGTTTCTTACGAAAACTCATCCGTCAGGGTGGCCCTCTAAAACAAACTACAAAGCTGAGGCATGATCATATAGGCTAGTGATAGGTCCTGATAAATGATGGTAGGAACCGAAAACACTGGAAGGTGAAGAAAAAGGAGGTTGCTGGCCTCCATTTTATTTTTTCTTTCAAAAACACAGATCTTCACTGAGGCACTGAGGCAAAGGCCACTGACCTCCCCCCCCCCCCCCCCCCCCCCCCCCTCTCAACAAAAAATGATGTCATGTACACATATCCCGAATAGAAGCATCGATCGGAATCTATTGCCAATAAATCCCTACAAGAAGAAGAATACACGTTAAGTTAATGCATTTTCAAATATGATATGTTACGTTTTCCCTGACGATTTGCATTATTGTAATAAAGTGGCATTGAAGCCAAACGAACGTGACTCAGAGGGTACTGCTTTGGCTTAACAAGGTGTATAACACGTAAAAACAAACAAACAAATGCACGTTTTTTTCTTTTGTGATGAGATTAGCGTCCAATCGGTCAGAGACCCCTTATGGACGGTATTCAAAACAAAAACCAGCATAATCTATACAGACTGTTTCGGCTATGAGGACGTTAAACTCTCTACAAACAAACAAATCCGTGACTTTCTCTTTCAGCGTAGGCCTACCGAGACATTGGTTTCAAAGAAAAAGACATCTTGGCCTATTGACCACTGCAGCGACCACCTTTTGCAAGAGTGAATGCCCTTGGTAGATGCTTGAGTACTGACCAAACAAGGGAATAACTCTAGCCAATAACCCTATTTGAGGCCACTAAATGGCTACCCTCCGCAAGAGTGAATGCCCTTTTGGATACTGACCAACAATTAAGGGCGTGACTCTATAGCTGTCAAGGGCGTTAATAACCCTAGTTGCAGTGGCCAATAGGCATAGATGAAGACATTTATACTCTCTATGGATAATCGAAAGGGGGGGGGGGGGGGGGGGGGGGCATTCTTTTTCACTCCTTTCCTGTGCCGTGTTTTCACTTTGCTGAAACTTGTATGCACCATTTTCAACCAAGTCGGTTGCATTTAGCAGTTTGAAGGCCAACATTTCAACCAAGTCTGTTGTATTTAGCAGTTTGAAGGCCACCATTTTGCACCAAGTCTGTTGCATTTAGCAGTTTGAAGGCCACCATTTTCAACCAAGTCGGTTGCATTTAGCAGTTTGAAGGCCACCATTTTGCACCAAGTCTGTTGCATTTAGCAGTTTGAAGGCCACCATTTTCAACCAAGTCGGTTGCATTTAGCAGTTTGAAAGCCACCATTTTCAACCAAGTCGGTTGCATTTAGCAGTTTGAAGGCCACCAGTTTGCACCAAGTCGGTTGCATTTAGCAGTTTGAAGGCCACCATTTTCAACCAAGTCGGTTGCATTTAGCAGTTTGAAGGCCACCATTTTCAACCAAGTCGGTTGCATTTAGCAGTTTGAAGGCCACCATTTTGCACCAAGTCGGTTGCATTTAGCAGTTTGAAGGGCACCATTTTCACCAAGTCTGTTGCAGTTAGCAGTTTGAAGGCCACCGTTTTCACCAAGTCTGTTGCATTTAGCAGTTTGAAGACCACCGTTTTACACAGAATTTCACCAGCCGCGTAAGTGAAGCTGGTAATGTTATCAATGACGTGTGTCTATTTGTTCCTGGCTGGGTGTCTATATGTACGTATGTTAACACGGTAATGTTTGAACGGAGAGACCTATAGGAGGCTCCAATTTTCCATGCGCGTAGGCACTTAGGATATCTAGGCCAAGTTCGAAAATGATCAACGGTCAAGGTCACGTACTGGAGCAGAAAATGTGGGGAGTCACTTCTGCCGGTGCCCTGAAATGTACCGCGCGGATGGTGATATAGCGTCTTAATGCTCTAGGTGGGTGGGTTTTTTCTAGCCTCAATGGAAGAAACACACATGTAACACTCTCTCTCTCTCCCTCTCTCTCTCTCTTTCTCTCTCTTTCCTACTTTCCTCTCTCTGTT
>CM065686.1:35418560-35446060 GCA_017654935.2 Phymorhynchus buccinoides
GCCGCCTCGGTTGCGGTTGCCATCGCCCTGTTAGGGCTCACAGCAAATTTGAAGCGATTCGGTCCCCAAAAAACCGGCGGAGTTATAAGACCCGTTTTGTGTTTCAGACAGACAGACAGACAGACACACACACGGACACTTGGCTTTTTATTATATGATTTATCCTCCCTTTACTTAAATGGCTTTTTGGTTGACATAAGAAACCAAAAATGGTTGAAATAAGTCTATAGATAGCATGGGCCAACATATATGTTATTTCTACTCAGTTTTCCTTTCCTATTTTGCTATCTACCATTGCTGTCACTTTTGTTTTTGTTTTCCTTCTCTGTCACACTGAAGACGGGCTTATAGCCAGAAACGTTTGTGTTGTTTCAAATAAAAGGGACCTAAATCAACCAGCCTCTAATGAGGCTTTATACTGAAAATTATCTGCCCCTGTCTCGTGCCCTGGGATGCGAACGCCACCTACATAAGATTATTGTCCTTGCCTGTCATGAAGTAGTAGTTTATAACCACAGAAAAGTATCTGCTCCTGAGGGGTGACCGGAATAACGTCGAATGTACGGTTGCGCCTAAGGTCGAAACGAAATGGCATGACTGACAAGTGTGCCTAATGTCGAACATTTCATGTAAGTTTTACGTTTGAGCCTAAGGTCGAATGCACAGTTGAGCCCAACGTCGAATTTCAAAGTTGTGCCTAAGGTCGAATGTTTAGTTGAGCCTAACATCTGTGCAATTCGACCTTAGGCTCAACTTTGGATTCGACCTTAGGCTCAACTTTGCATTCGACCTTAGGCTGAACCGTACATTCGACCTTGACGTTAGGCACAGCTCTGCAATTCGACATTAGGCTGAAGTGTGCATTTACTTATTTTCGACCTTACGCACACCTGTACATTCGACCTTAGGCGCAACCGTACTTTCGACCTTATTCCGGATTCCCCTCCTGAGTCGTCACTAGGTGGCATACGCAGTACAGGCCTAAAATTATCGCCCTTTGATGTTGGCAAGGAGTAGTATAATGGTCAACCTATGGCGATATTTTTCACGCCAGAGGGTAGTCAATGCACTAGGGGCTTATCACGCGATTTTCTTACTTGGGCGTAGTGAGAGAGAGAGTGATGGTAGGACCACTCACTGTCTCTCTCTCTTTCTTTATCCCCAACTAATAATATAGAGAGGATTAGCCCCACACGAGCGTCATGCCCTCTGGTGTGAGAAAAATCGCACTAAGTCTCTCATTGAGTGGGATTTTTGATGGGCCCACACTAAAACGAGATAGCTAGAGTTGTACAATAGATGATTTTTCAGCAATTTGGGGAATCATGGTAGGCCCACAGCTCAGTCTTTCGTGGAAGACTATGACGCTCAAACTCGGGGGACATTTGCACTGGCTCTATAGTGCTGCAGCCAAAGGGATACCGGCTGTCCTCAAATCCCTTTGGCCCGATCGAGAGAGTGGGGATTCACCCTGGGCAAGGCTTATTCATTATTAAACAAACTTTAGCCCAGCCCGCTGGAATAGCAGCTGCCTCCTGTGCTATTATCTGGCAGTCATTGTCGGAAACACTAGACAGGCATACACAGAGGTGTAGAGTGGCACAGAGGTATCGCGTTCGCCTCGTGTCATATAAGTAAACCCCGAGTTCCAACCTACATGGTACAGGGGAGTTTTCCTCTCTCACTTTACACTAGGCCTTACGGTCTGAACGTGGAATCTTTCCGATGAGAAGGTAAACCGAGGTCCCGTGTGCCCATGCACTTAGCACACGTTAAGCCCAGTGGCAACAAAAAAAGTTTACCCCCTCCCTTTCCTTTCGTATCAGTCACACACAAATCGCATGCCATTTTTAAATTTTTTTAAATTTGGGTGGCGCGCCTCTGGCTGCGATGCGCTCTCCAGGTGGGAGCAACCTGAATTTCACAGAGACTCCTCTGTGACTATAAAGTACCAAATGCCTAAAAAAACAAACACCTAAATATATCAGCCTAAGCTACATATCACTAGTGAACTATCGCTCCGTAGCTTCGCTTTGCATCACCTGCATTAGTGTGTCACACAGCGGGCGTACAGCCAATGCCCTTAGGGCCTACGGACACTGATTTTTCAGACAGATAATACACTTCTTCTTCTGCGTTCCCAAAATGGGTAAGGTACGTATCATATGTGTCCGGTTTTCAGTTTTCACTGGTCTCCCCGCTGCGTACAGCCGACACATTCCGATTTCGGAGGAGCTCAAAGGAGAAACATTATTTGGAAGATTTTTTTTTTTTTTTTTTAAAGGCAGGAGAATGATCGAGCCAATAAGTCAGAAAGACAGTAGATGACAGAAAGCAAAGGGAAAAGGCAGAGTCAAATAAGAGGGACAGATTAAGAAAAGTTACAAGCAAGCACAGAACTTCAAGGTGGGGGAATTATTTTTACGAAAGACCCCCCGGTATCCCCACGGGGAGGGACACAGATATACAGACACACCCTCCTCACCTATCACCACCACCACCACACCCTTTCAGTCCAGCTCCCCGTATGGGGGCACGAGGCATCTGCCTACTGCCCCAATCATACTACCAACACCACTTGGAAATTTCCAGGCCAGAAAAAAAGAAAGAAAAATCTCGTTTTCCTGGTCTTGTAATGACTATTTCCTTCAGGACTATTTTGAGGTCTGTGGACACAAGTTACAAGCTACATATCACTAGTCAACTATAGCTTTGTATGTTCGCTTAGCATCGCCTGCATTAGTGTGTCACACAGTGCTTGTAGCTTCCTCTAATCTGCCACTTTTATTTGACGCCTGCCCATGAAAGACAGCAGATGACGCACACGTCACACTGATCACTTGTGGAACTCAGCCCATGACGGACAGACGGACAAACAAAGTGCTTTTTATTAAGTAGTGTAGCCACTTTTCTTTTATCGTTAGTGTAATGAAGAAGTCAACTTCATTAAAGTTCTGGTCAATCAGCACCGATTTAAAAAAAAAAAAAAAAATGTCCTCCGAAATCGGAATGTGTCAGGTGGTCTCCCGCCAGTGAAAACTGGATACATATGCATCTTACTCATTATGGCCTGGGAATGCAGAAGAAGAAGAAATAATATTTAAAATAATAAAATAATAATAACACTCCAAGAACATGTGTGTGTGTGTATGAGTGCGCGAGAGAGAGAGAGAGAGAGAGAGAGAGAGAGAGAGAGAGAGAGAGAGAGAGAGAGAGAGAGAGAGAGAGAGAGAGAGAGAGAGAGAGAGAGAGAGAGAGAGAGAGAGAGAGAGAGAGAGAGAGAGTAGGAAAAAAAAAGTCATGAAACACTCACACACAAATATGTATTCACATGTACACACACACACACAAATATAAAGACAAAAACACATAATTATGTGTGAACATGATGCTTTGCACAGTACATTTTAATATTAACATGATATTTTTGTTGGTTTGATTTTTTCTTACAAGACAACAACAAATGATTAGTCAATGATCATCATTCCTGATGACAAATTCATCATTATGACGTTGAAATGCTAAAACCACGGACACATCTGACATTATAACATACTTTCATCAAATTTGAACGGTGAAGAATATGACTGTATGAGAAAGGATTTAAAGCCAATAATCATTAACCCTTTCGCCGCCAGCCATTTTTCAGACAAAAATACGACCAAACTTAACTGGGTATAGAAACAAAATAATCTGCAATATTGGGAATTCCTCTGTAACATGTATAGCATTAGGCCTATCCTTACCTCCCAAAGTTAAGAAAATAAGGTCTTCGGATAATAGGCCCCGATTGGCGGCGACATTGGCGACGAAAGGGTTAACCTGTGTGAAACATGACTTTTGCAATGGTCATATGCATCGAGTGACATAGTATTGCAAAAATCAAGCACAAGCACACAAGATGCATGCTCTCTCTCTCTCACGCACACACACACACACACACACACACAAAGTGCATGCACACCTTACCATCAGTACAATGAAAATTGAAGAAAAATCGAAGGATTTCTTTCCTTCTCCGGCATACATAATATTGAAAACTCATGACATTACTATGATACAGAAACAATCTTTTGACAGCACACAGGTCTTTTTGTTTCCAAGAGAACATTTTCAGGCAATTTGTTTCTAAAGTCCAGCTATCCAAATTAATTCAACTGTTTTTATCTTAAGACTATTTATTGCTGTTTTGTTGTTGTTGTTTTGCTTTTCTTATTCTTATTCTTATTGTCTTTTTTGATTGATAGTAGAGTGTAAAGCTCAATTTAAAAAAAAAATTTTTAATTCCAGTTTTTGTTGAAAGTTTTATACTGTACAATATTTTGTTAAGTACTGAAAACATTGCTGCAAAATGTACTTTTGAAATAGTAATTGATTAAACTTTAAAACATCCACACTGCAATACACAAAATAAAAATGGAGGATGTGTCAATAAAGCGAGAGAAGTGCGGGTGTTGATTTTTTACTTCTAAATCTAATGCGTGCGTCACATCAACAGCACTTACAATTTCACTGCAATGCTAGTTGGTAATTTCTGTGCACAGATATGTGACCCAGAGACATTAACCCTTTCACCGCCAGCCATCTTTGAGCAAAACATTTCCATTAAACTTATTTGGCTACAGAAAAGATTTTGTCTGCAATATTGTTGGATTTCTCTGTGGTACATTTAGAATAGGGTCAATCCTTACTACCCAAATTCAGGAACACAATATCGTTGAATAACAGACCCTGATTTCAAGAGTTTTAATGATATGGGTGTTAAATCATTGTGGTGCAAAAATGCAACATTGGCGGTGAAAGGGTTAATGTCAAAATGACTATTCTGAGAAAACTATACATTTGAAAACTTCACACAATTCTCTGTCTAATTCTACAAGAACCATTCTTGTATCTTTTTCTGTTCCAGAGTTACGAGCATTTAAAGTTAGTCGGGTGAGCGTTGGCCTTTTTGAGAAAACACAGTGTAAAGTCTAGCCTAGCTGAAGAAAATGCATTGGCCTACGCGTTTTGAAGCACTTATAAGACCATTTAGAGATCATATTAAATATTATCCTTTATAAATATGAAAGATAAGATGCTAGAGAGCATGAAAATACCCATAACTCAAAATTGACAAAAAATGAGATTCTTGACTTTCCAAGCCTGTTGCGAGAAACTAGCCCAGCGACTTAATGTCCCTTTCGTGGTGCTGGGTCACATATGGGAATTCAGTCCAAATGGAGACTATGAAACCAACAATTATTTCTCTTTTTTTCCCCTCAAGAAACGACAAACCATAGATAAAATATTGTTAAAGGCATCACATTTATATTGACAGGTACTAAAAACAAGAAGAACAAAAAAATCTAAGACAAAACAGAAAGTATAAATCGAGCCAAAATTCTAGACAAAAGCATTTCAGTCTAATACATTTTTCTTCTATCTAGCAAAAACTAGTAGAGAAATGTCCATCAGAATTGGAGTTTGATGGTTTAACTTAAATGTCTGGAGATAAAGTCAGTGCAAAAGAAGCCAGCAATTTAACTCTTCTACTACCAAGTATTACTTAGACTGTTTACCGTTGCGCACCAAGTAATTTTTGCCGCTGCACTGATTTTCGCACACACTCACTTTAAAAATTCATTAAATAAAAAAATATTCGCTCGAATCATCACTAAATTTACCTGTGTCGATCTGCTGCTGCAAACCCAAGATCGTTTCAACACTTTCGATGCTCTTTTTGATTCGCCTAAGTTCAGATTCTGCCACTTTTTCCACAGTAAATGCTTCGTCGGCACTATCGCCATCTTGTAGAGGTTCACGCCAAAAGTTGTCAGGTTCCATCGCCGAAAACGCGATGAAAATTACAACATTTAGCCTACAAATGAAGATGGCGGAAGATTGGTCTTTCCCTGATCGAAATGCGCATGTCACAGAAGTAAAGGATGTGATGTCACTTGATATAAATAGCGCAAAGGGGGACACCGGGTTTCCCAAGGTTGCTGGCGGTCAAACTCGCCCATGGCTTGCAACAGTAAAATCTGACTCGGCGAGTTTACCCGCCGACGGCAGTAGAAGAGTTAAGGTCTTAACACACTCAGGACGAATGAGCCGGCTCCGGCTCATGGCTCGCACAACCGTTTAGGATGAATGGCCCGGATCCGGCTCATAAGAGTTTTCAAGAGGTTTTGATTTCTGGCGTGTAACCAGCTTTCCGGTGCAAAGTCATAACCTATTTTCAGTTTGCTTTGACCTTGCCTCTCTTGAAATCAACCGATCATTGCAGACTTTACATTCAGGTTTGGTTGTAGAGGGGGGTCAAAGATCGGAATGTGAAATTTCCCTTATTTCTATGTGTTAGCTGTTTTCATCAATAGGAGACAAACGACGAAGGTATGGAATCTGATATTTTACGATCGCTTAGTGCACGGTGTTAGTAATCTTATCTGAAAATATCAGTCCATAACTTTTCATAACTTTTTTTGCAGTGATGGGTTTTCGAACCTAGTCGAATGGCCCGTCCTAAACAAATGTAAGGGGAAGCAACTGGCCAGTGCCGAGTGAGTTAACGCCTGCCAGTCATGAATAGAAACAAAAACCATAACCTGCAAAAATGTGTTTGCTTTTTAAAAAATGCTACAATGAAAACTTCTTTTGCATGCACGCTTTGTAATTTTAGTATTTGATTCCATTTACATTCCAGTACAGTTTAAAAGAAAATCAGGTAAAAAAAAAAAAAGGAAAATGTTCACAGATCAACAATACACTTCCATTTATAACATCAATTCACATGTCATTGAGTATAAATCCAGCTTTTTGTATACATAAACATACACGCAGCAATTGCGTCTTGGTTTTTGTTGTTAATGAAATATGTCTTTGCATTTGAAGCAAACACTCTTCCTAACTCTGTATAGAATATTCTTGTGAGCATTCGAAAATGGAACAAATGTAAACATTTCATGACAATCTGTATTTCTATTACATAATCATAGTAAATACCATTACATAATTATAATATTTCAATGTAAACAAGCACATGCATCATCATGCCAAGTTTTTTTGTATACAGTGCAACAAAATTATATTATTTCATTATTCAAAACAGAGAGAGTGAGAGACAGACAGAGAAAGAGAGACAGACAAACAGACAGACAGATAAACCAAGTGTGATCGACAATTTACAATCAGACATATTGTTGGTGAACTTCAGAAACCCCGTATCTCAATGTTGGTAGTTTTGAGAAAAATAACAAAAACTGTTTTAAAAATTAACCGCGTTGACCACAATTGATTAACTATGATGAATCATGTTGTTCAAGACATTGAGAGCTTAGTCCTGCATTTTGCTAAAATTACTTAAAAAAAATTTTGACTTGAAAAGAACGAAGATACGAGATTTTTGTCCTTAACTAGATCTGAATTTGGGACTTACGAGTTTTTCTTCTATTTTCACAACCTCATTTACCCCAGATAGAAAGCTTTTGGTGAAAAGTGGTGGGGAAAATTAGAAAGCTGACTAATGTATCTAACTCAAACCCCCCCAAAATTGAGATACAAAGTTTTTGAATTTTACCGACGATATCTTGAGTCAAATATCCAGTTTATATAAAACATAGTCCGTAATAGTATATCACTCTTCAACACAAAAGAAAGGTGCATCTCTTTCATACACGCAAAAAGAATGTCCAAACACACACTAGCCCACAATAAACGAGCATGTGTGCGTATTTGCATCAAGCATGCCATAATACCCATATTCGTATTATATGCAGTTGTTTGAAATAAAAATAGTTATACTGTGTAAAGCAGTGTGCTTGCTACATCGTGCATAATGTTCCGATAGCCCTTTGATATTGGCCACTGCAGCAACCATGTTTTGCTAGAGTGAATGCCCTTGGTAGATGATTGAGTACTGACCAAACAAGGGAATAACTCTCGCCAATTACCCTATTTGAGGCCACTAAATGGCTGCCTTTCGCAAGAGTGAATGCCCTTTTCAGTACTGACCAACAAGGGCTTCACTCTCACTGTCAAGGGCGTTAATAACCCTAGTTGCAGAGGTCAATAGCCAGGGCTGGTCTTGAAATAAAATAGTTATACTATCTAAACCAGTGTGCTTGCTACATCGTACATGTTTTGATAGCCCTTTGATATAAGCCTGGGCTGGTTTACTAATACAGTGGAACCTCCCTTATACGACCTCCCATTATAAGACTCCCTCCCATATAAGACCTACTTCTCTGAGACATTGCCATGCTTTGTGTAAGTATTAACATTACCTCCATTATAAGACCCCTCCCTTATAAGACCTCATTTTGGATGATTTTTGAAGGTCTTATAAGGGAGGTTCCACTGTAACAGTCACATTATGATGGTAGAGCTGCACCCCTGGTTCGTTCATGTGAAATTGATTTTTTTTTTAATAGGGTTCACATTTTTCCAGAAAAAAAAAAGTACGGACACAAGACTGAAACCAAACATTCAACATGAGCACAATGGAATCTGCCAACACGCCGTCTGTGCCTATAATTACATCCCTTGGCATGTCCAAAATATCTGGTTGCTTCATTAATGCCCAATAGTACCTCAAAGAAAAATAGTTCCAGAGAAAATCTAAGGAAACGCAAAATATATTGTGTTAGGGTCAACAGTTGATATCTACCTTTTCCTGTAAAAATGATCAAGAAAAAAAAAATCAAAATCAGTCAACATCTTAGTTTGGCTACTTTTTTTTCTCGCAGCTGTAAATTTAATTGTGGCTGTGGGTAATAAATGATATTGTTCTTTTTTTGTGGTTTTAAAAATTGTGAGTTTTTTGTTTTTGTCAATGATTTAACATTCATTATTTTGTTGCATAAAATATTTTACTTTGAGAAGCATTACATGTGTGTTAACTTTTTTTTTAAAAACAATACATCCGCTTTATCACAATCAGAAAGTGTTGAAGTCACTGCTGCTTTGTTTTTGTTCTGTCTTGAGTACTGTAATTTTCGGACTATAAGGCGATATTTTGTTGTCCAATTTCAACCTATTCGCATAATAAACGAGGGCGCCCTATTAGTGAACAAAATCGTGAGAAGAGAGGCAACGATTGCCGTGCTCAGTACAGTCTACTGTGAGTCACAACATTGAAAGTGGTAACGAGTCGCCAATACGACAAATACTCACGTTAAAATGCTTCAAAATCCCTGTTATCGTCCGAGATACCGTCCAACAGATGCCATAACCCTTCATTGGATGTAAAAAGCATCGTTGTAGAGCTTAAAATGCCATAATTCTACCAGTTTTCGCGAAGAATGTCCAAACACAAGAACCGGAAGTTTCGATTATTTGAGAAGGGAGCCAACTCTCGTTTACAACAACAATAATGGCGGTCGGTAAGCGTTTACAGGACGTGTACAGGCTTCAAACTTCGACTTTCTTTTGCGAGGTGTGTATCGCCTTATAAACGAGGGCGCCTTTTACTTGGATTTTGTCAGATTTTTCTTGAAAATTGCCCTATTCACCTTATACACAGCAGCGCCTAATGAGCCGAAAAATACGGGCACAGTATTTACAATTTTTAGGTTAACCAAAAATGTACAGAATTATACACAGTATGCTAAAAATGACACACAGAGAAAATGAACTCCACTCTCGTGTCACACGAATCTTATTTGAGTTGGGTTTTGATAAAAAAAATACTTAACGGGGTAAAATATTCACGTAAAATAATGTTCTGTCCACACTCATTCTCATTAGTGGAACTTTACCTCACTGAAACTTTTTATTTTTTACCCAATCTCTCTCTCTATATAGATCTATAGATATTATATTGCTTTCTCTCATAATTATCAATGTGGATAGTGCCATATACAGACTTCTTCAGATACTTGCTTAAGATTGAAAAAAAACCCAGTAAAATGTTCTTCGGAAAATTCTTCTCAAATGAAGGATCAAATCAGAAAAAACCCACCTACCAAATAATTTTGTAGAGGTAACATAGCATAATTGCCTTTAATCTTGATTCTCTTTCTCACTACCCTCAATTAATATCCACATGGCACTCACACATAGAATATGACTAACACCTGGGAAATCAGCTTTCACATACTTGCGGGGCTGTATTCCATACAAACCTGAGTGCCAGAAAACGCATATGATTTATTCTTTTGGCGGCCCTGATATTTTGATTCAATGCACTGTCAATTCTGTAGAACACAGCTATTTCATCCTTTATCCTAGAAAAATAAAACTTGGCCATTTTATTCATTTTTCTTTTAAAGAATACACACAAATCGTTCTTTTGGCGGCCATGACATTTTGATTCAATGCACTGTCAATTCTGTAGAAGTCTAGAACACAGCTATTTTATCTTTTATCCTAGAATAATAAAACTTGGCAAGTCCCCCCCCCCCCCCCCATTTTATTTCTTTTTCTTTTAAAGATGTTCAATTCTGTAGAACACAGCTATTTTTTCTTTTATTCTAGAATAATCAAACTTGGCAAGTCCAACTTAAAACTAAGAAAATGCATTTAGAAAATCCTTCAGTACCCCGATCTTTCCTTGGAAATGTCAAAAGCAGATAGTTTTCTGGATTTTCCTGACAGACTTTAGAAATCTGGACATTCCAGAAAAATTCCTGACAGTTGGCAGCTATGACTGTCAAACCAGCTCTCCGTCCCTGCCGTAAAATGAGGAGTATCAACAAGATTTATTAATGTTTTATTTATAAAAATAAAAAAAACCCACACAAACTACTCTTTTGGTGGCCATATCGCTTTGATTCAACTACCGTGCATTCTGCCCCAAACCCGGCTCTTCCACCCTTCCCTGGAATAATGAAACGTGGTCAGTTTTTCTTATTCTTTCATATTTATTCATCTACGCGGAGAAGAAGACAAAGAATAATTATTCTTTCGGGCGCCCATGCCACTTTTGACTGACTGAATGGCACCGTCGACTCGGGAACAACGCAGCTCCTCAGTTCACCCTGATGAGAATGGACCAAAAAAAAAAAAAAAAAAAAAAAAAAAAAAAAAAAAAGAGAATGGTTGAATCACTCAGCGAGGTTTCCACCCCCACCCACCCCCAAGATTTCCGTCATTTCAAAAGCTGTTTGCGGTGCTGTGAGCAGGGGCGGGTCCGACGTGCATGTCCTCCCCCATCAGCTGGGTCAACATCTGGGTCAGCTGGTCGTCCTCCATCTTGGGGCTGCTGAGATCCTCGTCCCCGACCACTGCATCAGGGTCTGGAAGAAAAAACAAAAATCATTATATTCTTCTTCTTCTTCTTCGATCGCTGAGACAGTTTCCTGTCAATAACGAAGAAGATGCGTCATGCTGCCGTTATGCGCCTAACTAAGAAATAGTCAGGCTGTTTTTTCCACCCCTCTAGACTAGTACAAGTGCTACATTCCTTTGAATATAGCAAATACTTATATAGGCCCTTTTCATTGTACAAATTTGTGTGTGTGTGTAAGAAAATCATTGCTTCTCAAATTCTCATAATCCAGCTACGCTGGCTCTAAACAATGTAAAAATCCTGCAATTCAGGACACCCTGCAAGAAGGAGCACCCATGCCATCATCAATAGGGCATTTGCCACGGGCAGTCGTACTGTAGACTAAACATAGCGTCTGACTACACTATTGCCCATGGTTGCGTGACCTCTCTTAATCAAAGCCTTTAACCCATAAACCCGTGGAATGCACTGTAAAAAAAACGCGGTCCGTTACCGCAGAGCGCCCAATTTGCCAACTATGGTCACAGACTGTACTAGTATAAGTGTAGGCTGTACACAGACTGTACTGTTTACATAAACGAGAATCTCAAACCGCGAGACTTGCATGTTAACCACTTTCTTCTACAGCAAACAAGTCACCTACGGCGAAGCAAAAGCCATTATAAAGGAGAAGCTGAGGAGAAGATGGCTGCAACAACATCCAAACCACTGCGCCAGTGATGCCTACCACCGCCTCTCCAGACAAGACCAAGTAATCTTGACAAGACTGAGGACTGGACACTCCAGACTCAGGCATCACATGTATACAGAGTTTCACATTGGAGATTCCCCTGTGTGCCCCTGCGGTGCCGCTGACATGACTGTTGGTCATATCCTTCAGGATTGTCGAACATTCCAGAACCTGCGAGACAAACTTGGCCATCGGACACACCGGTTCGGGAAAAGATCTTCGGCTCTCTGGAGGATCTTCGGCAGATGGCAGCCTTCGTCCAGGCCACTGGGGTTCCTGTCTGAGCGAACGATGGAGAAGAACCACTTTCTGTAGTGTTGCTTGGTCTTCACTGAGTCAAAATTGATCAAGTTTTCACAAAGTTATGATTTTTTTAAAGTCAGCAACACAACTTTTTAATTGTCCGATAAAGAACTATGGCGCCTGTTGAACAATATTGTAGATGATTACGGCGATTTTGACTTTTTTAGTGAGGTAACATGTAGAAATTAATCGAGTAATGGTTGAATGTGACCGAGATAACAGATTTCGAAGCTCTTGAAGCAAACATCGATAATCTGACACCAACAATTATCGCGAAAGTGGGTGCCGTCAGGCGAACGGCTACAGTATAGAAATCATAGAGAAACTGTTGTAGGCTGCACTGTTTGCAAAGCCCATCTTTGCAACGGACATTGTTTTGCACAGTTTTATGATACACAGCTGCAGTAGACTGAATATTCAGTTCTCAGGTTTCAAATTGGGAACCTTCTTGATTTATTTATTTTTCTTTCTTTTTTTTTTCTTTCTTTCTTTTCACATTAATATTTGTCGTCAATTGTGACATTTTATCTTTTTGTAAAGTAAACATAATCTGAAATTAGTGTTTCTTTGTGACCTTTTCAGAGGATCAAGAACATAATAGAAATAATTCAATGCATTTGCAGACTGAAATTATCTCTTTAATTATTTTTAATTACCTACTGTAGTGAATTGGGCAAGTTACTTCCCTTGACATGGGATTTCATAGCAAAGTTAGCATTGGGCAGGTTGGGGGTAAGTGGGCTAACAGAAATTCAAGGTCGCTCATCCGCGGCAAATGGTCCATTGCGATTTCTTGTATGATGCTGATAAAATAAAATGACAATCTGTTTGAGTACAGGATTTTATGAACCCGCTTAAAGCAGATTCACATGCACAGTAGCTTTTCTCAGTTCCTTTCAGTTCACGCCTTTTGTTAACCCTCATCACCAGCATAAACCAATTAACTCTTTCGTTCCTGAGAACCGCTTTTGAGGTTGAATGGGAGCAACTGCAGATTCCTATCTTTATAGAGCTCTCTATCTCCTTATTCCTGGGTTTCCAGAGAGAGTAAAACTGTATAAAGGGGTGTTATGTTATTGTGAATATGCGGCATGTTTTCAGCAGCCTGTTTCTCTGTCATAAACAATACTTGCCCCAGTAAGAAAAGGGAAAACCCCCTCATTGCAATGCAATTATAGAAGAGCAAAGTAATAACAGTTGTATCATGTTGCATGATATTATGAGCAAAAGAGGCCCGTAGGAATCAAAGGGATAAACTTTCTCAGCAGCTAAAGAGGTTCTCAGGAATGAACAGTAGTTGAAACTTCTCTAAATACAGAAACCAAAGAATTAAAGTGTTTTATCCATTAGGCTTACATTGTTTTATGGTGGTATACCACTTATAAAGTATTTTCTTATCCCCAACCACAATCAATGATAAGAATATTTGCCTCTGTTAAAAGAAATAACTTGAAACAAATAGATCTCTGTGGAAAACTGAACAGAGCCAGAATGAGGGGAATCCGTGTACTGTGATACAAATTTAAAGCCTTCACATAATGTAAACCTCCACCTAGGGCTTCACTGATAAGAAACATCACTATCAACTACATTTCCAGATGTGCGCATGCCTGCACACCTAACTTTGAACATTACACAAGCGTGCATGTTTTTCAACGCGCATGAATGTACTCATGTATGTTTCTGTGTGCAAGGCTGGCAGCTGTGTACACACAGTATTGCACACACATATTATTCTGCTTCAAAATTTTTAATTCCATGCGTTTAACTTAGTGTAAACAAACTCCACTACCTGAGAATGGCGTATCCTCGTAGAGCGATATCTTCCTCAGGAAGGACACCTTGTTTTTGGTGGGCGGCTTAATCGTCATCACCTCCTCACACACATGCTTCCACAGAGCTGTAAACAACAAGAAACACACAACGGAAGCTGTGTAAAAATGATCATGTTCAAATTTTCAAAAGAAAAATTCAGGAAGAACAAAGGATAAAGGCCTTAAAAAATTATCTCTCTCTCTCTAAAAGTTCATAGGATTATTTTCTGAAATCCATAACTCAAGTGTTTTTTAGTACCTGTAAAAGGGGACGCAACTACAAAGTCCTGATACAGTGCAAACCTTCTGTTCTAAGGGAGACAAACACCCAAGCCTTGACTAGGGCACTGCAAGGATATTCCGTTATCATGAACCACCAAACACTGCTCAACGAAAATGTGTAGCAATCAAGAATTAAAGAGCATTATTATCAATTTTGATGAGTAGTAGTCCCCGTGGGCATACCCGGGGGTCTTTCGTAAAAATAGTTCCCCCACCTTCTGGACGTTCTGTGCTTGTAACTTCCTCTAACGTGCCACTCTCTTTGACTCTGCCTTTTTCCTTTGCTTTCTGTCATCTATCTTTCTGACTTATTAGCCCATTCTCCTGCCTTTTAAAAAAAAAAATCTTCCAACTCATTTTTCTCTTGAGCTCCTCCAAAATCAGAATGTGTCGGCTGTACGCAACGGGGAGACCAGTGAAAACTAAAAAAAAAAGGACACATATGTACCTTACGGCCTGGGAACGCAGAAGAAGAAGATGAGTAGTAGAGGTCCAAATTGAGTAGAATACTACTCGAAAAGAGTAGAGTAAGCATCCCCCCACACACACGGTACCTTGGTCCAGTAGGTGTTGCTGGAAGCCGTCCCACCACTTGCTGACCTCTTCCTGGGAGTCTGCGGCCAGCGTGTGCAGGGTCGCCACCCCCCGGGGGCCCACCGTCTTGATCAGGAAGCTGCTGTGCCCGCCCTGACACGCCCCGCTACTGCTGGTGCTGGGGTCGGCGTCGCTGATCTGCGTGCTCTGCCACAAAACATTGACGACGCTGAGGGTCAAAGGTCAGGGTTGAGGTCAAGAGAGTGAACGTCACCGTGGGTACCACAGACCTGGTTACCCCCTACACAAGTCTTGAGTAGTCTGGATAGCTAAAATGAGTAGTCTTGGTGTGAAATGAATGATTTTATTCATTAAACCATCCAACAATGTTCACTGAAAATGAGTAGCAATCAAGAATTAAAGAGTATTATTTATCACTTTTGAAGAGTAGTAGAGGTCCAAATTGAGTAATAATAATAACAATAATAATAATAATAATAGGAATTTATATAGCGCTCTTTCTCACATGAGCTCAGTGCACTTTACATTGATTATTTGATAACAAGAACATTAAAGGCAAACAAATAATTAATCATTAGAAAGTAAAATAAGCACGATGCTTACACACAACGTTCTCTTACTTTCTTACACACACACACACACACGCACACATACACACAGTAGAATACTACTCGAAAATAGTACCGTAGACTAAACAGGTCTGATAACATATCACCTTAGGCTAATGCACCACATTGTATATTTTGGGATTCTAACAACTGCGAAACTGTGACAGATATGGCTAAGACAAAAATTAAACGTTAAAGGTCAAAGATCAATTTTAATATGCAAACCATCTTTCTTGAAAGCTTGTATAACTATAAGCATCTATGCAGAGTTTGAACAATGTACGTCTTGTCGTTCCCGAGAAAAAGCCAACGTTAAAGTTACCACAGACAGACACACACACACACACAGACACCCGGAAAACCGAAGAAGCATGAGAACATAGACTCACTTCGTGTACGTTGACGCGAGTGAGCCAAACATTATTTTTAAAAGAATGCTTAATTGTACAGTTTAGAAAATGTGTGACATTATTTATAACGATAAAAGCTAATGTTTGTTAAAGTTCAAAAGTAAATTTCTTTAACTGTATCACCAGGGACAACATAAAACATGAAATGCCTACTACCACCTCACACCATGATGAGTCTAAGGACTGGATATCCACACTTGGGAAACACATGTTCGCAAGTTCCGCATTGGAGACTCTTATGTGTGCCCCTGTGGTGTTGCTAACATAACAGTAAGCATTAGGTATTAGGTACTTCATAGTCACAGAGGGGTCTCTGTGAAATCCGGGTTGCTCCAACCTGGAGAGCGTGACAGAGCCAGAGGTGCGTCACCCCCATTTTAATTTTTTTTTTTTTTGCATGCAATTTTTGTGACTGATGTGGAAGGAAAGTGGGATGTGTGTGAGTAAATTTTAACCAAATGACAACTTTTTCGCTACCACTGGGATTAACGTGTGCTTGCTAAGTGCATGGGCACATGGGACCTGTTTATCGTCTCACCCGAAAGACTCCACGTTCAGACAGAAAGGCCTAGTGCATAGTGATGAGAGGGAAAATGCCCTGCACCCAGGTTCGAACTCGGGTTTACTTGACACGAGGCAACGCGTTACCTCTGTGCCACTCTACACAAACCAGTAGAGCATCTCCTCCAGGACTGCCATGCCCTTTAGAACGGTCCCAGAGATGAAATTTGGCTGTCATCCGACACACCAGTTCGGGGAGAAGATCTTTAGTCCACTGGACAGTCTTCAGCATATGGGCAGCCTTGATTTGCGCCACTGGTATCCCTGTCTGAGTGACCCGATGATGAAGAAGAAGACATAAAAAACAACCACCACCCACACATACCAGGGCTCCCAGGGGAGCTATGAAGTACTCAAATTCTGAAGGACCCTCTAAAAGAATGTGCAGGGGGTCCCAGGGATGCACTAGAGAAGGTCTTTTTAGCATTCGCAATGCCACTGGGACCCTCTATCCCACCTCTAGGACCCTCTATTCTGTCAGTCAAGGAGTCCTTGGGGCCCCCTTGTTTTGCGGGACGATTGGGAGCCCTGCATACACTCACAGAATGAAAACGGTTAGCTAGCTAGCTACCTTGGTGACAGGAATTGACAGTGAGGGGTCAGTAGTCTCCGTGTGGTCTGGGGATGACCAGCAGGCCAACTGTAAGTTTTTCAACACACACCAGTACCGCTGCCAGCTGCTTCCATCGCTGTCCTGCAAACACACACGCACACATTATTTAATATTTTTAAAAGTCTAGAACACATAAACATGGGTGCAACTACACAAAATGAAATAAACCCTGAAAGGCCGAGGTCTAGGGGTAATGTCCCCCTGCAGCTGAAGAAAAAAAAATTGATTTATGAAGGTATTTTAGTTTGCTTTTTCCACAATTTATACAAATGCTTATTTCAAAGAGTTTGAAAAATACAGTAGACACACAAAGATCTTGTTTGACAAATCTATAAAAAAAAAAAAAAAACGGAAATTCCTTTTCTGGTAAAATTCAAAAACAGGAAATCATTGCATACCAGGAAAAGTTGCACCCATGCTTAAATGCTACATTTTGGATCCTATATATGATCCCCTGTGCATATATTCCAAACATTTCTCACACTCTGTTTCCCTTCCAAAAAATAAATTTTCCCTGGAAACGTTTTTCCCAACTTTTCCCCTGTCAACAGCAAATTTGCTGAAAAGTGGAAGTCGTGCAAGATTCCAGTGATGAAAAAAGAAAAAAGGAAAAAAAAGAAAAGAAAAAAAAAAAAGATTCCAGTGATGTGGGCTATCAGAAACTGGTTCCCTAGCAACCTGACAAACCAGGGGTGGGGCTGCGAGTTGGGACTCGGAACAACCGGCGTGGCAGCTGAGCAATGTCACTGCATTGTACGGCCAGAAGATGGCACAGCAAAAAAAAAAAAAAGTAAAAAAATAATTACAGTGGAACCTCCCTTATAAGACTCCGTCCCTTTTAAGACATATAATGGAACCCCCCTTATAAATATAAGACCTTAAAAAAATCATTCTTGTTGTTGAGTGGAGGTTTCACGCCCTCATGGCGGAAAGCCCTTAGGGACAAGTTGTTCTGGTGCTGGGTCGATATGAAAATCATCGAAAATGTGGTCTTATAAGGGTGGGGTCTCAAAGGGAGGTAATTTTAAAGCTTACAAAGAAGGGCAATGTCTCGCAGAAGTAGGTCTTACGTGGGAGGGAGTCTTATAATGGGAGGTCTTATAAGGGAGGTTCCACTGTACTTCTCTGAGACACTGTCTTTCACCGCCGATGTCGCATTTATGCTCCACAATGGTTTAACACCCCTGTCACTAAAAGGCATCCAATCTGGACACGTTATCCGAAGACCCTATTTTCATACTCTTGGGAGGTAAGGATAGGCCTAATGCTATGCATGTCACAGAGGAATTGCCAATATTGCAGATAAGGTGTTTTTTCTCTACCCAGTTAATGGTATCTTTGGCTGAAAAATGGCTGGCGGCGAAAGGGTTAATCTTTGTAAGTATCAAAATTACCCCCACCCCCATCCCCCCTTATACAACTCCCTCCCATTTAACCCTTTCATCGCCACTGTCGCCTCTTGGCACCACAATGATTTAACACCCATGTCACTAAAAGGCATCCAATCTGGACCCGTTATCCGAAAACCCTATTTTCTTACTTTTGGGAGGTAAGGATGCTATGCATGTCACAGAGGAATTCCCAATATTGCAGATAATTTTTTTTCTGTACCCAGTTAATGGTATTTTTGGCTGAAAAATGGCCGGCGGCAAAAGTATCAAAATTACCCCCACCCCCCACCCCCCTTATACAACTACCTCCCATTTAACCTTTAGACTGCCTTGCCGACGTTTCAGAACGTCGGCTATTACGTGCACTCTACATTGCCATTCCAACGTTCTGGAACGTTAGTGTACATGAGGCGACCTTGTGAACACTGTAGGTCACTATAAAATCCATTATTTCGTAGCTTGTGATTGGCCGAAATCCCTGGCAGGCTAAGGGTTAAGACCACATTTTGGATGATTTTTAAAGGTCTTATAAGGGGGGTTCCACTGCAGCGTTCACATTAAGAGGCCCCACCTGGACACTGAGGTAGCCGGACACCACAGCTTTGGTCAGACAGTCGGGCACAGCCGCCACCCGACAGCAGTAGTTGCCAAACAGCGGCAGCTCGTGCTCCTTGCCCTCTGAGAGAGAGAGAGACACACATGCACACAGACAAAAAAGTTAACATTTGAAATTGTAGCGAGTACCGTAAAAACTGGATTATAAGCCGCACCTGTATATAAGCTGCATCCCTTAAATTGACAGAATATCTTTTATTTATTCACATATAAGCCGCATCAGTTTATAAGCCGCAGAGGAAATGATATTCGCAAAAAGGTGTGAAAGTTAAAGCATAAAGCAGTAGATTTTGCCTGCCTTATTACAGAAAATGAACATATGTGCACATTCTCCAATTACAACATGGGATTTGAATCAACTAATTGTCAAAGCCAATTCTGGGAGCTCAAAAGAAGCTAAAAATAGACAGGAGAATGTGTCTGGAAGCAAATTTAATTATACTGATGAATATAAAATTGAAAAATCCACAGATAAGCCGCATCAGTCTATAAGCCGCAAGGGCCAAAGTTGAGGAAAAAAGTAGCGGCTTATAGTCCGCATTTTACGGTAGTGAAATAACATAATGATAACATTACATGTATGTAATACAGCGCTTTACCTCACTCGAACGAGCCAAAAGCACAACCAAGTGTTAGTTAGTTAGTCTGTTATAGTCCCGTCAACAGCTATGGTTATCTCAGGACTGTCACCACGTAAAGTTTGACCACGTATAACAAAACACACATCAATGATTCTTAATTAACAACATCCAAAAACCTGAAGAAAAAAAAAAAAATAAACAGTACAATTCACGACATGCCATCTTCATCCCTATTAGCTCATAATTTCACACAGTGCTGGAAAAGTTGAGCCACTCTATTCTACTTATCAGATCCAGATTTAAAAAAACAGTAAAAAAGGATAACAAACACATCCTAGTAAAAAAAAAAAATATATAAAAAAGGCCATATAGGCAAATATGCACTGCAGAATGGGCAACATGTGCCCACTCAAGTGCGTAAGGTCTCACACGTGAAAGCCAGTGAACAATAAAAAAAACAAAAAAACTGGTGTTCATTAACAAGCAGACAACAAAAAAACAGCACTCAAGAATGACACAAACCAGCAACAACACACAGCAACTCTTCTTCTTCTTTCTTATCCAAACCACCATCATCAAAGCAGCACACACACACACTACAACATTATTGCTGCTTTTTTTGGGGGGGGGGTTTGAGGTCAGTGATTATGACATTCCTTGCCTTTTGAGAAACTACAGTTGAGATTGAAATCCAAAACAAATCTTACCACACTGAAGTTTAGGTGACCACAGATTGGAAGAGTCATGACCGAGCACTGCTGATTCTTTCCATAATGAACACATAATGCACATGCACGTTTTTTCTTCTTTAGAGCATTGGTGCTCAGGGAAAATATTGCTTCTCTGCTTCCAACTCCAAGGCGCAACAAATGCCATCCATCAAGCTCACCCGAGTTTCTCTCCAACTGGAAGTCAAAGGTCCTGACAGAATCGTCTACATCCTGCAATTGGAGCACCCCCTTGGCCACCAGTTCAAAACGAGGGCCCCTGCATGGACACACACACACACACATCACCAGTACTTAACATAAGAAAAGATAAATAATGTATACTAGCTATGTTAGGCCTACGTGTGATAATGGAACAGGGTTGTTGTTTGCCGTCGGACTTCGGCGATTCGCCGAAAATTACAAAAAATGTCCTAAAAGTCAACCGTCCTGTCGACCCAGTGGGCCGAGGGTTTGATTACCAAATCGGCACGAGTATGTCCGGTTTTTTTTTATGAACAACGAAGTGTATCCGGTTTTTTTATGAACGAAGTGAAACAAACTTTGCTTGCACCGCGTGTGACCGAGATCAAAAAGCTAACTTTGTCGCGTCATGATTTTACTAGCACAAGGCCAATTGCCTCGTGAGAGTTACTTCCCTTGCTGCTTATGGCGGACGTTTGCCACACCGTAGTGTGAGTCTGTGTGATCTTGTCGTCCTTTAGCGTCAGTGTTTCACTGGTTTTTGATTGAAATGCCTCCCAAAAAGAAGACAAAACTTATAAGCGGGCAGTCGCTACTTTCGTTTGGGGGATCAGTTAACAAGCAAGCAGAGATCGACAGCACTTGTGACCGAGTGAGAGGGCCTAAAATTGTTGAAATTGGCCTAAGGTTTTGTGGCTGTTTAGGCCAAATGGCCTAAAGTGAAAATTTCTAGGACCATCTCTGATGGAACTTTTACTTAAATAAAGATTTTTGCTTTCACAAAACGGAGCTAAGATTTACACTAAATATACACAGAAAACAGGGTTGAATTATCTTTGCTATTTTTATTTAATTTTAATTTTATAGGCATTTGAAGTTGGACATCTAAGATGTATCATTTTGCAAAACTCTGATGTAGAGAAGAGTTTGGGCTCTTTGTTACCTACTATTGATTTGATTTCATAATTTAATTTTTAAATCACATAAATTTCGATTTTATATTTTGGATATTAAAGCATAATACATTAGACAGGGGTGGGAATTGTCCACCAAACAGCAAATTTCTGCCAAAATGACATTGCTTTTCTGCCCCCCCCCCAAAAAAAACCCTTGTTTGCCGAAAAAACAAAAAAATTAACTAAATTTGGCCATTCTAATGCTGTTTTAGGGCTTCAGTTACCAAAAAAGCTTCAGCTTCACCTGGACCCATACTGGGGGGCCTTCTGCCACCCCTAGACGGTAGACCCCCGCTTTGCAATTTTTTTGTTTTTTACTTTTCCAATTCCCATGCCTGATTAGAATAGAAATAGATATATGTCCTAAACAGAAATTTGATATGTTGGGGGTTGCTGACTAAGTTTTGCTTTGGCTCCAAAATCTGCTGAGTGACTTGCGTTGGGTTTTCTTAAGCAGCAATAATAATAATAACGCATCAATAATATTATTTGGTCCCACCTGCATAAATTATATTACCAATCTCTTCCTATCCCCAGTTCAGTCATATTACCTATCACCCTCCCCCTCCTCCCCCCACCCTCCCAATCAACGCCTACAACCTCTCTTTATCTCTGTTGAAAGGACATATTTAGTGAAGAAAAAAATGCAACCAAATGTGCCTGTGTCATCACATCGTCAGTGAAATTTAAAAACCTTGTAACTCAATTTTTTTTTTTTTTTATTAGTTAGATACTTAGTCAGCTCTCTAATTTTTCCTGCCACCTTCCACCAAAAGCTTGTATCTCTAACGACTTTCTATCTGGGGTAAATGAGGTTGTGTAAATAGAAGAAAAACTCGTAAGTCCTAAATTCAGATCTAGTTAAGGACAAAAACCTTGTATCTTCATTCTTTTCAAGTCTAAAAATAATTTTTAAAAGTAATTTTAACAAAAGGCTGGACTAAACTCGCAATGTCTTGAACATCTTCATCATAGTTAATCAATTGTGGTCAATGCGGTTAATTTTCTCAAAACTATCAAAATTGAGATACAAGGTTTTTTAATTTCACCGACGATATGATAGGCAGTCATTTGCCATTTCTGTTCCAAGTTCTTATCAAGTGCTCGATAAATATTATGGGATTAATACAAATTCATAAAATTAAATAAAATGGTTTTTTTTAAAAGTACTCACAACACCATGCTGCCAATCACATCGGCGTCATTCTGAAATGGAAACAAGATGAGCAGTGTAAATATGCTGTAAACTGAATTGGTGTGTGTGTGTGTGTGACTGTGACTGTGTGTGTGTGTGCGTGTGCGTGTGCGTGTGTGTGTGCGTGTGGTGTGTGTAAAAGTCAAAGCCAAGTCAATTTTTTTATTTGTAGATGGACATTGAATAAGCTCATTAAAGGCTTGTCAATAGGCTCTGTGTGTGTGTGTGTGTGTGTGTGTGTGTATAAAAACCTTTATCATAGTCTGTTGTTGATGTACTCTGGCTAAAAGACTCCAGACCCCCAACAGCCATAGCACTTGAACACTAAGGTACAAATGCATCAGATAGGGATGAGAACATTATGTGTGTGACCGTTTTTGATTACCCCACCACATGGGCAGCCACACTCCGTCTTAGGGGGAATTTCGGAGAGTGATGATGTTATGCTAGTCCGAGCTTGTCATGGCTAAAGACAATCCCCTCATAACTATGCAGAGCATAACATTATTTTGATGTAGCCTTGGTGTTCTAGCCTATGTCAATTTGTCTGACATAGCCTTAAGCCAAGGCAGATTATAATAATGTAAATACCCTAATAAATGCTTTAAAGTGAGCAGGTCGATGTATTTTGTTCAACTAGGCAAGAATTTAGACTGTGATTTCTCCAAATGCCAGAGACTCACCCTCCCTATCAGCTTTAAATGCTCATAATTCTGGAACGAAAAAAATAAAATACAAGGGTTCTTATATCATTATAGGAAAGAGAATTATTTAAGATTAGAATACATAAAAACAACACTGTAGTTGTGGTGGCGAATTGTCGGTTTATTTTAAAACCTTTGATAGCTAAAACAGTTGGCCAACTGACAAAAAAGTTGCAAACATCCCAAATAAAAAAATAAAAAAATAGTGACTTGATATGGGATGTGTATCTCGTGAGCTTGTCAGTCAACCTCAATGCTTTGCCAATCTCCTGCTAGATCCGGTTGGAACGGATGCATTAAGGTCATTTGGGGTTGGCATGGCTGCTAAAGAGAAAGAGAATTATCTGAAGTTTTCAAATGTATCATTTTCTCAGACTGGTCAGTTTGACAAGTTTTCAACAGAATCATGAATTTTCACAGAATGGTCAGTTTGACACTTAATGTCCCTTTTGCAGCGATGGGTCACAAAAGCGTGAGATCTCACCAGCCCCGAGAGGCGCTTGCCCACGCTCCTGCCGACGGAGCCGGAGATGTCGGTGATCTTTTTGCGGATCTTCTTGGGGGTGTTGGCCACGCACAGCTCCTCGTGCAGCTTGTGGCAGTACACCTCCACCTTCACCTCAAAGTCGTGGGCCGCGTCGTGGCTGAACACACACACACACACAGAGGAGCCACATGTCATACTACAGAGCTGCCTGCCTACCTACCTATCCCCGGTCGCAGTTTCCAGGGACAAACTGCTTAGCCCCTTCGCCGCCAGCCATTTATTTTAGCCAAAATTATCCAATAAACATGCATGGGTAAAGAAAACATTTTGTCTGAAATATTGGGTATTTTATTTTTAAAAAAGGCCTACCCTTAACTCCCAAAATCAAGAACGCAAAAATAATTGAATAACTGACTCTGAATTCAAGGTTTTTAATGACATGGGTGTTAAATCATTGTGGTGTAAAAATGTGACTTTGGCGGTAAAAGGGTTAAAAATAAGATTTATTTTCAGGAACAAACATTGTGCTGTCATATAACAGCAGACCTGTTCACCCCAAGTTTTCACTGTCAGTAATCCAAGCTCTGAAATCAGTAATTTCAGGCATCTGTCAATATTTTTTCCCGGCTGAGAAATCCTTCCACCAGGATTCTTCCTTACCGTCGGAACTTTTGTTGCGCACGGGCAACACGCACACGCTATTACAATTTGCCGTCCAACCAAGCCTGGGGGCAAATAAGCACCCCTGAAGCTAAATAATTTTCGGTGTTGAGCCTGTAAACATCAGCCTCTGGGACAGCAAAGTTACCAAAAATGCAATCTCCTTGATCGTATAAAAATTTGTGAGATCATAAAGATCATCGACTCGAGGCAGGTGTCCTTTACTTTATCATTCCGTCAGTGAAAATCTCAATTTTAGTTGTTTTTTTAGTTAGATACATAGTCAGCTCTCTAATGTTTCCTGCCACATTCCACCAAAAACTCGTATCTCTAACGACTTTCTATCTGGGGTAAATGAGGTTGCGTAAATAGAAGAAAAACTTGTAAGTCCAAAATTCAGATCTACTTAAGGACAAAAACCTTGCATCTTCATTTTTTTCTAAATATAAAATGAACAAAAAGTAATGTTAACAAAATTCAGGACTAAACCAGTGAAAGTCCATAAAATGTCATCAGTCTATCCTTTAACCCTTTCGCCGCCAACGTCGCATTTTTGCACCACAATGATTTAACACCCATGGCATAAGGCCTGTTATCTGAACACCCTATTTTCTTAATCTTGGGAGGTAAGAATATGCTTACTTTGTGCATGTCACAGAAGAATCCCCAATATTGAAGACGATTATTTTTTCTCTACCAGGTAAGCAAAATGGATTTTTTTTGGCTGAGAAATGGCTGGCAGCGAAAGGGTTAATTTGCACAAAAATCCTACAAAATACAGTGGAACCTCCCTTATAAGACTCCCTCCCACATATTAAGACATTGCGCTTCTTTGTAAGTATTACAATTACCTCCCTTATAAGACCCCTCCATTATATATATAACCTCATTTTGGATGATTTTTTAAGGTCTTATAATGGATATTCCCAAACTACTTTATCTTACTTGTGGCGGTGCCATAGCCGATGAGGTTTAACCGAGGCGTGGTCACCGCTACAGCTATATGTATTAATACAAAAATTGGGACTTTACTGGTTTCGTACTGCCTCCGGGCATTGCCTCCAGTATTGTTCCAACCATATTTGTATTTACAAATGTCCCATATGTGTCTGATTCAGACCAAGAGGACGTAAAACACCATTTTCGTCGTGGATATTCCCAAATAAAAGTGAACTCCAAAAATAAAGGGAATATTTTCTTTGAGATATCCTTACCCTACATAAAAACAATGTTATTATTGTTGTTGTTGTTATTCAGGCTGATCATATGATTGTGGATATTCAGTTGTTCACAATGTGATCAACAAATTGACAGGTACACAAAATAAAAAAAATAAAAAGGAAAAATACTAAACCATATTGACTCAGAGAGAGAGATAGGGAGACAGGGAGAGAGGGAGAGGGAGAAGGAGAGAGAGAGAGAGAGAGAGAGAGAGAGAGAGAGAGAGGAGAGAGAGAGAGAGAGAGAGAGAGAGAGAGAGAGAGAGAGAGAGAGAGAGAGAGAGAGAAAGAGAGAGCGACAAAGAGAGAGAGAGAGATAAAAAGACAGAGGTCACAGGCAGATGCTTACAACAAGACCACATCTTCAAAGGTGATGTCCGTCATGCTGCGGTCGACGTCAGCGATCATGGAGGTGTCGTAAATCTCTGTGCCCATTTTCAGCAGACAGAACACCGCATACTGCCGGTAATCTGAACACACAAAAAGAAAGCAGTTAAAGGCACAACTGGGATATAAAAGAGCCGATCCCAGGAATCAGGTAGTCAGTTGTGAGTGGGAGAGAGAGAAACAAGCCAGCGGCTCTGTTAGATGAAGGCTTTCGCCTGCGTCAGTTTAGTTTGTCCCTCCTTTTCCGTTTGAAAAGGGATGCTTTCGCTGCGAGCGCCAAGCAGAAACTGACATTTTTAGCCTACTGCTTGCTTATATAGTACCGCGCTGGCTTTAAGGATCACAGAAATATTGAAAATCTCTCCGCATGATGTCCATTTTCAACAGTCAGAAGCAATGATTATTAATTTGGTATTTTGGTATTTGGTACTTAATAGTCACAGAGGCGTCTGTGAAATTCGGGTTGCTCCCACCTGGAGAGAGCGTCGCAGCCAGAAGCGCGCCACCACCCCTTGTTTTTAAAATTTGCAATGCGATTTTTGTGTGACTGATAAAGCACGTAAATTTTGACCAAGTGACAACTTTTTCATTCCAAATGCTGGGTTAATGTATGCTAAGTGCATGGGCACACAGGACCTCGGTTTATCGTCTGACCCGAAAGACTAAGAGAGTATCTGCACGTAATGTGCATGCACAACCATGCACAGTGTCATTGTGCTTTGCTTTTTTGGAAGGGCACAAAGTCTGAAATAACAGGGCTGCTGTTCACTAAGAGAATATCTGCACGTAATGCGCATGCACAACCATGCACAGTGTCATTGTGCTGTGCTTTTTGGAAGGGCACAAAGTCTGAAATAACAGGGCTGCTGTTCAGGCAACATTCACAATATAATTATAGATCATTGTTTAAATCAAGAACAGCAACCATATCTGAATGAACCTGATATCAACAGATCTTTCATCTTCTGATGCATTAACTCATTCAAGTCGTTCCGGCCATATATGTCCGGAATTAATAGATAGCTGTCAATTTGATGCTTTTTTTTTCTCCAAGGGAAGTAAATCTGTGTGCACACCATACCTTGGTCACTTCTAAACTCGCTTAGCTCCCTTAGACCACAATTTGACCTCTGACTTTGCTAATTTGTGTGTGTAGTGGTTTCTGGTGGGGGAACCAATCGGTGTAGAGTTTTTCTATATAAAGTCTATAATTTTATATAAAAAAATCTGATCTACCACTTCCTTATGTCTAAACCTGAAGTAAAAACCCAATCTTATTTCATTTCTCCTTTTGTTTATGTATGCTTT
>CM065686.1:35451060-35456060 GCA_017654935.2 Phymorhynchus buccinoides
TGGCCGGAATTAATATATAGCTGTCAATTTGATGAATTTGTTTCAAGGGAAGTAAATCTGTGTGCACACCACACTTTGGTCACTTCCAAACTCGCTTCGCTCCCTTAGACCACAATTTTGCCTCTTACTATGCGTTTGTAGTGGTTTGAAGTGGGGAAAATAATTGCTGTAGTTTTTCTACATAAAGTCTATATGACTCTGTGCCAAAAAAAGAGGGTCAGTCTGATTCTAATAAATTGTCACATAACCCTATGTCTAAAACATATAGACCTGAAGACAAAAGACAATATCAGCTTTGTAATCTTCTTTCATTTGTGACAATGAATTTTTGTTTATGTGGACATTGTAGTCATGATGGCTGGAGTGATTTGTTTGGAAGTTATTTTTTAATTAGTAAATTTCAAAAATGAAAGTTCTGTTAGTTATTAGGCTTAAACCAAAACATCATTGCGATGCGAATGAGTTAAGCCACAAAAATGAGTCTGAAGAATTACTTTAGAGTGACTTCAAAATAAAGAGCTAGACGCCTGGAGGCAAACACTTAGTGAATGTATCCACATTAAAGATATCACTTTAAATCTCCACGGTCATTAAATCATTGTATAGGAACATAAAAGTGGAAATTTAAATGCTTCCACCAATGTTGAAATTGACATATATGACGGTGCATGAGAAAAACCTACATAAGTAAATAGTGAATTATGATAAATAATCAGAATGTTTACAGTTATTCAGAAGCCAAATGTTTGTCATAGTCAAATAAAACAACCCCCTGAATCAATTAATAGTTTGGTAGAAAATATCAATAAGTTGTAATTTCTATTTAAAGACAGAATTAGTGGGATATATAAATAGGTACCTCAACAGACCCATTTTTATGTATTCTACCAGTATCCACAACAAATTTCACATGAAAGACAATTTTGAATGATTTGCTGGAGCTGTTTAAATTGATGACATAACACCATTTGTGATGTAATCATTGAAGTCAATAGAAAGAAGACACCACATTATCACTATTTTCTCATTCGGTTGAAAAATTGTCCTGTTTCTTCTTTACCCTCTATGTCCAATTTCTGCCCATGATTTATCTCGACATGCCAAACTTCAAATGATCATGTCTAAAAATAAAAACTAGACAAGATAACTCAATTCGGTTTTCTGTGTGTATTAACAAGGAGTGATCTTTGCTCCATTGCATGAAAAAGTTAAGCCAAACTCTCAAAGAATTATGCCAAAAGCTAGACGCCTCCATTATGTCTGTTTTTAATTCCCTTTAAATCTCCACTGTCATTAAATTTGTATAGTTCCACTAATATTGAATGATGATCAGAAAGTTGAAATAAAAAATATTTAGGGGGGGGGGGGGGGGGATAAAGAGATTAGGAGCAAAAGGATGGCTGGTCAACACAGCACTTGATTACAGACACACTAATGGGCCCACATGCATGTAACACAGACATGCAGAATCATGATTGAACAATGCATGGCAAGAAACTCTCTTGTTTATACATTCAAGTCAACAAGCCAAACAAACTACAAACAAATCAACAGAAGGGCAACTGACTAGGAATGGCTGTGCTGAACTTCTCTACTGTCTTTCAACAATGCAACTCTATGATGCATACAAACAAATTATGCAAAGGCTGATAAAATAGTAGATGACAGTAGGACAAGGAAAAGGGAGGTTCAGAGAGAGACTGATTACAGGAAGTTGCTGGGACAGTACTTCTTCTCCTTCCAGTTGGGGATGTTTATCCTGCCCCGCGCTCACCGGTCTTCATTCAGACCATTAATAGCGCACAGGATGCGTGCCATGTGAATTTGTGTCATCCATCCCACCGGCACACACGGCCTACTCGTACCGAATAGTGGGATGGGCTTTAACGTGTGCGCAAGATCTTGTGCATGCGTTCGCACACAGGACCTCGGTTTTTGAAAAGTCTCATCCGAAGGACTTTTCCCCCCAACTGACGTCAGGTACCCATTTACACCTGGGTGGAGTGAGGAAAATAGGAGTAAAGTGCCTTTCCCAAGGACACACCACTGTGAACCGAGCTGGGCTCAAACCCGTGCACTCGCAAACCTGACGGATTACGAGCTAGCAACTCGGACTTATCAACTGAGCTACAGCGGCTCCTCAGAATGTGGGAGAACTATTTGTACTGAAAAAGATCCCTTGGGTGTTCCCACAGTAGGGCGCAACACTGACAGTGACTACATACTGTGACTGTCCGAGGACCTCCTGCGTCTTGCGTCGCTGCAGCTCAGTCATGAAGGCGATGATGCGGGAGTTGGAGCACAGCAGGGAGTGGGCCGCCTCCAGGCGCTGGGCCGGGTGCTTGGAGGCCGCCAGCAGCTTGGCCGTGCCCTCACGCATCTTGATCTCATGGTCGATCTTCTGCTTCAGGTCCGTGTCCTGAGAACAGCACGCAATAGGATTTAAAGCTGATACATAAGTGCATAGAAAGACATGAACATGGACATGGACAAGTACCCAGCACTTAGCTTGACAGTGCCCTCACGCATCTTGATCTTGTGGTCGATCTTCTGCTGTCTCAGCAGGGCTCCCTGAATCGTCCTGCAAAACAAGGGGTCCCAGGGACTCCTTCACTTACAGCATAGAGGGTCCTAGAGGCGGGGTAGATGGTCCCAGTGGCATTGTGAATGCCAAAAAAGAATTTTTCTAGTGCATCCCTGGGACCCCCTGCACATTCTTTTACAGGGTCCGTTAGAATTTTAATACTTCATAGATCATCAAATGGGGGTCCCTGGGAGCCCTGGGTCTGTGTCCTGAAAGCAGCACGCAATAGGATTTAAAGCTGATACATAAGTGCATAGATAGACAGGGACATGGACAAGTACCTAGCAGCTTAGCCGTGCCCTCAAGCATCTTGATCTTGTGGTCGATCTTCTGCTGCAGGTCTGTGTCCTGAAAGCAGCATGCAATAGGATTTAATTTCAAAGCTGATACCTAAGTGCATAGATAAACATGGACAAGTACCCAGCACTTAGCTTGGCCGTGCCCTCACGCATCTTGATTTTGTGGTCGATCTTCTGCTGTCGCAGCAGGGCTCCCAATCGTCCCGCAAAACAAGGGGTCCCAGGGACTCCTTCACTTACAGCATAGAGGGTCCTAGAGGCGGGATAGAGGGTCTCAGTGGCATTGCGAATGCTAATAAAAAGAATTGTTCTAGTGCATTCCCTGGGACCACCTGCACATTCTTTTACAGGGTCCTTTAGGATTTTTGTACTTCATAGATCCCCAAATGGGGGTCCCTGTGTCTGTGTCCTGAAAGCAGCACGCAATAGGATTTAAAGCTGATGCATAGGTACATAGATAGACATCATAGACAAGTACCCAGTAGCTTGGCTATGCCCTCACGCATCTTTATCTCGTGGTCGATCTTCTGCTGCAGGTCCGTGTCCTGAGAACAGCACGCAAAAGGATTCAATGCTGATACACAAGTACATAGATAGACATGGATAAGAACCCAGCAGCTTGGCCATGCCCTCACGCATCTTGATCTCATGGTCGATCTCCTGCTGCAGATCCGAGTCCTGAAAGCACCTGAATTATGATACGATTAAAACCGGGGTTCCTGATTTGGGGGGGGCCACCTTAACCCCTTCAAGACTTCACTGCCTTAGAGTAGACAAACATCATGACTGGCCTGGGGTTGCCTAGAAAATAATTATAATAAGAAGCGTAACAAAACTCAACAGTCAATGATTCGGCCTTGACAACATTACTGGTTGATCAAAGTTTATTTTTCGCTTCGAAATCGTGATTACTTGCATTATAATCTGAATCATTAGTCTCCTTATTACTATCACTGTTAATGAAAACATTGGAGTACTTTCTGAGGCTCGTGTAGGGCCGATTTTTATTACATTTTCAACATTAAAATTTGAAACAGAAGTGCCAAACATAAGTGAAACGAAAGCTGGAAGAGTGATGAAGAGAAGTAACTCGAAAAAGGTGGCTTGGATTGAAAAAAGCATGGATTTAGACAAGTTTTAGACTCAGAAATTGCTGTTCCGAGAATACTCGGAACTAGGCCCTGACTGGCGTTTTTTGTGTTCCGAGTATACTCAGAATTCGTGTGGAATGAGTTAAAAACTTCTTACTTTTTCCCCCAAGCTCTTGGATTTTAACAAAACATATTTTTACATCACTTGGCTTATCTTATGTAATCCTAAACGGAGAGAAATGAACCCATGTTACATAAAGGCAAAGCTTGTTATCTCCTGTGTGAATGCAAGTATTGTAATTGTTATACTCCATGTAACTGTAAGTCTGTGTTTAAATATATACTCAAGGAAAGTTTTTAAGCATGACACGATCTGACCAATTCATAACTTCAGGCAGAAAGCCAAAGACATATGTACATGGGTGCTCCTGGAAAATTTCAAAAAACCTGCAAGGCAGGGGTCCAGGGGCCGCCCAGTTAACTTGACTTAAACAATCCTAAAAATATAAAGTTCCTGGTAAAGGCATGTAAATATTTATCTGTACTCATTTCTTTTATATTTTACACATGCGAGAAACCGACAAAACGTTAATAAATAGGAAAATCGTTGCTTCTCAAATTCTCATAATCCGGCGACGCCGGCTCCAGGCAATAAAAAAAAATCCTGTATTTCAGGACATCCTGAAAGCAGGAGCATCCATATACATGCATTTACAAACAGGAGAACATGCCCTCATACATTATTTACATAGCATAGTCACCTCCTGTAACTAATTTCGAGTGCAGTGTTTAACTTTAAGTGTCACTCAGGACGTCACTAGTACCAGGTAGGGAAAGAGAGAGCTGTATCAAAATGATGGATGACAGAGGCTGGTGTTATATGACCCCCTAGCAAGATTTTAACGTCACTGCCTGTTCAGTCTAAATCGTTATTCATAAAATGTACTTGATGAACAGCCACATTTAAATGGCTTATAAATAAAACTTTAGGTCAGTTATGTAGCTTTCTATCTACACCTTTTACGA
>CM065686.1:35458560-35466060 GCA_017654935.2 Phymorhynchus buccinoides
CATTGATAGCACGGCTGTATTTCTCACTTTACTATTGACACTTAACACTATCTTTGAACAGGCTTATATATCAACCAGTGAGAACAGTAATCATAATAATAACAAGAAGAAGAAGAAGAAGAAGAAGAAGAAGAAGAAAATGAAAGGACCACAGTCTTGAGTGCTCAGAAATCTTGTTAAAAAGAAAAGCTACTTATAGATCTACCATGTCTATCTATATCTTGGCACGCCCCTATTTGTATCCGCATGATTCACCTCACGCTCTCCCACCTTGACAAACTCCTGCCAAACCACAGCACTAATTAAATTGATCATTTGATGGGAGATTATGCAAGAACATTAATAATTCAACCAAAGCAATCAGCTTACAACACACAGACATACTACATAGACAGACACACAGTTACAAATGCACTGAGAGAGAGAGGGGGAGGGAGGGAGAGAGAGAGAGAGAGAGAGAGAGAGAGAGAGAGAGAGAGAGAGAGAGAGAGAGAGAGAGAGAGAGGGGGGGGAGAGAGAGAGAGAGAGAGAGAGAGAGAGAGAGAGAGAGAGAGAGAGAGAGAGAGAGAGAGAGAGAGAGAGAGAGAGAGAGAGAGAGAGAGAGAGAGAGAGAGGGTGGGGGCTGGGGGAAGTTGTGTAAGTGTGGGTGGAAAGGTTACACAGAATTACTGGGGGATATACATTACACGTGTGACTATATATACCAGCTACCACACATGCTGGAACATATACACCGCATAATGTGTGTGCAAGCATGCAGGTTGCGACGCATGCCTGCAACGCAATCGCGCAAGCACACACACACACACACACATACTGGTAGTCACTTTCCAACACCAACATAATTAATAATAATAATAATAAACGGACACTTATATAGCGCTTTTTATCGAGCACAAAGCGCTTTACAATCAGCATTGAAACACACACACGCACGTACATGCACGCACGCGAGTGAACGCATTCTTGCACACAGACATACACACACAGACCCACACACATTTCATCAAACACACAGAAAATACATTATCACTGAAACACACACAAACTTACTCAAACATACACTTGTACAAACATGCGCGCACGCACGCACACACACACACAAACACCACAATTAACACTGTTAACGCCGCCAGGCAAACTCCATAAAGCTCTCACCGTAAGAATGTTGGCACTGGGACCTATTCCAGAAGCCAGTCTATCGATGAAGCGCACATGGAGACTTTTCCTTCTCTTACTCCTCTCTGTTTTTAATGAGTCCCCCTCCTCTTTTTTCACATTGTCACCACCACCACCATGATCACTACACTCGGTCTTTTCCATGGGGCTTGACATGCTCCTGGGAAATTTCAAAAATCCTGCAAGGCAGGGGTCCAGGGGCCGCCTAGTTAACAACTAAAAATATAAAGTTCCTGGTAAAGGCATGTAAATATTGATCTGTATTCATTTATTTTATATTCTACACATGGGAGAAACTGACAAAACGTTTATAAATAGGAAATTTGTTGATTATCAAATTCTCATAATCCGGCGACGCCGGCTCCAGGCAATAATAAAAATCCTGCATTTCAGGACATCCTGAAAACAGGAGCATTCATATGCATGTATCCTCGAACAATATTCTTTTTTTCTCTTCTTTTTTCCCCCACAATATTCTCCCGAACAGTGCTTAATATGAGACACTATATCAGAACACTATGGCAAGAGAACCACACGTGTCAATTCACCACTCCTTGCTTTCCTCACAATCCAACATCTTTGAGATTTTTTTCCCTTTAAAATATACAATTAAATGAATACATTGTGCATCAGAGTTTCGGGTTTGATGCTAACAGCACTAGTTAGCCAATGTTCTGCTTCTTTCGCTTCAAAATGTATCTGAAATTTGACTCAAAGTTTCCCATTCTTAAAACAGCAGAGTTAGTGATTAGCCTACAGGTACATTCATTCCTCCAAACATTCTTCTGATCAAAAGGTGGATAACATGAACATATCATTATTTCTTATTTAAACCCTTTCATCGCTACTGTCGCCTCTTGGCACCACAATGATTTAAAACCCATGTCCCTGAAAGGCATCAAATGAGGGTCTGGTATCCGGTGACCTTATGTTCTTAATGTTGGGAGGTAAGGATAGGCCCTATTTTATGCATGTCACAGAAGAATCCCCAATATTGCACACATAATCTTTTATCTACCCAGGTAAGATTAATGGAAAGCGTTAGCTGAAAAATGGCTGGCGTTGAAAGGGTTAAACGTTTTTTTCTTCTTTTTTTAGCAATGACAAAAATGTTCAACCTACATCACTGATTTTCTTTGTATCTTCTTTGTTCTTGCTTGGAGTTGAAGGAGAATAAAAAGGGTGGTGTGGGGGGGTGTGGGGGGGGGGGTTAATACCAGCACTGATTAGCTTGTTTCATGTTAATACCAGCACTGATTAGCTTGTTTCATTGGGTTATATCATCACTCTATTTCAAAAGCTGTAATTAGGGCCTACACTTGCTCTTAATATTGACATCTGTTGCTCTTTTTCAAATTTTGTCATACATGTAGTTATTTTAAAGAACATTAATTGTGAAAGTACCTGTTGTACACTTATGATTCATCAAACAAACATAGCACAGCTTTCTATAATATATCTGAACGATACTGAACAGGCCAATTCACCCTCTCGCCTTTTCCACCGAATTTCATCTGATTAAAATTAAGGAAATCCTCGAATGGTTTTTCTTTTTAAAACACTCAGAAACATGTAGTTGGTTGTTGTTTTTTAAACATTCATTGTGAAGGTACAGTAAACTACACTTATGATTCATAAAACAAACATTTAAGTTTTCTATAATTATAATACTTCCGAACGATACAGAACTGAACAGGCCAATTCACCCTCTCGCCTTCTCCGCCAAAATTCATCTGATTAAAATGAAGGAAATCCTCGAAAGGTCTTTCCTTTTAAAAACACTCAGAAACATGTATTTGTTTTGTTTTTTAAACATTCATTGTGAAAGTACAGTAAACTACACTTATGATTCATAAAACAAACATTTAAGTTTTCTATAATTATAATACTTCCGAACGATACAGAACTGAACAGGCCAATTCACCCTCTCGACTTCTCTGCCAAAATTCATCTGATTAAAACTGAAGGAAATCCACGAATGTCACTCAGAAACATGTAGTTATTTTTTTTTTTTTTTAAACATTCATTGTGAAGGTACAGTAAACTACACTTATGATTCATAAAACAAACATTGCAGCTTTCTATATAATACCTCCAAACGATACTGAACAGGCCAATTCACCCTCTCGCCTTCTCCGCCAAATTTCATCTGATTAAAATGAAGGAAATCCTCCTCGAAAGGTCTTTCCTTTTAAAAACACTCACACACTCAGTATTGGAAGAAAAAAACACAGGGCCAGCTAGCCCTTCGCTTGGCAAACAAAACCCCTGACTGAGACAATGACTCCATCCTACTTTACTTACTTTACCTATATAGCAAGTGCTTAAGAAGGTCAAACCAGGCTTGTAAAAGCTATTATAGCCTGATTTCACGCTGTGTAAGCATGCCTATCACCAGGGCTTTCTCTGGACCAGGCTTGTACTTAGGCTTACTAACAGCGGATTTGAAGCTGTGGGCATAAATAACAGAGTCAAACACCACCAACCATTATAATCATAATCATTTCCCCTTCAGATGGCAAACAGTCTTAACTTTTTAAGTCCGAATAATAAGTTTAGTAAGTTCTACCTTGGAACACAACAGTTCTTCCTCCGCACTGCTGAAAAGTAACCAGGCTTGGATTCACTATCTCTCCCAGTTCACCCGCTCATAATTTGACACATTAGTGATTGCTTGCCCTGCAGCTAATTATAAAGGTAGGGTGGTAACTTAAGTAAGTAAAGTATAGCCTGTTTACAGGGGCGGATCTGAGGGGGGTTTCCTGGGGTTTTCGGAAACCCTCCCCCACCCCCCACCCCAAGATGTACCTAATATAAAAGGGTAAAAAGTAAGGAAGTGACTCGATTTTTGCCGTAATAACCACTAAATTGAAAAAGATTTCAGGGGGCTTTGCTCCCTGTGCCCCCCCCCCCTCCCAAAAAAAAGGGCATTGCCCTGTAAGAGACCCCCCCGGCAGACCCCCCCCCCCCCCCCCTACGAATCATTTGGTCCGCCCCTGGTTTACTACATGGAAAAGGTCAAACAGCCTGCCAGTCAAAAGTAGTGACAAGAAACTTCAAACCAGCTCCATGTCATCACAACTGAAAGAGAGAGAGAGAGAGGGGGAGAGAGGGGGGGGAAGTGAGAGAGAGAGAGAGAGAGAGAGAGAGAGAGAGAGAGAGAGAGAGAGAGAGAGAGAGAGAGAGAGAGAGAGAGAGAGAGAGAGAGCATTATTTATGGTAACAGATTTCTACAGTAGTACTAGTAATGAAAAACATCATCTGACAGCTTTTGCCCTTTGATTTTTTAGGAAGACTATAATAATAATAATACTGGTTACTTATAGAGCGCTTAACTCCCTTTGCAGGGAGCTCAAAGCGCTCAACAAAGGCCTAAACACTAACATACAGATAAACATACACATTAAAGACAAGCCAAGAATAATCAACATGAAGACAAGTATCAACATTAGTATAAACATTAGTATAAACATTAAAAATAGGGCATACTATGATTCTCAAACTGAGCAGCATCCTCCGAAGTCGGAGTGTGACTGCCCACGTGGCGGGGTAATCAAAAACGGTCACACACGTAATGTTCTCATCACTAGCTGGTGCATTTTGTGCCATAGTGTTCAAATACTTCGGCTGTTGGTATGATCACCGGAGTCTTTAAGCCAGGGTTCGATGATAACAACAAACTAAGCAGCTTTTGCATTGAATCTTAGTGCTGTGGCCTAGGGGGTTAGTTGGCCTTTGGGGCGAACTGCCTTTTAAAAAAAATTACTATTAGACGACAAGCAGACAGGACTAACAAGCACATGCATAAACACACATACACTGTCACACACACACACACACACACACATGAGCGAGTGTGTACGCGCACACACACACACACCCAAACACACACATGAGTGCACATGTGAGTCTGAGACACACATAAAACTTTGCATGTGCGCACACACATGCACGCACACACACACACACAGACACAGTCAAACACAGAGTCACACACACACACACACTAAGACTTCAAAAGGAAAGATTTCTTTGATTGTATCATGATAAATGTCCATAGAGCTTATCAGTCCCACAGTGACTGATTCATTAAAACACCATGCACTTCGAAACCTGATTAATTACAAGTATGATTTAAACAAATGATCAACCACTACTCCCCTTGGCTCCTCTCTTTCCTTGTTTTCATCGGAATTAAGCCCAAGATACGATTCACTGCACACTTTCCGAAGCACACAAAAAACCACCCGTTCCTGAAAACATGAAGCAAACTTTCACATACACACTCTGAATGTGAGCACTGTCGCAGCCAAAATAGTCGCTCGTTCAAATAAATCGCCCGCTACTATGAGAGTGTGTATTTGCGACAACCACAAATTTCACTCTTTCTTTACTTGAACCATTTACCTAACCCTAACCCTAGAAAAAAAAGTGAAATTTGTGGTTCATGCTCAATGTCGCAAAATGTCGCAAATACACACTCTCATAGTAGCCGGGCGATTTATTTGAACGAGCGACTATTTTGGCTGCGACAAGCACGACTTGCTCTAGAACTCTCTCCTGAACAGATTGACTTGAACCTCTTGCCTCTCAGACACTAAGTATGAAGTCGAGGACCCCCATCCTCCATCCCCTCTCTCTCACTCATTCTTTACCTACTACCAGTGCAGTTTGTTATAATAGGATGCACCCTCCACCTCCCCCCCACCAACCCCTATCTCAGACACTAAGTTTGAAGTTGACCCCATCACACCCCCCCCCCCTCCTCCGATGCCCACACATACACACACTTTTTCTGTGTGTGTGTGTGTTATCCTCTACTCTACTTTGCACTGCAAGTGCAGTTAGTTCTAATAGGATGCACCCAACGCCCCAACCTCCAGCTCATTTCTGCATTAGCGATCTAAACGCTGTCTGTCTGTCTGTCTCTCTCTCTCTCTCTCTCTCTCTCTCTCTCTCTCTCTCTCTCTCTCTCTCTCTCTCTCTCTGTCATCCTCTCTCTCTCTACCTTTGCACTGCAAGTGCAGTTAGTTCTAATAGGATGCACCCAACGCCCCAACCTCCAGCTCATTTCTGCATTAGCGATCTAAACGCTGTCTATCTGTCTGTCTCTGTCTGTCTGTCTGTCTGTCTGTCTGTCTCTCTCTCTCTCTCTCTCTCTCTCTCTCTCTCTCTCTCTCTCTCTCTCTCTCTCTCTCTCTCTCTCTCTCTCTCTCTCTCTCTCTCTCCTGGGGGTTCTAAGGAAGAGGGACGTTTCAATAATACATACGGGATGGAAAACTCTGCAACCAGCTGCTCAATGACGGAGCTGCTCTCTCTTGAAGGAAAAAACAACTAAAGCCAGGTAAATTAAAGCCAGCATTCCTGCTTCGGTTCCTCAAGTACTTTCCCCAAGAAAAATAAACAGTGGCATGCTTTCCATGACCCCTCTCTACTCTCTCTCTGTTAAAAAAAAAAAATGAAAAGAAGAGAGAGAGAGAGAGAGAGAGAGAGAGAGAGAGAGAGAGAGAGAGAGAGAGAGAGAGAGAGAGAGAGAGAGAGAGAGAGAGAGAGAGAGAGAGAGAGAGAGAGAGAGAGAGAGACTGTTCTGTCTGTCTGTCTGTGTGTGTGTGTTTGCGTGCATGCGTACCTATAGTATATGTACTTAAGGTATTTTGACTTAAGCGATTTTCTCTGTAGTATAGGCTATACTACAGAGAAAATCGCTTAAGTCAAAATTGAAGGGACTGTAATTTTATTTTCAGATAGTCAATATTTCGAGTTAAAAAGACTTTGCGAACATAAAGATTATTAAACTGGGACCCAATGTTTTTGAGCTACCAGTTTTTGAGTTCTCATGATTCCAAGTGCTGTATAACCGACACTGTCCAGCGTACACTAACATAGCAAACAAAAAGCACACTACTACCCACCTGAAGGCTGGCAGCCAACTGACTGAGGTAGAACTGACTTAAATCCTCCAAGATCCAAGGATCTGCTGGGGAGGCCACTGCTGCTGCTGCTGCTCCTCCTCCTCCTCTTCTATCCACATGGACCACCTCGCTCCTCCACTTAGCTCCACAACCACTACCACTACTGCTACTACCCCCACCTGGTCCTCCTAGTCCCGCCCACCATCTAGTGTCCATGCTGCTGTCCATACTGCTCATGCTGCTGCTGCTGCTGTTGGGGCTACCACTACCGCTGCCTTTGCTGGGCACACTCTTCGTCCGGCGTTTCATGGTCACTATACGACGACGCTTTTCAAAGTGAATTAACAAAAAAAAGAGAACACTACGCTGACCCGGGTACCGATTCACAACTCACCAGTCCGTCACTTAT
>CM065686.1:35468560-35471060 GCA_017654935.2 Phymorhynchus buccinoides
ATAGTGGATGGAGAGAATGTCAAATAAACCGAAAAGCTGACTAGCATAAATGGAATGGGTTTAAGAAATAGAAAGGAAGAGCAGAAACTCGTTAGACATCTTTGAGCCTTTAAAAAAGAAGTTCGAAATGTTTTGTGATTTTCACATGCTTTTTTGCATTTACTATGCCCAACGAATCGTTATGTATTTGTTTATTTATTTATTCATTTATCTATTTGTTTATTCATTTATTTAACTATTTATTTATTTTACTGTTTATTTATTTAACTATTTATTTGTTTAACTATTTATTTATTTAATTATTTAACTATTTATATAGTTAACTATTTATGTATTTAACTATTTATTCATTCATTTATTCATTCACTCAATCCAAGACACTGACGTTTACCAACAACTGATCTCTGCAAAGACGCGCTACCCTTCCAAACTGTCAACTTCACACACCAAACAGCAAATAAACAAAATAAACCACACAAAACACACCTTGAATCAACCACACAACTGCAACCACAGCAAACGTTAAACGCGTCTCATCCAGGTAAAGATGTGCCCCCCCCCCCCCCCCCCCCCCCCCCCTGCATTTCTCGCTTAATTGTATTTTCCCGTTTTTGCCTTTCTTACCATACATAAAGCTGTATTTTAGGAACATTTTTAGCTAATAACCTTTTTGGAATACTAACCCTATCCCTATCCCTAACCCTAGCTCTAAACCTAACCCTACCCCCCACTATGTACTGCAGCACACCACGATTTGTCACAGTTGTGGTTCGTTGCGTTTTCCCGTCTTATACTATAGGCTGGGTTAGGGTTAGGGCTAGGGTTAGTATTCCAAAAAGGTTATTAGCTCCAAAAAAATGTTCCTAAAATACAGCTTTATGTATGGTAAGAAAGGCAAAAACGGAAAAATACAATGACCCGAGATATGGAGGGGGGGGGGGGGGGGGGGGGGGGGGGGGGGGGGGGGGGGGCTCAACTGAATATTTAAAAAAAACAAACATAAAATCATTTTAGTTTAATTCAAACGCAAGGGGGAAGTAGGTGTGTGTGTATGTGTGGGGGGTGGGGTGGAGGCAGTTCCAACGATGATCAGAATACGAAAATGAAGAACATCGGACGTTCTTTTATTATTCCCGCTTTCATTTCCTAGTGTTCAAGTTGCTACGCTTTTCTTTCATAATTACAGTACAGTGGAACCTCCCTTATAAGACCTCCCATTAGAAGACTCCCTCCCACATAAGACCTACTTCTCTGAGACATCGCCTTTCTTTGTAAGTATGGAAATTACCTCCCTTATAAGACCTCCCATTAGAAGACTCCCTCCCACATAAGACCTACTTCTCTGAGACATCGCCTTTCTTTGTAAGTATGGAAATTACCTCCCTTATAAGACCTCCCATTAGAAGACTCCCTCCCACATAAGACCTACTTCTCCGAGACATCGCCTTTCTTTGTAAGTATGGACATTACCTCCCTTATAAGACCCCTCGCTAATAAGACCTCATTCTGGGTGATTTTTTAAGGTCTTATAAGGGAGGTTTCACTGTAGTGAATTTATCAATTTGTCGTAGCCAACACTATTATATGTCATTTATATGTTTTGAGCACCTAGTATACTGTATAAGCCGTAAGCTTGTTGTACTCTATTGTCTTCTTGTTGAGGCTGCTTTGTCACATGTTTTTTTAATGAATAAATCTCGGACGTTTCGAAAATTTCCTCTTTCAACAATGCTGTGCATGAACACACGTTAGATTATATCCTCAGTCACCGTCTCCAGGCAAAGGCTATTGTCCCAGTTGCAGTTCTAAACGTGTGCATCACAACACGACTGACTGGGGCTTTCCCTTATTAGGTAAAGTTAAAGGTGTCCCATTACCATAGCCTATCGGCCGTAGGGGCAATAAACTGTTAGAGGTTCACGGTGTCAAGGGCACGGCATCATGAAAGGCGGAGCCCATCCCTCTCCTTCCGCCGCCTTTTAACCTTCCCTGAACGAATCAGGTACCCACTTCACTGCTGGGTGGACAGAGGGTTTTCAGGCCAGAAAAAAAATCCGACTCCAAGCTGGACTCGAACCCGCGACCTTCCGCACCGCAGCCTTATTATATTATAGCTCCTTAAATGTTATATTGTCCCAATCAGGGTCACACAGTGAACCACAATCATAAAACATTGACAACAACAAAAAACACAAAGTTCTAACGATAATTCATGATTTTTTGTTTTGTTTAAATGAGAGTGAGAGAGAAAAAAAAAAACTTCGCACATTTCAAAAAGATTCTCTTTCAATCAAGGAAACACACATCAGAGTATCAACATCCATCGTCCCCCAGCCGCTTATATAGATCTCTTCAACGCGCTATCTCTTCTTCAACCGTGTGCACCCCCCATCCATGAATCACACACACACACAACACACGACTGACTGGGGCTTTCCCTTGTTATGTTCTAACGCCACCCCCACCACACACCCCTATTCAGGGTCGCACAGTAGCAAGT
>CM065686.1:35481060-35503560 GCA_017654935.2 Phymorhynchus buccinoides
AGCTTAATGGTATTTTTTGCTGAAAAATGGCTGGCGACGAAAGGGTTAAAGATCCATACATGTTAACCACTAATACGACGCTTCGTGCCTGCCATATCGACCATCCCAAGCAAAATAAAAACACAAACGAACAAAATAAACACCCAAGCCGTTTTTTGCTTCAGGCTCTCTCTATGCTGGGCGAGAAAAAGCAGAACAAGTATGTAGGCCTACAGTGGGCCTAACTTTCCAGCCCAGGAAACAACTCGTCAGAACAGCTCCCGTGCTGTCAATTAAAAGGGTTCTCAAATATCAACCTTCCCTGTGACTCTTTCCCCCGAGCATGTTAAAGCGACAACACAATGGCATAGATTTCAAAAGAGAAAGAGAGAGCGAGAGAGAGAGAGAGAGAGAGAGAGAGAGAGAGAGAGAGAGAGAGAGAGAGACAGAGAGAGAGAGAGAGGGAGAGATGACAAGCTGTGTGGAAGAAGACCAAACAGAAAACACCTCAATTCGGTAGACAGGCCCACTCAGGCACAGAATTCTGGAAGCACGTGTTCTGTTTATCGTCAACACAGTCACACAGCAGTCTACACGTACCGATAGGCCTAGGGCTGGGTTGCTTTTTAAAAAAAAATGCTAAATTGAGTACATTCACTGCACTAATCCCCCCCCCCCCCCCATTTTTTCCACCCTTTGCGCAACTTCATACAGAGCTTTGGTGGCTAAAAAAATTTTTTTAAAAATAATGATGCCTATTTGTTTCCAAATCCGGTAGCATGGACTAAGTCGACACCCACCCACATCACTCTCTTCTGTGACCTTTCAAGAACATGCCGAAATGTGCTTGGTGCCACACCCCAAAAAAAGAAGGGAAAAAAAAAGGCACGTTGTTGGCCTAGCCTACAGTACACACACACACACATCAAACCAGACTCTCAACAACATATCTCCTTTCTCATACCAATTAGCGCACAGATAATTACTTGCGCAGTGCAAGCTTCAATACTGGGTTGTTTAGGCCTACTACACCACTAGACTCGATGCAGGTTGGTTTGTTGCTCTTCGCTTATCAAGGCCTATGCCTATCACTCGCCAAATGGACGGATATCGTCGAGTCGAGAGACGCCGGTCGCGTTGGCATCACTCACTGGCATTGTCAATGGCATGGCATCGCTTTGCTAGCCTAGGCCTAGAATAGCGTGAGTGTGAACGATTGTGCATGATGTGAGTGTGTTCGCTGCCGCAGCAAGCGTCAATATAGCACACCCTCCCCCTCCCTTCCCCACGAACATTCCTTCCCACACACACTGGTATGGCTACTGTGTGTCCCCCCCCCCCCCCCCCTCCCTCGTTGCCGTGATAACCTATCAATAAAAAAAAAGTATCATAGAGTTTGAGCGTGAGGGTATCTCACTCATATCACACACCATCTCAGTTCCAGCCACAAACTAGGCTACCGGTGCCCACCAAATCGTCGGCTCGCAACAATGCATTGGGACGAGCCATTGTAGCCAACTGGTTTATAATCATACTCTCTGTCTCTCTCTGTCTCTCTCTCTCGCGCGCGCGCGTCACTCAACTCTATGCTATATGGACAAAAGTCTCGAGTATTAAAATGTTGTAAAGTGTCAACTCTCTCTCTCTCTCTCTCTCTGTCTCTCTCTGTCTGTGTGTATGCGTTTGCGCGCGCGTGCGCATTAGAAGCTAACCCCAGAAACTGAGCGAAAAGCCAAGCACAACACACGTGCACGCACCGCACACGTCTAAGGTTTAAGGGCTGTGGCATTAATTTTGTCATTGGCACCAGCACCTTCTTTACACTATCTGCCAGCACCAATGCAATGCACACAGCAACACTAGGCCCTAGGCCTACCGTCACCCCACCCACCCCCCTCCAACCGTCAAAACCAACACTCTTGGAGAGGGTCGTGCCAGTGACATGCATGCAGTGGAAGCATCACGTTAATTTTCTTTGGCCTGATTCAAAGCACGTGAGCATGAACTTGTGTCCTGATAGTGATGGCTCCGTCTTGTAACTTGAAATGCAGCGTTTATGATATCAAGTTTCACATTTATACTAATGTCACTAAATACTGGAATTCTCTTCCAGCACATATCAAGTTGGCGGCACCTAACCTTAATCAGTTCAAAAACCTCCTCGATAAAAACCCGAAGCTTCAACAATTGGAATATATGTATAATTCTTAGTAACACATCCTGAAAGCGTCCTTGTCATGCCAATCATCAAAAATAATACGAATAAGCGGAAAGGATGCATTAAGAGGCCGCGAGGCCTAGTTGTCCTAATTCTCTGACCATAAATTTATATATCTCTTACTTGAAAGGTTATTGCTAAGGGAGGTTAAAGTTATCCGTAACTCGATAGACAGTGCTAGGAAAACCGAGCTAGAAGCTGCCCTTTAATTTTACGTGTTGTAACTGTAAACATTTGTTTAAAAAGCACACACACACACACACACACACACACACACATATATATATATATATATATATCTATCTATCTATCTATCTATCTCTATATATATCTCTCTCTCTCTCTCTCTCTCTCTCTCTCTCCAGCCAGCTCTCTCTCTACTCTCTCTCTCTCTCTCTCTCTCTCTCTCTCTCTCTCCCTTCTTTCCACTCCATTAATATTTTTATTTCTTTGAACCACAACGCAGAAACCATTGGCTTTTAGAAGAAGAAAAATGGTGTTTTACGCCCTCTCGGTCATAGACACATATGGGACATTTGTAAATACAAAGATGGTGGAAACAATACTGGAGGCAATGCCCAGAGGCAGTGCAACACCAGTAAAGTCACGATTTTTTTTTAACAATATAGATATGTGTAGCAGTAACCACGCCTCGGTTAAACCTCATTGGCTATGGTACCACCACAAGAATATAACATTTTAGCATGAAACGTTTCTTCTTCATTGGCTTTTAGGCTGCACTGCATAGACTACCTCACATTCTCGATTTCTTATAAATGCTTACTGAAAAAAAGATTCTAAGAAAGAAAGTTGGCCTGCACAAAAACTTCAAAAAGTTATTGAATTTCGCCCAAGTAAGCAACTCATTCACTTAATCAAGTTAATGAACAAATAAATCTGCAACAGCTTGATATCATGAAGTCTTACTTCGTAATTAGCATCCCATTAGCGTGGCTAATCAAGAGGGATGCCTACAGTTAACTCATGGTTACATAATAACCTTCCTGTATGATAATAAAAAGGGAAGAGCTCATTTCCAGAACACTCTAGTCTACTGATTAACTTGCTAGTTGCTAAACTATGGGTGAAGTGGTACTTAGACTTCGAATAACGCAGCCGAGATGTTGCGTATGTGTAATTATACCGAAACATTACAGGACCTTAATTTTAAATGACAACTTGTCTTACCCATATTTCCCCAGCGGTTCTTGATAATTAGTTGCTTGGTGAGAGAGAGAGAGAGAGAGAGAGAGAGAGAGAGAGAGAGAGAGAGAGAGAGAGAGAGAGAGAGAGAGAGAGAGAGAGAGAGAGAGAGAGAGAGAGAGAGAGAGAGAGAGAGAGAGAGAGAGAGAGAGAGAGAGAGAGAGAGAGAGAGAGAGAGAGAGAGAGAGAGAGAGAGAAACTTGAAAACTTAAACTTTATTTTCCAAGGATATAGATTTTAGGCAATGCCTATTCTTCCAGAGAGAGAGAGAGAGAGAGAGAGAGAGAGAGAGAGAGAGAGAGAGAGAGAGAGAGAGAGAGAGAGAGAGAGAGAGGGGAGGGAGAGAGAGACAGACAAACACAGACAGCAAACAGAGCAGCTGCTAGAGATGAGACAGACAGACAGAACTCAACGGTAAACATCGATTCCACCGTATTTACGCAATTGGATTCCTCCTTCCAACCCCACCCTACCGCACGCATGGGGCTCTTTTATTCTATCGGGTCAAAAAGCGGTCAATTCCAGACATCACGTCTCCAATTGTATTGATTGATCCAGTGTCCAGCTCACATAAATACACACACGGACAGACCTAAGATAGACACTATCACGCATATGTCCACATATTTATTATGCGCGTGTGTGCACGCACATTTTGTATGTATGCAGAGAGAGAGAGAGAGAGAGAGAGAGAGAGAGAGGGGGGGGGGGGAGAGAGACAGAGAGAGAGAGAGAGAGAGACAGACAGACAAACAGCTACAGAAAATACAATGAGAAGTAGAAACAGATAAATAGGAAATTAGACCCCCAAATGGTTTTTTAGGGAGACAAAATCACTCAGAGTGACAGACAGACAGACACACAAACAGACAGAGATAGAGACATAAATGCCGATATCCACCACATTGGAGGCGATGATGGTCTCATTCATTCGCCAACACGAAGTGGTCAATTATTCCACGGGGGGAAAAAGATTAATGTTCCCATTTTTTATGGATCCAGTCTTCAAAGGAATAGTCAGGGGAGGGAGAAAGGGGGGGGGGAGAGAGAGAGAGGGAGAGAGAGAGAGAGAGAGAGAGAGAGAGAGAGAGAGAGAGAGAGAGAGAGAGAGAGAGAGAGAGATACAGATATAAAGACAGGGGAAAGAGAAATAGAGAGAGGGGGAGATAATCCAAGCAGACAGACAGACGGACAGAGGAGAGACACAGAGAGAGGGAGGAAGGGAGGGAGAGAGACAGAGAAAGAGAGAGACAGAAACGCAGAGAGAGGGACAGATTGAGACATAAATAGAAACAGATACAGAGAGAAAGACAGAGGAAAGAGAAACAAGTGCAACGCCGAGCGGCTGCAAAGTCCCCTCGCAGCATCGCCGAGCTACTCCGAATAAAACGCATAAAAACAGCACGTAACTACATAAAAACGCATCAAAACAGCACGTAACTGAATAGTTTTTTTTATATATAGCCTTGGGGTTCGGACCCGTGATTTGAGCGCGCGCGATCATGCGCACACGAGCGCAGAGAAAAATTCATGACAACTGTGTTATAGACCATTCATCAAGAAATGTTTTGGAAAAAAACTGCATTGAAATAAACTTCGCGAGATATTAGCGATTATGTGTTTTGGGGTTTGAACCCGTAACTGGCGCGACCTTGACCTTAATGTAAAACTAAATACATCAGTGGATAGCTTGCATCTTGGCAAACTAGTATACCAAATTTGATGATGATAGACTGAATAGTTTTTTGAGAAAAACGGACGAATAGCCGGCGGACGGACCAGACCAAAAACAATAGTTCCCCGAACTTTCGGCTCGGGGACTAATAAATAGGAGGAGGGGGGGGGGGGGGCGAGATAGAGACAGACAGACTGAGTAGAGAGAGACATACACTGATACAGAGAGAGAGAGAGAGAGGGGGGGGGGGGGAGAGGGAGGGACAGGGTACACATTTGGAGGTGCACGTATATACATGTACACAAACAAAGGCATATTATTTATAAAGCAGGCAACACACACTCGCACAATGAAATATATAGATCTATACGTCTAGACAGAGAGAGATAAACAGAGACAGACAGACAAAGACACGAAGAATCAAACCTCCTGAAAAGCTTATCAAACCCTTCTGACATTACCACGCACGCACGCGCACACACACACACACACACACACACACATCGTTACACAAACTTAATGGCCGACCCCTCCCCCACACCATTCACAAAACCCTTCTTTCACCAAAGAGACTGTTGGTCTTTCCAAAGTGCTATCTTTGACTTTGGCTTGCTTTTACCTTTTTCAAAGAGGACACTGAAGTATGGTTTGTTTTGCGGCATTCTTCTCACGGCCATAGTATCAGATATATTGTACATTTATTGTTTCCATTGCCATACACACACAAAAAGCCTCTAGAGGTACCTTTGGGTCGTGCTCATAGTCTTATTGAACAGAAAGAAAAAACAGAAAAGCAGACGGACGGACAGACAGAAATTGATCACAGATCTGGAGCATCTGAGTGTGTGTGTGTGTGTGTGTGTGTGTGTGTGTGTGTGTGTGTGTGTGTGTGTGTGTGTGTGTGTGTGTGTGTGTGTGTGTGAGAGAGAGAGAGTGAGAGAGAGAGAGAGAGAGAGAGAGAGAGAGAGAGAGAGAACAATGAACAACAATGAACAAATGGTTTAATTATTAGGCCATTGGCCCATGTCACTGGAGGAGGGAGAGAGAGAGAGAGAGAGAGAGAGAGAGAGAGAGAGAGAGAGAGAGAGAGAGAGAGAGAGAGATGAGAGAGAGAGAGAGAGAGAGCATGAGAGAGAGAGAGAGAGAGAGAGAGAGAGAGAGAGAGAGAGAGAGAGAGAGAGAGAGAGAGAGAGAAGAGAGAGAGAGAGAGAGAGAGAGAGAGAGAGAGAGAGAGAGAGAGAGAGAGTTTAGTTCCCATCGTACATGTATTCATAATTTTTAAAAACGTTACACCCTTGAAGTACTGAAAAGTGAAGTAATACGAAGTAATTGTTAACAGCGGTTCGATGCTCTTTGTTAAGAAAAAAAAAAAAGTCACTTGGCTTTCGGTGAATGAGAAACCAGTGACCAGGCTCTTCCACGAAGCTGGCAGGACAGCAGAAACTTCAAAGGGGAGATAGCGGTAGGAGGACAAAGAAGAGGGGAGGAGGAGTGTGGGGGGGGGGGGGGGTGGATCAGGAGGGTGGTAGGGGAACTGGAGGCCATCTCGTGACCTTGAACGGGTTCAATAAAGAGACAACGAAGTGGAACAGATAGAAGGAAGCAGACAGGAAGAGGTAGAAGCAGATATTGAGAAGCTGGCAGAATGGGAAGTGGGGTTGGGGTGGTGGTGTGTTAGGGTGGGGGTGGTGAGGTTAGAAAGGGTGTGTGAAACCTAAATCAATAGAAGCAGCAGCTGCCAGTGTGTCATTTCGCTTTGAAGAAGCCCCAGCCCACCAAGAACAGTCTTTCCCCAGATTCTCCTGTTCAGGGTCATAATAATCGTCAGCCTTGCGTTGCCAAAGTGCAGCGCTCTATGTGGACAAAGCGATGGTCAAACGTTCACCGTTTTATGCGGTGGCTGGTGACTGGCAGAGATCTTGCCTAGGCCTACTTCGTGCTATCCCGTCACTGCAGTCACATCCCGAACCCGTAACAGCTACTTGGGCACCGCATAAACTTTTAAAACAAAAAGACCTTGGTTTTTTTCTGTTGTGGTTTATGTAACGGAAGTAAACCACTGTAAATACCAAGCACAAAGTCTCTACTAACATAGTTTGTTTTCTTGCCTTAGAATGACGTTAGCTACCTAGTTTAGCTCCAAAATACCCCTCCCCCCTCCTCCCTCCCATCTATCTATCAAACATGTCGGGAAGAATTATGCCCCCCCCCCCCCCCCCCCCCCACCTCCCCCCCCCCCCCCAGGCGAAATTGTGGATAGAGCCAAAAACATTGTACAGGCATTACAAATCACAACATTTAATTGCTTATTCGCGGCCAAACAAGAAAATGCTTGCATCCATTTAACGTTTACTACATCCAACCACTGGCAACCTCCCAAGGACAGTAACGTTCTTAAAGGAGAACCCTGACGGATGAGTTTTTGCAAGAAACACGTCGAGATCACCAGAAAGACAGCCTTTTCAAGGATCGGAACACTCACTTTGCTCTGGTTTCCTAGAAATCAACCGTCAAAGCGTGGATTTATTCTTGGCAGAGGTGCCGGAGAGAGAAGCCATTTTGGATGGGGTGGGTGGGGGGCCAAACCCATTGTGGTGTAAGCTTTTTCATTTTTGTAGTGCAGTAAAAAAAAAAAAGGAGCTATTTCCTTTGTTGTGAGTGAAACTCCTTTAGATAAACTATAACATTTAAAAATAAATAAATAAAAAGGTTTGTATTTCAAAAATGTCATGCAAACGATTTGGTGGCCATTAGAAAAGAGACGGCACACGCCTTCTCTTTGGGTGAAATAATTTGACTTTCAGCACCTCCGCCAAGGAGGAATCGCCGATTTGACGGTTTGATTTCTAGGAAACCAGAGCAAAGTGAGTGTTGCAATCTCTGTAAAGGGTGTTTTCCTGGTGATCTCGACGTGTTTCTTACAAAAACTCATCCGTCAGGGTGCCCCTTTAAACCATCCAAAGCATAACCCACTTCTGACTTTCTCTGTACAGAGCGCCATGAAGCGCCTGCTTAGGCAGCCCCACTTTTGTCTGTGAGCTATGACCTTGAACGCATCAATTAAATTGCCCAGCCTTCTATTTCCCTGATTCCCCATGAAATTTCTATTTCCGCAGCCTTTGCTCGAAGTGCTTGCTACAGCAGCGCCTTCTCATGCTGACTTTTCTAATACAGTAAGGGACTGAAATTTTATTAGTTTTGAGATTGCCAATATTTGGAGATACAATGACTTTTTAACGTAAAAGATGATTAAATTGGAACCCAAAAATGATTGCGAGTTACCCAGTGTTTTTGAGTTATCGGAATTTCCACTGTAATAGTTTTTAATCTGATTATGTAAGCTTACAAGAAAAGCCGATGTGTGTAAGCTTACTTCTAAAACATGCTAACTGTTTTAAGATGTTTAACTGATGAGAACCAAAACAATGAATCACAGCACAGGTTAGTCGTCTGCTAATGAATACTGTATTACTCTCAGAATAGGTGGCGTAACTTGCACTGTCTCCTAGTGCTACAGCCCAGGTGATTAGTTGGCCTCTGAGGACCTTCCCACCCAAAACCAACTGACCCACGGTCCTCTTGATCGAGAGTAGGGATACACCCTGGGTAAGGCAACTACGCTTTAAACAAATTCCAGTCCAGCCCTCCAGAATATAGCTGCCTCCATTGCGGCTATCTGGAACCGGGTAAAGGTAAAGATGTGCCACCCCCCCCTGCATTTCTCGGTTAATTGTATTTTTTCCGTTTTTTTTTTGCCTTTCTTACCATACATAAAGCTGTATTTTAGGAACATTTTTAGCTAATAACCTTTTTGGAATACTAACCCTATCCCTAACCCTAGCCCTAAACCTAACCCTACCCCCCACTATGTACTGCAGTAATAATAATAATAATAATAATAATTTAATTCATTTTTTTAAAAAGTGACGCCTGTCCCTCGCGAGGCTCCAGGCGCCATTACAAAGATAAAAACCAACAGGTTTAAGAAAGAAGAGAAAGGAGACATACAAGATTAAAAAATAAAAAAATAAAAGAACTTTGACATCGTAAGAACAAGATATCATTAGAAAACATTTAAAATTAAATACATGCGGGGAACATATACCCCCAGCCCCTCCACTCTCTCACCACCCCCTTCCCCTCCCCCCTCCCTCACCCCGCGCTGTCTCCCCCCCCTAAAAAACAACAACAGCAAAACACACCCTCCACTCTCTCTCGCGCCTTCTCACTCACACACACACACACGCACGCACGCACGCACTCACCTACACACACGCAATCACACACACACCGTTTGGAATAAGACATATCAGCAGGTTGACGGTTGATACACGTCAGATTAATCATGGTTAAAATAGGTATGGAATAAGAAGGTCTTCATGCCTGATTTAAAAGCGTTAAACGTTTGTGCATTACGAAGGGCTAAAGGTAACGAATTAAAAACAGTAGGGCCAGCAAAAGAAAAAGAACGCTTGCCATATGTCTCCAGGCGAACTCGCGGGATGGCCAAATGACCAGCGTCTGAGGAACGGAGAGATCTCGATGGTGTGTATGGCACAACTAAGTCTGAAAGATAGGAGGGAGCAAGATCGTGGAGGCATCGAAAACAGAGGGTGGCAATTTTGTATTCGATACGGGCTCGAGAGAGGCTTTGCATGGTTGAATTTGCGTTTTCTGAGGACTATGCGTGCAGCATGATTCTGAGCTCTCTGCAGTTTGTCGAGAAGCGTGTTTGGGAGACCAAAAAACAAAGAATTGCAATAGTCCAGTCTGGACAAAACAAATGCTGACATGAGCTTTTTGGCCGCATCAATGGTAAGAAAAGGACGGATATGACCGATTCTGCGGAGCTCAAGATAGATGGTCCTGCACAGTAGCTTTATATGGTTCTCCATTGAGAGTACACGATCCAGATGTACCCCAAGATTCCTAACGGACTCGGCAAAACAGATGTCTTCACCAGACACAACAAGAGAACTGCTGTTGGAGACTGCTTTGAGCTGCCTGGACGTTCCAACTGGGATGACCTCGGTCTTCCCATCATTCATTTTCAGCTTGTTCACAGTCATCCATTGTTTGACAGATTCTATTGTCTGCTGAAGAGTGACAACAAGCTGGGGAAACTGACAGGGTTGTGCCGACTGATGCAGCTGTGCATCGGGGGGCACAAGTGACATTTTTCTCCAGACATTCTAAGGCTCGGTGTACATCTCGTGTACTGGCTAACACAAAGCATCTGTTTTGCTTCATTCTCGTGTTTTTCTCACACCGGCTGCCATGTTATTCACACCGACTGGCATGCGTTGTTTACGCATAAATGGTCCGCTGTCGCCCATGTTGATTAGGTATTGGGAGGAGAGAGAGAGAGAGAGAGAGAGAGAGAGAGAGAGAGAGAGAGAGAGAGAGAGAGAGAGAGAGAGAGAGAGAGAGAGAGAGAGAGAGAGCAAAAGAAGCAGACCAGCTGCTTGTGTGTATAACCTGTCAGCAAGTCAAAAGCAACAAGGCGGGTGCTACCTTTCACACGATTGTCAAACATGCTGGGTCCTCGGTAGAACACAGATGGACACGGAGCATAAAAGAACTTTGTTCTAGTCCTGGGAAATGTCCCAGACAGAAGGAACCTTTTACTTAGTGTCCAGCAAGGGATGCCTAATGCTCGGTGTCCATCTGTGTTCTACTGAGGACCCAGCATGGTTGACAATCGTGTGACAGGCAGCACACGTCTAGTTGCTTTTTGACTCGCAGACAGGTTTATACACACAAGCCGGTCTGTTTCTTTTGAGGTCTCCCTTCCCCAAGACCCAAACAACATGGGTGACAGCACACCAATACACAACACAAGTTGACTGTCACAAGCCAGTCAGTGTGAATGACACGGCAGCAGGTGTGAAAAACACAGAATGAAACAAAACAGATGCTTTTGTATTAGCCAGGACACGAGATGTACACCGACCCTTTGTCAGTCTGAGTATTTTTTCAGACCTGCTGCCATGTTAGTAGCACCTACTGGCGTGCGTTGTGTACGCATTTGGTCCGCTGTCGCCCGTGTTGTTTGGGTCTTGGGGAAGGGAGACCAAAAGAAACAGACCTGCTTGTGTGCATAACCTGTCAGCAAGTCAAAAGCAACAAGGCGTGTGCTACCTTTCACATGATTGTCAAACATGCTGGGTCCTCGGTAGACACAGATGGACACCGAGCATTAGGCATCTCCTAGACACGAGATGTACACCGACCCTAACACCCAGGATTTGTTTTCAACCTGCGAACATCTTTTATCTTCCTTGAGCATCACAGCCGAAGCCCAGTTTCCTCTCGTAGGGCCTAATGCACACACTCCCTACTGTTTTTCAGCCCTTATCAATTCACACACACAGAGTGACACACACACCAGACGCGCAACAGAGAGAGAGAAGGGTGGTGGTGGTAGAGAGAGAGAGACAGATAGAATGACAGACAGCCACTCACGACCACAAACATACAGAGAGAGAGAGAGAGAGAGAGAGAGAGAGAGAGAGAGAGAGTTGAATAGTGGGAGTGGATGTAACTTGAATTACTTGCTCAAATACTTCAAAATTACAATGAAGTATTTTCTTGTTTATTTACCCGGTCAATGTATTATATGTAGACCCTCTTCTTTAAACAGTGCTGCACTTAAAATGATTATGCAGAAAAATAACGAAAGAGAAGAAGAAGAAGAAGAAGAAGAAGAAGAAGAAGAAGAAGAAGAAGAAGAAGAAAGAAAAAAAAAGAAGAAGAAGAAGACGAGATGCACATATAGACAACAACAATGTTGCGTGGGTATGACCTACGGATGTTGAGGGAAAAACCCACACACACAACAGAACACGATTATACATGTTTGGAATCCAGACAGATAAACAAAAAAACACTAAAAAGACAACCTGCTGTTCAGAGGGGGGGGGGGGGGGGGGGGGGGGGGGGGGGGGGGGGGGTGTGAGCTGTAAAGTGGAGCTGTTAAATGCTGTCAGTTGTTTCTAATCTTGCCGCCCATAGATTAAAATGACAGAGAATAGACGTCACGAAGCCGTTCTCTGAATAAACCACATCTTTTCTCCGTCTCAATCTGTAAACTACTTGTATGAGTGGATTGTACTATTTTTCTTTTTTTTTAGGCGATATTATTATAATTATCTACACTTTGCTGAAACTACAGCTCATTAGACTGGCAAAAAATCTTCTACTAGACTGCCGGAAATCATTTTTCAACTATGTGCTAATAATTAATAGTAATAAGGCAGGTGCTCTGTGCTGCAGTCTTGGGGACTAGTTGGTCTTACTTAGACTAGAGGATCATTCCTGCATCAACGCTAAATTGTCCTGAAAACCTCTTGATTTAGATTGAGAGAGGGGGGATATATATCGAGAGTTAAAGTACTAGACATTCTTCTCATGTAAAAACCAAAGTTACTATAGATCATCCGTCTTCGGTTTTTTACGGTTTTGTGAGAGTGTTTTCTGTTTTTATTTTTATTTTTTATAATTAAAGTAATAGTACCTTTGGTCCTTTAATCCACGTGACAATGGCCATCTACAACATTTTGTTCACACTTTCATATGGGTGTATCCGTGCGTGTCTTTGTGTAGGATATGTGAATGTGGTCATTGTGTGTGCGCGTGCATGCGTGTTTGTGTAAATGCATGAGCATGCAAGTTGAAAATGCGTGAACAGGCTATGTATGGGGGTGATTTTGTGCGACGAATACGAACAGACGAGCCAAGCTTTTAGTTTTACCGTGCGTGCATACTCACGCCAATGTTCATATTTCATTCACGTCTCTCTCTCTCTCTCTCTCTCTCTCTCTCTCTCTCTCTCTCTCTCTCTCTCTCTCTCTCTCTCTCTTCTCTCTCTCTCTCTCTCTCTCCTCTGCGTCTCTCTCTCTCTTCCTCCTCTCTCCTCTCTCCTCTCTCTCTCTCTCTCTCTCTCTCTCCCTCCTCTCCCTCTCTCTCTCTCTCTCTCTCTCTCTCTTTCTCCCTCCCTCTCTCTCTCTCTCTCTCTCTCTCTCTCTCTCTCTCTCTCTCTCTCTCTCCTCTCTCTCTCTCTCTCTCCTACAATCAAAACATGCTAGCACCCAGAACTTGCAGGCGAAAAGGCAGTCAAAACAAAAGCGAATAGGAGTTCTAAACCCAAAACCCAAAGTTACAGAGGGTGTTGAAAGCATTTTATCAGGGAATGGATGCATGCATACAAGTTTCTGCATTAGCCTGCAAGTGCCAGGACGGCAATCTAGAACCAGAAACCAAAAAAATTTCTGGTTTTAAACTTGACACACGCACGCACGCACGCGCGCGCGCGCACACACACAACCTGACTCAGCACGTGTGATAACAAAAGATAAACGGGTTGCTGACGTTACAAACCAGTACCCAGTAGGAGAGAAGCAAGATTCTTCTAATCTGGTAACCGTTTGTGAACCGTGCACAAAATTAGGGCCGGTGTTGTTTGACAACACTGTCGCCGTAGGATTGTGTCGCGCAGCGATAAAATTTCCCCTGAAGGGGTACTGTCACGGCAACATGATAGTATTTTCTGACAGTTTGGAAACAGTTTTATTTGAGCTTTGGCCCCAGGGGGGCTAATAACAACAAACACAATGGCAGACATTGGTGAGTCAAAAAGAAAACATACCTTCAGATATGAATAACAACAAACAGACATAATGATAGATCTAGGAAATAAAATTCACAACAAAAAGACTTAATGATCTAAGAAATAAAATTCAAACTAAAAGTATCCATACAAAAACAAGCGCGAAATCGCAATAGTTTGTGGCACGCGGTCTACTTTTACTCCAACCATGAGTCACCTCCCCTGGCTTTTCAATAATTTTAATCTGTAAACCAGAATGTTATCTCTGCACCATTTCGTAACTTTTTATATCTTTTGGAAAACATTTAAAACTATGTATCCTACTTATGCTCATCAAAAGAAGCACCGCATACTCGTCGTGTCTGTTGTAGTGTCTGTATTACGTATGTTTATTATTTTGTACGCTTTTAAAATACATCATGTTAAAGAGCGGCCTCAATTTGAAGTGTAGCCTCGATTTGAAGTGCGACATTTTGTCAAAATGTGCGACAATTTTGGACCGACCGACCGACAAAGTGAGTTATAGGTTTGTGGCTTGAGCCACAAACAAAAAAATACCTACTAATACTATTTTTCAAAAAACGTAGTCGCGCGAACACCTTTTGCACGAAACTTGTCCTATGAAATACGGTTGCTGCCCATGAAAGTAACTGTCACAGCTCATTTTGTGACAGGACAGTGTAAAACATTATACTCTGACTGAGCCATTGAATGTTGTCACTGACTTGCGACAGGTTTCCACGTGAAATGTTGCTGCCAGATAAGAGGTATTATTTTCTGCTGTCCTCTACCTTCGGGGAGAGTGAGGTTTGCGTTAGGGTTTTTACAGACTTGTGTCACACTATACCGGCACAATTAGGGGCTAGGGTTGGGGAAGTTTTTACAGACAGGTAAGAGTTAGGGTTTGGGCTATGGTTGTTTTTTTTACAGATCTGCTGTGACAGAATTTCCCAAATTTATGGACATTTAATCCTGAAATCCTGTCGCGCTTCACTATTTACCGTCGCACAGCGTTATTGATAATATTTCGTGATCAGCTGCAGTATATCACAGGAAACATTGTCGCACTGCCAATTTTTTTATGAACCACCTGCAGTATTTTACATGAAATACTGTCGCTGCGACACAATTTCATGGGCAACGTGATTTACGACACCGGTAAACATTACGCAAAAGTTTATTTTTTATTACTGGGTGGGTTTTTTCTCCCCCAAAGAGTACAACTTGTACAGTGGAATGGGGAAAGATTTCAGTTGCTCTTTTTATTTATTTTTAATTTTTAAACAAGTCGTTTATTATTATCTCAATATTCTTTCCTTTTTAGGTTTAGTACCCCCCCCCACCCCCCCCCCCCACCCCCGGATTTAACCATAATAATTATATACTCGATCGGTATTTACTACATCGCATTTAAAATTCCTTCTATTATTAATGTTCACTTCTGATTTTTTTTATATAAACATCACCTCTGCATCTGTCTGTCTCTCATTCTCAAACACATACACTGATACAGTACACACTCATTGAGAGAGAGAGAGAGAGAGAGAGAGAGGGAGAGAGAGAGAGAGAGACGAGAGAGAGAGAGAGAGAGAGAGAGAGAGAGGAGAGGAGAGAGAGAGAGAGAGCGAGGAGAGAGGAGAGAGAGAGAGAGGAGAGGGGAGAGAGGAGATCGAGAGAGAGAGAGAGAGAGAGAGAGACTGAGGGAGATGGAACGGAGAGAGAGAGAGAGAGAGAGAGAGGAGAGAGGGAATGGGAGTGGGGGAAGACAGCAAAAATCAAACCAAAAGCACACGTTTAGTCAGTAACCAAACAAATGTATCGCCTAAGAATGAAGATTCACACAAGAAAATAAAGAAAACACAAACGCACATATTATTCTAGTTTGCAGCGAATATTCAAGTGTCTAACACACTTTTCTTCAGGCCCTATTGCCCTAAGAATGAATTCATGCAGCAAAACCTCACCTATTATCCTTCTCCAAATTTCTTCGCCACCACCCCCTCTCACCCAAGCCCACCCCTTCCACGTCATGACTAACAAATACGTTAAACAAACCTTTCACCTACAGACCTACTTCTCGAGAGAGAGAGAGGTTCAGAGAGAGTTCGGTGACATTTTTCTTTAGAGAAAGGAAAAGAAGAGAGAGAAGAGACTTTTGACTTACTGAAGACGGATGAAACAGACTGTATTACACAAGGATTAAGATTTTACTATTTTAGGCCAAAGCCTATTCTTCAGGAATCTGTTCTTGGGACTAAAACTAGACTAATACAAAGCAATTAGGCAAATAGATATGGGCATGCAATTTACATTGATGATGCAAGCGCAACAACAATTTTAAGAGAGAGAGAGAGAGAGAGAGAGAGAGAGAGAGAAGAGAAGAGTTGAGATGCTTAGGATCAGAGAGAGAGAGTTCAGAGAGAAGGGAGGAGAGAGAAAGAGAGAGAGAGAGAAAGATCTCTCTTGAAGGCTCGAGAGACGTCAGAGCTAAATAGAGTAGAGAGGAGGGAGAGAGGTACGAGAGAGAAGAGACGTGGCCGTGGTCTCGAAGGGAGAAAGAGAGAGAAAGGTTCTGAGATGATTTAATTTGTTAGGCCACAGGCCCAGATACAAAAATGGAGTTCACATTGACAAAATTATGACATACATGTATTTAACAAGACATTACTGAAATGCTTGCAGAGCATTTTGCCTGACAATATTAGTATTTATATATATATATATGCCTTATACTATAGTATAGCCTTATATAAGTTATACACGTATTTACAAACAAACTCTAAGAACTATATTTTTATTTTCATTCAACAACAATGAATTTACAGGTGAGAGAGAGATAAGAGAGAGAAAGGTTTAGGAGAGAGAGGGTGAGAGGAAGGGCAGAGGAGAGAGTGTGTGCGTGAGAGTGAGAAGGGGTGGGACTGGGGGTGGGATGAGGTTCAGTCATCGACATCAGACAAGCAGTTAGTCACGTCACCTAGGTGAATGACTGTAATGTGATTCGATTCCCTGCAGGTAAAGTAGCTAGCCCACCCCTTTACTTTGCCTACTATAGGTAATAATCATAAAATGTAAATCTTTTATCCTACCTGGTCACTCTACAGAAATTATCGACACCGTTTTCCCCTCGGTTCAAACCTGCTAAGTTCGGTGACATTTTGAAAAAAAGAAGAGAAGAACTTTTGACTTACTGTCTTGTTACAGACGGATTATTAGGACAGCTCTGCAAGTAAATGATACAGTTACACTGTGACTTACACGAAGGAGAGTCACGAGACAGAGAATGCCATTTTCTGAACTAAAGCAGTCAAGGGGGGGCACTTTAAAACCCCCCCCCCCCCCCCCTCAGGTTATAGGCTGTTGTTTTTGAAAACATTGGAGCAGGTCTTTCGAAAGGTTGAGCTAAGCAAAGTGCTGTTCAGGAAACGTCCTACGTCACAAACGGAGTTTTTTACTATTTTGCTGTTGTTGTTTATTATTTTATTTGTTTGAGGACATGATGAAAAGAAGTGTTGTTATGCTTCATCAGTTCGTCCTCATTAAACATTTCAAGTTCAAGTTCTCTCTCTGCTTCTCTAGTCTCTCTTGTATCTCTAAATTGAAGGCTCGTCTACACGTCAACTAAATAAGTACGACTGTACGGTACGATTCAATCACGTGGCCGTGGTCTCGAAGAGACAAATGTGATTCACGCGGCTCGAGACCACGTGATCGAATCGTATCGTACAGTCGTACGATTTTTCAGCTTACTAATTAAGTTGACTTGACGTGTAGCCGAACCTTTAGGCTCAGTTCTAAATTCTCTTCCTTTCTGAAGTGTGAAGTCTCTCCCTCTCTCAGTCTAGCTGGGTGCGCGCACAAACACAAGCGCAACACAGTTGATCGAGCACACGTGTGCATCAACATGCATTTACAGGTGCCTGGTAAAAATAAATAAAAAAGGTTTAGGATAGTCTCTGTGTGTGCGTGTGTGTGTGCGTGTGTGTGTGAAGGGGTGGGGTGGGGGTGGGATGAGGCTCTCTGATATCGCCACTCAATCATTCAGGACTGACCGCAGGCGGACTAGACTGACTAGCCCAAGTCCAAGTGCTAAAGTTGACAGCTGACATAATTTACTTTGACCTACATAGCAGGACTTACATCACTCACCAACTTAATACTTATCCTACCTGGTGTAGGCCTAACATACATTTTGTTGATAGCGTTTATAATATAATATTGCTAGATCACTGATAGTGAATAGTATTACCCATCAACAAAAGAAACGGGGTTGGGTTGGTGTTTTTTTTGGGGGGGGGGGGGGGTTCTTGCTGCAGTTTGGGAAGAATGGGGAAGAAAAAAAAGAGAAGAAGAAGACAACAGAAAAGAGAGAGAGAGAGCTGAGAGAGGAGAGAGATTTGAGAGAAAGAGAGAGAGAGATTCAGAGAGGGAGAGAGATTAGAACTTTCTTCTTTTTATAACAAGCCTGTGTTATTACGCAGGTGATAGGCTGTTGTTTTTGAAAACATTGGAGCAGGTCAAACATTTCGAAAGGTTGAGCTAAGATCAAAGGGAAGTAACTCAGAAAACGTCCTACGTTTAGCACAAACGGAGTACTGTACCCTGTTACGATTGGGAGCCCTGGAGACTATATTGTGGTGTTCAGGGTTAAGCTTCGCATCCCATCAGCTTGTGCTCCTAGGAATTTGACGCAAGCTCTCCATTCTAAGTGACGGTTTACAAGATCAGTTCTCTCAAAAATAAAAAAGGATAAATCATAGTAGTGAACATAAACATACAGTGGTACCTCACTTATAAGAGTAAGACCTACTTCAACAATCATCCAAAATGAGGTCTTAAATGGGAGTGAGTTGCATAAGGGAGGTAATTTAAGTTTACAAAGAAGGGCAGTGTCTCAGAGAAGTAGGTCTTAAAGGCACGGCCGGACTATAAAAGAGGGGAGGCGCTGAGCGCGCGCCGCATTTGAATCACAGCTGGCGAGAGAGACGGTTCGCCCTTCTTTGTTCCCTGTTGTGCGAGCCACCGCGAGGCAGAGCTTTTCTGGCGAGAACGACCCGATCCCTGGGATCGGTTGTTTCCCCTTTAAGTGGGAGTCTTATTCAAGGGTTAAACCTGACAATTTTCAAAAAAAAGGAAATGAGACAACGCAACACACCCCCCCCCCCCCCCACACACGAAGCTGACCACTTTTAATCAATTTAAAGCAATTTGCGTGCATAATCGGGGCTCTTATACAACAGCAATCTGGTTTCGCTTACAGTTTTCAAGTTTGTTTTTTCATTTTTTTTTTTGGCTGTTGAAAATTATTAAAACAAAACGGAATTCCTTCTATACCGATTTTTCAAAAAAAACGATTTCCTTCCTGAGAAGGAAGCAGTTTAACTTTAAGCCATGTAAGTTCTAAACGGCGGGTCTTATATGTACGGACAATTTTAAACAGAAAGCAAACAACAATAAGACTTACCCTAAAAGCAGTCGCCTTTTTCGCACTCCTCTGAGCCTTTCTAGTCGACGTCTGCGGACTTGCGCTTTTCGTGTTCATGCCAGCAATGGCGCTTAGGGCGTTTCGCGCTGCCAGGCGGGGCGGGGTGGTGCGGCGTACCCAAACTTCTTCTTCCAGCGAAGTGTTCATCTCTTCCTCCTCTTCATCTTTTTCGCTCATCACCAACGCTTCACCACTGCTTCCGGCGGTGTTCTCCTTGTCCAACGTCTTGCGCAGTGCGTCAAAGTTGCTGGCAGCACCGGCAACAAGCTGGTCGGGAAGGGAGTAGTCTTGCAGCTTGTGAAGCTTGTGCTTGAGAACCTTGGAGGACACCCGCCGCCGAAGCTCGATCTTCATGGTTCCATGCAGCGCTGTCAGAGACCCCGGCAATTCCCTTCTGACCACGGACCGCCTCAGGGTGTTCCACCCAGAAGACAGGGAACTGTCCGCGCTCATCTTACGCACGGTGAACTTCCTGCGTACAGACCCACTGCTTCTTATAGAGGTATTCATGGTTTCGCTTTTAAAGAGGTCTTTGTCGTGGTCGAAGCTGGCGCTGGCACTATTACTAGTGCTTTCTGTGTTGGTTTTATTTCGGGGTGGTACTGGTAGTGGCTGCTTGAATTGGAAGTCGGGATCAGATTTGAACACCTGCAAGAAACTTATGTGCGTAAGAAGAGTTTTGAAAAATGATTTATGGGTGAGTAACTCTTGTAATGGAGGTTAAATACTTTTTTGGTAGCTTTTTTTTTTTAATGAAGAAATGATTTGTCTGTCCTGTGTCCACCCAACACCTTCAGTCTTCACAAACAATATATGAATCACTTCAGGTAGTTCAACCTTTTGTACAGGTTCTACTTCTACTTCTAGTCAACTGGCAACACATATAGTGTTAATGAGTTACTGTTACTATGCCCCATCCAGTGGATATACTGAGGGTCAGAAAGTGATCGGACAAATTGTCCTGAGACAAGAGAAATCAATAGGAGTAGTAAATTAGGACAATGTCCCAGCTCTTGCAGAAATCAATAAGACACAGCAGCTCATGCCAGTGTTAAAAAATTAATCAGACATTTGTCCTGACACTAGTTTTTAGACAGGGGAGAACACATTAGGACATTCTCAATTTTAACATGTCAATCACTACTGAATGGTAATTGGTATATCATCTAACCGGGGCCTCGGGACATCACTGCACTTACAGACAATATTATATTTAGTACACACACACAAAGTATATATATATCCAGTATAGAATTACACACACAGTCACAGTTAGTGATGTCTCAATGCACAGATAATAGAACTAAGTACATAGTCCAATTTAAACAAATGAAAATACAGTGAAAATCGCTTGAGTTACTTTAAGTTTAAAAGTCAAAATTGGAGGGACTGAAATTTCATTTTGAGGTTGCCAATATTTTGAGTTAAAAAGACCTTTTAGCATAAATATCAAACTGGGACCAGAAAATTATTGTGAGTTACACAGACTCACAGTCCTTTTGAGTTATTCGTTTTTCACTTTTTGAGTTAGCAGTCCTGAATCCACTGTACATACATGTCCTATTCAGATATTGTGATCATTCCCCACTGTCAGTGTCAGGACTAATTAATTTAGAGTTACTTTAGTTTATGTCCTATTGACATGTAACCCTGGTGGACTCTGTCCTGATTGACCTGAACTGCAAGTCAGGACATTCTGGACCGCTCATGACTGATGTTCTTGCAGTTGAACATTCAAGACATTCAAGACAGTTTGTCCTATCACTTTTCTATAGATCCTCAGTGCATCACTGCACTCATGAATGATGAAGGCACACACATGACAGTTGACAGACACACACACAATGTACACACACACACATGCACCAATGCATTTATCATTTTATGCCTGCGCATGCCCAGTCACTAATACTAATAGCGTCACACTCACAGACACACCTGTGACACCATGACTCACATGCATGCACACAGGTCTATACAGTATAGTATACTGCACACAGACACGCATATTTTCATTTGCCACAGGGCTGGGTGTAAAAAAGTATGTATACATAAATCTCATTACCTTTCTTCAATGTTATTGTTAAGTACTATGTATACATTATACAGTTGTGTACAGTGACCATACATCATTTGATTGGGATGACGGTAAGCGACCATTTCAGTCACTTAAATTAGTTAAGCCAACCCTAACCTTGTCCTAACCCTATCCCTTTACCTGATAAAGGCAAAATGTTGTTTCTACTGAGTTATAATAATAATAATTAATATGCAGTGATAATGTTTAGTGTGGGGCAAACAAAGTTTAACCATTGAACAAATTTGAATTGAAACAAATGAAAGTGACAAAAATAGCAGCCAATCAAATTGATGTATGGCTGGCTAAGTACTGCACACACAGCTCTAGGGGAAGGGGCCCATACTTGGGCCGGTTCTTGAATTGGGCCACCCCCTCTGCAGCTTTTTCTAGGGGAGGGTCATCAAAAGTGAAGCACTGGTTTGAATGCAAGAAATAACTTGAAGAAGCATTTTGGCAGTATGGACTACTTCTTAGAATAGTAATAGTTCAAGCCTCTGAAATGCAATGAGAGAAAAATAGACCCAAATTTCAGTTTTGCAGCATTGTTTCAACTTATATTTTATAATTCAAGACTAACTTTGTGCATGCAGAACAAAAGCTCTGGCTTCCTAACGATGGTTGGTATCGAAATTAGTTTTGCTGAGGCAGGTTTAGTGTCCTTTTTGACATTATTTAGCTCAAATATAAAAGTCATTGTACACCATATCGCTCAACATAGGAACAGCGTTTGCTAGCATCACTTCTATATTTCTAAAAGTTCTATGTCTTTACAGATTGACTCATTCAGTCATTGAGTTGCTGCCTGTTTACTTTAATACTAATACTAATACGCAGTGACAAACGACTGTCGCGTTTGGTCGATTCCTGCTGTCAACTCCATCAGTGAGCACTACCTCAGAATAAAAGAAATGAGTCAGTAAAAAGGGTACATAGTGTTCCCCTTGTAGTTACAATGTGTGTTTGCTTCAGTATGTCACCTCTTTGTGCTTAGAACTGGTATTATTTGTTAATATGTGTATCATGAGGATGTCGAATATGCTTTTTTTTCCACTGAATATCCAGCCGTAATTTACATTGCATAATAAAAGTTATGTATGAAATATCAAGTAAAATGAGTACTGTGTATGTTGTATAACCTTTTTTAAGTGGTTTTAGTACAAGAACAAGCTTGCATAATTCATACATGCAATTTCTTGAACCTTCAAAGATAGTCATATTTTCACCCAAAAGTGACCCCCTTGCGCAAATCGCA
>CM065686.1:35513560-35516060 GCA_017654935.2 Phymorhynchus buccinoides
ATGGAGAAGCTGTCAGCCTGTCACGCATATAAGGGTGAAACACCCGGCGATCTCCATACAATGAAATAGTGAGGCCAAGAGAGGAGATAAAGAAAATTGAACAAAGGGGGAAAACTCTCTTTCTAATTAACCCCTCTTCACCAAAGTTGATTACGATGCCAATCATCTAGTAATGGCGTGTAATCCTGAGAACCAAAGTGAGACAAACAAAGCATAATTCTCAACAACAAAAAAGAGTGTGCCAAGCTCGCCTTTATGACCTTTCACCCACACAGTACACATCAACAATGGTGATGACTTACAAACAAATCAACATCTATCCACCATTGTTGATGTGTACTGTGTGGGTGAAGGGTCATAAAGGCGAACTTGGCGCATTATTGACTTTTTTGAGAATGATGCTTTCTTTGTCTCAATTTGGCTCTGATCCACGCATTGCTAGATGATTGGCATCGTAATCAACGTCGGTGGAGGGGAGTTAATTAGAAAGAGAGTTTCCCCCATTTGTTCAATTTATCGATCTCCTTAGTTATTAATTATTCTTTGCGTCTCCCAAGAGTTTCTCCAGAATTACCATTCTTTGAAATGTTCTTGGTACGGCCTATATGGAACACAAAAAAGGATGTAGTGATAGGTGTGTAGCGTAACAGTCATGCATGTCGTCATATTCCGTACCTCCCCGGTTATGGGTCAAACGGAGAAGTAAGACTTTTTACCAACCGCGGTCGTAGAGAGGGAATTGGTAATGTTTTCACTCGTGTCTGAGGCGGACTATGTTTGTATGTTTGTATGTTTGTATGCTTGTATTACTATCCTCTCTAGCGTTTGAACGGATGGACTTAGGATGCTCAAATGTTGCATGCGGGTAGGTAATGGAGCGATCTAGGCCAAGTTCGATAATGAAGGTCATGGGTCAAAGGTCAAGGTCACTGGAGCCGAAAATGCTGCCGCGCGGTTGGTGATTTAGCGTCTTAGCGCTCTAGTTTTTACATGTGTTCACCCGTTGCATTTTGCTTTTTAAGTCTTGTTCCATAGACCGATGATCAAGGCAGAAAACTGTGTGATCTGAACAGACGATTCCGACTGGAAAAGTTTCACGTGCTGTTTGTTATAAGCATAGTTTACTGAGACTACCACACTTTAAAAACAACAAAACAAATGTTACTTATGTGCCTGTTTCAAGTCAGAGGAGGTTAAATAGTAGGCGCTGCATTTGCGGCGACGCGCTCTCCAGGAGAGAGAGAGAGCAGCCCGAATTTCACAGAGATAAGTCTCTGTGACTAGAATAATATACCAAATACCCCCAAAATACAAAATACCAAAGCCACATTTGTTCGTCCCGGCCAAACGTTTCTTTCACCAGAAGAAGATTGCTTCCTTTTTTCTCTTAATTAAGATCCACCAGATCAAGTGTCAACATCACGGGTTTCACGTGTTTTCCCTCTTATAACTGGAAATAAATCTTGTTTTGACCAAGTCTGACTCCCATATGAATGGCCCCAAATTCAAACCCATACATCAGTTTAAAGAGCAGCCTCAATTTGAAGTTGGGGAAATGTGTATGTGGGTCACAGCAACCCAGAAAAAAAACAAGGGTGCGTCACTGGGTCTTTAAACTATAGATAATAGCTCTCATACCCAGCAACGGAGAAAGAAGGCAACGAGCCTCACGGCCTCTTCGCGCTGACACGCACCACCTCTCACTATCATTCCCCCCCAAAAAATTTTTAAAAAAAAATGTTGTCACGTGTTTGACGTTCACATCGTCACGGAGCAAAACGCCTTCATTCACACGCGGCTCTTCCTGTAGGAAAAGATGATGGCGCGCACGTCCTCCTTCATGGCGGGGTCAATGTGACCGCCAGGGTTCCTGCTGATGTACCTCATCTGGTGGAGGTTCACCCTGAACCGGCGTCGCTCCAGAGGGCTCTCCGAGCTGGAGCTGTTGGGGTCGTGGGAGCTGGAGTTGTTGTCGTCGTGGCACAGGCGCCTCCGGCTGCGCTTCCTGGACAGGTGCGAGGAGGAGGTCTGCCAGTAGATCTTCTGGAACTTTCTGGAGTTGGTGCGCAGCTTGTAGCGGATCCATTTCTTGCAGATTTCCGCCTTGACCTGTCAAGCGAACAATAATTATGATGTATAAGACTCTACCCAGGAAGCAAGTCTTGTATTGCACTAACTTCCATTTCTTGCAGATTTCTGCCTTGACATGTCAAGCAAACAATAATTATGATGCATAAGAATGTACTCAAGAAACAAGTTATGCACTGCAATCTTCCATTTGTTGCAGATTTCTGCATTAACAAAATCTGTCAAGCAACAATAATTATGATGTATAAGAATCTACTCAAGAAACAAGTCTTGTATTGCACTAACTTCCATTTCTTGCAGATTTCCGCCTTGACCTGTCAAGCAAACGATAATTATGATGTATAAGACTCTACTCAAGAAACAAGTCTTGTATTGCAATCTTCAATTTCTTGCAGATTTCCGCCTTGACCTG
>CM065686.1:35531060-35533560 GCA_017654935.2 Phymorhynchus buccinoides
AAGAAAAAAAAAAAGAAAAGACAAATAAAGAAAAAAGAAGGTAAGGTAAGAAAAGAAAGAAAAAAGGAAAAGAAAGACGAAAGAAAGAAAAAAAAAGTAAAAAAAGAAAGAAAGAAAGAAAAGAAAGAGAAAAAAAAAGAAAACAGAAGAAAGAAAGAAAGAAAGAAAGGAAAGAAAGAAAGAAAAAGAAAGAAACGAAAGAAAGAAAGAAAAGAAAGAAAAAGAAAGAAAAAAAGAAAAAAGAAAGAAAAGAAAAAAAAAGAAAGAAAAGAAAGAAGAGAAAGCGAGAAAGAAAATAGAGGATAAATAAGAAAGAAAGTAAGAAACGAAAGAAAGAAAGGAAAAAGAAAGGAAAAAGAAAAGAAAGAAAGAAAGAAAGAAAAGAAAAGATAAAAGAAAGGTAGATAAACAAGAAAGAAGCAAAAGAAAAAGAAAGAAAAGAAAAAAAAAAAAGAAAAAAAAAGTGACAGAGTTATGCTCTTACATCATTTTTATTCAGCAGATAGATCAAACCATTGATTGCATATTCAATTCTTAGAAGAAATCGAATGCACGTAAGGAAGCAAAGGATCATGAATATGGAAAGAAGTAAAAACGTAACCCCCCAAAGAAAAAACCCCCCCCCAAGACTACCCCCCTCCCCCCCCCCCCCACACACACACACAGACACAGACGGAGCAGAAAAAATATGTTTTTCATTGAACATGTTCTGATCTATCTTGTCACTCCGAAAAGGAAGCAACGCAAGTACAAAACAACTAAGGAGAAGACACGCACGGACAAACCGAATGAATGGATGAAAATCACACACACACAAAACTCGATCATAGAAGGAAGGAATGAATAGCAACCCCAAAACAAACAAAAGAAGAAAAAGAAACCAAAGTAAAAAAAAAAATGATAAACAATAAAAATAAAATACAGTGTGGATAAAAAAAGATACATGCCAAAATAGTATGCCTAGGAATAAAAATTAGAAATAAAGACAGAGGGGAAAAAAAAACAAGCGCGAAAAAGACATGCTCACTCTTTTCTTCATACGTATTATTGCTACCCCCCTCCCCCCCCCCACCCCCCCCCCCCCCCCCCCCCCCCCCCCCCCCCCCACCCCCACCCCCCCCCCCCCCCCCCCCCCCCACCCCCCCCCCCACCTACTCCTGTTTCGAACCGTCCCCCCCTCACCCACGGTGAGAATGAAAACAACGTCTTTGAAAAACATGGAGAAATGAAACAACGTCTTGTAAAAAGCGTATTTCTGTTTATGTCGGTCTCGTCTCGTCTTTTCTTCGGGGTTGCCCTCCCATCACCCTCTCTCTCTCTCTCTCTACTCTCTCTCTCTCTCTCGCGCTCTATCTCGCCTGGAGCCTCTCTCTCTCTCCTCTCTCTCGCTCTCTCGCTCTCTCTCTCTCTCTCTCTCTCTCTCTCTCTCTCTCTCTCTCTCTCTCTCTCTCTCTCTCAACCTCCTCTCTCTCTCTCTCTCTCTCTCTCTCTCTCTCTCTCTCTCTCTCTCTCTCTCTCTCTGTCTCTGTCTCTGTCTCTCTCTCTGTCTCTCTCTCTCTCTCTCTCTCTCTCTCTCTCTCTCTCTCTCTCTCTCTCTCTCTCTCTCTCTCTCTCTGTGACACAACACGCGCGCATGCATGCACACAGACACACACATACACACATACACACAGACACAGGCGCACACTCACTCACATAGACGCACGCACACACACACACACAGACAGACAAAAACACACACACATATGAGCGCGTACACGCGCACACATACAAAGACAGACATGCAAATCACACACACGCACGCACACGCGCGCGCACGCACGCACGCGCGCACGCACGCACACACACACACACACACACCCACACACACACACACACACACACACACACACTAATGCGCGTGCATACGCGCTCTTACATAATCTCACCTACCATACGTGCGCACAAACTAAATATTCTCCTAATATACCTTGAAAGAATGGACCCCCCAAAAAAAAAAACCCCCCCACCAAAACCCCCCACAACTTAAGTCGCTTGTGTGCGCGTGTGTAAACGTGCATGTCTGCCTGTCTGTTTGTCTGTCTGTCTGTCTGTCTATCTGTCTGTCTGTCTGTGTGTATATGTTACGCCCATCCGTGAAATTGCACATTTCATGAAATGGGCAAATTTCTTTGCCCAATCCATGAAATGGACAATGAATATCAACATGTTCAATTCCCAGCAACACAGGCATATCATGATGCACGTCTCCCTAAAACTGTGTAATTCAGTAGTCACATTCATTTGACAGCTCTAGATACAGTAGCCAAATTGATTTGACAGCAGAGGCCAGGTAAGGTCAAAGAGACTACTGTGGCTGGGAAACGCTGGGAGGCAAACTTATAATAAGAAAGCATTACCATATGGCATTGATTAAGGTTGATGCAACAGATGCACATCTTTCTACAGCGTATTTTCACCCCCACCCTACCCCCAAACTCTACCAAATGCTCCTCTGGGG
>CM065686.1:35538560-35543560 GCA_017654935.2 Phymorhynchus buccinoides
AGAAATAGAGTACAACCTATTTTGTTCACATTTGGCTACTAAAGGATGTGCGTGCTTGTGTGTGTGTGTGTGTGTGTGTGTGTGTGTGTGTGTGTGTGTGTGTGTGTGTGCGTGTGTGTGCGTGCGTGCGTGTGTGTGCGTGCGTGCGTGCATGTGTGGTGTGTGTGTGTATGTATGTGTGTGTGTGTGTGTGTGTGTGTGGTGTGTATGTGTGTGTGTGTGTGTGTGTGTGTGTGTGTGTGTGTGTGCGTGCGTGTGCGTGCGTACGTGCCTGCATGTGGTGTGTGTGTGTGTGTGTGTGTGTGTGTGTGTGTGTGTGTGTGTGTGTGTGAATTAATATTGATTGTAGTGTCCCGGAACAGGGGATAAGAATACTATGAACATGACTTTGATTTATTTTCTTTTATTGAGGGTAAAATAAAAGATAATACCCTGTCCTCAGAGAGAGAGAGAGAGAGAGAGATTGAGAGAGAGAGAGAGAGAGAGAGAGAGAGAGAGAGAGAGAGAGAGAGAGAGGAGAGAGAGAGAGAGAGAGAGAGAGAGAGAGAGAGAGAGAGAGAGAGAGAGAGAGAGAGAGAGAGAGAGAGAGAGAGAGAGAGAGAGAGAGAGGGAGAGAGAGAGAGAGAGAGAGAGAGAGAGAGAGAGAGAGGGGAGAGAGAGAGAAAGAGACATGAACAAATGAATAACTGGTTTAATGATTAGTCCTATGCCCTTATCACTAGACGTGATATAAAAAACAAATTGTAAAAAGAGAGAGAGAGAGAGAGAGAGAGAGAGAGAGAGAGAGAGAGAGAGAGAGAGAGAGAGAGAGAGAGAGAGAGAGAGAGAGAGAGAGAGAGAGAGAGAGAGAGAGAGAGAGAGAGAGAGAGAGAGAGAGAGAGAGAGAGAGAGAGAGAGAGAGAGAGAGAGAGAGAGAGAGAGAGAGAGAGAGGAGAGAGAGAGAGAGAGAGATTAATGATTCCGCACGTCACCGAAAGTACCCGAAGACGGCTAAACACAAACAATCGAACACAAGCAAGCGCGCACGCACACACACAACACACACACACACACACACACACACACACACACACACACAAACACACACACACACACAGAGACAAAAACAGACACAGACAGAACACACACACACACACACACACACACACACACACACACACACACACACACACACACACACACCACACACACACACACACACACACACACACACACACGCACACACACACACATCGAACAGGGTACCGGAATCAAAAATCCGAACCGGTTTTAAACCGGTTTTCCCTCTTCGAACCGGTTTTACTTAACCGATTTTTAAAAAAACCAGTACTCGCATCACTAGTTTGACCTATGCAACCACATATTTATTTGTCAGAATATTCACACACAGAGCACGCACGCGCACGCACACACACACACACACACACACACACACACACACACACACACACACACACACACACACACACACACAATAAAGAAACTTATGACTTATGACACACACACTCAACTCAACACTCAGTCAAAGTCAGAGCCATACACCACCACACACAGCTACTCTTGGTTTACAAACACCCAATCTGCGCTGAGAATCAGTGTTGTTTTTCGAAAAGAATGCGTTATTCTAAGAAAAACTTACTTTCAGTTTGCAGTTAAAAAACCGGTTCACAGCAACTCGAACCGGTTTTTCGAACCGCAAAAGCTTAGCACCGGTTTTTCGGTTCAAACCGGTTTTTCCCCCCCACTCTAATATTCAGTAACAGTCGACACTTTCGGCCTGAGGTGCTGGCATAAGCCTGAAATGTTTTCTGCACTAACAACGTCTTTGAGGGTAGGCCACTACATCAAAGAAATATTCAAGTCTTGGTTGGTCTGTCCCTTCATTAACTCACATTGTTGGTTCCAGTTTTAGTCATACTCTTTTTCTCTTTTTGTTTTGTTTTTTGTTTTGAAGTTGAGCCTTGAATAGACGATTTTCGGGAGAGAAAAAAAACACTAGGGGAGAGCACTTCGCGAAAATTAGAGTTGCTTACCTCCATTACTCGGTCAAATATCATAGTAACGATGCAACAATGGCGTCGAAGCTTGAAACCGCAGGATGCGAGTCAGCAGCGACTTGCAAGCATTTAAAGAAAAAAAGAACAAGGGCATCGCCGAGCGGCAGCAACGCATTGTGACAAACACGCGGCGCAGCAAACCCGGCCAGAGTTATGTCCCCCCCACCCCCCCCCCCCCCCCCACCCACCCCCCCCATACCCACCCCCACCCCCCAATAAACACACCACTTTCCACCCTTACAGAACGCATAAAATACATAGCCCAAAATTTGAAGCGATTCTGTTCAGTAGTTCACGAGATACAGCTGAACTTTTATACAAACTTCCTTGCACCATGTCCTCTCCCCCCCCCCCCCCCCCCCACCAATAAACACACCACTTTCCACCCTTACAGAACGCATAAAATACATAGCCCAAAATGTGAAGCGATTCTGTTCAGTAGTTCACGAGATACAGCTGAACTTTTATACAAACTTCCTTGCACCATGGTACACCACCACACAAAATTTGAAGCGATTCTGTTCACTAGTTCACGAAATAAAGCTGGGGGAAAATTACATAGCCCAAAGAAGGAAATTTCGGTTTTCAAGGTCAAACTTCAAGGTCAAGGTCAGCACGGTGTTGATTAACGAAAGGAAGCTTCCTTTTCAAGCTGTCTACCCCTCTGCCAATTTTAATCAAAATCCAAACAGTAGTTTTTAAGATAATCGATACACAGACACACACACACACACACACACAGACAGACATACACACAGACAGACACACAAGCCAATCGCAATACCTCGGCCTCTGGCCGGGTAAAAACTTAGGGGTGGCAAGTGGCCACGAACTGATAAATCTTGCAAAATGTTAACTGATATCAATTTTTAGAATGACGCACGGTGTTCTAAGTGCTGTATGTCTGCTCAAACAAACGAGGCGAGAGCTGATGGTAAAGCAACTTCCCCTGTTTGACCGATTGAATTATAGGCAAGATCACTCCCACACACCATGAAATTACTCCCCTTAATTATTTCCGAATAATTCCTAATGTAATGCATTCCTTTTCCATCGGAAAAGGAAGCTATTATTCATGTGATTCTTAATGTTCCGGATATTAACCCTTCTAGTAATATGCGTTTGATAAATAACAAGATACCAGGCTACATTCACATTTTTCCGGTGAGTCTCACTTACAATGCTGCGAGTAAGTGAGTAAACGACGTTCTGGGACGGTATTCATGTCGAGATAGCATGAGACTTAGCATGATGCTAACTTAGAAGCTCTTCCAATGTCCTATAGGATTTAATAGGACTTTTGGAAGAGCTTCTAAGTTAGCATCATGCTAAGTCTCATGCTATCTCGACATGAATACCGTCCCTGGGTATTAACTTTTTTTGGTTTATGTGGGCCATATGTGTTTATTGCAAATGTGTTTTTTAACCTTTGTTCTCAAATTTTAGATTATGTAAACTGTTAAGATGGACATTTCCAATGGACGTTTAGTGTTAATGTTTGATACAAAGATGTCTGGGTTTCTGTCTGGTGTACTGACACTTTCCTTTTTCTTATTTGTTATATATTATATTCTTCAAGTCCGGTTTTCTTTTGGTATTTGGCGTGTTTTGTATGGTTTCTCGAGAGTTTGATTTTTCTTTACGTTACTTAAGTTTATTGTTTGTGGCACAAGCCTATAACTCACTTTGTCGGTCGGTCGGTCCAAAATTGTCGCACATATTTTAAAGGAGAATCCTTGGACATAAAGTAGCATTTCAGTTGTCATTTCCACATATCTACAGTCCTTACGTATGGAAAGAATTATATACTGAACAGAGCACATGAATCGTCATTTTAAAGCGTACAAAATAATAAACATACGTAATACAGACACTGCAACAGACACGACGAGTATGCAGTGCTTCTTTCGATGAGTATAATAAGTAGAATAAGTAGGATAAATAGTTTTAAATGTTTTCCAAAAGATATAAAAAGTTACGAAATGGTGCAGAGATAACATTCTGGTTTACAGATTAAAATTATTGAAAAGCCAGGGGAAGCGACTCAGTGTATATAATGATTGCAGTGGTAAAAATAGACCGCACTTCAAATCGAGGCTGCTCTTTAAAATGATGTTTCGTTTTCAATTGTCGCACGCCACAAACGATTGCGAATCCGCGCTTGTTTCACTATGGCCATACTATTTTTCCCAAGCCACACATTGCCTTTGTTTTGTCTGTTGTTTTCTTTATAACAACACTGTTATTTTGGAGATAAAAAAACAACTGAAACAGACTGCAACGTCACTGGAACATACAACAAACAACTCATCAAGGATTGTTTCTCTCAACCGAACAAACCAACAAAAAGACAAAAAGCGAAAATAGAGACATCTTTTGACGATAATGCGTGTCCATAGATCCATATTTCGACATCATTATTGACCATTCTTTCCGCTTTCATTGTAAAGGGCAGTGATTGTGAGCACGGGATACTTACTACTCGTCCTCCACAGTAGCTCTCAGGGCAACCCAAGGCAGTATAAAGACCAGAGGCCCCCCTGCAACACAGCAACAACAAACATATAATGCATGCACCTTAGATGGTCAGGAGTAAAGTACTGGATGATGGAGGAGAAAGAAGAGAGAGAGAGAGAGAGAGAGAGAGAGAGAGAGAGAGAGAGAGGAGAGAGAGAGAGAGGGGGAGAGAGGAGAGAGAGAGAGAGAGGGGGAGAGAGAGGGAGATCAGAGAGAGAGAGAGATAGGGAGAGGGAGATGGAGAGAGAGAGAGAGAGAGAGAGAGAGAGAGAGTGGAGAGAGAGAGAGAGAGAGAGGGGAGGGAGAACGAGAGAGAGAGAGAGAGAGAGAGGAGAGAGAGAGAGAGAGAGAGAGAGAGAGAGAGAGAGAGAGAGAGAGAGAGAGAGAGAGAGAGAGAGAGATCAGAGAGAGAGAGAGAGAGAGAGA
>CM065686.1:35548560-35556060 GCA_017654935.2 Phymorhynchus buccinoides
TTCACACTGCATTGTTATTTATTCGTAACGGTCGTTACACACTGCGTAACGGTCGTTACAATAAAGTATTCTACAACTCTGACCGTCAACAGAAATAATAATTCGATGGCTCGGAGTCAAAACGAACTATCTTTAGATTGTCCATTGACGTATTATTGGATTTATTACAAAACAAGCGCGAAATCGCAATAGTTTGTGGCACGTGGTCTATTTTTACCACTCCAATCATGAGTCATCTCCCCTGGCTTTTCAATAATTTTAATCTGTAAACCAGAATGTTATCTCTGCACCATTTCGTAACTTTTTATATCTTTTGGAAAACATTTAAAACTATGTATCCTACTTATACTCATCAAAAGAAGCACCGCATACTCGTCGTGTCTGTTGTAGTGTCTGTATTACGTATGTTTATTATTTTGTACGCTTTTAAAATACATCATTTTAAAGAGCGGCCTCAATTATTTTGAAGTGTAGCCTCGATTTGAAGTGCGACAATTTTGTCAAAATGTGCGACAATTTTGGACCGACAGACCGACCGACAGACCGACCGACCGACAAAGTGAGTTATAGGTTTGTGGCTTGAGCCACAAACAAAAACTAATAACTTGTATCAGACAATGACTGCAGAAATAAATGATAAAAAGCGGGTTTTGCTTTTTTATATTTCAGTAGTCTTTGTTTGATACAAGTTATTAGTTTTCGTAATAAGTTCAATAATATGTCAACGGACTATCTTTATGCTCAAATGATGCACTATCGTTCCGCTGTAAGGGTTTACAACGCATTATTGTTTATTCGTAACGGTCGTTACACACTGCGCTGTTGTTGTTGTTGTTGCCGTACCATGGCTTAAAGACGGTAGTTACAACACAATATTGTATTAGGGGAAGACGGGGTAAAAAGCCCATGGGCGGGTAAGAAGCCCACCCCAATTATCTCATGAAATGAAGCAAATTTCATTCTCATTTTGCCCATGAGACGAGCGTTAATGTCTATCATTCGTCTCATGGGCAAATTTGACTGAAATTTTCTTTATTTCATGAGATAATTGGGGTGGGCGTCTTACCCGCCCATGCGCTTTTTACCCCGTCTTCCCCTACTCTGAAAATGAACATAATGAATTATGCTATATCGTTCTGTATCGTTCTGTTGTAGAAGTTTACAATGCACTGCAGTGGAATCTCCCTTATAAGACCTTCACAAAATAATCCAAAATGAGGTCTTACAAGGGAGGGGTCTTATAAGGGAGGTACTTTTAATACTAACAAAGAAGGGCCATGTCTCAGAGAAGTAGGTCTTATGTGGGAGGGAGTCTTATAATGGGAGGTCGTCTAAGGGAGGTTCCACTGTATTGGAACATTTGGTTGAGCCCGAAATGTCGTGACTTGTGTTTAAAAAAAAATTATGTTCTTATTTATTTTGGGGGTTTAATTTCGACTTTGTTTCAATTTGTTGTGAGTTTCATTGAACCCAGAAGTTATTATCTTCGTTTCTTCCAATGCTGCAGAATACTTCGTTTCAAGCCCTCATTCTCTATTGAATGTCAAGTCGAGTCAAGTCAAAATCATCTTTATTGAGGGTTAAAGAATAAGCTGACAAAGCTTTCTTTTCATCCTGCCCTCAGTGGGTACGTGTGGAATATTGTGAAGTTTTACACACACACACACACACACACACACACACACACACACACACACACACACACACACACACACACTCACACACACACACACACACACACACACACACACTTACCTCCCACCCCACCCCACCACCACCACCCAATAACCTTAGGAACACCCCCCACCCCCCACCCCCACGGAAATTAGGAACACGAACAGGAAGGAGTAGGACAGGGAAGAGAAAACTACATCATCATGTTTGACAATAATCAGTTATCCCACGTATTGCCCTCGCGTCTCTCCCCTTGGTCTCCCTTCCCCTCAATACTCTGCAGCACCCTGCCACCCCCCACCCCCCCCCCCCCCCTCATCATAAAGTACTCAAACTTGTAAACAGAAGAGGAGTGTTTATGGCTTCGGAGTCGGGACGGTGATTCGTGCACGTGATACAAAAACCCAGGGCGCAGTAATAACCATCTCAGTCCAATTCATACTTGTTCTCTGATAAAGCCGCACACATCGAACAATCCATTCCGAGTATGTATTGCCTCGTTAACCATATTTTTAAAAAAAGGAAGGCAACACACACATACACACACACACACACACACACACACACACACACACACACACACACACACACACACACACGCACAAACACACCGCACTGGACTGGACTGGAAACTATTTATTGTTAGATTAACTATAAAAGCTGTTCACACACACACACACATGCACACACACACACACACACACACACACACACACACCACACACACACACACACTCTCTCTCTCTCTCATCTCTCTCTCTCTCTCTCCTCTCTCTCTTCTCTCTCTCTCTCTCTCTCTTCTTTTTATGTCCTTAACCAGTATAATTTATGTTTCGTGTATGTATGTTTGGTTTATGCTTTTGTTTATAGATGGCTTGATGGAAAAAAGCATGTATATCTTGCTTATTCAATGTCCTTCTTTAAATACATTTTGACTTGACTTGACACACACACTGCACGTACACGCACGCACACACACGCACACACACACACACACACACACACACACACACACACACACACACACACACACACACACACACACACACACACACACACAAAGCAGCAAACAAAGAAACATGCAAAGAGACAAGCATGCAAACAAACAAACAAGGAAACAAACATGCACACGCACGCACGCACGCACGCACACACACACACACACACGCACGCACGCACGCACGCACGCACACACGCACACACGCACACACGCACGCACGCGCACGCACACGCGCACACACACGCACACACACGCACACACGCACACACACACACACACACACACACACACACACACACACACACACACACACACACACACACACGTGCATACACTTTGCATGTGTAACCATTCCAACTTGTTTTTAAATTTGATAATAATAATAATAAACGGATATTTACATAGCGCTTTTTATCGAGCACAAAGCGCTTTACAATCAGTATTGAAACACTCAGACACGCACACACACGCACAACAGACACAACACGCAAAACAGACACACACGCACGTACGTGCACGCACGAGCGTGAACGCGTTCTTGCACACAGACATACACACACATACCCACACACATTTCATCAAACACACAGAAAACACATTCTCACTGAAACGCACACAAACTTACTCAAGCATACACTTGTACAAACACGCGCGCGCACGCACACACACACACACGCGCGCACTCACATACACAAAGCACTCACGTGTACTCACACTCACAGACACATACTCACACACACTCCTGGCCCCCCCCCCCCTCCCCCACTCTAGCGAACACAATCTCTCCTGCGCACGCATACACTCATACACATGCAAGCAGATATACCCACACAGAACACACTCACACACACACACACCTGCTTGGAAGCGCGGCCGTGGGCGCACGCACACTCACATTCGCGCACACGCTCACAAATTACATACATACACATACACACACACGCAAAAATTACATACATACAAACATACGGACATACATCGCACAATCACACACACACACACACACACACACACACACACACACACACACACACACACACACACACACATATCGCACAGGCACACACACGCACACACGCACACGCACGCACGCGCACACGCGCACACACGCACACACACACACACACACACACACACACACACACACACACACACACACACACACACACACACACACACACACAAGCACACGTGCACATGGAGATGGGGGTGTTATTGGAAAGACTGCCGGAACAGATGGGTTTTCAGGTTTGTTTTGAACGATGCTAAAGATTGACTATGTCTGACAGCAGAAGGCAATGAATTCCAGAGTTTGACTGCTGATGATGTAAAAGCTCTACCGCCGTGCCTATCACGTTTACATTTTTGTATTCGAAAGATCCTATTGTCATACCTGTTGTTATTTTTATCGTTCATCTACACTGACTACAGGCCCTACCCATCTTCAACATTGCATGGTGAGCTCTGGCATGGCGTGCTTCTGTGCGAGCGAGCGCGTGAATGCGTGAATGTTATATGAGCGTCTGTGTGCACGAATGCAGGTTACGCGCGTGCGCGAGAGCGGTGCGTGCATGCTTGTGCACGTTTGTGTGCATGGCTCCTGCTCGCGCTGGCGCTTGTACCTACCTGCCAGCTTCATCATAGACTAAATGCGTAATTAAAAAATTAGATAGCGCTTCATTACTCTGCTTTAGCCGTCCGTTGCTATTTTTTTTCTGTGTACTTTTTTCTTTAACCCTTTCACCGCCAAAGTAGCATTTTAGCACCACAGTGATTTAACACCTATGTCACTAAAAAGCTTCAAATTGGGGTCTATTATCCAAGACCCTATTGGCTTAGCTTTGGGAAGTAAGGATAGACCTTATTTTAGATATGTCACAGAAGAATACCCAATACTGTAGATGGACTTTGCGCTCTACCCAGGTCAAATAAATGGAAAATGTTGGCTGATATATGGCTGGCGGTGAAAGGGTTAAGTTAGGGCTTTATATAAAAGTTTTCTTGTTGCCCTATCATTTGTTTTTCATTTGCGACTTTGATAAATAAAATGCTATTTTAAGACCCACCACGTCACGTGTCAAAATATGTTCACGTGTTTTCCCTCTTGCAGCTGGTTGGAAATCCTAAGAAATCTTCCAAGCATAAGAGGGAATGTGACACGTGACGTGGAGGGTCTTTAATAAACCAACTGCGTGCGAGCCCCTCACAAAACAAAACAATACTATAGTAATCGAAACCGGTGTGAAGAGAATATTCTACTCCATGAAATAATTACCCTTTCCTCATTCGAATTGTTTGCTGTTTGGGAAAGATTCGCCCTTAAATATATATTCAGAGGCGTCTTGTGGCATGCAGGAAGAACAGAGGATTCATCATTAAATAGTGATAAGTCAGGGATATTTTTCTAATATTTATTATTATTTATTTTTGTATTTTTTATATCATCCGCCATTTTGAGTTTACGAAACTAAGTGGCATGGCTTTGTGCAACGATTTCTCGGCAAAGATGTAGATTTACACCCTCCTGTTCTATTTCTTGGTTCTTTCCGTGGTTAGGGTTAGGGTTAGGGTGGTTATAGTTCGCATGCGAAGGGTACTTATTTCATGGGAGGTACTTATTTCTCATGACACCGGGTAACAAACTGACTACAAACCCAGCAGCTCCACCCAATCTATCAAACACAGTCTGTGTTTACACGTCTTTGTCGTGGCAGACGGCAACCAAACCGTACCAGGTCCCTTTTCTGAAGACGGTGTTGCTCACAGATCCAGAGAAAATGGTTCCCGAACTTTCGCCATACCAGGGGTACTGAATTACGCAGATGTCTCACTAAGCACTCCAATAAAAAACACACCCAGAATGCCTTTACCAAGGAACAGGCTAAAGAAGATGTACTGAAAGTGAATGTGAAGTGAGAATCTGATCGAGAGAGAAGAGGAATAACAATCATTTACAGTATTAACCCGTTTCTCATCAAGGATTTTCTCTCTCTCGGAATTTTCGAGAACTTATTTAGGTATTAGGTATGAGGTATTTTATAGTCACAGAGGCGTCTCTGTGAAATTCGGGTTGCTCCCACATGGAGAGCGCGTCGCAGCCAGAGTCGCACCACGGAATATTTGTTTTAAGGTGGGGGGTTTTGCATGCGATTTTTGTGTGACTGATGAGGAGGGAAAGGGTGAAGTGCCGGGGTAAAATTTTGACCAAATGACAACTTTTTCGTTGCCACTGGGAGCATAACGTGTGCTAAGTACATGGGCACACGGCGGGACCTCGTCTCATCCGAAAGACTCCACGTTCAGACCGGTAAGGCCTAGTGAAAAGTGAGAGGAAAAATCCCCTGTACCCAGGTTCGAACTCGGGTTTACTTGACACGAGGCGAACGCGCTACCACTGTGCCACTCTACGTTAATGCTGTTCTGTATTCGAAATACATCCGTAAACAGAAACATTTGCTTCTTTTTACAAGAATATTAGGGGAAGACGGGGTAAAAAGCGCATGGGCGGGTAAGAAGCCCACCCCAATTATCTCATGAAATAAAGAAAATTTCAGTCAAATTTGCCCATGAGACGAATGCTAGAATTGGGTTTTTTTCAGAATGCGCCCATCAAGCGTGCGTGGTAGCGAACGGGGGGGTCGTGTTCTTATAGTTACAAAGAAGCCACAAAGCGGCCAACCCCCCATTACAACTACCCCTACACCCCAACCACCTAGTGTAATAGCTGCTGATGGGTTGGTGAATAGTGTGCTTCAATGTTTTGCATGAATTGATTGCTTAATAGTTTTTGCTAGTAATGCATATGTATTTTATTTATTTATTTATTTATTTATTATTGTATGTGTACTTTCGTGCTGCATGGTTGTGTTTGGATTTTCAATAGATGTATCATTTTGCTGGAACTGTTATTTTGGATTCATTGTGTTCCCCTTCCCCACCCCTCCATATGATACGGGCAGAAAGGCCTAATCATTAAAACTTTCGACTTCGACTTCGATTCGACCACTACCCCCACCACCTACAGCCTCAGAACTTGGTGGCCTCTTTCTGCCTTCAAGACCCACCAGATCACGTGTCAAAATCACGGGTTTCGCGTGTTTTCCATCTTATATAGCTGGAAAAGAAATCTCGTTTTGACCAGGTCTCACTCCCATACAAACGCCCCCCAAACTCAAACCGAAACATCATTTTAAAAAGCAGCCTCGATTTCGGAAGTTGGGGACATTTGTATGTGGGTCACAGCTACCCAGAAATAACACCAAGGAACTTAATCGTGGTGCGTTAGTGTGTCCTTAAGGGTCTGCTACACTACATATGATTCGCTGTCCATGCGATGCGATTGTCACGATGTGAGTCACGATTCACGCGAAATTCACGTATTGGGTCTACTTGAGTGCATAGAGCGAAAGTAGTGGAATAAAATGTTTTTAGACAGAAGTGTTTTATCGCGTGGGGATACCGGGGGATCTTGTGTACAAATAGTTCCCCCACCTTCTGGAAGTTCTGGGCTTGTAACTTCCTCTAATCATGTCATTCTCTTTGACTCTGCCTTTTCCCTTTGCTTATATGCCTTGGCATGAGGCTGTGCCAGACCAGTTGACATAAGGTAGAACGCCAAGGCTGCATCAAAATGTTGTTACGCTCAGAATGGTTGTGCGGGGGATTGTCTTAAGCCATGACAAGCTCCCAGCATATAACATCGTCAGTCTAAAATCCCCCGAAGACGGAGTGTGGCTGCCCACATGGCGGGGTAATCAAAAACGGTCACACTCGTAATGTTCTCGTCCCTAGCTGATGCATTTGTACCTTAGTGTTCAAGCGCTTCT
>CM065686.1:35561060-35563560 GCA_017654935.2 Phymorhynchus buccinoides
ATCTTTACAGACAAAAGCTTGGTACATTTTGTATCTAAGATTTCTAGATTCAGGCTTTCAACTAAATAGCTTGATTTTGTGTGGGACAGAACAGCTGTGATTAAAATCTCATAACACAAAATATATGGGCTCTTCTTAGTCTTAATTACATAATGCAGACTGGAGTAAGAAATTAATATTGAAAAACTAGACACACAATAACAAACCGCGAATGGCTCCTCCCCACCTGCGTGCGCATCTCGACCCTTCCAACGGAAGTGTCGCCATCTTAGTCAGATTTGTGTGTAAACAGCATCGATCTGGCATTTTTCAAACAAAGTTACTGACTAAGATGGCGGTCTCCCATAATATGGCACGCTCCTTGTGGCCGGATATGACGACACGTGGGTACAAGCCATAGACGATTTTCGGAGAAAAAAAAACTAGGGGGAGAGCACTTCGTGAAAATTATAGTTGCTTACCTCATTACTCGGTCAAATACCATAGCGACAATGCAACAATGGCGTCGAAGCTTGAAACCGCAGGATGCGAGTCAGCGACTTGCAAAAAATTTTGTAGAAAAATAAGGGGTGACCAGTTGCTACAAAGTGATAGAACATACAAACTGTGACGTCAAATATAAATGACATCAATTGCAGAATGACGCACTGCGTTCTACATGCTGTGTGTCTCCTCAAACACAAGAAGCGAGGGCTGGGGATTTACCTGATGGCAGAGTAACTTCCCCTGTTTGAGCGAATGAATTAGGCAAGATGACTCCTACACACCATGAAATTACTCCCTTTCATTATTTCCGAGCAATTCCTATTGGTACAAAGATTTTAGGGAAGCCCACTTAAATGCCTTGAAGCCCAGAATAATGGAGAGGTCAAAATGCATTGACATTATAGTCAACATAAAGAAGAGGGATCGCCTTTGACTTTACATGTTGTAAAAACATTTTTGTAAACATTCTTAATACCAAATATACGTCCAAAAGTTCATTATTTTTATACTATATTTGTGGCGGTGCCATAGCCGATGAGGTTTAACCGAGGCGTGGTCACCGCTACAGCTATCTGTATTAATAAAATTTAAAAAAATCGGGATATTACTATGGTTTCGTACTGCCTCCGGGCATTGCCTCCAGTATTGTTCCCACCATATTTGTATTTACAAATGTCCCATATGTGTCTGATTCAGACCAAGAGGATGTAAAACACCATTTTCGTCGCCACCAAAAATACGCAATGTCCCATATGTGCCTTCCCAGGTCGAGAGGACGTAAAGCTCCAAATTTCGTTTCGTTTCGTTCACCAAAAATACGAAGGAAGATCATTCTCTTTTTCAGTGAAATTATATACTTATTGTGCAATCCCTCCCTCTCTTCCTTCACTCTTATTCAGATGACAGCTACTGATATAAAAATACCTATGTTTTTGTCATTTCCACCCTTTGTTTAGCTGGTTATCTGTGTCCATATTATCTGCTTCTTTACCCACTAACCCCATCGTCACTCATTTGTGTAATGTATTTTCATTAGAAGAATCGAATATGTATGAAGCGTGAGTGCGTTTATAATATGTTGGTTTTTGTTTTACGAGTTACATACTTTTAATGGAGGACACAACCTTTTATTTCGTATTTTTTAATTTACAATTTGAAGAGAGAGAGAGAGAGAGAGAGAGAGAGAGAGAGAGAGAGATGAGAGAGAGAGAGAGAGAGATGAGAGAGAGAGAGAGAGAGAGAGAGACTGAGAGAGAGAGAGAGAGAGAGGAGACAGAGAGATAGAGAGATGAGAGAGAGAGAGAATTGAGAGATTAGACCAATTGACAATGTTTAATTGTGTATATAGGCATACGACCCGTTACAATGTCATAGTATCACAGAAAATCAAAAATCAAAAGCATACAGCATCAATTATGAAACCAGTAAATGAATACATACATACATGCATACACATACACGAGAAAGAGATGGGGGGGAGGGAGAGCGAGAGAGAGAGAGAGAGAGAGAGAGAGAGAGAGAGAGAGAGAGAGAGAGAGAGAGAGAGAGAGAGAGAGAGAGAGGAGAGAGAGACAGAGAGAGAAATAGAGGAGAGAGAGAGAGAGAACGAGAGAGAGAGAGACAGGAGGAGAAGAGAGAGAGAGAGAGAGAGAGAGAGAGAGAGAGAGAGAGATAGAGAGAGAGAGAGGGAGAGAGAGAGAGAAGATAGAGAGAGAGAGAGAGAGAGAGAGAGAGAGAGAGAGAGATGAGAGAGAGAGAAGAGAGAGAGACGAGAGAGAGAGGAGGGGAGAGAGAGAGAGGAGAGAGAGAGAGAAGAGAGAGAGAGAGAGAGAGAGAGAGAGAGAGAGAGAGAGATTTAACCTAATAAACACTGAATTCAAAATATAAAACGCAGAAACTTAACGGTTGGTGGGGGTTGGAAACGGGGATTATACATCTCCCAACACAACAATAAACAACCAATCTGGAATAGCCTTATTTACGAAAAGATTAAGAGAGACAACTCGACATTTTA
>CM065686.1:35571060-35576060 GCA_017654935.2 Phymorhynchus buccinoides
ACAAAAATCAGCGAAGCTAAATAAAAGCTAATAACCCATTTCAGTATATTATAAGGTGGGTGACAGCAATGTTTCTTTATACACCACGCGTGCATACACATACAAACAAACAGACAGACAAAGGGATATATTATAGACAAACGAACAAGATGCAAACCAGAGAAATACGGACAGCAAACAGAAAGGGGGGGAGAAAAGAGAAGAATGAGAGAAGAGGGAAGGAAAAGATAAGGAAAAACGTCGCACAAACACAGAGACAGACGACTAGACAGATAGGATAGAAGAGACCCAGATTAGATAGAATAGATAGATCCCCCTAGAATAGATAGAATAGATAGATAGTTTGCTTTGCATAAAAGCTTTTCTGTGTGTCCAATGTGTCCCGTTTATTTGTGAACCTCGTAGATAGATAGTCTAGATAGGTAGATAGATAGATAGATAGATAGATAGATAGATAGATATTTAGATAGATAGATAGATAGATAGACAGATAGATACAGATAGATAGATAGATAGTATAAAGAAAAATCTCATTGAATGAAAAGCAGGGATACTCCGTCACCCCAATACTAGTCTACACATTACCCTACTCCCGAAGACCTTGAAACTGTTTAGTGCTGTTTGAAATGCCAGAATAGTTTGCTTTATTTATAAATAAACGTTTTTGTGTCCAATGTGTCTTTGATTTGTGAACCTCAGAAACAAAACCAGTTAACGTTAACTTTGAGTAATGTTCCGTGTTCAAAAAAAATAAAAATGTTTTTTTCAATTGTTTTACTAATATTGTTTATATAAATGTGCTGGTCCTTTTACTTTTTTGCTCCCAATGGGGGAGGGACAGTGCTATATATATGTTATAGATAGATAGATAGATAGATAGATAGATACATAGATAGATACATAGATAGATACATAGATAGATAGATAGATACATAGATAGATAGATAGCAAACGAACAGAGGTACAATCAGAAAACACACAGATAGGATAACAATCCACAAGCACACAGACAGACAGACAGACAGACAGAGACACAAACAGAGAGGTAAGAAAATGCCCGGGCGCTCATACTGATTCGGAAATTACGCCTAGCCTCCTCCTGTTCCTAGAAAACTGACACTCGCGCGCTTGGGGAAAAAAAAAGATAATGACAGTTTCATACGTTATTAATTTTCCACCCCTCATTTTCTACGAGTTCTCCCACTCTTTTGCCTTACTATACATCTTGTATTTTGTTTCGCGTTACATTAATTTCCCCCTACTATCACCACCACCCACCCCCTCCTTTCCCATCTGCCCGTTCTTTTTTTTGGGGGGACACGCTTGCTCCAGCCTACGTCCTACAATTACGATATATCTTCCAGAAATGCGTGTCACGTTCATCTTCGTGATTTTGTTACAATAATTATTACGTTCCTATCCTCTATATTATTATTGCGTTTTTAAAGGTGGACCCTGACGGATGAGTTGGTTGCAAGGAAATACACGTCGAGATCACACAAAAAAGACAGCCTTTTTTAAGGATCAGAACACTCGCTTTGCTCTGGTTTCCTAGAAATCAAACCGTCAAAACGAAGATTCCTCCTTGGTGAAGATGCCGGAGAGAGAAGCCATTATGGATGGGGTGGGTGAGGGCCAAACCCATTGAGGTTGAAGATTTTTTGTTGTTGTAGTGCAGATTGCAAACAAAAGCGAAGCTATTTCCTTTGTTATGAGCGAAACTCCTTTAGATAAACTGCATAAATTATTTAAAAAAAGAGATAAATAAAAAGGCTTGTATTGCGAAAAAGTCGTGCAAGCAATTTGGTCGCCATTACAAAAGAGACGACACTAAAACTAAAACCGTCTTCTCTTTCAGTGAAATAATTTGACTTACGGCAGGGATGAATCGCCGATTTGATGGTTTGATTTGTAGGAAATCAGAGCATAGTGAGTGTTGCGAGCTCTGTAAAGGTTTTATTTTTTCTTCTGGTGATCTCGACGTGTTTCTTGCAAACATTCAATCCGTCAGGGTCCACCTTTAACAGAGGTTTTACGGCTATGGTTGTCGAAACAAGCGTGATACTCGTTTTCAAAACGATTCTTCGGGAGATTGGCCTTTAGCGTTTTTATTGTTCCAGCAATAAAATGATTGACGACTCATTTCAGCATCACACGTAATAATTGTTAACGCCGTGTCACGTAAGGCAATACGATAGGTCAATGGTTCCAATGATAAAGGTCAATAGCCAGTCAATAGCTCCATAGAACACGACAGTGTCAGTCAATAACTTGTAACTGGGTTATTATTACACGCATTTTACTCCCGCTTCATGATGAAGTTCGTCACTCTACCTCATCCCAATGGCTACATCTCCCATTATCCTCACTCCACACACACACACTGACACACACACGAGATGACACACACACTACACGCGCCCGCGCCAGCCCAACGGCACGCAACGCACACACACACACGCATGCACACACAACACACACATATATATATATATATATATACAACACACACACACAAATACCACACACACACAAGCACACACACACACACACACACATATGACACACACACACACACACTCACCACTCACAAGCACACACACATACAGGTACTCAGATACACATACCCTCACCCCATTTATTGATGTAAATTATATGCATACATAGATTAATAATCCTTCCGTATCTTCCTACACGCACACCCACAAACCCCCATAAACGGACATTTGTACATAATCATACACATACATTTTGTGTTGTTGTCTAAGATCACTGTAATGTGGATAGATTTTAAATTAAAGAACGAACACACACACACACACACACACACACACAACACACACACACAACCACCACACACACACACACACACGCACGCACACACACGCGCACGCACGCACACGCACACACACGCACACGCACGCACGCACACACACACACACACACACACACACACACACACACACACACACAAAGCGAGCATACACACACAACCAACACACACACGAGCGCGCATACACACACAAAACACAAAAACACATAACACATACACGCACAAACGCAAACGCACATGCGCGCACACACACGCACACATTTTTATTTGTATGCAGCAACTTTCCGAAATATCCTTTAAAACTAAAAAAAACAATATTGAGAACCCAGTTCATTTCCTCAACAGTCCTTTAACATTTCCATCACCTTCACTAGTAAGCCCCTTTACAAATTGATTTTTGGCTCATTCGTATCAACGACACGAAAGTGAGTCTATGTTTTCATGCTTCTTCGGTTTTCCGGGTGTCTGTGTGTCTGTCTGTCTGTGTGTCCGTCTGTGGCAACTTTAACGTTGTCTTTTTCTCGGTATCTAAAAGGCGTTCATCGATTAAACTTTGCCCACATATAGATGTCTATGCAAGCTTTCAAACAATGATTTGGATAAATAAATGCTAGTAAGAACACTGTAACAGATAATAAACAGATAACATTCTAGATTAGTGGGTTAGAGAGTACTCAACAGGCAACTTGAGTGAAAAGAGTCATCAACAGTGAAAGCCTCGATATCGCGCGATAGCTCATCGCGTAGAGTGTCTGTCTGTCATGCCAATGGTTCGAGTTCGATTCTCAGCAAAGGCACTTTAACCAAAAAAAAATAAAAAGTTGTATCTATTAACGATAGTTTCATTTGTACATTAAACACCCCGCTATGTTTACGATCCTCCATCTCAAAGTAATTATTTTTGGAGCAATCTTGTACTTAAACACCCACATCATGCTTAGGACTCTCAATCTCAAAGTCATTATTTATTTGTTGGCAATCTTGTACTTAAGCACCCCCATCATGTTTACGACCCTCAATCTCAAAGTCATTATTTATGTGTTAGCAATCTTGTACTTTAAGCACCCCCATCATGTTTACGACCCTCAATCTCAAAGTCATTATTTATGTGTTAGCAATCTTGTACTTTAAGCACCCCCTCATGTTTACGACCTTCAAATTCAAAGTCATTATTTATTTGTTGGCAATCTTGTACTTGAAACACCTCCATCATGTTTACGACCCTCAATCTCAAAGTAATTATTTGTTGGCAATCTTGTACTTGAAACATCCCCATCATGGTTACGACCCTCAATCTCAAAGTCATTATTTGTTGGCAATCTTGTACTTTAAACACCCCTCTTATGCTTACGACCCTCAATCTCAAAGTCATTATTTGTTGGCACTCTCGTACTTTAAACACCCCCTCATGTTTACGACCCTCAATCTCAAAGTCATTTGTTTGGGCAATCTTGTACTTTAAACACACACACCCTCATGTTTACAACCCTCAATCTCAAAGTCATTATTTGTTGGCAATCTTGTACTTAAACACCCCCCACCACGAGTGAGCCTTGAAAGCTTTGCCTCTTGTATAAAATGATAATAATGATTTATTTCGTCTTTCAAATGTTTTTCTTCACAACCGACTCCGGTTCGACAAGGATACGCTGTCTGTACGTCCCCTTTGTCAACAAGAAATGAAATACAGTAACATATCGATGGCTTGGAGTCAAAGCGGACTATCTTTAGATCGTCCAATGACATATTATTGAACTTATTACGAAAACTTATAACTTGCATTAAAAAAAGACTGCTGAAATATAAAAAGCAAAAACCCCTTTGTATATTATCTCTGCAGTCATTGTTTGATGCAAGTTATTATTGGTAAATCCAATGACATGTCAATGGACGATCTAAAGATAGTCCGTTTTGACTCCAAGCCATCGACATAGTTATTTTACCGAACAGTGACAGTTGGTAGACTAGTCTTCGAATTAATTTGCATTCACGTATGATTAATCTAGTAATTGCTAAATGAAATATGATGTCTGAGTATCTTGAATAAATCCTACTTTTCTTTTTGAATGGATCATATAAAACTTTCACGTCTAGCACTGCATTTTAGATTTCGATTGCTCTCTCTCTCTCTCTCTCTCTCTCTCTCTCTCTCTCTCTCTCTCTCTCT
>CM065686.1:35586060-35593560 GCA_017654935.2 Phymorhynchus buccinoides
ACACACATCCTCCTTAACCCTTTCATCGCCACTGTCCGCGGCCTCTTGGCTCCACAATGAATTAACACCCAAGTCACTGGAAGGCAACAAATGAGGGTCTGTTATCCAGTGACTTTAACCCCTTCAATTCCACGGCCATTTTGGATTACTACTACTACTACTACTACTACTACTACTACTACTACTAATAATAATAATAATAATAATAATAATAATAATAATAATTGGCACTTATATAGCGCACATATCTAGAGGGGGCATAGGCCTACTTAATAAAAAAAAATTAAAAAGTGTTTTAAATCTAGCATAAAATAATTTGAGTATGTCTAGACTATGCTACTTTTAAAATATAAATGGACAAACTAGCCATTCGAAATGAGTACAGAAATGGTACATCCCTGTATGGAGCCTTTCAGCGGGGACATTCCTGCAAGAAACATGGACGGAAATATCTATCATGCGGTAGTGGTCTTAATTTTGGGAGGTAGACTCGGCCCTATTTTGATGCGTGTCAGAGAGGAATCCCCAATAATTGCACACATAATCTTTTCTCCACCCAGGTAAGCTTAACCTTTTCACCGCCAGCCATCTTTGAGCCAAAACATTCCCATTAAACTTACTCGGTTACAGAAACGATTTCGTCTGCAATAGTGTGGGATTTCTCTGTGACACATTAATTAAGAATAGGGTCAATCCTTACTACCCAAATTTAGGAACACAATACCGTTGAATAATAGACCCTGATTTGAAGAGTTGTAACGACATGGGTGCTAAATCATTGTGGTGCAAACATTTGACACTGGCGGTGAAAGGGTTAATGGAAATTTTTAGTCGAAAAATGGCTGGCGTTGAAAGGGTTAAGACCCCCCATCACCCTCGTTGAAGACCCAGCTACGTCCTGACTGCGCGCTAACTTTCTAGAGAACGTGGGAGAATTCGTGGAAATCCTCCTCAAGTGTGACTGAAACCACGACCTCGGTGCGATCTGAGGAGTGCAGAAGACTCACAGCTGAAAGCGCTTGTATCGAGCCACCACCACCCCTCCCCCCACCCCACCCCCACCCGTGGGGATACCGGGGGGGTCTTTCGTACAAATAGTTCCCCCACCTTCGGGGGAAGTTCTGTGCTTGTAGCTTCCTTTAATCCGTCACTCTACTGTCATCTGATATCTTTAACTTTCTATCTCACTGGTCCATTCTCCCGCCTTTTTTTTCTTCTATACATTCTTACAAAGATTTCTTCAGCCGAAGTCGGACATGCTGGGCCTAACTATTTCTTAGTTAGGCGCATAACGGCAGCATGACGCATCTACGCTGATATGACAGGAACCTGTCTGAGCGAACGAAGAAGAAGAAGAAGAAGTATCGAGCTACGCTCTTGGCGCGGGCCCTACACTACCGCTACCTTCTCAAGGTTTCAAGGTTTCAAGGTTTCAAGGTTTTTTATTATTTTAAAAAAAAGCCCCTTGGGGGTACATGGAAAAACAAAAACAAAAACAAAAATATATAAACAATGAAAAAAGAAAAAGTAAAAAAGAACAAACAATAAACGGACAAACAAACCTTTGACATATTTTGGTAAGTAAATGTGATGTTTTAAATGTTTCGTTGTTGATGTTGATGTATATATTGTACATAATATGCTATTCGCCCAGTCCCCATCCTTTTTCCTGTTTTTGTGTGTGGAATATTTGCTTGTTTCTTTAATTAATTGTTTACTTGTATATTTTCCTTTTCTTGTTCGCTACTTTGGAATGTTTAGTTCTTTATTTTTTCTTTACATCATTTTTTATGGATGGCTTGTTGAAAAAAAGCATGTTTTTGCTTATATGGAAATAAAATTTTGACTTGACTTGACGACAACAACAACATACAAAAACAAACAAACGAAAAAACAGAAAATATAGATCAATATCCAGTCACATTGAAGGGTTGCGGCAAGAACTGTTGTGATTACGTACATCAATCAATGTAACAAAGCTCACATAAAATAATTACTGCAACAAACATCGACCTTTCAAACGTATTAATGAACTTACAATGGTGCGGTTCACAATAATTATGCACCCCATCCAACTAAACCACGACATACCAAATTGTCATATCACACATCACTACAATCAAACGTTTTACATATCAGTTACACTGAAATCAGCTCTCAAGACCCACCTGTTCAAGCTATATCACAACCTTTCGGCCACATTACTTCTGGACTCTATTCTCACACACACACTCCCCTCCCCCCATATTAGTTTCACTGTGTGTTGACTGCAATGTCTACGTCAGCTTTGTTGCGAGAGAGAGAGAGAGAGAGAGAGAGAGAGAGAGAGAGAGAGAGAGAGAGAGAGAGAGAGAGAGAGAGAGAGAGAGAGAGAGAGAGAGAGAGAGAGAGAGAGAGAGAGAGAGAGAGAGAGAGAGAGAGAGAGAGAGAGAGAGAGAGAGAGAGAGAGAGAGAGAGAGAGAGAGAGTGTGAGTGTGTGTGTTGATGCTTTGTTCAACTGATTGTATTTTGTATTGTGTTTTTTGGGTGGGGTGAGTGGTGGTGATGGTAACGGTGTGTGTGTGTGTGTGTGTGTGTGTGTGTGTGTGTGCGTGTGTGCGTGTGCGTGTGCGTGTGTGTGTGTGTGTGTGTGTGTGTGTGTGTGTGTGTGTGTGTGTGTGTGTGTGTGTGTGCGTGCGCATGTGCGTACGTGCGTGTATGTATGGGTGGGGTGTGTATGTGTATGCCTATTTGCATGTGCGTGAGCGATTATTTCGCTTTGTTGTTGAATTTGTTGCTTTTAATTTGTGTTGTTGTTAAGCGCATAGAGCTCCAAATTGGTGGAGGAATGCGCTATATAAATGATTCACTATTATTATTATTATTATTATGTCAGTATGACCCCCACATGGTAGGCGATCGAACCATCATCATGGAATTACTCTGTACTCTGCTACTACTTCGGCTGTCCACGCAGTTACCACGCTGCCTCTACGTTGTTCATGTACCCCCAAGGGGCTTTTTTGGAAATCAAAAAACCTTGAACCTTGAACCTTGTTTTCCCCCGGTCTCTCACTACGATCCCGCCACGCTTCTGTTTTTCCCCACCACGTGTGTTTGGGGCACGTTCAAAATAGGGCATTTGCCACGTGAGGACGACCTTGAAATTCACTGAGTTGAATTAGAAAGGTCAGCGTAACTCGGGCAGAACGAGTGCGGGCAAATTAGTAGTATAGTATAGAGAACGAACACTCGTGGCAAATGCCCTATTGCGCATAGCAAGAACGCGGCCTACCACGCTCCTACGAAGAATGGAATGAATGGTGATGAGATTAACGTCCAATCGGTCAGAGACCCTTATGGACGGCATTCCTGAAAAAAATAAATTCGTTTCCTTCGAAGACCTCACCACCACGCTCTTACTGCACCCGACTGCAGTACGCTACGACACGACCATGCTACGATCATCAGCCACGTTCTGGCGGATCGTGGAGGACAGTAGCGGGAACTTGGCCTACTATGCGTGATGGGGGTGTCACCCTCCCGCCAATCTCTCCGCCCTTTCACTCTGAATGAATTTATGAAAAAATGGTGTTCTACGTCCTTTCGGTCTGGAACAGACACATATGGGACATTTGGAGATACAAAGATGGTGGGAACGATCCTGGTGGCAATGCCCGGAGGCAGTGCAACACCAGTAAAGTCCCGAAGTTTTAGCAGCACAGATTCGATTCACTCTTTCTCCTCTCGCCCCGCTTTAAAGACACCCCCCCCCCCCCCCCACACACACACACACACACACACGTCACGTGTCACATTCCCTCTTACGCTTGGAAGATTCCCTAAAGATACACTGACACACCACGATCAAGTCCCTTGGTTTGTTTTGGGGTAGCTGTGACCCATATACAAATGCCCCAAACTTGACATTGAGGCTGCCCTTTAAAATGATGTTTCGTTTTTAATTTGGGGGCATTTGTATGGGAGTCAAACCAGGTCAAAACAAGATTTCTTACCGGCTATAAGAGGGAAAACACGTGAAACCTGTGATTTTGACACGTACTCTGGTGGGACTTTAAGTATGGTGACAGTGAGGCAGTGAGTGAGTTCACAATGATCCCCACCTGTAGTGTAGGTGAAAGGGTGGGAGTTGATAAAAAAAATCCGTGATTTTGACACGTGATCTGGTGGATCTTTAAGATTTCTTACCAGCTATAAGAGGGGAAACACGTGAAAACCATGATGTTGACACGTGACGTGCTGGGTCTTTAAACATGGATAACTGTCAGCGGGTATGGAAACCAGCTGCCCATAATTATGGGCTGAGGTAGCTTTGTTTTGGCATCATTCCCGACACTTTCTATTCGCCGTGCCCAAGTTTACCGCCTGTTGTATTGTAAAACAGTTGTCGATGACAACAAGACTTGCAAAGTGGTGCGTTGTCTTAATATGTCTTTCTTTCTTTCTTTCTTTCTTTCTTTCTTTCTTTTTTTCTTTCTTTCTTCTTCTTCTTCTTGTATGTTCCTTTGCAAAATGGCCAACAGGGGTAACATACGTATGTGTCAGTTCTTCTCGTTCTTGTTCTTGTTCTTCTTGTTCTTCTTCTTGTTCTTCTTCTTGTTCTTCTTCTTGTTCTTCTTTTTGTTCTTCTTCTTCTTGTTCTTGTTCTTGTTCTTGTCTTGTTCTTGTTCTTGTTCTTCTTCTTCTTCTTCTCTTCTTCTTCTTCTTCTTCTTCTTCTTCTTCTTCTTCTTCTTCTTCTTCTTCTTCTTCTTCTTCTTCTTCTTCTTCTTCTTCTTCTTCTTCTTCATGTTCCTTGGCAAAATGTCCAACACGGGTAAAATACGTATGTGTCCGTTTTTCTTCTTGTTCTTCTTCTTGTTCTTCGTTATGTTCTTCTTCTTCCTCTTTTTCTTCTTATTTTTCTTCCTCTTCTTCTTCTTCTTCTTCTTCTCCTCCTCCTCCTCTTCTTCTTCTTCTTCTTCTTCTTCTTCTTCTTGGCCGAATGGCCGTGATGAGCGAAGCACGCATGTGTCCGGTCTCTAGTTTTCTACCAACACGTTGCGATTTCTGGGGGGAGCTCAAAGGAGAAAACAGATGGGATAAAGTCCCTAAAAAATACCAAGCAAATGAGTCAATAAGACAGAAAATTGTAGATCTAGATGACAGGAAGGAAGGGAAAAAAGCAGTAAAAAAGACTGATGGTTTACAAGAATGTTCGAGAATTTACAGAACGTGGGGGGAACTATTTGCACCGAACGACCACCCCTTATCCCCTCGGGGGAGTGTGGTCTAATAATAGCAAAAATCTCTGACAGGGACAAGGGTTAAACCATTCATTAACACGAGATACAGCTTGGACAAGAAATATATAGCGCAAAGAAGGAAATTTCGGTTTTCAAGGTCACACTTCAAGGTCAAGGTCATCATGGCAATAATTTATGCTCGGATGTTTTCTACTCTAGGTTATGCAGTACCACACACACTCTGAAGCGCTTCTGTCAATTACCAATGTAGAAAACATGGCTGAAAACCCAATTTTTAGATCCATACCACTTTCATGGCCTACCGATCTCCCTGACCTTGACCTTGATTGGTATGCCATCTTCAGAACGGCCATAAGCCAAAGTACCTACATGCCAAATTTGAAGACTCTAACGCCAACGGTGTGGAAGTTATGGCCCCTTAAAGAATGTTCGGTTTTCAAGGTCATACGCCAAGGTCAAGGTCACGACGGCAAAATGTTTTTGCGCGGATGCCTTCCTCTCATGGTGACACACCACCACACAAAAATGTGAAGCGATTCGGTCAAGCAGTTCGGGAGATATCCTTGGGAGAGACAGACAGACAGACAGACAAAAAAACAAAGAAACAAACCCGACCAAAACATACTCCTTTGCGATCTATTCGTAGATCGGCAAAGGACAATAACCATTGTGCTAACTACAGATGGAAAACAAAAAAAGAACTAGACATCACGGACACAATGTAAATCCAAAATGAGCTCACAGACATAAGTGTCAATACAACCCGCGCACAGAAAACAAGAAAAGAAATGTGAGACAGCTCCGGTTAGATTCGCTCTGCTGTGAGAGGCAATGGAGTCAGAGAAGAATTGATTGCTAGGATCTATTCCCTGCATTTGAAGCTAGCACGGCACCTTAACTGTTCATAAAATATCATTAAATTGTGTTCAAGGCAGCTACGACATGTTGACCTTATAACTAATGATGTGACCCAGCACCACGAAACGGACATCAAGTACCAAACTGACCGTTCTGAGAGAACATTCTACAGGTGAAAACTGCAGACAATTATCTTTCTAATGATACGAGAACCATTCTTGTATCTTCTTTTTCGTTCCAGGGTTACGAGCATTTAACCCTTTCACCGCCAAAGTCGCATTTTAGCACCACAGTGATTTAACACCTATGTCACTAAAAGGCATCAAATTGGGGTCTATTATCCAAAGACCCTATTGTCTTAGTTTGGGGAAGTAAGGATAGACCTTATTTTATATATTTCACAGAAGTATCCCCAATACTGCAGAAGGATTCTGTTGACTACCCAGGTAAATTTAATTGATTTTTTTCGGCTAACATATGGCTGGCGGTGAAAGGGTTAAAATTAGTAGGGTGAGCGTCGGACATTTTGAAAAAAAACCGCAGTCTAAAGTTTAGCTTAACTGAAGAACATGCAGTGACCTACTCGTTTCAAAGCACTTATAAGACCATTTAGAGACCATATTAAAGATGGTCCTTTATAAATATGAAAAATAAGATGTCAGAGGACACAAAAACACCCATTTTTCAAAATTGACAAAACATTAGATTTTTTACTTTCCCAGCTTGTTGTGAGAATTTAGTCCAGCGACTTAATGTCCCTTTCGTGGTGCTGGGTCACATATTTTCTCAATTAAATCAAAATTGTTCAATGTTTTCTTCTTCGTCGTCGTCGTCGTCGTCGACCGCTCACATTGTCCTGTCCCATGAGCGCAGATGCGTCGTGCTGTCGTTATGTGCCTAACTAAGACATTATTCCGACTTCGGCTGGAGAAAATATTGATAAGATTTTTCTAGAACAAAGGCAAGATAATGGACCAGGAAGGCAGAAAGAGAGTAATTGACAGTAAGTAAAGGGAAAAGGCAGAGTCAAAGAGAGTGACAGATCATAGGAAGTTACAAGCACAGAACGTCCAGAAGGCGGCGGCACTAGACAGTGACAGATCAGAGGACGTCATAAGCACAGACTTCCAGAAGGTGGCGGCACTAGACAGTGACAGATCAGAGGAAGTCATAAGCACAGACTTCCAGAAGGTGGCGGCACTAGACAGTGACAGATCAGAGGACGTCATAAGCACAGACTTCCAGAAGGTGGCGGCACTAGACAGTGACAGATCAGAGGAAGTCATAAGCACAGACTTCCAGAAGGTGGCGGCACTAGACAGTGACAGATCAGAGGACGTCATAAGCACAGACTTCCAGAAGGTGGCGGGACTAGACAGTGACAGATCAGAGGAAGTC
>CM065686.1:35611060-35616060 GCA_017654935.2 Phymorhynchus buccinoides
TTAAGTTATATATATATTTTTTTTTAAAAGTATTTCCTAATGCACGAAACATTTCTTGTGAAATAATTATTAGTAACTTGAGCAATATCTGTTTAGAGTAACGCTCTTGACGAGATAACAATTAAAACAAAAGAAAAAAGTAATCAACCTTGTACGACTTTTCATTTGAGAACCATTTGTTCAACCGGGGATTAACTTCTAATCTTTTTTTTAAAAAAGTATTTCCTAATGTACCAAATGTTCTTGCGATAAGAGTTATTTTCAACTTGAGCAATATCTGTTTGGAGTAACGCTCTTGACGAGATAACAAATAAAACAAAAGAAAAAGTAAAAGAAGGAAATATCGATAACATATTTAAACAAACCGACATTTTCCAGCCTATTGAGCAGCGTTTCTATTTGGCAATGTTTCAACATCTGCTGATTTAACCCTTTCACCGCCAAAGTCGCATTTTAGCACCACAGTGATTTAGCACCTATGTCATTAAAAGGCATCAAATTGGGGTCTGTAATCCAAAGACCCTATTGTCTTAGTTTTGGGAAGTAAGGATATTACGTCACAGAAGAATCCCCAATACTGCAGATGGATTTGTATGGTAAATTTAATGGACACTTTTAGCTGACATATGGCTGGCGGTAAAAGGGTTAACACCATTTATGGAGAAAAAAACTTACACAAGATAATTATTATTACCTTTTAGTTAGCACAATAGCACAAACTTATACTTATTTTCCAATTCGATTACTGACATTTTGTACTGGGGTGACGCTCGTTAGGGTCTGTGCGTCACCATTCTACGGATAAAGAAAAGAATGATATAATGATGCGTGTGCGGTTCATTTTCATCTACCGTATGCAGGTATGCCTACGTCTTTGAAGGATTTTATGGTATGTAGCTATGTCTGCTGTATTCCCATTCCAATATTTGGTCATAAAAGATGTCTTACTCTTATAGGTCACACAGAAACCCAGACATTTTTGTATCAAACAACGCTTCAGGCTCTTGGAAATGTCCATCTTAGTCAGCCACACAGACAATAGGATGAAAGAGGCCGGAGGGAAAAAAGCCTACCGTAAAAACAAAAAAAAAGGGGGGGGGGGGAAAAAAAAAAAAAAAAAAAAAAAAGGAAAAAAAAGAGAAAAGGAACAAGGAAAAAAGGAGGAAAGGAAGGAAAAAAAGAAAAGAAAGGGTTACAAAATGAAGGCGGAAGTGGTTGTGGGTTGCATGATGAGTGAGCAAGATAGCGGAGAGCGGATGAATGATTGGGTGTGTGGTGAGAGAGAGCTACATATTTGTTTTAATGCAAATTTATGTTTCCTATTTTGATTTAATATTTTTATTTTGATAATTTATATCTCATCTTATTTTACACGGTGGAAGACAAGTGTCCACGTGCGTTGTACAATGCCAATGGACAATAAAGAAACCTATTATGACTCAATAGAACTGGAACAAAGAGTACGCTACGTACAGTACAGTCCAACTTCAGTATTGCGACCACCCTGCCGACTGGCCCAGGTGGTCGTTACCTTCTTCCCTTTTTTTTTTTTTTTTAGTAATACCAAAGATATTCTAAAAGGGTAAGATGGATTACTTAAAAGCTGATAGAGTTATCGTTAGTGCGGACGTGTACACTATTCACAGTGGAGGCTATCCAAAAACTCAGACTGGAACTTGAACGGAGAATTCAACTGGCCTATCGATGTGTAAAATGTGTCCTGTTTAAAAGGGACATAACCAGTGTTTCTGTCCTCACTACTCATATAGGGAAAAGAGACCGGATGCTTATCTTCCCCTATACAGTCTTTGGTAATACACAAGAAGGGAAGAGACTGAATAAAACTGTCTCGATTACCGGGCTACCCGTAATACCGAGGTGCCCGTTAAAAGCGGGGTTCGACTGTACATGATGTGTGGTATTTTTGGTATTTTTGCATTTGGTGTATTCTAGTCACAGAGACTTATCTCTGTGAAATTCGGGTTGCTCTCACCCGGAGAGCGCGTCGCCGCAAGTGCAGCTCCAACCCAATTTTGTTGTTTTTGGGGTTGAGGGGCACAGGGTGACGAGAGGGGGTGGGCACACTGGGAAAACCTAGTTATCAATCTGGCCATACCAGGCAGCGGGATTTCTCCCTAGCCCTTACCGACTTTCGACTGCCGTAGGATTTCTACGCGCGTAAATCGCACGTGTCAGACGAGCTTTAATTAAGTCCCCCATCCGATTGAAGGACTCGAGACGTTCAGTTCGATTTCCCTGTCAAACTAGAACAAAAGACAGGGCGATGGCTGGGATTCGAACCCGGGTCACTCACGCTGCAGTCACGCATTACGCTTTGGCAGGCGAACGTCTTAAAGGCACGGCCGGACTATAAAAGAGGGGAGGCGCTGAGCGCGCGCCGCATTTGAATCACAGCTGGCGAGAGAGACGGTTCGCCCTTCTTTGTTCCCTGTTGTGCGAGCCACCGCGAGGCAGAGCTGTTCTGGCGAAAAAGACCCCATCCCTGGGATCGGTTGTTTTGTTCTTCTTCTTCTTCGATCGCTCAGACAGTTTCCTGTCGATTATGAGCGCAGATGCGTCAAGCTGCCGTTATGCGCCTACCTAAGAAAATAGTTAGGCCCAGCAAATCCGACTTCGGCTGAAGGAAATCTTTTTGAAAGCGTTTCGTGAAGAAAAAAAAAGAAAAAAAGGCAGCAGAATGGACCGGTAAGGCAGAGAGATTAGCAGATGACAGTAACCAAAGGGAAAAGGCAGAGTCAAAGAGAGTGACAGATTAGAGGCAGTTACAAGCACAGAACTTCCAGAAGGTGGGGGACTATTTATACAAAAGACCCCCCGGTATCCCCACTGGGGGGGGGGGGGGGGGTTCCCTTTAACCACTCTTGCCACCTTTCTCCCTGAGACTGCACTATACCTTGGAGATGAAGTTGGACTGGTTGGGGGAAGGTTCCCCGTAGCACTGCGTGTAGTTGGTCCAGGTTCGGTTGAACTCAGGGCTGAAGTACCACTCCCCGTCTTCCACGCACCGCTTGCTGGACTTTCCTGGAAAGAACGCAAAAAAACAGTTCAGTTAGCTCGAGATTCAAGATTCTCTAATTAATTTAACCCTTTCGATGCCATCCATTCTTCAGCCCCCAAAATACCATTCAACATAACTGGGTAGAGAAAAAAACGTTGTTTGCAATATTGGGAATTCCTCTGTGACATGCGCAACATTAGGCCTATCCTTACCTCCCGAAATTAAGAGAATATGGTCTTCTGATAACAGGTCCTGATTTGATGCCTTTTAGTGACATGGGTGTTAAACCATTGTGGTGCATAAATGCGACATTGGCGGTGAAAGGGTTAATCAGCCAATGCGTCAGAATACAAAGGAAATCGTTTCGGTTTTGCACAAGACACAACCCAACAACGAAAGCATTGCACATGGATGGACATCCAATATAAGAGGGGGTGGGGGGGGGGGGGGATGGTAACAAAATCAGATTACATCATTATGTAATCAGTCTATCCCTCAGATTATCTCTTTTTCTCAGACGCACACCTACACACACACACACGCGTGCGCATACACACACACACACACACACACACACACACACACACACACACACACACACACACACACACACACACACACACACACGTGTGCGGAGGGGCGGGGGCACGCGTGTTGGTATGTGTTTGTGTCTGTTTTTATGAGTGCGTGCGCGATTGTTGTGAGTTATTTATCAGCGCACCCTCTGCTACAGGTTGTGATGGGTAGGCAGGGGGCGGGTGGAATTAGGGGTGGGACGGTAGGATGGATGTGATACATTTAATCTTGTCGAAAAACATCTTCTTTCTAACCCATACCCGGATAGCAAAAGTTTAAATACAGAACAAGCAGACACTAGGAATGGAGGGATGATGAGGGGGGGGGGGGGGGGGGCGTATTCGCAGGCGACTTTCTTAATCTTGCGAAAGAGCAACATGCTTAAATACAAACAGGCGGGCCGATGAAGAAAAAGAACCGAGATAAAACAAAAACCAGCGCATAGATTAGGACAACATATGACGACTATCTCTCTCGTTGACATGAGAATGCTTTCTTGGTTGCATTTTAAGCGGTTACAGTTTTACGGGTGGAATAAACCGTCAGCACGTTGGAGAGATTGAACTAGCTGTGAAGAGACAGAGACACGCTGACACTGAGGTAAGTAGTCAGGAGAACTGACAGAGGAAGGGGGGGGTGAGAGAGAGAGAGAGAGGGGGGAGAGAGAGAGAGGAGAGAGAGAGAGAGAGAGAGAGAGAGAGAGAGAGAGAGAGAGAGAGAGAGAGAGAGAGAGAGAGGCAGTCAGACAAACAGACAGAGTCTGACACAGAGACGGAGAGAAGAGACCGATAGAGAGAGAGAGAGACACATACGGTAATGCTTTCTTATTATAAGTTTGCCTCACAGCGTTTCCCTAGTCTCTTAGACCTTACTTGGCCTCTGCTGTCAAATCAATTTGGCTACTGTATCTAGTAACTATTCTCTTTAACTGTCTGTCTGTCTGTCTCTTCTCTCTCTCTCCTCTCTCTCTCTCTCTCTCTCTCTCTCTCTCTCTCTCTCTCTCTCTCTCTCTCTCTCTCTCTCTCTCTCTCTCTCTCTGTATATGTGTACCCCCCCTCTCTCTCTCTCTCTCTGCCACCCACCTCCCCCCTCCCGACCCCAACCTTTGTTTTCGGAAAGAGACTGATAGGGTTAGGTTCAGCCTATATTTTCGGAAAGAGACTGAGAGGGTTAGGATCAGCCTATATTTTCGGAAAGAGGCTGATAGGGTTGGAATCAGCCTTTATTTTCGGAACATATGGTGATAATTCTTATTATAAGTTGGCCTCACCCTGTGGTGGCCTAGCTGTCAAACGAATTTGACTACTGAATTACACAGTTTTAGGGAGACGTGCATCATGATATGAGAGACAAACAGAGAGACAAATAGACAAAATAGATAGACAGACAGTCAGACATAAAATTA
>CM065686.1:35641060-35643560 GCA_017654935.2 Phymorhynchus buccinoides
TGAAAGGGCTAAAACACTTATAAGACCAGTTAGAGACCATAGTAAAGGCTATCCTTTATAAATGTGAAAGATAGGATACTAGAGAACACGAAAACATCCATAACTCAAAGTTGACCAAAATAAGAAGATATTTTTGACTCTGCGAGCCTGTTGTGAGAAACTAGCCCAGCGACTTAACGTCCCTTTCGTGGTGCCGGGTCACACTTACGCACGCGTGAAACGTGCTTGGTAGCGAGTGGGTTAATTTCGGCAGGCCTTCAGGTCTTAGAGAAATGTGCCGATGGATTTAGTGAATCCGCAAGGACTAGTTTTGAGGATGTTGGCTCATCGATCAATGTCGTAAGAGTACCCATGCACGCGCACATCCGCGCGTGCAGGCAGATACACTGAAACAAACACACGCAGCACACGCGCACACACACGCACGCACGCACGCACACGCACACACACACACACACACACACACACACACACACACACACACACACACACACACACACACACACACACGAGCGCGCGTGCAAAGAAGAACGAGAGAAATAAAAGCAAAGGGAAAAAAAGGACAGCTTTAGAAATAAACAAAAAAATCAGAGTAATGAAGAAATGACAAATGACAAACGTTTAATTGTATATAGGCCCGTGGCCCGTTACAATTCAGGTAGAACAAAAGCAAGGATTAACCCTTTCGCCGCCAGCCATTTTTCAGCAAACAAATCCATTAAACTTAACTGGGCAGAGAAAAAAAATCTTCAAAATTGTGAATTCCTCTGTGACGTATAACATTAGGCCTATCCTTACCTCCCAAAATTAAGAAAATAGGGTCTTTGGATAACAGGCCCTGATTTGATGCCTTTTGGTGCATAAATGCGACATTGGCGGAGAAAGGGTTAAGGAAATGAAAAATAATGTGATGAAAGAAATAATCATTGAATTAATAATAAGCAAAATAAGAACGTGCATGCATTACCTTCAAGCCTACATCAGAAACAAAAAGAATAAGTAGTACATACACTAGTAAACATCAAAACACGAATACTTAGAATGACAGTCAAATAAATCACAATCGGAAAGTTTTCCAACTATACTCAAAGAATTAATCATTAACTCGACGTTTAGAGAAATGAAGAAAGAAACAAAAGAAAGAAAGGAAGGAAAGAGAATAAAAGAAACATAAATAGGGGAAACGAAAAGAAAAGAAGAAATTATCTCATGAACTGAAGCAAATTTCAGTCTCAATGAACGAAAAATGTCTAGCATTCATCTCATATAAAATTTTCTTTATTTCATGAGATTTTTCTTACCCGCCCATGCGCTTTTTACCCCGTCTTCCCCTAATAGATATAAAATACAGGAGGAACAGACTAATAGAGAAAACAAATAAACAAGACAATCAATGAAAACAACGAGAGGGAAAAACAACAACAGAAAGACTAAACGAAACTAAAGACAAATAAAAGAAGGAAGACAAAGAAAAAAGAAGAACAAAAAGAAAAAGAAAACACGAACCACCCGAAAGCAGATATCGAATCACTAAGTAGGGGGGGGGGGGGGGGGACAGACACAAAATTTGAAAAAAAAATGCAGACTTTTCTTTCGTCTGTTTGGAAAGGGTACGGAGCTTTCAAACAGAGTGTGAAGAAGAGGAAATCGAGAGAGAGAAAAACAAAAGCAACGTAACAGCTTAAAGCGACTTACTGGACGTAAACTGATTGTGCCAGTGGTTCCAGGGAATCCCCGAAGTCTCATTGTGAGAAGCTGGTCTCATGAATCATTGTTATGAGACGAGGAAGACAAATAAGAGAAATACAAAGGAGAAACCCAAAGCAGTATAATAGCTTTTACGGTGAAATACTGCACGTCAAGATTTGTGGGCCTATAGAGGGGGGAGTTGGCCACTCGAAACTGTGCTAATGGGGCTTATAGGGGAATCCCCAAAGAGCAATTTTGAGGGACTTGTTAACCCTTTCACTGCCAGCCATATTTCAGCAAAAAATGTCAATTAAATTTACCTGGGTAAAGAGCAAAAACCATCTGCAGTATTGGGGATTCTTCTGTGAGATATATAAAATAAGGTCTATCCTTACTTCCCAAAACTAAGACAATAGGGTCTTTGGATAATAGACCCCAATTTGATGCCTTTTAGTGACATAGGTGTTAAATCACTGTGGTGCTAAAATGCGACTTTGGCGGTGAAAGGGTTAATCGAGCGTGTGTTCAGAAAGCTGGCATAGATTATCGCGCAGGCATGTCCAACACACACACACACACACACACACACACACACACACACACACACACAGATGCACACACACACACAGATGCACACACAGATGCACACACACACAGATGCACACACACACACACACACACACACACACACACACACACACACACACACACACACACACACACACACACACACACACACACACACACACGCTCTTACGCTAATACTAATATGCACTTGCGGATTATCGCGCAGGCATGTCCAACACACACA
>CM065686.1:35648560-35653560 GCA_017654935.2 Phymorhynchus buccinoides
TATACATTGTTTTCGTTCTGGTTCCTGTCTACATTACTTTTATTTCTTAGCTTTGTTTTGTTTTGTTTGTTCGTTTTGTCTTTATCGTTTCCTTACTTTTAAAACCCTTTCACCGCCAAAGTCGCATTGTAGCACCACAGTGATTTAACACCTATGTCACTACAAGGCATCACATTGGGGTCTAGTTTCCAAAGACCCTGTTGTCTTAGTTTTGGGAAGCAAGGATAGACCTTGTTTTATATATTTCACAGAAGAATCCCCAATACTGCAGATGGATTTAATTTGTTCTCTACCCAGGTAAAGTTTTGGCTGAAATATGGCTGGCGGTGAAAGGGTTAAATGTTGAATGGGACTGCCTTTTTTTTCCCCTTACTCTCTTTTCTTGCTCAGTCAAGATTTTTCCTTTATTTCCAATCTTTTTTTTCCTTTTTTTTCCCCCGGCCATGCTCTTAAGCATTCCTGTGCTTAATTATTTCATCCATCTCACTCTTTTATTATTTGCTTCTACATTCTTACATTTTGTTTTCTTTGTATTGATTCTTGGTGGGGTCTTTTGTTTTCGGTGGGTTTTTTTTTTACAAATTCGTGCTGTCTCTTTCACTTTTAACCCCCGCTTTCCCTTTTCTTTTCTGTATGGATATTTTAATCCTAGACTACGTGTTGCTTTGTTTCTGTTCTATTATATTTGCTTTCCTTCTTTGTCATATTTTTTCAGGTTTTTATTTTGTACTGTCTTTTCCTATTTCTTTCTTTATTGGTATGAAAATGTCCCATATCCGCCCGCACCCCCGTTTTGCTATTTCTTCTCTAAGTTCTTACCTGTCTTTCTTAACACTCCCCCACTTTTTCTTTTTTTTTTCATTTTTAGCTCAGGGCTTCTGAAAACGTAGAGAGTGTGCGTATTTACGCACTGGAGCTCTCATATCACCCCTTAGGATGTCAAACCATGCGTGAGATTTACCCTTTAAAATCTCAAGCAGGGGATGAGGTGACGCATTAAAACGATGGTTTATGCATACAGCCCAGTCAGATAACGACGTTGCTCGTTTCAATAGTCTGCTAGGCCAAACTAGGCAAGGCAAGGCAAGAGGCAAGAAATGTACTTCATACCCCATTTGGGCACAGAAATATAAAAGCTACTGCCACAATGAGAACTCGCTAACCTAGATATACGATTCTTAAACGATCGCGCAGTAACTGCCAGAACGCAGCAGACATCGAAAACAAATTGTTCATTAGCAGACCCTTTTCTCAAAATCCAATAAAATCGTTTCAAACACTTGATTATTCCTTTCGTCAACACGCCACCAGTCTGGCAAGTGCTAAAGAAAACTTGCAAACAAAGAAGAAGAAGAAACAGGTTCGTCAAAAAACAAAAACAAGCACAAAAAATTGTGTTTGTCTAAGTGCCGTTTACCTATGTAGGACGTAGGGTCTTGACCCTTTAACGTTTGAAACTGGGGGTGGAAATACCCCTTAAAACTGTACACAGCGGGTGAGGGTACTCCTGAAAATCAGAAGCCCTGTCAGATAATACCTTCATGTTTTTCTATACCAAAACCCTTTAACATTTTGCTTGTTTCAGTTTTTGTTTCTTTCTCCCCGTCAACGTTTGTGTCCTTGTTTTGCTTGGCAGTTAGACGCTTTTTTCTACGTAACTCTTTTGTTTTCCTTCCCTTTTACATGGTCTGTTTTCTCTATATCAAGCGACTATTTTGCGTCACATTTCGTTCTGTCTCGATTGGCGTTGGTCCGTCTCATGCCACCCACTTAATGTTCACTAACACATCCCTAATAAAGATAACGTCTCTATTAAGTAACCCTGAACAGCCAGCGGCCTCCACATAAAAAGGGTGGTTGAGGGAGGAGGGGGGCGAGGGGGGGGGAGTATAAACGACACGGCCTCGGGAGGGGTGGGGGGGGGGGGGGACATCTATCACAGTGTATCCTGCACTGCACAAGCGAATTGAACAGAACGCTGAAGCGTGGTTGCCTGTGAAATGCTTGCAGTTCAGTTCAGCAGACGAATGCCAGCTGAAGCGTCAGCTCAGTTTGGCTGGCATTCCAACTACATTAAGGCTGGGGAATCATGGCCCAAGACAGAGGCAGCTGGAGAACGTCAGCCAGGCAAGGCGCTGAGGCCTTGGAGACTACCAGGAGAGAGGATGCAGAGGACAAGAGGAGCAGAAGAACAGCATCAACTGCCCGTCATGTCCAAAAGTATGCAAGACCAGGATCGGACTCTTCAGCCACCAGAGGGCGTGCCGCCAGGGACCAATCCCCCACTAATCCTCGGACCCAAGAGTATTCAAGAGTATTCCTTTTGTCTTGGGCAGTCCAGCTGCTCCAGTCTGAAGGGGAAACATGGTCGATAATCCCTAAGTCCCTCTTCTCTGTCCTTGGCACCAGTTTATCCTGTTTTAAATCAGATGTTTCTTCAACACAATTTGCTGGATTGAATTATATCAAATCCGAATTCTGGAAAAATGTATTAAAAATATGGCTAGATAATGTGACTAAGCTTAAGAACGGCCCTCGTGATACATTATTTTTTTTAAACCATGACTGTTTATGGAATAACTCACGATTAATGTACAGACAAAAATGTTTGTTTTTTATCTCTCTGATTTCAGATATGGTAGTTGAGTTCGAATATGTATGTGAGAAGGTAGGTAATAAGCCAACTCGTCAATTTGAATATAATGCAATTGCACAGCCTTGCACTCCCGTTCAGCCGAACAAATGCTTCGTTTATATTCTACCGAAGATAGGAATATAATCACACCTCGCGTTAAAATCATCTCTCTGACATCATCTGCGACATATTCTACTATTCAACCATCGTCTAAATTTCTGGCTACGTAAATACAATATCGTTCTTACAGAACATCACTGGTCAATTGCACGCATTTCTACTAAAGAAGAAAGACTAAGACTCCTACACTGGAAACTACTTCATAATATCTATCCCACAAATATTCTTCTCTATAGAATGGGTCTCAGAAATAATACTCTTTGTACTTTCTGTAACGAAACTGATTTCATTGAACATTTCTTTTTCAAATGTTCTAGAATAGAGAAAGTGTGGAAAACGTGCACTGACGTAATCTTCAAGGAATCCAACCAACAAATATCTCTAACAGAAACTGATATTCTATTTGGATACACGCCAGACAAAGGCAAAACACCGTTTGTTCGATATGTAAATCATATAATTTTAATTGCTAAAATGGTGATTAGTAAATTTCGGTATGGCATTGGTTATGACATTACAACCCTTTTTGAAAAAGAACTAGATATACGGAAAACATTTTTAAATCCATAACTAAACTCTCCCCCCCCCCCTCTCTCTCTCTCTCTACGAGCGCGTGCGCGCACACACACACACGCGCACTCACACACACAAGTGCACGCTCACTCGCGCACACGCGCACATTCACACACGCACGCACGCGCGCGCTCGCGCTCACACGCACACACGCACGCACGCGCACACGCGCACACACAAACACACATACACCCTGTTTTCTTCTGTTTTCCCGTTTGTTTGTTTAGATCCCCCCCCCCCCTTTTTTTTGATGAAGTTTCATTCTTCTTTTTTTGTTTTGTTGTTGTTTTTTTGTTTTTGTTTTTTGTGTTTTTTGTTTGTTTGTTTGTTTGTTTGTTGATTCTGTTTCTTTAAAGATTATTTTCTTCCATAGGCACATCTTTTTTTTTATGGAAACAGTTGTACTTATATCTAGAGGCATTAAGTTGTAGATTTATTGATGAATTAATTCTATTAATTAATTTAATTATTTATTTACCATTCTACTAATTTTTGCATATGTTTTGTTAATGTTTGTTGAAAAAAAAATGAAAAAAAATGAAGAAAAAAATTGTGGTTGATCTCCAGCAACAGCAGCGAAAAAAAAAATTGTGGTTTTGATCTCCAGCAACAGCAGCGAGGTGTGTTTTGTATTAGTAAGAGAGATAGAGCGGTGTTATCATGTGTTTTTGTATTAGGTAAAGAGATAGAGCGGTGTTATCATGTGTTTTGTATTAGTAAAGAGAGATAGAACGGTGTTATCATGTGTTTTGTATTGGTAAAGAGAGATAGAACGGTGTTATCATGTGTTTTGTATTAGTAAAGAGATAGAGCGGTGTTATCATGTGTTTTGTAAAGAGATTGTTATCATGTGTTTTGTATTAGTAAAGAGAGATAGAGCGGTGTAAAAAAAAAAAAAAAAAAAAAAAAAAAGTCCAGGAACGGACTCTTCAGCCATCAGAGGGCGTGCCGCCAGGGATCAATCCCCCACTGATCCTCGGACCCGAGTATGCCAGTCCAGGATCGGACTCTTCAGCCATCAGAGGGCGTGCCGCCAGGGACCAATCCCCCATTGATCCTCGGACCCGAGTATGCTAGTCCAGGATCGGACTCTTCAGCCATCAGAGGGCGTGCCGCCAGGGACCAATCCCCCACTGATCCTCGGACCCAAGTATGCCAGTCCAGGATCGGACTCTTCAGCCATCAGAGGGCGTGCCGCCAACGGACCAATCCCCTACTGATCCTCGGACCCGAGTATGCCAGTCCAGGATCGGACTCTTCAGCCATCAGAGGGCGTGCCGCCAACGGACCTATCCCCCACTGATCCTCGGACCGCGACTATGACCCGAGTATGCTAGTCCAGGATCGGACTCTTCAGCCACCAGAGGGCGTGCCGCCAACGGACCTATCCCCCACTGATCCTCGGACCCGAGTATGCCAGTCCAGGATCGGACTCTTCAGCCACCAGAGGGCGTGCCGCCAACGGACCAATCCCCCACTGATCCTCGGACCCAAGAGTATTTAAGTCCAGGATCGGACTCTTCAGCCATCAGAGGGCGTGCCGCCAGGGACCAATCCCCCACTGATCCTCGGACCCAAGTATGCAAGTCCAGGATCGGACTCCTCAGCCATCAGAGGGCGTGCCGCCAGGGATCAATCCCCCAATGATCCTCGGACCCGAGGATGCAAGTCC
>CM065686.1:35663560-35666060 GCA_017654935.2 Phymorhynchus buccinoides
GCTGGTAGAGTTAGCGTTAGTGGGGACAGTACACGTTTCACAGTGGCGGCTATCCAAAAACTCGGACTGGAACTTGAACGGAGAATTCAACTGGCCTATCGATGTGTAAAATGTGTACTGTTTCAAAGGGACATAACCAGTGTTTCTGTCCCCACTACTCATATAGGGAAAAGAGACCGGATGCTTATCTTCCCCTTTACAGTCTTTGTACATAAGGGAAGACGGGGTAAAAAGCGCATGGGCGGGTAAGAAGCCCACCCCAATTATCTCATGAAATAAAGAAAATTTCAGTCAAATTTGCCCATGAGACGAATGCTAGACATTAACGCTCGTCTCATGGGCAAAATTAGACTGAAATTTGCTTCATTTCATGAGATAATTGGGGTGGGCTTCTTACCCGCCCATGCGCTTTTTACCCCGTCTTCCCCTATACGCAAAGAAACCCACCCACCCTCAGAGAGGAGACGGAGGGAGGAGAGACGAAGGAGAAGAGAGGGAGAGGAGAGTGAGAGAGGATGAGGCGAGAGCAGAAGAGAGGGGCGTGAGAGTGGACAGGAGAGTGAGTTGAGAGAGGGGGAGAGTCGCTCGGAGAGAGAGAAATACACGTAGGTAGAAGATGATGAGAGAGAGGAGGAGACGGGGGAGGGAGAAGAGAGAACGACGAGCAGAGGAGAGGGAAGGCGAGGGGGGGAGAGAACGAGAGAGGAGAGGAGAGGAGAGAGAGAGGGAGAGAGAGCGATGTGAGTGAGAGAGTGAGAGAGGAGGGAGAGAGGAAGAGACAGAGGAGGAGAGGTGAGTAGAGAAGAGAGCGAGAGAGGGAGCTGGAGGCGGAGATAGGAGCGGAGAAGGACTTGATGATGAGAGGACATGAGAGAGAGCGAGAGAAGTAGAGAGGGAGGGAAGGGATAGGAGAGAGAGAAGGAGAGGAGGAGAGGAGGACGGAGACGAGGAGAGAACGGCCGGAGAGGAGCGAGAGGAGAAGGAGGAGAGAGAGAGAGAGAGAGAGAAGGAGAGTCTGGAGAGAGGAGAGAGAGCGAGAGAGACGGGAGAGAGAGGACGGAGAGAGAGCGGAGAGGAGGATGGAGGAGGAGAGGAGAAGATAGGAGGAGAGATGAGGAGAGAGAAGAGATCGGAGAGAGGGAGAGTGACAGGAGAGAGGTGAGGAGAGAGAGATGAGAGAACGAGAGAGAGAGACGAAGAGGAGAGAGAGAGAGAGAGAGAGGGTGGAGCTTTGAGACTGCGAGAGAGGGAGTTGGGAGGAGAGAGCGGAGAGAGGAGAGAGAGAGGAGAGGGAGAGAGGAGGAGAGGTGCTGAGAGGAGAGAGAGAGGATGAGAGAGAGAGATGAGTAGAGGCGAGATGAGAGAGAGAGGAGATGAGAGATGAGGAGAGAGAGAGCGAGAGAGGGAGAGAGAGAGAGAGGATGGAGTGAGAGGAGAGAGAGAGAGAGGAGGAGGGAGAGAGAGGAGGAGAGAGATGAGACGGAGAGGGAGAACGGAGGACGAGAGCGAGAACGAGAGGCCCCCGTTGTGGATGAGACGAGAGGAAGGCGCCCAAAGAGAGAGAGGAGGAGATAGTGGAGGGAGAGAGAACTGAGGAGAGAGAGGAGAGAAGCATGGCACTATAGAGAGAGAGGGAAGAGCGAGAGAGAATCGAGAGAGAGGTCAGAGAGGATAGAGAGAGAGAGAGGTGCAAGAGTGAGAGGAGAGAGACGAGATGAGAGAGAGAGAGAGAGAGAGAGGAGAGGAGAGAGAGAGAGGAGAGAGAGGCGGAGGCAGAGAGGAGAGACGAGAGCGACGACGACAAGATCGAGGAGGATGTGAGGGGGAGTGAGAGAGAGAGGAGAAGGAGATGGAGAACGAGACAAGAGAGAGAAGGAGAGAGAGAGAGAGAGAGAGGAGAGAAGATGAGATAGGGAGGAGAGAAAGGAGAGGCGATGAGAAGAGAGGAGACGAGGAGAGAGGAGGAGAGGTGAGAGAGGACCGCAAGAGGAGAGTGACGAGAGGATGAGAGAGGAGGAGTAGGAATGGAGCGAGGAGAGAGGAGATGCTGAGGAGAGGAGAGAGGAGGCGGAGGAGTTTGAGTATAGTGAGGGGGAGAGAGTGTGAAGAGCGAGCTGGAGGTGAGAGATGAGTGAGTTCGAGAGAGAGGAGGAGACGGAGAGAGGGCCGATGAGAGAGGAGGATGATACGAGAGGACCGAGAGATGAGAGGGGATGGATGTAGAGTGAGAGATGGAGAGAAGGGGGAGTGAGGGGAGAGAAGAGATGGAGAGAGTGGAGACCGAAGGGGTATGTGGAGAGAGAAAGAGAGAGAGAGAGGAGAGGTGAGAGAGAGAGAGATGAGGTGTAGACTGCACGATCGGAGAGAGAGAGAGGAGGTGGAGAGTCGAATTTGAGTTAGGATGTCGTAGAGAGATGGGATTAGAGAATGGGAGGGAGCTGCAGATGAGAGACTGGAGGATATCGCGGAGGCGTGTGAGGAGAGACTCTCGAGATAGTTA
>CM065686.1:35676060-35691060 GCA_017654935.2 Phymorhynchus buccinoides
TGTGTGTGTGTGCGTGCGCGCGCGCGCGCGCGTGTGTGTGTTCCTGCCTACTACGCTTAGCTGTAGTTAAACATCATTCCACTGAAGCCAGAATAGCAACACCGGCAGCATTCCTAGCAGGGAATAATCACTACCTACGTCGCAAGGAAGGAACACGCTTTTCCCATTTATTGTGCCATCACAGCAAACGAACGTGTCTCTGCCGTTGCCAATCGAATGAAAAATGGTGTTTTACGTCCTCTCGGTCTGGAACAGACACGTATGGGACATTTGTAGATACAAAGATGGTGGGAACGATACTGGAGGCAATGCCCGAAGGCAGTGCAACGCCAGTAAAGTCCCGCCACACATTAGCCAATCGCCTATCATTGCTCCTGTTATAGCCCTTCACCATGGGGAGAAAATAGTCCAAGTCGGACTGAAGTTTGAATGCAGAAGTACCCCCCACCCATCCACCCACCCAAAAAAACAGACAAGAGGCAAAGCCTTCAAGGTTCACTCGGGTGTGTGGGGTGTGTGCGTGTGTGTTTAAGTACAATATTGCCAATCAAATAATAAATTGAGGCTCGTAACCATGAGGGGGGGGGGGGTATTTAAGTACAAGGTTGCTAACAGAATATGACTTTGAGATTGAGGGTCGTAAGCATGAGGGGGGGTGTTTAAAGTACAAGATTGCCAATAAACAATGGATTTGAGATTGAGGGTCGTAAACATGAGGGGGGATACTTAAGTACAAGATTGCCAACAAATAATGACTTTGAGATTGAGGGTAGGAAACATGAGGGGGTGGGTGTTTTAAGTACAAGATTGCCAACAAATAATGACTTTGAGATTGAGGGTAGGAAACATGAGTGGGGGGGGGGGGGGGGTGTTTGTTTTAAGCACAAGATTGCCAACAGAAAATGACTTTGAGATTGAGGGTCGCAAACATGAGTGGGGTGTCTAAAGAGCAAGATTGCCAACAAATAATGACATTGAGATTGAGGGTCATAAACATGAGGGGTGTGTTTAAAGTACAAGATTGCCAACAAAATTAATAATGACTGAGATTGAGGGTAGCAAACGTGATGGGGGTGTTTAAATTACAAGATTGCCAACAAATAATGACTTTGAGATTGAGGGTAGTAAACGTGAGGGGGGGTGCTTTAAATTACAAGATTGCCAACAAATAATGACTTTGAGATTGAGGGTAGTAAACGTGATGGGGGGTGTTTAAAGTACAAGATTGCCAACAAATAATGACTTTGAGATTGAGGGTAGTAAACGTGATGGGGGGTGTTTAGATTACAAGTTTGCCAACAAATAATGACTTTGAGATTGAGGGTAGTAAACGTGATGGGGGTGTTTAACCCTTTCACCGCCAATGTTGCATTTTAGCACCACAGTGATTTAACACTATGTCACTAAAAGGCATCAAAATGGGGTCTATTATCCAAAGACCGTATTGTCTTAGTTTGGTGAAGTAAGAATAGACCTTATTTTATATCTGTCACAGAAGACTCCCCAATACTGCAGATGGATTTTGTTCTCTACCCAGGTAAATTTAATGGACATTTTTGGCTGAAATATGGCTGGCGATGAAAGGGTTAAAGCACAAGATTGCCAACAAATAATGACTTTGAGATTGAGGGTAGTAAGCGTGAGGGGGGGTGTTTAAGTACAAGATTGCCAACAAATAATGACTTTGAGATTGAGGGTAGTAAGCATGAGGGGGGTGTTTAAGTACAAGATTGCCAACAAATAATGAGTTTGAGATTGAGGGTAGTAAACGTGAGGGGGGTGTTTAAGTACAAGATTGCCAACAAATAATGACTTTGAGATTGAGGGTAGTAAACGTGAGGGGGGTGTTTAAGTACAAGATTGCCAACAAATAATGAGTTTGAGATTGAGGGTAGTAAACGTGAGGGGGGTGTTTAAGTACGAGATTGCCAACAAATGAGGGTAGTAAACGTGAAGGGGGTGTTTAAAGCACAAGATTGCCAACAAAAATAATGACTTTGAGATTGAGGGTCGTAAACATGAGGGGGGTGTTTAAGTACAAGATTGCCAAAAAATAATGACTTTGAGATGGAGGGTAGTAAACGTGAGGGGGGTGTTTAAGCACAAGATTGCCAAAAAATAATGACTTTGTGATTGAGGGTAGTAAAGATGAGGGGGGCGGGGGGAGGGGGGGGGGGTTAAGGTACAAATGAAACTATCGTTAATGGATACAACAACAAAAAACAACAGTGCCTTTGCCGAGAATCGAACCTGGAACCATTGGCATGAGAGACAGACGCTCTACCAATGAGCTATCAAGGCTTTCAATGTTGATGAGTTTCTCAAAGACCCCCCACGTCACGTGTCAAAATCACAGTTTTCACGTGTTTTCCCTCTTATAGCTGGCAAGAAATGTTAAGAAAGTTTCCTTGCATAAGAGGGAATGTGACACGTGACGTGGTGGGTCTTTATCTCATTGTTGCCTGTTGAATACTCTCTAACACACTAATCCAAAATGTTATCTGTTTGTTATCTGCTTACAGTGTTGTTTTAAGTATTTAATTATTCAAATCATCATTGTTTGAAAGCTCGCATAAGCATCTAGGTGTATATTGAATGTTTGAACAATGTGCGCCTTCTATTTCCCGAGAAAATGCCAACGTCAATGTTTGTAGATTAGACCACGGACGCAACACACACAGACAGACAGACAGACAGACACACACACACACACACACACACACACACACACACACACACACACACACACACACACACACACACACACACACACACACACACACACACACACATACACACACACACACACACACACACACACACACACACACACACACAAACAAAACATTATTTAAGTTTAATATCACCATTGTTGTGAACAGACTTTTTAAGAAGAAACACACATACACATCAGAACAAAACGAATTAGCAACAATATATTCTGCTGTGTTTGTATACTTATGGTGATGTATAACATCATAACAATGTATTTTGCTCTATGTTGATACGCATAGTGATGTATGACATCAGAACCAAACGAATTATCAACAATATATTTTACTCTATGTTCCTACTTATAGTGATGTATGACATCATAACAAAACGAATTAGCAACAACAGAAGCAAACGGACATCAGAAGCAAACGGATTACGGACAACATATTCTGCTCTATTTTGATAATTATAGTGATGTATGACATCAGAACCGTGGCAAAAAGGGTAAAATTAACATACATTAAACCACTAACTGTTACCATGCAAGCTATTCCAAAGACACCCCCCTCCCCCCGCTTTTTTATTTTTTTATATTTTTTATTGAACCTTTTTTTTTACATTTTCAAATACAGAACATAAACATAGCTAGGCAAAATAATACAAACCATATGACAAAAAACCCACAACACATACGCATACAAACACATACGCCTGCACATATTCACACACACACACACACACACACACACACACACACACACACACACACACACACACACACACACACACACACACACACACACACACACACACACACACACACACACACGTGAACGCGCACACGCGCGCACACAGACACATATACACATATATACTACATTTTTGGGGGGTTAAATAAATAAATAGGTACATTCAATAATCAAACTTTCAACACGAGCTGGACGTTGCAAAATGTTAGTCCACTAATTCTATGACAGGTTATCATTCTTTTTTTATATATGTTATTTTAAAGAAACAATTTGCAAAAGACAAGGTTCAATAAATACCTCAATGTCACTCACAATGGCTGGTTGTTGTTTTTCAAATACAGCATTAGCGATAATAATAGTTTTATCCAAAAATAGACACATAAAAATACTAGAAATACTGAGTTAGTTAGTTATGTTGCACAGGTTTGGGTATAAGACAGCAAAAGGCGTGGGAAAATAAATACATATGATCAATTGTCACAAAACAATGGAATATATGGCAACCACTTGGTAGAAAAGTCATTGTATTCTAAGTTCAGATACGCAATGTGTTTTTCGATTCTGTAACGATAATTCATTTTTTTCAAAAATACTTTTTTTTCTCTTTACATTATTACCAAGAGAATATTTATTTGAAATTCAGAAATATGGAAACACACACCGAAAAATTCAAATTATGCTTTTCTTGTCTTTTTCTGCGCATATTTCAAGATGCTTAATAGAATAGAAAGAGAGCCGCTAGCATATTCGACGAGAAGCAGAAAAAGTAGTATAATCAAATTATTGCATAGACATTAATCCGTGTGGGTCCGTGTGCATGTGTGAGTAACAGAAGAAGACAGAAATAAATAAACTGGGATAAACACAGAGAGAGAGAGAGAGAGAGAGAGAGAGAGAGAGAGAGAGAGAGAGAGAGAGAGAGAGAGAGAGAGAGAGAGAGAGAGAGAGAGAGAGAGAGAGAGAGAGAGAGAGAGAGAGAGAGAGAGAGAGAGAGACAAGGAGACAAACAGACAGACAGAGACAGAGAGATAGAGAGAGTCAGAGAGTAGACACATATACACATATTCTCTCTCTGTCCATCACTTAGAATAGAAAAGTCATACTATTTAGGCAAAGGCATTTCAATCTTTACTTCTGAATTATATGCAATAATGCGAGCTTTAGAATTTGTTTATGATCTACCATATTCAATTTATAACATTTTAGTTTGTGTGGATTCAAAATCAGTTTTACAAACTCTAAACCAAAGTAACAGTAAAACTCGCAACGACATTGTCTTTGAAATTAAACAGTTGATTCATTGTATTGTTGCAAAAGGTATTGGTATTGATTTTTGCTGGGTGCCATCTCATTGTGGACTCTTTTGGAATGAAGTTGCTGATAGAGCTGCCAAAAGAGGGGCTTTTTAATAACTCTAACTTGGTTTCTAATGAGAAACTGCCATTATCAACACATGAAATCTACTGTTTATTGGAAAAAGCTACTTACATCAACTCATCTGACTTTAGATCTAACATTTTTATGCACAGTAGACCGATAGTTAGCTTAGTGTACAAGATACGACTCAATTCATGGAAAACTAAATACTTGGATACTAACTGTCTTTGTAGTGATAAATTATCAATTCATCACTTACTATTAGAATGCCCAGTATTGATCTCTAAATATCGAATGATCAATATGGACTTTTTTCGTAAGTATGATAATACCAAGGATATTTTAAATGACGCAGAAATTGACATTACTGTAATTGCAAAAGCAATGCTGTCCTCAACTATTGGAAGACTACTGTAGAGGTTTTCTTTACTTTTTTTTTTTTTTTTTTTTTAATATGTCGTTCTTATGCATGTTATTTTACCTGTTTGTTTTTTGTTTTTTGGTGCATGCTGTCTAAAATCACGATCTATGTGAAAAGACATTAAATTAAAGATTCATTCATTCATTCTCTCTCTGTCTCTGTGTCTCTCCGTCTCTCTGTCTCTCTCTGTGTCTCTCTCTCTCTCTCTCTCTCTCTCTCTCTCTCTCTCTCTCTCTCTCTCTCTCTCTCTCTCTCTCTCTCTCTCTCTCTCTCTCTCTCTCTCTCTCTCTCTCTCTCTCTCTCTCTCTCTCACAAGTTATTTGATATTTAAACTGATAATGTTGATGCGAATGGAGTGTGAATGAGTTTGGATCTTTCGATTAGCTTTACCTCTTATGTTTGATAGTATTGATTTCCCCCCTTCCTCGTGATGTATTGTGGCCCATGGCCAATGTACATTAAAACATTTCAGTGTTCAGTGTTCAGTGTTCAGTGTTTTCTCTCTCTCTCTCTCTCTCTCTCTCTCTCTCTCTCTCTCTCTCTCTCTCTCTCTCTCTCTCTCTCTCTCTCTCTCTCTCTCTCTCTCTCTCTCTCTCATCTCCATCCATTTGCATTTGTGTGTTTGCATTAAGGCCCACGGCTTACATATAATAAACACTCAGACTCAGACTCAGTCTCTCTCTCTCTCTCTCTCTCTCTCTCTCTCTCTCTCTCTCTCTCTCTCTCTCTCTCTCTCTCTCTCTCTCTCTCTCATCCATTATTTGCATTTTTGTGTTTGCATTAAGGCCCACGGCTTGCATATAATAAACACTCAGACTCAGACTCAGTCTCTCTCTCTCTCTCTCTCTCTCTCCTCTCTCTCTCTCTCTCTCTCTCTCTCACTCTCTCTCTCTCTCTCTCTCTCTCTCTCTCTCTCTCTCTCTCTCTCTCTCTCTCTCTCTCTCATTATGCGATACGCGCGCGCGTGCATGCGTGCTCGCGTGTGTCCGCGCACGCATTGCAGTCTATGGAAATGCCTATGGGTACCCGTATCATCACAGTCATGAATATTCCTGTCATTATTATTGCACCACAGGTTCCGTGTAGGTGGCATGGATGAATCATGAATACTACGAAAAGAAAAGGCACATATTTGTTGATTTTCTTTTAAACATTCATATTTTGTTTCTATTTGAAGTTGTGGATAAGTGGCTGTTTAGAAAGCAAAACTGTTTTACATAGAAATCATAAAGACGTTCTTATTTGATTTTTTTCTTAATCTTGCGCTTGGTAAACTGACTGCACTGCATCTAGATCTACACATGTCACATACTTATTTACAATTATTCAGACGCAACAGATATATCAAGGCATCTGCAATTTTAGGCTAGATGGACAATTGACGAATATGTGCCTGCCACTAAAATATTGGTCTGCGGATTGCTCAAGAAACTCTGTCAATGTCTTCTTTCAACATTGTGATTTCCCCTGGGGGGGCTTTTTTATGTGGGGGTGTATGGTCGTTTTGAGCGAGTCCCATATAGACTCTCGCTATTTCTAGCTAAGCCTGCAGGAATGGTAATGCCTTTGAGAGAGAGAGAGAGAGAGAGAGAGAGAGAGAGAGAGAGAGAGAGAGAGAGAGAGAGAGAGAGAGAGAGAGAGAGAGAGAGAGAGAGAGAGAGAGAGAGAGAGAGAGAGAGAGAGAGAGAGAGAGAGAGAGAGAGAGAGAGAGAGAGAGAGAGAGAGAGAGAGAGAGAGAGAGAGAGAGAGAGAGAGAGAGAGAGAGAGAGAGAGAGAGAGAGAGAGAGAGAGAGAGAGAGAGAGAGAGAGAGAGAGAGAGAGAGAGAGAGAGAGAGAGAGAGAGAGAGAGAGCGAGAGAGAGAGAGAGAACTTGAAAACTTGAACACTTGAACTTTATTTTTCAAGGATAAAGATTTTAGACAACGCCTAGTCTTCCAATCTGTCATTGGTACATTAAACGCACATAGAGTACAAACATGGCAAGGCATAATATTACACATACAGATTTGAACATAAAGGTGGCAAAGCAGTTAATGAGTGTTTGTGTGTCTGTCTGTCTGTCTGTCTGTATACTTGCATATGCGGGTGTGAGAGAGAGTGAGCGAAGTTAATGAGTGTTTGTGTGTCCTGTCTGTCTGTCTGTCTGTATACTTGCATATGCGGGTGTGAGTGAAAAAGTATGCATGTACAGGGTTTGCTTGCTTACACGCGCGATTGTGTGCTTACGTGTGCGCGTGCAACGCACGTTTCTGTACACCAGTGCGCAATCATGCACGTGTGATTCTCCACTCGAAATTCCTTACATCCGGGCCTACGCCTTAAGGTAGATTTTATTAAAAGGCACAACGACTACACAAGCCTGAAATAAAACGTTGAAGAAATCTAAACACACACACACACACACACACACACACACACACACACACACACACACACACACACACACACACACACACACGCACGCACGCACACACACACACACACACACACACACACACACACACACACGTACACACACACACACACACACACACACACACACACACACACACACACACACACACACACACACACACACACACACACACACACACACACACACACCAACAACAACAACAACAACAAAACAAGTGTACAATCATAATTGTGTTAACAGTTCCAAACTGTTTTGGTGTGGGCGTTCAACGTCAGTGCTTAATTTTATAAAGTTCTACTAAAGCTTAAGTGGGAAACTAAATATATATAATTATATAGGGTGGTTTTTTTATTTAGAAAGTAACAACGTTTAGTTTCCCACTTAAGCTTTAGAGTAGAACTTCATAAAATTAAGCCCTGAAAACGAACACCGTGGTTTGGGCCTCAATGTTCAGGGCGTGTGATCACGAGTGAGTCTTAGACAGTCAACACGGGTCGTAGTATGTCAACCAGGCTAAACAGCCCATCGTTTTGGGGAGTTTTGTCCGATTTACATGCTACTATTACCCGTGTTGACTGACTGTCTAACGAGACGCACTCATGATTACACGCCCAGCTTAACATCGTGTTGACACTGACAGGGTAAGACGGGGTAAAAAGCCCATGGGCGGGTAAGACGCCCATGCCAATTATCTCATGAAATGAAGCAAATTTCAGTCACATTTTGCCCATGAGACGAGTGTTAATGTTTAGCGTTCGTCTCATGGGGAACATTTGACTGAAATTTGCTTCATTTCATGAGATAATTGGCATGGGCTTCTTACCCGCCCGTGGGCTTTTTACCCCGTCCTCTTCCCCTATTTGAAACATAGGAAAAGAGTTCGTCTCCAGCTATAGACCGTTGGTATTGATTTGCCTATCATGCATGGTTTAGCCTTTAAAAACTGAACACTTAAACGGAAACGTTATATCCATTGCAGAGAATATGGACCCATTACCGCGGACATTCTCTGGCTCGCGAACGTTTTTTTTATACTCTGGATCAATCATATCTCACCGACATAATATGTGACCCAGCACCACGAACGGGACATTAAGTGCTAAAATGACCATTCTGAGACAACTGTCCAGTTAACAACTTCAGACAATCCACTTTCAAATGATATAAGAACCATTCTTGTAACTTGGTTCGTTTTCGAGTTATGACCATTCAAAGCGGGTAGGGTGACTGTCGGCCATTGTGAGAAACCACAGTCTAAAGTTTAGCCTAGCTGAAGAAAATGCATCAACCTACTCATTTCAAAGCATCTTGTTTGAGTATTTATAGACCAAAATAAAGATTATCCTTTATAAATATGGAAAGATGCACAACAATACACATAACTAACTCAAAATTGATTTTTTTTTTTAATGTGATTTTTGACTTTACAAGCCTGTTATGAGAAACTAGCCTAGCGACTTAATGACCACTTCGTGATGCTTGGTCACATATTTAAATGAAAAGGAAAAGGCCCAACAAAAAATGGAATATCAGCAGGCGTCCCAGTAGTGAAGAACGGAGAGAGAGAGAGAGAGAGAGAGAGAGAGAGAGAGAGAGAGAGAGAGAGAGAGAGAGAGAGAGAGAGAGAGAGAGAGAGAGAGAGAGAGAGAGAGAGAGAGAGAGAGAGGATGTCCACCCTGAGTGCTGGTTGAATGATGGCTTTTCTCTATTTTATTTATCTGCTTGGTGTGTGTTTACTCATGTTCTTATATCTTACAAATAAATGGTGCATCAGTCTCTTTACTCCTACTTTCAATGTCAGTCAGTGTGTTCTTTCCCATAATAGGTGGTCAAGTGTCATTGTTTCCAATCTTTTGCTTTTTGTGCTCTGACTTCAATTTGGTATGTCCATCTTTGCGACTTTATTTGTAGTCTTTTTTCCCACTTAAAATACATATGCATATACACACATATTGTGACAAGATGCGTAGATAAGCAGGCACATTCACTACAACACTCCAAGTGTTACAAAGTAGAAGTTTGTGCTGTTAACCCATTTTACAAAGTACTCTCTGAAAGTAGTTTTCGTATTCTCTTTTTTTTTTTTTAAACAACAAGAACACCGAACAGCGTTATGAGCTTCCACCCCAAGTATCACAATTGCCTGGAGATGAAAGAGCTAAGGTGGATCGATACTTATGCAACAAGGGCGACTAAAAGTGTCAAATGTAGTCGAGCAGAACAGGTTATACATTTTATTCAGAACTTATTTCATTCACTTTCATTTCCATCATTACGTTCAGTAATGGGTTAGTTGACTTTTAAAAAAGTGAAACGCACAACATGTTTTGATCGACTAAATTTGATAGCCGGAGAAGGCACTTAAGCTTGAATGCTCTGCAGAAATATTGTGTTGTGTATTGGTGCTTACATCTCTACCACACACATAAATCCAACCGGTCATAAGCACAGCAGCAAAACTCTCATTGGCAAAGACACATTTGAATAGGTTTAATGAAATCTTCTTTGCAGTCAGGAGCAATCCACATTTTTAACAGCTAAAGGATTATCTAAAGGTATTATTTGAAAGCAGTATTAATTAAAACTTACATCTTACAACAGCAGCAAGTATTGATGAACTCTATGTTTCACTGGAAAAACAAAGCTTGCAATCACCATGGTTCTTACTCTTGAAGCGGAAAAAACATTCAAGGAGTTTTCAAGGGGGTGTTTGGATTGTTCAAGGAGCCCCGAAGTTGATAACACGAGAAAAATCATGCAAAATAAATTGACCTCCAAACTCAACATTATCTCCAAAACAAATAGTTGAACAGAAAAATGCCATGTCCTTAGCTGTCTCTTTACAAACAAGCGCGGATTCGCAATCGTTTGTGGCACGCTTTTCTTTCTCTGTTACAATATGTGCCACAATTTTGGACCGACCGACCGACCGACCAACAGACCGACAGACCGACAAAGTGAGTAATAGGTTTGTGGCTTGTGCCACAAACAAAACATACTGTACTTTAGTTCCAAACTTACTATCGATCGTGATCTCTTCCGTCATTATTTTTTTTTCGAGTTTGTGAAGAAATACAGGCCCCAAACAGTTTCTATCTATTTGGATTTTATATATGTAGGTATACAAGCTAGCTTGACCCAAGATAGATTTTCAAGGGGTTATTAACATTTTGCTCATTTTGAAGGGTTTTCAAGCATCTTTTGGACCAAGTTCTAATTTAAAGGTTTTCAAGGGTTCTCAAGGGCGTATGAACCCTGAAACACATTCTCTCTCTCTCTTTGTTCTTGCAAAATGTGTCTATTATATTTAGTTATGTAACTGGTATGTCGATAGCAGTATGATTTTATTTGCAGTATTGTACATGGGATGATCCAAAAGTCTTGACACTTGGTCTCTAACGGCCGTGTTTATTGCTCGAAACTTACCATTTCTTTACAGTCCCTCGAAGTACTCTCCTCCTCTTTCCACACAAAGTTGCAGTCGGGTCAGCCAAGAAACAAAGGCATTTTGATACTCCAGCAGAGGTATGGTGTCCAGCTGTGATTTCACCGCTTTTCCCAAGTCCTGTATCCTTGAAAACTTCTTGCCAGAGAGGTTTTCCTTCAGAAATGGAAACAACCAAAAGTCACATGGTGACAAGTCTGGACTGTAAGGTGGATGTGGAAGAACTTGGACAGATTGCTCTTCTAGATAGGTCATGGTGACCTTGGCTTTGTGAGCACTGGCATTGTCATGCAGGAGCATTGTTTAGCTGGTACCAACGGTTGGGCGCTGCTCACAGACAGACCCAGCCACTTTTGGCAACACTGTTCCAACATAATAGCTGGCAGTGAGTGTGCATTTCTCTGGAAGTATGTCGACTGCTACTGAGCCTTGGGTGCTGAAAAAAATGGCGAAAAGCCTCTTCCGACTCTGAAAAGATGGACGAAGAACAACTGGTCTCTCCTGGTCAGCACTCACCCACGCCATATTGGACCGCTTGCTTGGGATGCCATAAAATGAGATCCAAGTTTCATCTCCGGTGACTACGTCACACAGCCGTTTTGGGCCATTTGGCTCAAACATCTCCAGCAATTTCTTGGCACACAAAACCCTCTGCTTCTTTTGTTGATCTGTCAACAGGTGTGGTACCCATTTTGCAGCGATTTTTTTATAGCTGAAGATCTTGACGCAGGATCCGTTCAACTGTACCATATGAAAGCCCATGTGTTTCACTTATCTCCCGAATTGTAATATGTTGGTTCTCTTCAACGGCTTTCTTTACAAGCAGGATATTGTGCTCGTTCCTGGCATCACAAGGACGCCCAGAGCGGTATTCATCTTTAAAGTCAGCTTTTCCATCTTTGAAATTTTGAATCCATCTGCAAACTGTCCTGTGTGACGTACACTGGTCTCCGTACACAGAAATCAAATCAGCATGAATTTTGATTGGAGTCTCTCCAAGTTTGAACCTTGTAAAAACATAAAACCTCAGCTGTTCAGGATTTGGATCCATGTTTTTCAACCACAGTTGATGACATCATATTTTCAATGACGTCATAGGTGATGAAATATTGTGACATCATTCATAGGCGTATGCAAGCAAATAGGGAAAAGGCCAAGCTTCTATTTGACATCTTACTTTTTTTATGTACACTTGTATCTAAGCTTGATTGAGAAGGTGAATGTGGTTTATGTTTCTTCTTAGAATGTTCATATTGTAACTATTTTACTCATGTGCGTGCGTGCGTGTATGTGTGCATGCGTGCGTTCATGTGTGTTTGCGTATGCATGTGTGTGTGTGTGTGTGCGTGCGTGCGTGTGTGTGTGAGGAAGAAAGAAGCGTTGCGTGCAATCATCGTGTTTATTTTACTTTCTAAGATTCATTACTTGTTTGCCTTTAATGTTCTTGTTATCAATGTAAAGCGCACTGAGCTCATGTGAGAAAGAGCGCTATATAAATTCCCATTATTATTATTATTATTATTATTATTATTATTATTATTATTTACTCATTCACTCTCTCACTCATTCTCTAATTCACCCAATGTCTCACCCACACACCCACTTACTCACTCATTCACTCACTCACTCACACACTCTCGCATTCACTAAAAGCCGCCTCATACTATCCGGCCTATTTAGTTGGAAGAAAATTCAATTGTGAACTCTGTTCCACTATATGTGGCCGTGTGCCGTCTTTACTATCAGCAAGCTTTGGCCTGTGTACTCCCACAACTGCCTGAGTGATTTGGAAGTAACCCCCCGTGGGGATACCACGGAGGGGTCATTTGCATAAATAGTTCCCCCACCTTCTGGAAGTTCTGTGCTTGTAACTTCCTGTAATCTGTCACTTTTTTATTCTGCCTTTTCCCTTTGCTTACTGTCATCTACTATCTCTCTGCATTACCGGTCCATTCTCCTGCCGTTTTGTTTCACGAAACATTTTCAAAAAAACATGTCCTCCAGCCGAAGTCGGACTTGCTGGGCCCAATTATTTCTTAATTAGGGGCATAACGGCAGCATGACGCATCTGCGCTCATAATTGACAGGAAAATATCCGAGCGATTGAAGAAGAAGAAGAAGAAGAAGAAGAAGAAGAAGAAGAAGAAGAAGAAGAAGAAGAAGAAGAAGAAGAAGAAGAAAAAGAAAAAGAACAAGAAGAAGAAGAAGAAGAAAGAAGAAGAAGAAAGAAGAAAGAAGAAGAAGAAGAAGAAGAAGAAGAAGAAGAAGAAGAAGAAGAAGAAGAAGAAGAAGAAGAAGAAGAAGAGGAGGAGGCGGAGGAGGAGGAAGAAGAAGAAGAAGAAGAAGAAGAAGAAGAAGAAGAAGAAGAAGAAGAAGAAGAAGAAGAAGAAGAAGAAGAAGAAGAAGAAGAGAAAAAGAAAAAAAAAAAAAAGAAGAAGAAGAAGAAGAAAGAAGAAAAGAAGAAGACAAGAAAGAAGAAAAAGAAGAGAAGAAGAAAGAAGAAGAAGAAGAAGAAGAAGAAGAAGAAGAAGAAGAAGAAGAAGAAGAAGAAGAAGAAAGAAAGAAGAAAAAGAAGAAGAAGAAGAAAAGAAGAAGAAGAAGAAGAAGAAGAAGAAGAAGAAGAAGAAGAAGAAGAAGAAAGAAGAAGAAGAAGAAGAAGAAGAAGAAGAAGAAGAAGAAGAAGAAGAAGAAGAAAAAAAGAAGAAAGAAGAAAAAGAAGAAGAAAGAAAGAAGAAGAAGAAGAAGAAGAAGAAGAAGAAGGAAAAAGATGAAGAAGAACAAGAACAAGAACAAGAACAAGAAGAACAAGAAGAATAAGAAGAAGTTGGAAGTACAATGGTGCAGTCGCCAACTCTTTCTGACCTGGCTGGAAGGGTTTCGTCCGACCCAAAAGAATGTGCATGCGTATTATGGTTTCTACTCATTCTGTCAAAAGAAAAGAAACCCGTGGAAAGGTCACGACCATTTTGTATCCGACTTGGTTGGATGGTGTGGAGGCGGCGGCCCTTTCGCCGCCAGCCATATTTCCGCCAAAACATACCATTAAACTTAACTGGGTAGACAAAATAAAATATCTGCAACATCGTGAATGCCTCTGTGACACATATAACATTAGGACTATCCTTACCTCCCAAAATTAAGAAAATAGGGTCTTTGGATAACAGGTCCTGATTTGATGACTTTTAGTGACATGGGCATTAACCGTTTCGCCGCCAGTCTTTTTTTTCAGCCCCAAAATACCATTAAACTTACCTTGCTAGAGAAAATAAACATCTGCAAATGTTGCAAATTCCTCTGTAGCATGCATAACATTAGGCCTATCCTTACCTCCCAGAATTACAAATATAGAGTCTTCAGATAATAGGCCATAATTTGATGCTTTTTAGTGACATGGGTGTTTAACCCTTTCACCGCCAAAGTCGCATTTTGGCACCACAGTGATTTAACACCTATGTCCCTAAACGGCAGCAAGTTGGGGTCTATTATCCATAGACCCTATTGTCTTAGTTTTGAGAAGTAAGGATAGACATTATTTTATATCACAGAACATAGAACAATCCACAATACTTTAGATGGATTTTGTTCTCTACCCAGGTAAAGGTGGTGGACTTTTTGGCCTAAATATGGCTGGCGGTGAAAGGGTTAAGCATTGTGGTGCAAAAAATGCGACATTGGCGGTGAAAGGGTTAAACCATTGTGGTGCTAAAATGCGACATTGGCGGTGAAAGGGTTAACACACTTGTTTCGTTCGTCGACCCGTTACGTTGATTCACTTACCTTCCGCTTCCCTTTCGGTTTCCTCGTCTATCAACTGTTGGCAGAGTTCATACTCCTCCCTAATTCGTCGGTCCTGGTCCTCGGGCGAGATGGCCACTGG
>CM065686.1:35693560-35696060 GCA_017654935.2 Phymorhynchus buccinoides
GAGAGAGAGAGAGAGAGAGAGAGAGAGAGGAGAGAGAGAGAGAGAGAGAGAGAGAGAGAGAGAGAGAGAGAGAGAGAGAGAGAGAGAGTCGGAACACTTTAATGCACATTGATCTTGGGACACAATACATCTCATTGTTAAAGGGTCACCCTGATGATGGATGAGTTTTTGCAAGGAACACGTCGAGATCACCAGAAAGACAGCCTTTACGGAGATCGCAACACTCACTTTGCTTTGGATTCCTAGAAATCAAACCGTCAAATCGGCGATTCCTCCTTGGCGGAGGTGCTGGAAGTCAAATTCTTTCATTGAAAGAATTTCTAATGGCCGCCTGACTTAGACCAAATCGTTTGCACGAAATGTCCACAATACAAGCCCTTTTATTTATTTTTTGTTGTTGTTATTTTATATACAGTTACCCTAAAGGAGTTTCGCTCACAACAAAGGAAATAGCTCCTTTTCTTAGTGCACTACAAAGAAGAAAAAGCTTCAACCACAATGAGTGGCCTCCAACCACTTCATCCAAAATGGCTTCTCTCTCCAGCATCTCCGCCAAAGAAGGAATCGCCGTTTTGAAAGTTTGATTTCTAAGAAACCAGAGCAAAGTGAGTGCTGCGATCTTTGTAAAGGGTGTCTTCCTGGTGATCTCGACGTGTTTCTTGCAAAAACTCATCCATCAGGGTCCACCTTTAAGGGAGGAGGGGGGGGGGGGTTGAAGGGTAAGTATTTACATGAAAAACAATATTGAAGTACAGTCCATAATCCCATGTGAGAAGATGACACAACCATACATTTATAATCTTTCAAAACAAGCATCTTTCAAGATCATCCCCAACACGAAAACAATTGATAAAACGTTGTATTTCTAATTCGTTTTCAATGCAAGAAGAATTACAATAGCGATGCCCTTTTTTCCTATTTATTGCGTGAAACACACATCGTGATACGTTGTATCTGTGTGAAACGTTAGTGGCTGTAAGAATAACGTGGGTCGGAAATTCAGCAGACACTTTGGGGAATTCGTTTCTAAGATCACTGTAGGACGAACAGTTCAACAACAACAAAACGCTATTCATCTTCAGTCTGGTTTCTATAGAATGGACACATTTTATTTCCTACTGTATCACTATAGCGAGAGAGATCTCGGATTTTGTTAACAGCAGGGTATGTTACTGGCGTGAAGTCTTCTTTCATGAGAGAGAGAGACAGAGAGAGAGAGAGAGAGAGAGAGAGAGAGAGAGAGAGAGAGATGGGAGAGGGTTAGTCGGAGAGAGAGAGAGAGAGAGAGAGAGAGAGAGAGAGAGAGAGAGAGAGAGAGAGAGAGAGAGAGAGAGAGAGACGGAGAGAGAGGAGAGAGAGAGACACGGAGAGAGATACGAGAGAGACACGCATGGGCGGGTACAGATAAAGAAAATTACAATTTGCCGGCACGTATACGCATAAGTACACATATTATAAGCATTCATTCATTATTACGCAAGAAAATTCTGTTATAAAGACGAACTAGTCTTTAGGACCATTTGAATTAATTACTTGTGTGAGTATAGGTCTTTTTTTATATAACTAAATTTATGTAGACACAATCGAAAACTTGGCGGGTTTTGGGGTGTTTTTTTTACGCAGCCAAGCAACACAATTTAATGACAAAAACGCTTTGAATGAAATATAATTCTCTCACAGTCGACTGGTCTTTTATTTAAGTTTGGCAAGCTTACGGTTTTATAGTTAATTAATGCTTCAGTGAAGTTTTTGTGGCAGGCAGACAGACGTTCAATCTTGAGGATGATTCTTGAGGATGAATCTCTTCCAACATTCTCATGTGTACCTCTATGTCACGGGACATTTTGGAAATACGGGAAATTTTGGAATTTTACCAGGAAAATGTAGGCTTCAGATTTATCCCCGACCTCCAAATTCAGAAATTGTCCAAGCAAGTGTCCGCATGCTGTAAACATGAAAAATGAAAATCCATCGAATATACAAAAGGATGTGACTTTAACTTGCATCAGATGTTGCAAAATTGAAGCATGTGTTGGATACAACCGCAATCATGGCCGATATGTACGTACCTTATGATTCAGGCGTTTGTCCAAATTGAAATGTTTTGTACGGACCTACTGCTAAGTGAATGTACTATTCTATTTTCATCAGTCCATGCAGAAGGAAGATGACACACGATAAATAATGAACTTCACGCGGAGATCACGTAACAATAAAAAATTTAAAAAAAAATTATAGATTTTTCGGGTCAGTTTTTGAGAGAGAGAGAGAGAGAGAGAGAGAGAGAGAGAGAGAGAGAGAGAGAGAGAGAGAGAGAGAGAGAGAGAGAGAGAGAGAGAGAGGAGGGGGTGGGGTGGGAGATAGAGGTAGCGACAGAGAGACAAAGAGAGATAGAGAGACTTAAGGGGCCAGCCACACGTCCACGAAAATGGCACGACTGTACGATGCGATTCGATTACGTGATCTCGACGCGCTAACCACATTTGTTCTCGGAGACCAA
>CM065686.1:35701060-35711060 GCA_017654935.2 Phymorhynchus buccinoides
TTCGCCCTTCTGGCCTGGAACCGTCCCCTATAAACATTTGCACCTGCGTCAAGAATGTTGACAAACGGTTTCACTCCCCTGTTTAACCCTTTCACCGCCAATGTCACATTTATCCACCACAATGGCTTAACACCCATTGTCACCAAAAAGGCATCAAATCAGGGCCTGTTATCCAAAGACCCTATTTTCTTCATTTGACGAGGTAAGGACAGGCCTAATGTTATATAATATGTCACAGAGGAATTCCCAATATTGCAGATGCATTTTTGTTTCTCTACCCAGTTAGGCTAAATTGTATTTTGAGGCTGGAAAATAGCTGGCGGGAAAAAAGGGTTAAAGACCCCCCGCGTCACGTGTCACATTCCCTCTTATGCTAGGAAGATGTCTTAAGATTCCTTACTATAGCTATAAGAGAGAAAACACGTGAAAACCGTGATTTTGACACGTGACGTGCGGGGTCTTTAACCATGGTGTCATTTCGCCTCCTTTGAGCGTATTTTCGTAGAAGCGAATCTCTCTCTCTCTCTATGTCTCTCTCTCTCTCTCTCTCTGCCTCATCTCTCTCTCTCTCTCTGATCTCTCTCTCTCCTCGATTCTCTTTCATTCTTCTCTCCTCTATTCTCTCGTCATTCTCTCTCTCTCTCTCTCTCTCTCTCTCTCTCTCTCTCTCTCTCTCTCTCTCTCTCTCTCTCTCTCTCTCTCTCTCTCTCTCTCTCTATCTCTGAGTGAGAGAGCGAGAGGAGAGAGAGAGAGAGAGAGAGAGAGAGAACGATGAGAGAGAGAGAGAGAGAGAGAGAAGAGAGAGAGATGTACGTATCTTTTGTTTATGCTATTGTTGAATTATGCATTTGTGGTCTCCTGTTTATTATCGATTTGTATTTCCGTGCCTGACCTTATTATTTTGATTGTTATTTAAAGTGTTGTAATACTGTTTCTATTATTGTTACGTTTTGCCCTTGGCCTTGTGTTTTCGCTAGTTTATGTATTCGTTTTGTCTGAGGACCTCATGAAAAGAAGCATTTTATGCTTATTGAGCTATTCCTCATCAAAGATTTCAAGCTTCAAGTTTCAAGTTTCAAGTTTCTCTCTCTCTCTCTCTCTCTCTCTCTCTCTCTCTCTCTCTCTCTCTCTCTCTCTCTCTCTCTCTCTCTCTCTCTCTCTCTCGCAAGTGCATTAGTATATTGCGAATCAAATCGATACCCTCTTTACATTCAGACACACACCAAATGTATTAAGTACTGGCTTAAAGTTATTCAGATGGAAGAAAATCGTATTCCAAAGAAAAGTTATGAAATGTTATACATACTTCACTGTAAGGGTAAGCAGAATTGGGTATCCAATATAATGTATACTTTGCATAGGTATGACTTTGGATTTGTGTGGGAGAACCAGGGTGTTGCAAATTGTAAAATGTTTGTATTTACCTTTAAGCAGAGATTGATCGATTGCCGCATCCAAGAACTTGATTCTACCATTATTTATTTTTTTACTAAAGAACACTTCCAGTTGTATTCAACTTTCAGATCTCTAGAAGGCCTCCCCCATTACTTGTGTGTGATTAAGAATCCTACATTAAGAAAGCATTTAACTAGAGTAAGATTAGGAGTTTCTCAGCTGAAGACCCATAGATCCAAATATTCCAAATTCCAAGGCAAAACTGACTGCCCATTTTGTCTAAATGTTGTTGAATCAGAATTGCATTTTATCTTAATGTGCCCACAGTATAAACATCTACGCGAAATGTACATTCCTAAAAAGTATTACAACCACCCCAATGCTTTCAAACTCACATTGCTTCTTTATGACTCAAGAGTGTGCACTAAACTTGCCTTGTATTTATCTAAATCCTTTATTGTAAGAAACAACACAACTCAATGTGCTTGAACATGTAGCGCAAAGCATTAATCAACTCATTTTATGTGCAGTTATATCATTACGTAATTTCATAGTCCTACCATTTCCTCGAAGATAGATAATAATTATGTCCAGAACATTTCTACTGTTACTAAAGGGTTTTGTTGGTTCTTGAATGTATGTTTGTCAGAGGAATTGTGAACATGTAGATTAATTCCATACCCCCTTTTCCCCCTTGCTTGTGCAGCATGTGCACTGAATGTATGTGCGTGTAACATAACGTGTGGATGCATTTTGTCTTTGTCTCGCCGTTGGGTCACGAGTATTTCTATTACTCCCTTTGTCCAAAAATCAAGTAATTATGGTAATGGCTTACGATGTATTATGTCCACGGAAGGAACATCGTATATTCACTAACCGAGTTATTGTGATGATGTTTTGAGCGTTAACTGTAATGGCGATTCTTTATTTGTAACATTTTGTTTTGGTGTGATTATACTGGTCAAAATCAAATAATTCCCCCTCCACCCCTTTCCTTCTTAATCACTTTATACACATTGACTTCAATTTGTCGTGAATATTCGAGTGTAAAAATCAAGCTATTTTGCATAAAATGTTTGTACAATCTGCTTTCATTGTAGTATGTTCACATTCGTTTCACTTCATATTTCGAAGATTTTGACATATTTGCAAGTTGTTGCTGTTGCTATGCCTCTCTATGTTCTGTAATCACTATACATTTATATTTATCTTTGTGAACGTTGCAAATGTTGTTGTATGTATTTGTAGTAACCTCATCCCCCTCCCCCATCCAACCCCAACGTATCTTCCTATGTATTTTTGTTCTTTTTCATCACCATATATTTGTTGTTATCTTTACCCCCCCCCCTTTTTGTCCCTACTTGATACGGGCAGAAAGGCCTAATCAATAAAAGTTTTTGGATTGGATTGGATTTGGATCTCTCTCTCTCTCTCTCTCTCTCTCTCTCTCTCTCTCTCTCTCTCTTCTCTCTCTCTCTCTCTCTCTCACACACACACAACACACACACACACACACACACACACACACAACACACACACACACACACACACACACACACACACACACACACACATAACAAAAGGGGGGAGGGTATTGGGATGGGGGTGAGAATGCGAGAGATTTATCGACATTTTAAAGACACACTGACCCACCATAATTAAGTCCCTTGTTTTATTTTCTGGGTAACCGTGACCCACATACAAATGTCCCCAACTTCAAATTGAGGCTGATATTTAAAATGATGTTTCGTGTTCAATTTGGGGGCATTTGTATGGGAGTCAGACCTGGTCAAAACAAGATTTCCTACCAGCTATAAGAGGGAAAACACCTGAAAACCGTGATTTTGACACGTGATCTGGTGGGTCTTTAAGTGAGTTAATATTTACAACATTATAAATGTATATTGTTCGACAAATTTTGCATGATTGTTTTTTCTACCTATTCTGAGTTTACTTTTGTCTCATTTGATATCGCTCCTACCCCGCTGTTCCGTTTGACAAGGCAAGATGGCCCAGTTCATTAAATCATTGTTCATTGTTGTTCGTTGTTCTCTCTCACACGCACAGAGCAAAGCAAAATAATATAATAATAATAATAATAATAATAATAATAATAATAATAATAATAATAATAATAATAATTTTAATAATAATTCTGGACATTTATAAAGCGCTGTACTGCCTTTGCAGGGAGCTCAGAGCGCTGTGCATTAACATTGAGCTAAACACTGCAAACAACGAGTGATGCCTACACGTACACACAATAAAAAAAATATAAAAAATAAACAAAGAATTGTACATAAACACTGATTACATATGAAACGATAGAAACACAGATCATAATAGATATAAAGAACAAAATAGGTTTGCATTATTTACAATGAAGAGGGAAAAAAATAATACGATTAATAAGCTCTACGCACATGGAATAAATACTAACTACATTGTGCATAAGCAAAAAAACCGAAAACAGAAATCATTATAGGTGTAGAAGACAAAATATATTGATCTCAAAGTCAAACACACACACACACACACACACACACACACACACACACACACACACACACACACACACACACACACGCGCGCGCGCGATCAAAATGCACCTCCCTCCCAATCCACCCATACACACACGCTCGCTCACACGCACGCACACTCACACACATACACACACACGCAAATCTCATTTGAAAAAGTTATGGAAATCAAGTCTAAGAGCTAGCAGCCTACACTGGTGAAAGTGGCTCAGTAACCTGATTATCTGTCTGTGGACAAGTGAAGGACATGAGTGAATGTGCCATCTCTCTTGCTCGCACCCCGCCCCCCTGGAGATGCCAGGTTTTATTTTGTGGTTACACTTTTCTTTGATCGATGACACCATCCTTCTACATACCAAAACTATGTGTGTACGCCTTGAAGTTCATAAAATATAACCATTGGAAGAATGTGGCCGCCACATTGGCCGCCATTTTGAATTCCAAAGTGTTAGACATATGACTGAATCTTAGGTCCACGTGTCCTGTCTACAGAAGCTTTACATGAGACATTGCAATTATGATTTTATTTGCTTTATATTCGAAACATAACAGAGAACTGTGTTATCTTTCAGACTTGGCCGCCATGTTGGCCGCCATCTTGAATCATGAAAATGCCAAGAGGTTGTCACGAGACCTTCCAACGGATTCTTCCACTACTTGGTCCAGACTACTGAAAAATGCAAAGAAACGATTGTTACCAAACATTTCTAGGTTCGACCCCCACTGCCACCGGACTATCAACGACATCAAATATGAAACAGATAGATATCTTGGTTGGTATCCGAAATAATCGTGTCTCTGCAAGAACTGCTTTTTTGTTTGTGTGTGAGTGGTTGACGTATTGGCTTTCTGTTGGAACCTCGTTCCTATATTTTTAAAGTCTGATACCAATTGTAATGCACATAATAGTAGATTTTGGTGTGAAAGAATAATTATGTGATTGCGATTCTGGAAAGTATTGAAAGACAGCATAAAGACGATTATGTGACCCACATTTTTAAAATACAAAAGTGACAAAATGTTATGGGTTACACAAAAAGCAACCACACTTTCCTTCTTATTGTCAGTTTTTTCTTTCTTTTTATTATTGGGGGGGGGGGGGGGGGTAAGGGGGGAGGGGCGCAACCATTGACAAACTTTATGTGCACCACATTATATCATAGAACTGGAGATAAGAAGAGTTGGTAACTTTTATTGTACATGCAACTTTTGTAGGCCTTTAAGTGTGATGTGATATAAAAGAATAACTTTCAGAAAAAAAGAAACGACTTTGTTTACAACATATGCGTGCATATCGGATAGATTGAAAAACAAGTACAATCACATCTAAAGTTTGAAATACTTTTTTTAAATTTTATTATGAAATAGTAACGAGGTTAAGCCTCTTGGCATCTCTCATTCACCACACTGTGATGTTGTTATTAAAATGATCACAAAAATACTTGATGGACCTTTGGCCTTTATTTCATGTTACTAGTTTACCCTACTCTTCGAAACAGCAAACTTCCAACTTTGTCACAGCTACGAAACTCTGTTCTGGTAAAAATAAAAATGGTTATAAATAGCATAGGTGAAAATAGACAATTTGCGATAATATGTTTGCTCTTGCAATCGCTTGACTTTTGTCGAATATTAAGCTTAGTTGCTATAATGGAAAGAAAACTTGACAAGTTTCGCATATGAATCGTCAGTTAACCCTTTCACCGCCAGCCATATTTCAGCCAAAAATTGCCATTAAATTTACCTGGGTAGAGTTACTTATACATCTGTATCGTTAGAAATTCGGGACTTTCCTGGAGTTGCACTGCCTCCGGGCATTGCCTCCAGGATCGTTCCCACCATCTTTATATCTACTAATGTCCCATATGTGTCTGTTTCAGACCGGAGGACGTTAAGCTGATTTTCACACTCACCTGGGTAGAGAACACAATCCACCTGCAGTATTTGGGGATTGTTCTGTGACTATAAAATAAGGTCTATCTTTACTTCCCAAAACTAAGACAATAGGGTCTTTGGATAATAGACCCTAATTTGATGCCTTTTAGTGACATAGGTGTTAAAGCACTGAGGTGCTAAAATGCAACTTTGGCGGTGAAAGGGTTAATACATTTATAAATAATGCAATGCAAACTTTATAATACGTGTTTGATTGAGACATCCATCCCCATGAGACAATTACGGATCTTTTTTTTTTTTTTCTTTTTTTTGTTAAGCCTAAATGAGTGCGTAGCAAATGCAGATGGAATTTTATATGTTTGAGACGTATCTATAAATGTAACGTTTATGTAATATGTACTTGCTATGTATTTTATTCTTCTCTCTTTCATTAAGGTCCTTTCTGTCTTTTTGTTCCAGTCAGGGTCATTTCCTGAGAAACACTGTCTACTTTCACGCTGCGGATGGTTGACTGCACAGGTAAACAGCAGACTATGAAGAATCGGGTGGAAAGTAACTGTTCTGTGCTTTCTCGCGGGCCATGGTTCTATAGACGAGATGCAGACATTTGAGGGGGTGAGGGGATTTAATCCAGGCTTAGGCCTACATGTTCACTGAATTAGGCCCTCGGAGCTTCACTATGACGTTGGGGTCAAAGGTTCACTTCCGCACAGTTCGTTTCGGGTCAGATTTTAAGGAACAACCCCACTGTTCGGCGATCGATAGATTCGTTGTTTGTTCGGGCGAAAAGGAAAAGAGCACTAATTGGCTTTTCTCGTTTCGGCCGAGCACCCTTACGCCCGAAAGAGATTCGGCCAGCTAAGGTTGGGCTTAAAACTGTATCCTAACAATGGGTGCCGTTAGAACCACACGACGAGACGGAGAAAAGATCCGATAAAAGCTTCCGCGGTTCGTTATAATATCAAACGGTCTAATCACGTAAGCAACATCCATAATAGTAACGTACAAGATCCTAATAAACGACCATTCATCAGACTACGCGACAGCTGTGGATCTCCACATTCAGAGACAGCCTTTTTAGTAAGCAAGCGCACGCTCTGGGGCCGTAATCACGAGTACCTCATAGACAGTTATCACGGGTAGTAGGGGAAGACGGGGTAAAAAGCCCATGGGCGGGTAAGAAGCCCATGCCAATTATCTCATGAAATAAAGCAAATTTCAGTCAAATTTGCCCATGAGACGAATGCTAAACATTAACACTCGTCTCATGGGCAAAATGTGACTGAAATTTGCTTCATTTCATGAGATAAATGGCATGGGCTTCTTACCCGCCCATGGGCTTTTTGCCCCGTCTTCCCCTAGTTAGTATGTAAATTAGATTAAATTCAAAACCAAAAAAAATACCTGCTGGTTGCTTAACCTAATTTGCATACTCCTACTCGTGTTGACCGTTTAAGACTCGCTCGCGATTGCGGTGCCAGGTGGAGTAGCTCGTCTAGGTGCGGGATTAGGTAGGTACCCAGGGGATGAACAAAGAGCTTGTAGAGCTATTGGTCGTGTTATCTGCTTCTAACGACTAACTCCATTTGAAGCCGGTTCACTGGCTGGAGAACAATGAACCCCCGCTTGGGTAACGGAAGTGGGCTGCTTTGGTGGAGTTATCGTCCTTAGCCTTTGACGCCAGGTGGCGTTCCATTTAGAGACCGTTTCTTAGCAACGCGAAACTCTCTCCCCCTCTCTCTCTCTCTCTCTCTCTCTCTCTCTCTCTCTCTCTCTCTCTCTCTCTCTCTCTCTCTCTCTCCTCTCTCCTCTCTCTCTCTCTCTCTCCTCTCTCTCTCTCTCCTCTCTCTCTCTCTCTCTCTCTCTGTCTCTCGCTCTCTCTCTCTCTCGCTCTCTCTTTCTCTCTCTCTCTCTCTCTTTCTCTCCGCTCGCTCTCTCTCTCTCTATCCCTCTCTCATCTCTCTCTCCTCTCTCTCTCTCTCTCTCTCTCCTCTTCTCTCTTCTCTCTCTCTCTCTCTCTCTCTCTCTCTCTCTCCCTCTCTCGCTCTCTCTCTCTCTCAACCGCGCGCGGCAGCCAAATGGTTTCTTTCACAGTACACGACCAAACTTTGCCTCTAGTTTGACAAAGGGCAGTAAAATAACCCAAGAGAGGGATCTCCAATTAGGCGACCCGAAGCGCGCATTAATACCGTTTCTTCGCGCACGCACTACAACACATGTAGGGCTTACAGACAACAGACAGAGGTGGTCAATAGTTCTTTTAGCTCACAAGCCCTTGGGGCCAGAGCTCAAATAAAACTGTTCCAAACTGTTCCAACTATTTGGGGATTACTTTCTCTTTTTGCAGTAGGCTTACACGATGTTGGATTGGAATCGAGTGGACAATTTTGTTTACCATAATAATAATAATAATAATACATGTAGTAATAATAATAATAATAATAATAATGGGAATTTATATAGCAGCTCTTTCTCACATGAGCTCAGTGCGCTTTACATTGATAACAAGAACATTAAAAGGCAAACAAGTAATGAATCGCTAGAAAGTGAAATAAACACGGTGCTTGCACGCAACGTTCTCTTTCATCCTCACATACACACACGCGCGCGCGCGCGCGCGCCCATGGACACACACAGGAGGAAAACACGTGAAACCCGTGATTTTGACACGTGACCTGGTGGGTCTTTGACAGCAGGGTGTGTTACTGAAGCGAAGCCTTCTTTCATGAATGAGAGAGAGAGAGAGAGAGAGAGAGAGAGAGAGAGAGAGAGAGAGAGAGAGAGAGAGAGAGAGAGAGAGAGAGAGAGAGAGAGAGAGAGAGGGGAGAGACAGTGAAAGAGAGAGAGAGAGAGAGAGAGAGAGAGAGAGGAGAGAGAGATAGAGGAGAGAGAGAGAGAGAGAGAGAGAGAGAGAGAGAGAGAGAGAGAGAGAGAGAGGGGCTTTCATTCAGATTCTTAAAGACCCATCAGATCATGTGTCAAAATCACGGGTTTCACATGCTTTCCCTCATAGCTGGTACGAAATCTTGTTTTGACCGGGTTTGGCTCCCATTCAAATGCCCCCAAATTGAAAACGAAACATCATTTTAAAGAGCAGACTCAATTTAAATGTGGGGGCATTTGCATATGGGTCACGGATACCCAGAAAAAAAGCAAGGGACTTAATCGTGGTAGGTCAGTGTGTCTTTAAAGAACCACCAGGTCCGTGAATGAAAATCACGGGTTCCACGCGTTTCCCTCTCTCGCTGGTAAGAAATCTTACTTTGACCAAGTGTGCCTCCCATACAAATTGCCTCATACACGAAAACTAGACATCACTTTAAAGAGCAGCCTCGATCGTATTATTATGAGGAAAGTTTGTAATGTGGGCCACACCGACCCAGAAAAAACCCCAAGGGACTTAATCCAGCCGGGTCGGTGGGTCTTCAGGGTGTGTCTGTTCTCTCGAAACTGAGTCTTTAAATTAAAGAAGCCATTTTATTTACTAGAATGTCTTACTTCACAGTCTGTATTTATGCCTATATCCACACGCTATTTGCGCTGTCCTCGGAATTGAAGGTTTAATGTGAATACTTACAAGTTAAACCCATGGCCAACTATTAAAAATGTTTTCCAATTAAATGTGCGTCTGGCAATTGGAGTACTGTTGTTCTCAGACAGCAAGGACCCATTTTAGATCTACGTATGTTAGGTTACTACGTGAGAATACTAAGACAGAGGGAGTTGTCAAAGAGCGCGAATAGGTCAATTGGCGCTGCTTTCCCTCTATACAATTTGCGCGACTACCTCCGTTAGAGAGACAGAAAGAGACAGAGGTAGAACGCACAAACAAGCGGGCACACACACACACACACACACACACACACACACACACACACACACACACACACACACACACACACACACACACACACAGGGAACGCACAAACAAACGGACACACACGCGCGCGCATGCGCGCGCACACACACACACTCACCCACTCACACACACACAACTTTAAAAACGTATTTTACATTTTAAAAAGTACCTGGATTTCACTATCAGACTTTCACGGGAGGAGTTCGCGCTTTTTGACGATCAAACATTCGCGCATTTTGCATACAGAAAGTATTCGCGCTTTTGGCATGTTCGCTCAAATTGACGGTTGCCAAGACAGAGTAGGTAGAGA
>CM065686.1:35726060-35728560 GCA_017654935.2 Phymorhynchus buccinoides
AAGCAAGAAATCTTCTTCTTCTTCCTTCTTCTTCTTCTTCTTCTTCTTCTTCTATCGCTCAGACAGTCTCCTGTCAATTATGAGCGCAGATGCGTCATGCTGCCGGTAGGCGCTTAACTAAGAAATAGTTGGGCCCCCAGCAAGTCCGACTTCGGCTGGAGGAGGAAATCTTTTTTGAAAGTGTTTCTCGAAACAAAGGCAGGAGAATGGACCCGGTAAAGGCAGAAAGATAGTCGATGACAGTAAGCAAAGGGAAAAGGCAGAGTCAAAGAGAGTGACAAATTAGAGTAAGTTGCAAACACAGAGCTTCCAGAAGGTGGGGGGAACTATTTATACAAATATATTCCCCGGTATCCCCACGGGGGGTGGGGGTGGGGTTTTGGGAGCAAGAAATCTGAAGATCACAATTAGGAGGTGGTTACATTTTGCAACAGAAGCATAAAAACGAACCCTAAAATAGAAGGGGAAAACGGATAACGGACTGACCATGTAGGCAAAGTCAGGAGGTAATGCCAACATATCCAGATATCAAAATATAATAAGCAACAACAAAAAGTATATTATTCGTGTAGATGTGTTTTGTATCTGCATGTTGAGAACACTGAAACAGGGGGTAAAATCAATTTCAATTAAAAGTAGAAAAAAACCAAGCGCGGATTCGCAATCGTTTGTGGCAGCGGTCTATTTTTTACCACTCCAATCATTACATACACTGAGTCGCCTCCCCTGGCTCCCGATTTTTGTCTGTTAGGACACTGTGTTTGTGGTTAGAACATAGTTATTATTATATAATAGTATGCTGTCGTGTAAAAAAAAACAAAGTAGCACCGCGCTTGCGGCGACGCGCTCTCCGGGTAGGAATAGCCCGCATTTCACAGAGATAAGTCGTTGTGACTAGCAAGCTAAAAGAAAAAGCTTCAACCACAATGAGTAGCCTCCACCCACCCCATCCCAAATAGCTTCTCTCTCCGGCATCTCCGCACAGGAGGAATCGCCGTTTTGACGGTTTGATTTCTAGGGGAAACCAGAGCAAAGTGAGTGTTCCGATCCTTGAAAAGGCTGTCTTTCTGGTGATCTCGACGCGTTTCTTGCAACAACAACATAAAAAACCTCATCCGTCAGGGTCCACCTTTAAGGCAGACAATGTCAATGTTTTCATTCTAATTTTGAACCGGCAGGACCCCACACCGACTTCAAGACGAGACAGCAGAGAAAGATAACCCACCCACAAAGACCACATTTCGTAAACGAGCTAAAGACGTGCAAACCTGTCAACATGCTATTTTGGATGGACAGTAAATGTCACACTTGGCACCAATCAAATTGGTTAAGTGCTCATTAGGCCTACTAAATAGGAAATCGGTTTCCATGCTTTCTATTTGGTTTTCTGTCTTATTAATTCTCTTATAATTATAAAAAAAAACAAAAAAACATTTAAACCAGAAACAGACTGCAACGTCACTGGAACATACAACAAACAAACCACTACACGACAAGTGTAAAGTGACGTTATTTTATTCACAAGAGACAAAACAAAACTGCTGGATATTTAGGCGAATGCGCCTTTATCAACAACACAGACAAACAAGAAAACAGCAAACAGCAAATATAGCAAAAGGAGCAAAAAGCAGGCAAAAAAGAGAGGAAAAAAACAACAAGATCAAAATTTAAAAAAAAAAATACTTCCCCTCAACAGTCCAATGCGTAAATGATCAAAATTAAGTTATTAATTCTCTTAATTGAATTTCTTTTAGTCACATAAAAATAATATGAGGTGTTTTCGCTTTCAAGAGTGTACATTTGTGTTACTATAGCCGCATGCGTGAGCATGATGCGTGTTATTTTCTGTTCATCTTTCGTTTCGTCATAATATGCGATGTCCTCCTTTTTGACGTGAGTGCAAACTCTCTTTTGGTTTGCATTAAAATCAATTTGAAACCTGGAAGAAGAAGAAAAATCAGAAAACGGCAAAATGAAGTTTTTGAGTAGACATAATCAAATACAGAAAGTGACAGAAAGTGACATAAGTTTAATAACGCAGGCCTACTTGTTTGTTATTATTATATTGGAACGCGGAAACAGTGTCAGTCTTTTGGACACACAGCAAACCTGAAAGTGTTATAAGTTCATTGCAATATTTTGCTGAACTATTTTAGTATTTACCACGTCAGAAAATATGATATGATAAAGGACACGAGGGAATGACATTATTTTGGGAGCGGGGGAAGTGAGAAGTGAAAATGGTAGGGGGATTCAAAAGAGATGGGTAAAAAGGTCTCTCTCTCTCTCTCTCTCTCTCTCTCTCCGTCTTATACTAGTAGTAGTAATGGTAGTAGAATAAATATATTGTAGTGATATAGGTGTTTTAATCTTTTTTGTTTGTTTAATAGGTTGCTTAGTTTTTTTTATTCTATTTTGTTTATTGCTTAAGTTGATGCTCTGCCTAAAATGTCATTGCTATATTACTGTTAGTTGTTGTTTTTTGTTGGCGATTTTCCTG
>CM065686.1:35733560-35736060 GCA_017654935.2 Phymorhynchus buccinoides
AACCCCCGGTATCCCCACGGGGGTGGTTGAGAGCATTGTTGATTTGTCGGACCGTGTGTTAACAGCTTTATCTATAAGAACATTGACACATTTCGGTGTTATTGCTTACGACGTGTCACACGAGAAACAATCTTTGTTTTCTTCTTTTTTTTGTTGAGTTTTTGAGTTTTCCTTTCAAAACCATGAACATTTTCTGAGCGCTTCGAGCATTTGGGGCAAGTGATGAAAATCGACGTGATCCCGATTTGCCGCAGAGGGTCCTATACAGCACAAGGTTGTTTAGCTTTTACCGCTTATGCGATGTCATACAAAGTGTTAACGCTTAGGCTACCCTACCCAGCGTTATAAGGTCATTTCTCCCCCGGACAATTCCCCCCAGACACCCACCCACCCCCACACGGGACAATTCCACCCCTAGGACTTAATCCCCCTAGGATATTTCCCCCCCTGGACAATTTCCCCCCTGGCCAATTCCCCCCTAGGACAATCCCCACCCATTAGCTCTTCAATGAACACAATCTCAATCAAGTAGATATCAACAGCAGAATACTCATGCACACAGTCAATGGTCAGATCAATCATTTGTGCTTGACATAAAGAGGTGTGTTTTTTCTCTTAATTGTTGGTTTGTACAAGTGTTTGATATTGAATTGACTGAGCAGGAATCGCATGTGGTTGTTGCTGGGAGTGCGAAAGACGACGAGATGGATTTTGCAAGGCCAAGCTTCATCTCTCTCTCTCTCTCTCTCTCTCTCTCTCTCTCTCTCTCTCCTCTCTCTCTCTCTCTCTCTCTCTCTCTCTCGCTCTCTCTCTCGCTCTCTCTCGCGCTCTCTCTCTCTCTGACTCTCTCTCTCTCTCTCTCTCGCCTCTCTCTCTCTCTCTCTCTCTCTCTCTCTCTCTCTCTCTCTCTCTCTCTCTCTCTCTCTCTCTCTCTCTCTCTCTCTCTCTCTCTCTCGCTCTCTCTCTCTCGCTCTCTCTCTCTCTCGCTCGCTCGCTCTCGCTCTCTCTCTCTCTCGCTCGCTCGCTCTCGCTCTCTCTCGCTCTCTCTCGCGCTCTCTCTCTCTCTCTGACTCTCTCTCTCTCTCTCTCTCTCTCTCTCTCTCTCTCTCTCTCTCTCTCTCTCTCTCTCTCTCTCTCTCTCTCTCTCTCTCCCCCCCCCCCCCCCTACCCAGACACCCTTACAGGCAAGTCATATGATGGTGATATTATAACGTCTTACATTGTGGCTGCAGGCTACTAACCCAAAATGCAATTCCGTTTCCCAGACCGGGTTCTGTCTGAAGTGACCAGTGCATGACTTTCTGCCTCCTTTCTTCCACTTGTGGAAGGGAGAAAGGTGGCAGAATGGCTAAGACGTTCGCCTGCCAAGTGTAATGCGTGACTGCAGCGTGAGTGAATCCCGGCCTCGCCCTTTCTTTCTAGTTTGACAGGAAAATCGAACTGAACGTCCAGTCCTTCGGATGGGGACTTAAAGCTAGTCTGACCCGTGCGCTATACGCACGTAAAAATCCCACGGCAGTTGAAAGTCGGTAAGAGCAGGGAGAAATCCCGCTGCCTGGTATGGCCAAATTGATAGCTAGGTTTTCCAAGTGTGCCCACACCCCCTCCTCACCCTGACTCCCCCCCAAAAAAAAACCCACCCCACAACCCCCCCCAAAAAAACCCATTGGGTAGGCGCTGCACTTGCGCCGACGCGCTCACTAGAGTATACCAAATACCAATACCAAATACTTTTGTGTGTTTTGTTTTGTTTTTCTTCAATCCTGTCTTTATTTGTCCTCGTCTTTCCCTTGCTCGTCTGTTATGTCCTTTCTGATATCGAAAGGTTCATTTTCTTCCCTAAACACCATGTTCTCTTCTAGTTTTATAGGCTAAAATATATGAGGTTGTGTGAGTATAATTATACTGCCGAATGTTTCGTGGACATCTAATATCGTGCAAGTATGTAATACTCCCATGAGTAAATAGATACCGCAACTACTTTTGTAACCCTTCCGTTTCGCAAATGCAATGAATAAGGCTTCCACAGAGCGAAACAACTCCTCTCTATGAATTAATAACCTCATAGTATCTTCTCTCATGCTGGAGGCTTCCAATGTGTACGTGAGTAAGTCTTGTCTAGTTTAATCCGTGTGTCAAAGCTCTCGCATTAAACAATATCCGTGGAATTAATCAAATGAAATGTAATGGTCAACCTATGGCGATATTTTTCACGCCAGAGGGCAGTCAATGCACCAGGGGCTTATCACGCGAATTTCTTACTTGGGCGTAGTGAGAGAGAGAGTGATGGTAGGACCACTCACTGTCTCTCTCTCTTTCTTTATCCCCAACTAATAACATAGAGAGGATTAGCCCCACACGAGCGTCATGCCCTCTGGTGTGAGAAAAATCGCTCTAAGTCTCTCATTATTGACAGTCTATGTACATGAAATAATGACAGTCTGGACAAACCCCTTTCTTTCTCCCTCAGCCTTCGGCTTTGTCTCAATCGAGTCAGGTT
>CM065686.1:35748560-35756060 GCA_017654935.2 Phymorhynchus buccinoides
AGTTTCCAACAATGCTTTGTGAAATTTTCAAGTCATAGCCTTGGGGTTCGGACCCGTGATTTGAGCGCGCGCGATCATGCGCACACGAGCGCACAGAAAGATTCATGACAACTGTGTTATAGACCATTCATCAAGAAATGTTGTGAAAAAAACTGCATTGAAATACATGCAAAACTTCGCGAGATATTAGCGATTATGTGTTTCGGGGTTTGACCCCCGTAACTGGCGCGACCTTGACCTTAATGTAAAACTAAATACATCAGTGGATAGCTTGCATCTTGGCAAACTAGTATACCAAATTTGATGATGATAGACTGACTAGTTTTTGAGAAAAACGGACGAATAGCCGGACGGACGGAGCAGACAGAAACAGTAGTTCCCGAACCTTCGGCTCGGGGACTAAAAATGAAGAAGCAAAACAGAATTTGAAGAGAGACAGGGAGATTATTAATCCACATCATTACAAAATTAACATGACCGTTACCAGACCTGTTTCTCTCCCCCCCCCCCCTTTTATTTAATGTTACTTAGTGTTGGAGTTGAGCATTTTCCTTTTAGGTGACTATCTTTTTCTTTCTCCCCCCACCCACCACCCCCCATCCCCTTCCTTCGCCGCTTTCTCCCCTTCTTTATTCATTAGTATATTTTTGTCATATCTCCTGCCCCACCCCACCCCCCATCTCAGCTTAACCCCTCCCTAAAAAAAAAAAAGCGTTAAAATTGTTGTGTTTGGTTACAGTTTGTTTGCGGAGAGTGTTTGAAAAAGTTTGGTAAGCAAAGAATGTGAGACTCTTTTAGGTTTGCCAAAATATCTGCCACCGCCATTAACTCATTCGCATCGCAATGATTTTGAATTCTTAAAAAAAAACTCACAAATCACTCCAGCCATACACACAAACAAAACAGACATAAACAAAAAGAGAACTGAAAGAAGACTACAGGTTTTTACTTCAGGTTTAGACATAGGGAAGTGGTAGATCAGACTGTTTTTATACACAGACTTTATATAGAAACACTCTCTACAGCAATTAGTTACCCCATTTCAAACCACTACAATACATATAGTAAGAGGAAAATGTGTGGTCTAAGGGAGCGAAGCGAGTTTAGAAGTGACCAAAGTGTGGTGCGCACACATAGTTACTTCCTTTGAAACCAATTCATCAAATTGACAGCTTTATACTAATTCCGGCCCGTATATGGTGGAACGACTTGAATGAGTTAACCCTTTCAGCGCCAATGTCGACTTTTGTCACCACATTGGTTTTACACCCATGTCACTAGAGGGCATCAGGTCAGAGCCTGTTGTCTGGAGACCCTGTTTTCTTGATTTGGGGAGGTGGGGATGGGCCTTCTCATGTTACATATGTTTTTTCTCTACCCAGTTAGGTTTACGTAGGTATTCTCAAACAATGTATTGCAGAGAAAGGGTTGGGTGTGTTTGCACCCATAACTTTTACTTTTTGCTTCATAATATGTTCCAAACCTTTCATTGAATCTCGCTTACATTTTATGACGTTGTCAATGAAAGACTCGAGCATGTGCACCCCCAAAAGCAAGCATTTGTGTTGAACAACAAGCGAGTAAATAAACAGCAAATTCGTCGTTTAATAGAACACGCTTTCACTTTTGTACCCCAGCGAGGTGACCATTACATTTTGACAGAAGTCTCATGCGAATCTTATAGTAAAAACTTGTGTTGTCTGAAACATAAAACGGGCCTTATAACTCCGCCGTTCCGAAACCTTTCTATTGAATCGATCGCAACGGCAACCGAGGCGGCCGTTCATTTGACGGTTTGTCAAATGCGCGAAACGCGTATCCGAGGCATGTCGGCACTCCGGTGTTTCTGGAAAATTTGGCAGGTAGCATTTGGGACTGGTGACTTGAAAAAACAAGCGAATCGAATAAACGCGCGCTAATACGCCGCTTCGTCGTTTTCACAAAATAACTCCGCCAACAATTGCTTCAAATTTGCTGTCAGGCTTTTGTGCCCAAAGCGGCAGCAAATCAAAGAGTCGGGACGCACTTCAGAGCAGCGCCAACGGAAAACGGGGCCTTTTGCTGTACTTACCAGACTTGGCGTTACCGTTACTAGGCGTGGTACGGCGTTACGCTAGTGATAATTAAAATGACAGCCAAAGTCTCGCTTTCGTTTTGGAGAAGTAGTCTTTCTTTAGTCGCAATCTGAAAGATTGTCGTCAGTAAAACTTATTTAAAAAAATTGAATGAAAAAAAAATCTTACGGTACGACTATGTGCAAGTGCGTGTGCTTGTAGATGTGGATAGTTATCTGTAAAATAGTGTTAGTTAATAGGCTCGATATCTTTTAAATCATTTGATTGAAGGGAAAGAAACAATGTTGGTGGATTCGCTCCCCTTGGACTGCTGGTCTCGGATTCTGCGACTTGAACAAGCCGGGGTGTAGCTGCGAATTGGGATTTGGAATGAGCGGCGTGGGAGCAACGCCACTGTATGTACGACCCAAAAGATGGGACAGCAAAAAAAAAATGAAAAAACCAATGTTGATGAAAAGTCCATTTTTTAAAACCTTTTGTCTATGTGTGTGTTCGTGCATGCGTGCTAGCGTTGCGCACGTGTCTGTTTGTGTGTTTGTGTGCGTGAATGCTGCGTGTATGTCTTTATCTATTTCTTAAGATTCTTTGACAGCGCTTGACTTTTAAGCTCTAAGCGTGTGTGTGTGTGTGTGTGTGTGTGCGTGTGCGTGTGTGCGTGTGCGTGTGCGTGTGTGTGTGCGTGCGTGCGTGCGGCGCGCGCGCGTTTGTATGTGTGTGTGTGTGTGTACGTGTGTGTTTGCATCGATCTATTGTCTTTTTTATGTATAATATACCTCTTTGGCATTAAACATCAAAGGAAGCCAATCAGCCACGATGCTTCGCACTAGCATTTTTTGCGTGGCGTCCCCGTAGAACGTCCACCGGATTTTAATCCGCTTGATAAAATCTTTAAAGACCCCGCACGTCACGTGTCAAAATCACGGTTTTCAGGTGTTTTCCCTCTTATAGCTAGCAAGAAATCTTCCTAGCATAAGAGGGAATGCGACACGTGACGTGCGGGGTCTTTAAATTTGACAAACATCACATTTTACATGCTCTCAGGATCGAAATGTCAGCATGCCACTTTTTTCCCTCTTAAACACGCTCCTTTCCTTTTCTTTTGGTTTTTGAGAGAGAGAGAGAGAGAGAGAGAGAGAGAGAGAGAGAGAGAGAGAGAGAGAGAGAGAGAGAGAGAGAGAGAGAGGAGGAGAGAGAGAGAGAGAGAGAGAGAGAGAGAGAGGAGAGAGAGAGAGAGAGAGAGAGAGAGAGAGAGAGAGAGAGAGGAGAGAGAGAGAGAGAGAGAGAGAGAGAGAGAGAGAGAGAGAGAGATGAGAGAGAGAGAGAGAGGAGAGAGAGAGAGAGAGAGAGAGAGAGAGAGAGAGAGAGAGAGAGAGAGAGAGAGAGAGAGCGAAGAGAGAGAGAGAGAGAGAGAGAGAGAGAGAGAGAGAGAGAGAGAGAGAGAGAGAGAGAGAGAGAGAGAGAGAGAGAGAGAGAGAGAGAGAGAGAGAGAGAGAGCGAGAGAGAGAGAGAGAGAGGGAGACGAGCTCGAGTAGAGAGAGAGAGAGAGAGAGAAGAGAGAGAGAGAGAGAGAGAGAGAGGAGAGAGAGAGAGAGAGAGAAAGAGAGGAGAGAGAGAGAGAGAGAGAGAGAGAGAGAGAGAGAGAGGAGAGAGAGAGAAGAGAGTGTGGGTTAGATTAGTTTTTGCGTGTGCAGCCCTTACTGTGCAACTTAAATATTAGAGTACCCTGTATAAGCTCTTAGCTTGTTGTACTCGAAGTTCATAAATGTATTGCTGCTTTGTTATGATTTTCTATTCTTGAATAAATTCTTGTTTAAACCAACAGGGGAGGGAGTTAGAGAGAGACTGGTTTGGTGGGAGGTCAGACAAATGCAGACAGGCAGACAAACTGACAGAGTGACCTGGGGGGGTCCTTGAAAGAAAATGCGCAGTTGCGTAATTATTTTTCTATCCTCATGTCGCCTGGGTAAATAAATTACACGTAACATGAGAAACGTACAAAAAAAAACAATGCAATTTATCGTTCGATATGAAAGATTTCAATTGTAAAGGTAATGAGACAAAAGAAAAGAAAAAAAAAAGAAAACGAACATCGTCTGCATTTTTTTTATATATTTGTTTTGGGGGGAGGGGGTAACGCCTCTACGCCTTTGTGATAGCATTAATTCCCTATAATCTTGCTTTGATTTCTCTCTTATATTATGAACTGTGTGCGAAGGGATAGGGGGCCTCCTACACTCGTCGCAAACAAGAGACGATTGAATGAACACATGCGCAACAATAATTATAAGGTTAGTCTTTACAGAAAAGCAAAAGATGGAGACAAAGAAGGAAAACAAACGTCGGGAAATAATATCATTATGTAGCATAATTATGAGATTATGACCTTGGTTACAATAAGATCTGGAAACGGGATCCACGGCAATGGTGTTCATCATTTATCATCATTATCATCATCGTCATCATCATCATCGTCGTCGTCGTCGTCGTCATCGTCGTCTTCATTTTCTTCTTCATCTTGTGCTTCATCATCATCATCATCATCATCATCATCTCTTCTTCTTCTTCTTCATCTTGTGCTTCTTCATCATCATCATCATCATCATCATCATCATCATCATCTTCTTCTTCTTCTTCTTCTTCTTCTTCTTCTTCTTCTTCTTCTTCTTCTTCTTCTTCTTCTTCTTCTTCTTCTTCTTTCTCCAGTATCCTTGTCGTCGTCGTCGTCATTATTACCATCATCATCATCATCGTCTTCTTCTTCTTCATTGTCGTCGTCGTCGTCATTATCACCATCATCATCATCATCTACGTCGTCGTCGATATCTTCTTCTTCTTCTTCTTCTTCAAATTTAAATGGGTGGATTTGTAAAAAAAAAAAAAAAAAAAAAAGCTTCAATGTGCCTAAATCTTTACCCATTAAAAGTTCAATCAAATTCAATCAATCAATCTTCTTCTTTCTTCTTTCTTCTTCTTCTTCTTCTTCTTCTTCTTCTTCACCATTATCATTGTAGTCGTCGTTGTCGTCGTTGTCGTCGTCGTCGTCATCATCATCATCATCAGCAGCAGCAGCAGCAGCAGCAGCACAACCAACAGTACAAGGTTATGCAACAGCTGTATATTATAATAATAATGTGGAGCCAACAACAACAACATTGGGATAAGAGAGAGAGAGAGAGAGAGAGAGAGAGAGAGAGAGAGGGGGAGAGAGAGAGAGAGAGAGAGAGAAGAGAGAGGGAGAGAGAGAGAGAGAGAGAGAGATAAAGTGGGAGAGAGAGGGAGAGGAGGGAGGAAAACACGGAACGGGGAGTGAAAGCCAGAGAGAGAAAGAGATGGGGGGGGGGGGGGGGGGGGGGGCAGAGGAGAGAGAGAAAGGTGGGATCAGAGTGAACAAGAGAGGAGAGAGAGAGGGGGAGAGACAATGAGGGAGAGCGGAAGGGAAAGAGAGAGGGGAGAGAGGGAGCCGGAGAAAGAGAGAGCAGGGGAGAAAGAGAGAGGGAGCGGGAAAGAGAGGGACAGAGAGACAGAGAGAGACAGACAGACATATATACATAGACAGAGACAGAGAGAGTGGGTGAAAAAGAAATCGAAAGAGAGAGGGGGGCGGGGAAGAGGGAAAGAGAGAAAGACAGACAGAGAGACAGAGGGACAAAACTGACATATGCACACATACAGACAGAAAAGACAAGGGCATCGCCGAGCGACAGCAACGCATTGTAAGTGCATCGCTGAGCGGCAGCAAGGCATTGTGACAATGCAAACCCGGCCAGAGTTATGTCCTCTCCCCCCCCCACCCCCCAATAAACACACCACTTTCCACCCTTACAGAACGCATAAAATACATAGCCCAAAATTTGAAGCGATTCTGTTCACTAGTTCACGAGATACAGCTGAACTTTTATGCAAACTTCCTTGCACCATGGTACACCATCACACAAAATGTTAAGCGATTCTGTTCACTATTTCACGAAATAAAGCTGGGGGGAAATTACATAGCCCAAAGAAGGAAATTTCGGTTTTCATGGTCAAACTTCAAGGTCAAGGTCAGCACGGTGTTGATTAACGAAAGGAAGCTTCCTTTTCAAGCTGTCTACCCCTCTGCCAATTTTAATCAAAGGGTCCAAACAGTAGTTTTTAAGATAATCGAAACACAGGACAGACAGACAGACACACACACACACACACACACACACACACACACACACACACACACACACACACACACACACACACACACAAACCAATCGCAAAACCCCGGCCTCTGGCCGGGTAATAATAAGAAGGAAACATCAAGAACGAGACCGAAACACCAAGAATAATAAAGGAAACGTCAGGAACAATAAGAAAACATTAAGAACAACAAGAACACAAGATCAGATAAAATACATAGCCCAAATTTGAAGCGATTCTGTTCAGTAGTTTACGAGATACAGCTGAACTTCTATGCAAACTTCCTTCCCCCCCCGCACCGAGTGAATCCCCCCCCCCCCCCCCCCCCCCCCCCCCCATAAACACACCACTTTCCACCCTTACAGAACGCATAAAATACATAGCCCAAAATTTGAAGCGATTCTGTTCACTAGTTCACGAGATACAGCTGAACTTTTATACAAACTTCCTTGCACCATGGTACACCACCACACAAAATTTGAAGCGATTCTGTTCACTAGTTCACGAAATAAAGCTGGGGGAAAATTACATAGCCCAAAGAAGGAAATTTCGGTTTTCAAGGTCAAACTTCAAGTTCAAGGTCAAGGTCAGCACGGGTGTTGATTAACGAAAGGAAGCTTCCTTTTCGAGCTGTCTACCCCTCTGCCAATTTTAATCAAAATCCAAACAGTAGTTTTTAAGACAATCGATACACAGGCAGACACACAGACATACAGACACACACACAGACACACAAACCGATCGCAATACCTCGGCCTCTGGCCGGGTAAAGAGGCGCACGGACAGACAGAACGACAGACAGAAGGGCAGACATTGAGAGAAGAGAGAGAGAGAGAGAGAGAGAGAGATGAACTGGGAGCAGCATGTTGAGCGAGAGAGAGAGAGAGGGCCAGGACCGGAGAGAAGAGAGAGAGAGAGAGAGATGAAGAGAGAGAGAGAAGAGAGAGAGAGAGAGAAGCCCGAGCGAGAGAGAGAGAGAGAGAGAGAGAGAGAGAGAGAGAGAGAGAGAAACTCACATAAAAGACATTTCTTTTGCAACGTCTTACTTTACCAACATCGTTCGATCAATTTCATTACATGGATAAAAAGACAAATGTGTTATTACATGTATTGTCTTTCGTAGGCACAGGTCGTAAAGAGAAATATGTATAAGCGTATCATTTGGAATTCGTATTATCACAGACAAAAATAACAAGAGGCAAAGCCTTCAAGGCTCACTCGAACAGGAACATGTTGGACAACAACAAAGATTGAGGGG
>CM065686.1:35776060-35793560 GCA_017654935.2 Phymorhynchus buccinoides
CTTGATTAATTATTTCCGACTAAATGCTATTGGCCCCCTGTCCTTCCTCTGTTGTCCCATTCCCACATGCTCTTTTGGTTGTTACTAGTTCCCGACCTTCGGTGAAGCGGGAGAACTATTGTTTTTGTTTGGTCCGTCCGTACGCCCGTCCGTCCGCGCGTGCATGCGTCCGTCCGCCCGTGCCGTCGAAGTAACGGTCAAAGGGAAGTAACTCAGCTCAGGCGAGGGAACTTCCAAACCGCTCGGGTTTGTTGTTGTTGCTGCTGCTGCTGCAGTAGTTAAGATTATATCAAAACGTATGTATGTATGCATGTCGTTTCGGAGTATGTCAGACATTTAGCAGAGGGATCAAAACAAATATGTCGACGACTGTGGCGGCGAAAGTTGGTGTTTTTTAATACGCATAACAGCAGAAATTGTAGCCTTGGACAAAAACCACGTTCTGAACACGTTTCTAATGACCGCCACACAAGGGGCTTATAAACGACTTAAAAGTTATCAACCAAAAAAAGGAATGGTTCCGGCAAAAAAATAGTATAAGTGCATGGCTTTGTACATCGATTTCTCGGCAAATATGTAGATTTACACCCTCCTGCTCTATTTCTTGGTTCTTTCCGTGGTTAGGGATAGGGTTAGGGTTAGGGATAGGGTTAAACACGATGATTGCTTGTAAGGCTTGGGTACACACATTGATTAGTATTTTCAAGAAACCGAATGTCAAACAAGCGCGGATTCGCAATCGTTTGTGGCACGCCCAGCGGTCTATTTTTACCACTCCAATCATTACATACACTGAGTCGCCTCCCCTGGCTTTTCAATAATTTTAATCTGTAAACCAGAATGTTATCTTTGCACCATTTCGTAACTTTTTATATCTTTTGGAAAACATTAAAAAATATTTATCCTACTTATGCTCATCGAAAGAAGCACCGCATACTCGTCGTGTCTGTTGCAGTGTCTGTATTACGTATGTTTATTATTTTGTACGCTTTAAAATGAAGATTCATGTGCTCTGTTCAGTATACAATTATTTCCATACGTTAGGATTGTAGATATGTAGATATGACATTCAACTGAAATGTTACTTTATGCCCAAGTATTTTTGTTCTCTTTTACAATATGTGCGACAATTTTGTCAATATGTGCGACAATTTTGGACAGACCGACCGACAGACCGACAAAGTGAGTTATAGGTTTGTGGCTTGAGCCACAAACAAAAACATATTTTCAGTTTTGCACAGGTAAACAACGTAGAAACAACAGGCTTACACAAACTACACACACACACCCAACACTCTAGTAAAGGTCAAGATGTGCCACCACCACCCTGCATTTCTCGGTTAATTGTATTGTTCCGTTTTTGCCTTTCTTACCATACATAAAGCTGTATTTTAGGAACATTTTCAGCTAATAACCTTTTTGGAATACTAACCCTAGCCCTAACCCTAGCCTTAAACCTAACCCTATCCCCCACTATGTACTGCAGTACACCGCGATTTGTCACAGTTGTGGTTCGTTGCGTTTTCCCGTCTTATAGGGTGGGGGTTAGGGTTAGGGTTAGGGCTAGGGTTAGGGATAGGGTTAGTATTCCAAAAAGGTTATTAGCTAAAAATGTTCCTACAATACAGCTTTATGTATGGTAAGAAAGGCAAAAACGGAAAAATACAACTAACCGAGAAATGTAGGGGGGGGTGGCACATCTTGACCTTTATTGTCCATATTACAGGACATTCTTTCTGCAGCGACTAAATAAAAAAACAATCAACAAAACAGCACAGCAAAACAGAGACATATTATGTAGAAAAGCCAAAAAATTAAATATGCGACTATTTTCAAGACCGTGCGCACATACAATTCTTGGTCACACACACCCACAACCACACACACATACACGCACACATATACACACAGACAACACACACACACACACAACATGCGCACGCATACAACCATTTTCATTTCTTAGATCTGCCCCAGGTTTGGATTTTTACCATTTCAATACCAAAAATAACCGACTAGAATGAGAACAAACAAAATGAATATGATCGATCCGTGTTCAAATCCAGCTGTCCGGGCGATTATTATGTTTTCTAAACCTTTGGTCTGTCGCCGAAGGGGTCACTTCTTAACCTTCCAGTCTTGGGTGTAGACTTAGTCCGTGTACACACATAAGCGGATATTCCATGCGGAAACCCGTGCGCAATCCTTAAATAAGTGAAACAAAGAAGGGGGAAAGATTTGCGCACGTGTCCGAATTTCCCCATTATGCGTAAACTGTTGTCCTTCTTTCTTCCATTTATCTATTAGGGGTTTCCGTACGGAACTTACGCGTCTAATGTGAACCCGGCCTTATGCCTACCAGCAAAGAGAATATAAGAATAGAAAACGAATTCAAAACAAAAGCAACAATTATCAAAAAGAGAAGTTGAATATATCTTTAAAAAAAATCAAATCCATGAAAAGTTGCAAAATGTTTGATGTAATAAATGATTTATAATAAGATATATTGCAAAGAACGTTTTTTTTAATTTCCCACTTCCCCCTACTTTCATAGCGATTCAACACACTCGCAATCACAATAAAACATGCAAGGATCTCAGCCGGAAAAAAAAAAATCCTTTTTTTTCTTTGTTAAGTTGAATTCTTAGATTGTGTGGATGTGAGACTAGTCATTCGTAAAGGGATAGGAAGATTTAAAACAAAATAAAGGACGAATATTATTCATCTATCCGAATAAAGAATAAGCTTCTTTTTTTCTTCTCCATTAATTATCAAATTTTATCATGTTTAAAATAATTTGTGGTTTGATTTTCAATCCTTTGACTTGAGCTGGGAAATTGTTCTGGAAATGTATTGCTAATTAATATTGTCAAATCAGTTCATTTCTTAGATTTGTTTACTTGATATTAATTTCTAATTAGTTGTTTGTTTTCTTTTTTCTTAAAATGACTACTAACATATCTTATATTTTTTCAACAGTCGTCATAATATTGTAATATTCATGTTGATAGTGAGCACGCTATAAGCTCGAAGCTTCTTGTTGCTCATTCGTTCGTTAATGCATTTATGTAAATGTCCTGTTGAACTTAATAAACATTTATTTCAACCAATAAGCTTAGCAAAGCTTAATGCTGTAATCAGCACATTGTGTGTATCTGCTTGGTTCCAGATGTCCACAAAGAGACATAAAACTTCAATAATGATGGATGGATGGAAGTTCAGTTTAACGTCGTGTATCGGCTTTCGCCATGTACGACGGGCTGAACAAACCAACCAGGGTATAAACAAAAATTTATGTTCCTGAATCACTGTCTTAGCCAAAAGGCTGAGAAGCGATCAGTTGTCTGAATATTTCGCAATAATGATTTGAACACTCTTCCTACTTCAAGACCAAGAAGAAAAAGAAGAGAATGTATTAGAAACAATAGATGCCTAATATAATGAAGACTTACGAAAACATGGTCCACGCCTTAGGCGTAACGTGTTCTAATCCATGACTCTTAATTATCCTGGGAATCTACATGATTATAGACTATAAAACACAAACAAGAAAAAAGACAAACTGTGCTTAAACGACAAGAAAAACTACTTAAACCCCTCATTGGTAAAATATTGCCAACGTAATCTGTCCAGTCTTCGTCGTTCCGAGATAATAGCATAGCCTACGCCAAAACAAAAATGTTTTATTGATGTCACAGTGGTATCATTGACCTGTGTCAGAAAAAAGGAAAGAAAAACGAACAAAAACAAAAACTATTTTATCACCAAAACAATATTTACCAAATCGAAATAATAACTAATGTCCCACATGAGTCCTTAGGACCGGGAAGACGTTAACCCTTTCACCGCCAAAGTCGCATTTTAACACCAGTGATTTAACACCTATGTCACTAAAAGGCATCAAATTGGGGTCTATTATCCAAAGACCCTATTGTCTTAGTTTTGGGCAGTAAGGATAGACTGTGTTTTATATATGTCACAGAAGAATCCCCAATACTGCAGATGGGTTTTGTTCTCTACCCAGGTAAATTTAATGGGAATGTTTGGCTGAAATATGGCTGGCGGTGAAAGGGTTAAATCCAATATTCGTTCCTCACAAATGTCATAACCTGAGATTGCAAAACCAGGTATAATAATAATAATAATAATAATAATAATGATAATAATAATAATAATAATAATAATAATAATGATAATTCTGGACATTTATAAAGCGCTCTACTCCCTTTGCAGGGAGCTCAGAGCGCTGTACATTAGCATTGAGCTAAACACCACAAAACAATGAGTAGTGCCTACACGTAAGCTACACACACACAAGGGACAAAAAATAAAATAAAACAAAATAAAGCATTGTACATAAACACTGATAATATATATGAAAAGATAGAAACACAGATCATAACAGGTGGGGGTGGGGTGTGTTGGGGTGGGGGTGGGACTGGGAGTATATTTAAACTATATTATCGATCGACAGAAAGAAGTGAAAGAATGATGAGCAAACCACACGACGCACTCCGTTTACATAATATTCTGTTTACTCTCAGTATCACAGCCCAGAGTTCAACCACTGTTCTGTTTACTATCGTGCCAGCTGCTGCACTGGCCATTTTGCTGTTGCACATGATTTTATTATTAATAAAATACGAAAATCTATACACTGGCTCTCTCTCACACACACACACACACACACACACACACACACACACACACACACACACACACACACACACACACACACACACACACACACACACACACACACACACGCACGCACGCACGCACGCACGCACGCACACGCACACACACACACACACACACACACACGAGTGTGCGCGCCCGCGAGCACTCACATAAGCTTACATAATACCCTTTTTTGGGGGGGTCGCTTATATTTTGGTTTAATTACGTGTAGTGGATAAACGTTAAATATGCGAGTGTGTGTGTGTGTGTGTGTGTGTGTGTGTGTGTGTGTGTGTGTGTGCGCGCGCGTGTGCGCGTGTGCGTGCGTGCGTGCGTGCATGCGTGTGTGTGTGCTTGTGTGTGTATTTGTATGTGCATAGTTTGTGTGTGTATTTTGTGTGTGCGCGTGTATGTGTGCTGGGGTGGGGGCAGATGACACTGAGGGAAAAGAAAGCGGGGGGGGGGGGGGGGGGTGAATGAGTAGGCCTATTGTAAGGTTGGATGCGTTAGATAAGATGTGGCATTTCCTTGAGTATGCACGTGCTTCATTTCCGTTGGATTTGCTCCAGTTTCAACAGACCTTATCTCTAATTTACCTCATCAACGATTTCCTAAATGCACGGTTTCGCTTATTTAAATCTCAAGGGTTTGGTTCTCGGCTAAAATTGTGGTTCTGTATGCCATTCGTCTGCGTTTGTTCTTGCGAACACACATATTACGTGCTTGCGCGCGCCTGGGCACGCGCACACATACACACACACCGCATGGTGAAACTTCTCAACACACGCACATACAAGCACGGAGATTTTTGTTTCTGAAGCAACTGGCAGCTTAGTATAGGGTAAGACGGGGTAAAAAGCCCATGGGCGGGTAAGAAGCCCATGCCAAATAGCTCATGAAATAAAGAAACTGTCAGTCAAATTTGCCCATGAGACGAATGCTAGACATTAACGCTCGTCTCATGGGCAAAATGTGACTGAAATGTGCTTTATTTCATGAGATAATTGGCATGGGCTTCTTTCCCATGAAATAAAGAAAATGTCAGTCAAATGTGCCCATGAGACGAATGCTAAACATTAACACTTGTCTCATGGGCAAAATGTGACTGAAATGTGCCTTATTTCATGAGATAATTGGCATGGGCTTCTTACCCGCCCGTGGGCTTTCTACCCCGTCTTCTCCTACAAAATGTGTTTTTTTGTTGTTGCGTATTTCACGTCTATAGTCAACTTTGAAAAAGCAAAACGATTACTATGGTGTATTTTCTTTTCACTGTTAGATACATAATGACTTTGTAATCTGATCGTGTTACCATTTTGTTTTCTGGCTTTTCTTTTGGCTGATTAACCCTTTCACCGCCAGCCATATTTCAGCTAAAAACGTCCATTACATTTACCTGGGTATAGAACAAAATCAATCTGCAGTATCGGGGATTCCTCTGTGACAGATATAAAATAAGGTCTCTCCTTACTTCCCAAAACTAAGACAACAGGGTCTTTGGATAAAAGAGCCCAATTTGATGCCTTTTAGTGACATAGGTGTTAAATCACTGTGGTGCTAAAATGCGACTTTGGCGGTGAAAGGGTTACAGAAACTTGAATCTTGAAAGTCTAATAACATTGTACGCAGCCATAGCGATCATATTTTCACTCGTTCGTCTACAAAGGCAAAAATAATCCATGAGCTCAAATAATGTTTTTTTGTTTTTGTTATTCCCTCACAATATATTCCTTAGCCTGTAAAATCAATGCTCATGAGAACACACACATAAAATATGACATTTTTGCGTTACATTGGGGAACCGTTTTTTGGATTTTTTTTAGCTACTATGTCAAAACAAAAGGCGATCTTTAATTAAACAGCAATAACAAGAAAGGAGGTTACGGAAGAGTATGAGAGGGGACGGGGAGTTGTTATCAAGTAGTGGCTAACCCATTCATCGCCAATGTCGCATTCATGCACCACAATGGTTTAACACCCATGTCACTAAAAGGCATCAAATCAGGGCCTGTAATCCGAAGACCCTATTTTCTTCATTTTGGGAGGCAAGGATAGGCCTAATGTTATATATGCCACAGAGGAATTCACAATATTGCAGATTTTTTGTTTCTCTACCCACTTTAAATTTCATGATAATTTGTGGCTGAAAATGGTCGACAGCGAAAGGGTTAATAGAAATATGGGTTTGCATTCAGAATCCTAAAGGACTAAACATAAAACACGATCCCCTGATTAGTTCTGATATTATTTTGTTTGTCATTGAATATCCTCTTTTATCACAGGAAGGGGCATCGTTCCATTATCTGCAAATGTTTGGGTTTTGTCCTCTTTTGTGCGTGCAAAAACGCTCTAGGGCTTCTCTCAAACTCGTTTCGTTCTATATTTGTTCTTTTCTTTCTATCTTCTTCCCGTCGTTTTCTTGCCTACAGATTTTAAATTATCGATATGGAATGAATTCAGGGTGTGAGTGTGTGTGTAGTGGTGTAGAGTGGCACAGTGGTATCGCGTTCGCTTCGTGTCAAGTAAACCCGAGTTCGAACCTGGGTACAGGGGATTTTTTCCTCTCATCATTTCTGCACTAGGCCTTACGGTCTGAACGTGGAGTCTTTCGGATGAGACGATAAACCGAGGTCCCGTGTGCCCATGCACTTGGCATACGCTAAACCCAGTAGCAACAAAAAAGTTGTCATTTGGTAAAATTGAATAGGTTATTTCTAGGCCTTGGACAGGTAAGCTTATGTGCATGTCGATTAGTATTGACATCAAAACTGAATTTATTTGTACCCACTCCACATCTCTCTCTCTCTCTCTCTCTCTCTCTCTCTCTCTCTCTCTCTCTCTCTCTCTCTCTCTCTTCTCTCTCTCTCTCTCTCTCTCTCTCTCTCTCTCTCTCTCTCTCTGTCTCTCTCTCTCTCTCTTCTCTCTCTCTCTCTCTCTCTCTCTCTCTCTCTCTCTCTCAGTTCCTGCGTGACTCTCTCTCTCTCTCTTTGTGCGTGACTGCGGCATGCTTCGTAGCTGTGTGCGTGCGTGCGTGCGTTGTCGCTTTGTGTTATTTTTTATTTGTTTGGCTGGTCAATTGGCATCGTTTTGTTTCGTTCGTTTCCTAAGCGTGAAAAACAATTCCTAATTGTGTTGGCCAGAGGGTGGCTCATTAGGGTCTATTGTTCGAAATCAATTAGCAGAGACCGGTCAACAGCCTTTGGAAGGGAGGGGGTGGGTATATTCCAGAGGATGTCCTTGTCAATACAACTACAAAACAACAACGCGCATTTCTTGGAAACAAACACGCGCGCGCGCGCTTACGTGATCAGAGAGGGATAGAGAGAGGGGGGTGGGGGGAGGAAGTTAAGGAGAGAGACAGAAGGGAGGAGGAGGGAGAGAGAGAGAGAGAGAGAGAGAGAGAGAGAGAGAGAGAGAGAGAGAGAGAGAGAGACAGAGATAGACACAGAGAGAGAGACAGAGAAAGACAGAGACAGAGATAGAGAGACAGAAACAGAAACGGACACAGAGACGGAAAGAGCGGGTTATATATATATATATATATAGAGCGAGAGAGAGAGAGAGAGTAGATCCACCTTGGTAGGTTAAGACCCCATCCAGTGCTGAGCTGATGAGACTCCCTAGAGTCGAAACAGCTGTCCTCGGCTTGGGTTCTGCCATTGCCTCCCTAATAAGGAGGAAAAACTAAGCTAGCACTCTCTTTTCTCCTTTTTTTAACACAAAGTTATTTTAACTGTTTTGATTTTAAATGTTCGCATCATAGGGACAAGAAAGAAGCACCGCATACTCGTCGTGTCTGTTGCAGTGTCTGTATTACGTATGTATATTATTTTGTACGCTTTAAAATGAAGATTCATGTGCTCTGTTCAGTATATTATTATTTTTTCCATACCGAAGGACTGTAGATATGAAAACTGAAATGTTAGTTTATGCCCAAGTATTTTGTTTTTTTCTGTACTTTTCGTTCTCTTTTACAATATGTGCGACAATTTTGAACCGACAGACAGACCGACCGACCGACCGACCGACCGACAAACAGACCGACAAAGTGAGTTATAGGTTAGTGGCTTGTGCCACAAACAAAAACAATGTAGTCTATGTGTGCGGGTTTTTTTAAAATATACGATAGTAAATAGCGAAGTAATAGGGTTTGAAGAGACTACGTCAAACATGACAATCGACCACAAAGTACAGATAAGAACAGCTTGGATCTGCTGAACAAAAACAATAAATAGATCCACGTGGGGCATCAACAAATCAACAAGTGCATTGACATCAGCCAACGACGTCATAATTCTACAAACACCTAATGTTCTGAGAGAGAGAGAGAGAGAGAGAGAGAGAGAGAGAGAGAGAGAGAGAGAGAGAGAGAGAGAGAGAGAGAGAGAGAGAGAGAGAGAGAGAGAGAGAGAGAGAGAGAGAGAGGGGGAGAGAGAAAGAGAGAGAGAGCGAGACAGACAGACGAGAGAGAGAGAGGGGGGGAGAGAAAGAGAGAGAGAGAGAGAGAGAGAGAGAGAGAGAGAGGACAAAGAGAACGAGAGGGGAGGGAGGAGGAGGAGGGGGGGGAGAGCAGAGAGGAGGGGGCAAGCGTGGTCTCCAATCAATGGAAATGATAGTAATTAACTGATCATTAATACACTCGACGTCACACTGATTTGATAAAAAAAAACCAAAAAACCCAGTTGGGAGATGTTTCTGGAAAACAACCCTTGACGAACCTTTCACCTTTACATCATTCAAAGTTCGTCCTTGGACTTGTTTGTGAGTCGTGTGTCTGTCTTTGTGTGTGGGTTTTTGTTGTTATTTGTGAATGATTTATTCTTCCGCTTATTTATTTATTATAATAAAATTAGAAGAAAAAAAAAGTATTGTGTTTAGGATTGATTCTTTTGCTCTTGTGTTTTGAAGCATACGCGTGCGCGTGTTTTCTTTTTATGGCAATAGTTTGACACTATGATTTTAAATTTAGAGTTGATAACCGGTTCAAAACTCCGAACCGGTTTTAAACCGGTTTTCCCTCTTCGAACCGGTTTTACCGAACCGGTGGGTTTTTTTTACCAGTACTCTGCATCATTAGCTTCACCTATGCAGACACATATTTATTTGTCAGAATATTCACACACACACGCATGCACGTGCACACACACACACACACACACACACACACACACACACACACACACACACACACACACACACACACAAGAAACTTATGACTTATGACACACACACTCAACTCAACACTCAGTCAAAGTCAAAGCCATACACCACCACAAACTAGAAACAGCTACTCTTGGTTTACAAACACCCAATCTGCGCTGAGAATCAGTGGGTTGTTTGTCTTTTAAAGAATGCACTATTCTAAGAAAACCTTACTTTCAGTTTGCAGTTAAAAAACCGGTTAACAGCAACTCGAACCGGTTTTTCGAACCGCGACAGTTTAGCACCGGTTTTTCGGTTCAAACCGGTTTTCCCCCCCGCCTCTAATTTTAATTATGATAAATATGTAATAATAGTAATAGTAGTAATAGTAATATGGTGGGATTGTGGTGAAGAAACACGTTGGTGTATTACCTGTGGACGTGTGTGGTGGATGAGTGTGTGTGCGCGCGCGCGCGTTAGCGTGTGTGTGTGTGTGTTAGGTGTGCGTGCGCGTGTGCGTTCGTGCGCGTGTGTGTCTGTGTCTGTGTGTGCGCGCGCTAGTGTGTGCAATGTGTAATGTAGAGCAGTGTAACGTAGGGTAACGTAGTGTAGTGTAGTATAGTGTAGTGTAGCCACACAGTATAGGCTTACTATTTAGGCTTGCTGTGGATCTGAAATCAAACAGACAACAAACGAATCTACCTTGAAATAATGACGTTATGTCCCAAGCCTTTCATAAACACCAGGTAAAGAAAAATCGTGATCCTAAGCTATAAAGTGATTTTTCAGGTTCCTAATATAGGGGAATACGGGGCAAAAAGCCCATGGGTGGGTAAGAAGCCCATGCCAATTATCTCATGAAATAAAGCAAATTTGAGACGAATGCTAATGTGCAAATTTGACTGACATTTTCATGAAATAATTGGCATGGGCTTCTTACCCACCCATGGGCTTTTTACCCCGTCTTACCCTATTCGCAAAAGATCAAATTGAAAAGCTATAGCAAACAAGCGACAAAGTTAGAAGACAAAGTCACACATACCAAAAAAAATCGCATGCCAAATAAAAATGTGTGGGGCTGTTAACCGCCGTTTTGTCCAAATTGTCCAGTTTTAGATCCGCCGTTTTGTCCAAATTTTCTATTATGATTTGGACAAAACGGCGGGTTGGACAAAACGGCGCCCGATTTTGAACCGCCGTTTTGTCCAAATGAAAGTTGGAGTTATAAAAACTCATTCTTGACAAGTTCTCATTTTTTGTTTAAATCTTTGTTAAATAAAATGAATAACAAGCTGACCACTGACACTGGTCACTTTGGCCTAAGTTTACCGTTTGAATACTAATTAGTGTATTAGGAGATCATATGAACAATTGTTGATGTGGTTGACCAGTGGTCAGTGTCACTGACCAGTGGTCACTTTGGCCTATTTTCACTGTCTGACTGCGACGCCTCTGTGACAATAAAGTACCAAATCCCAACTACTAAATACATCACAGAAATGACGATCGATTGTGTAGTCTTCGTTTCGACAATAGTGTCCGGGGAATCCCACAAGATTCATTTCGTAAATTGTCGACAGTGTCCGGGGAATCCCACAAGATTAGTTTCGTCAATGCGTTAAATCAAGCCATTCATTCACAGCTCAGTTGCCTATCATTTCCTTCGATTAGCTTAGTTACTTTAGCATTGAACAAAGAAATGAACGCTGAGAAAAATCATTCAAAACGATGAAGGGGGCAAACGAACAAAATTAGAGGAGCACTGGAAAAATGTTGTGCCTTCGAAAAAGACATAAAATAAAACACGCGCGCGCGCTCGTACACAAACACACACACACACATACACGAGTGCACGAGGACACACACACACACACGCGCGAGCGCGCACGCACACATGCGCATGCGCATACGCACACACACGCGCACACACACACGAGTGCGCGAGGACACACACACACACATACATACACACTCTAACACACACACGCGCGCGCGCGCACACGCACACGCACACGCACACACACACACACACACACACACACACACACACACACACACACACACACGACGTCGCGCGAGGACACATACACACACACACACACACACACACACACACACACACACACACACACACACACACACACACACCGTTATTATGGAGAAATGAAAATGACCTTACTCTCCCCGTATCACCCTCTTCTTCATTCACTCTCCCTACCCCCCCTCATCAGACACACAGACAGACAGATAGACACGATGGCTTGGAGCCAGAACGGTCTATCTCTAGATAGTCCATTGACTTATTATTGACGTTATTGCAAAAACTAAGAACTTATATTTTTTTTTAAAGACTACAAATAATCTGAAATGGGGATTATCCTTTTTATATTTCTGCAGTCTTTTTATATATGTACAAAACTAGTTTTCGCAATAAATTCAATAAGATGTCAATGGAGTATCTTGAGATAGTCCGTTTTGGCTCTAAGCCATCGAGACAGACAATAGTCTAGACAGATAGTTGAAGAGGTGTAATAAGGAGAGGAGAGGGAGATGATGAGGTCGATGGATCAGAACAGAACCCCTAAGATTGCGTTCCAGAAGATTAACAGCTGTAATACTAATAGACGATTTGCAGAAGAAGAAAAAATAGGGGAGAGCACTTCGTGAAATTCTAGAGTTATTTACCTTACTCACTCGGTCAAATACCATAGCAATAACGGCGTCGAATGAAGCGAAGCGAGTGAACGATTTGCAAACATTTTAAATAGAGAGAGGGGGTACAAAGTGATCCAACTTACAAAACGTCGAGAACTCACCAAAAAAAAAAGTTTTTTAATGTAACGAAGGTCAATCTCACATAATAAAGATTAGTTAGGTAGAAAATCTCACAAACCAAAATTGCAGCGGCAAGATCTAGTAAAGCACTGTATTCTATTACAAACAAACTGTGTACAAGGGTTAACCCTACCAAACTTCCGACTGTTTACCCGCCACCATCATTGCCATGTGTCTTTTCTGATTTCTTTCATTCCAAAATTGAGAGCACCCCCTAGGCAAAGATTTTGTAGGGTCCCCTCTTGTTGCTTTTTATCCTGTGTCTGAGAAAGATGTCTGATGTTTTGAAAAGATCTGCCCTCAAGACGTGTGACCTTGACCCTTTACCAACCCCTTTGTTGTATGAATGTCTTGATGTTGTTGTGCCTGTCATGACTCAGATCATAAACGACTCTTTACTGAGTGGTGTTTTCCCTGACCTGTACAAAGCTGCTCTTGTTAAACCCTTGATGAAGAAGCCTACCATGGATCATAATGACTTGAAATGTTATCGGCCTGTGTCCAACTTAGCGTTTGTCTCCAAAATAATCGAGAAAATTGTCCTTGCACAATTGTCTAACCATCTGTCAGCAAACAATTTGTTCAACCCCCTCCAGTCTGCATATCGACCTGCTCACAGCACTGAAACGGCTCTGACTAAACTTCTTAACGATCTCCTCTTAGCTCTTGATAATGGAAAAGTGTCAGTCTTGACTCTCCTAGATCTGTCGGCAGCATTTGATACAATAGATCACACCATTCTTCTATCCCGGCTGGAACGTGTTTTTGGAATCCATTCTACAGTTCTACAGTGGTTCTCCTCATATCTAACAAATCGCTTTCAGACTGTCTTGATCAACAATTGCAGTTCAGATCCGAAGTTAATTTCTTGTGGTGTACCTCAGGGATCTATTTTGGGGTCAGTTGTCTTTGTCCTGTACACTGCTCCTCTCTCTGATGTTTTTGCTAGTCACTCTGTTATTGATCATTCCTTTGCTGATGATACCCAGCTTCACAAATCGGCAGAACCTACCCAACTTGACAGCGCTATTCAGTCAATAGAATCCTGCACTCATGATGTCAAATCCTGGATGACATGCAACAAATTAAAACTTAATGATGACAAGACGGAAGCTCTGATTGTTTTCTATCAGCGTATGTCTGCAACTATCTCTCTTCCAGAAACTCTTACAGTTAGCAATGCTTGTGTTCAGTTTTCTAAGTCAGCAAAGTATCTCGGAGTTACCCTCGATTCAAATCTTACAATGCATACACAGGTTATTAATCTCATACGTTCCATCAATTATGAGCTCAGACGAATCAGTGCTGTTCGACACTTTCTGTCTGTTGCAGCCACGAAAACTTATTTCTGCCTTTATTCTTTCCCGCATAGACTATTGCAACTCTCTTCTCTGTGGCTGTCCTCAGTATATCCTGCAACGTGTTCAAAAACTGCAAAACAGTGCAGCACGCCTCAAGATTTCACGTTCTGATCATATACCACCTCATCTTCGTAACTTGCACTGGCTTCCAGCAGAGGCTAGAATCAAGTATAAAATAGCTTGCCTTTGTTTCGGTGCTATTCACTCTTCTGGTCCTTTATGTCTCTCCGAACTAGTAACTGTCTACACACCTGCTCGCTCCCTACGTTCTTCCTCTGACTGCTGCACACTCAAGGTTCCTCGGGTCCACACGAAATCTTTTGGTGAACGATCCTTCTACTATTTAGCACCTCACTTATGGAATTCCCTCCCACAACATGTCCGCTCATCTGACTATCTCCGCCTTTCGCTCTGCCCTTAAAAGTCACTTGTTTTGGACATACTATGATTGATTAGTGTTTGTGTGTGAGGTGGGGGGGTCCGTTTCATTGCAAACATCTTGTACAAATATGTATTTACATTTATTTTATAATTCGTATGTTGCATGTAGAATATCTACGTCTTGTAAACTTTAAATGCTTGTAAATGAGGTAGAAGGGTATTTTTGTTCTTGCAAAATTTGTCTATTATAATTAGTCATGTAATTGGTATGTCGATGGCAGTATGATTTTATTTCAAGTTGCAGTATTGTATCCAAACTTGATTGAGAATGTGAATGTGGTCTGTTTCTTTTTAGAATTTTCATATTGTAACTATTTTACTCTTGTATAATTAATTGTGTGCGAGTGTGTGCGTGCGTGTATGTGTGTGTATGTGTGCGTGCGTGCGTTTATGTGTGTGTGTGTGTGTTTGTGCATGTATATGTGTGTGTGTGCCTGCATGCATGCAGGCGTCCGTACGTGCGTGTGTATGTATGTGCGCGCGCGCGTACGCGTGTGTATATATATATATATGTGTGTGTGTGTGTGTGTGTGTGTGTGTGTGTGCGTGTGTGTGCGTGTGCGTGCGCGTGGTAATGTGTGTGTGTGTGTGTGTGTGTGTGTGTGTGTGTGTGTGTGTGTGTGTGTGTGTGTGTGTGTGTGTGTGTGTGTGTGTGTGTGAGAGAGAGAGAGAGAGAGAGAGAGAGAGAGAGAGAGAAGTAAGAGAACGTTGCGTGTAATCATCATGTTTATTTTACTTTCTAATGATTCATTATTTGTTTGCCTTTAATGTTCTTGTTATCAATGTAAAGTGCACTGAGCTCATGTGAGAAAGAGCGCTATATAAATTCCCATTATTATTAAACAACTCACGCATCTGACTCATTCAAAAGTGCATGCTCCCGTGTCAGTCTCTCTTCTTTCATTACATACAGAGGCGAAATTAAACAATAATGTATTCCCATTCACTCACACAATCATGCATACATGTATACAGGTACAATTTTTTTTTTTAAAGACTAAAGGCAACACGCACAGCACAGCACAGAACACAAAAAATACTCAAGTCAATTCCGAAGCACGTTTCACTTGAAACCGTTGATAACTTCTTCAATCTCCATCTTCCTCACTGGAGTCGACGACCTCTTTGAGTCTCGCTCATTTCAATTCTGGACACCATGACTTGGCAGGATGCCAGCTCTTCCTCAGGCCGCTCCACCTCAACACGTGGGCGCCACCAGCTCCAGTCTCCCTTGCTGCCTCCCGGGCGCACAGACTGGCTGCTCTTCAGGAAGGAAACACAAAAGTTCATAAGTTTGTGATTTGTGTGACTGCGTGTGCATATGCATGCGCGTGTATGTGCCCTTTACATCAACACTATAAAAATTACTTTCACGCGCACTGCATTCATTCTCAATACTACAACACGTAACATGTACGCTTATTCTAATTAATAATAAGCCTACGTACTCAAGTCTCTGAAGCCTTTCTACAAATTGGCCAACATAAAAAAAAATCATTGAACTTATCTGCACACACCTATTACACAACTACTTGTTAAAATTACTTAAAAAAATCTATCCATAAAGATTTGTAGTGTAAAGGAATTTGTAACAGAAAAGTTATAAAAAAAATTATCTTCTTAAACGAAGCAATGTATTTTAATTCTGTTGTCCATATAATCCTATCTTTTCTTACCTCTGCACTAGGACAACAGAGCAAAACCCAATGACAATGCTACTGCTTAGAAGGTAGAAAGCAAAGTGAGTGATCGACAGGAAATAGACCGGCGAAAATAAAATTAAACTTAGCTGAGCTGAATGTATGAGTGCGTGCAACACGAAGTTGACCTATACCCCGCATTGCACGGACCGTGACGCAGCACTTTTTGACACCGGAGCCTCTAACAAAAAGGAAAGCCATACAAATTATCTGACAGCGACTATAAGAATAATAACATACTTCGATGTGATGACTTTCATCACACACAAAATAAATAAACATTGAGATTGACCCATATTTGTTTGATGGCGATAAACACAAACCCAGTTATGTGTCTAAATATAGATCTACTCAAATGCAGCATGTTGGGAGGGTGATTGTTACCATCTGAGGGGGCAATTGCTACCACACAGTCTTGACATCTGTATGGTCCCCCTTACCAAAGATATGCTGCACAATATGGGGTAGAAAGCTACCACTTTCAGATTGCTATCATGCATTTTTGGAAAGGGGTGACTCTGCAGATGTAAAAAAAAATATACATGTTAGCAATATTCTATTTTCACGTGTGAAAAATCAGAAGAACAAAAAAAAAACCACGAAAATAAATATTATTTGTATTGTGTAAAAAAATTAAATTCTACCGATTATTGTGTTATATTTACTTAATCTATACTTGTGGAGGTACCATAGCCGATGAGGTTTAACCGAGGCGTGGTTACTGCTACACATATCTGTATTGTTTAAAAAAATCGGGACTTTACTGGTGTTGCACTGCCTCTGGGCATTGCCTCCAGTATTGTTCCCACCATCTTTGTATCTACAAATGTCCCATATGTGTCTATGACCGAGGGGACGTAACACACCATTTTTCATTCATTCATTCAAAAACATTCTACTCAAAAACTAGGAACAAAGATTTGAAATTACTAACCCAATACAGCAGAACTAACATTAGAAAGAATTTCTTTAGTAACAGAGTCACTAAATACTGGAATTCTCTTCCAGCACATATTAAATTGGCACATAACCTTAAACAGTTCAAAAACCTCCTCGATAAAGACCCCAAGATTCAACAATTGAAATGTGTATATGATTAACACATCTAAAAGCGTCCTAGTCATGCCAATCATGAAAAAGAATACAAATAATCAGAAAGGACACATTAAGAGGCCGCGAGGCCTAATTGTCCTCATTCTCTGACCTGACTGACCTATTGTATTGTTAAAAATGCGGGACTTTCTTCCCTCCAGGATCGTTCCCACCATCTTTATATCTAACTAATGTCCCATAATTATGTGTCTGTCCCAGACCGGATGACGTTAATTAAGCAGAATTAAA
>CM065686.1:35803560-35823560 GCA_017654935.2 Phymorhynchus buccinoides
AAAGCAAGGGTGAGAGCAGGTGGTGAGCTTAGTGGTGCTTTTAATAATAATAATAATAATAATAATAGTGAATCATTTATATAGCGCATCCCTCCACCAATGTGGAGCTCTATGCGCTTAACAACAACAAAAATTAAGAAGCAACAAATTCAACAACAACACGAAATAATCGCTCACGCACATGCAAATAGGCATACACATACACACCCCACCCACACATACACGCACGTACCGGCACATACACACACACACACACACACACACACACACACACACACACACACACACACACACACACACACACACACACACACACACACACACACACACACACCACACACACACACACACCACCACACACACACACACACACACCGTTACATCACCACCACTCACCCCACCCAAAAAACACAATACAAAATACAATCAGTTGAACAAAGCATCAACACACACACATCACTCTCTCTCTCTCTCTCTCTCTCTCTCTCTCTCTCTCTCTCTCTCTCTCTCTCTCTCTCTCTCTCTCTCTCTCTCTCTCTCTCGCAAACAAAGCTGACGTACACATTGCAGTCAACACACAGTGAAACTAATATGGGGGGAGGGGAGTGTGTGTGTGAGAATAGAGTCCAGAAGTAATGTGGCCTAAAGGTTGTGATGTAGCTTGAACAGGTGGGTCTTGAGAGCTGATTTGAAACATTGCAAGGACTGGATATGGCGGATTTCGCGTGGTAAGGAGTTCCAAACTGATGGGGCCGAAAAGGAAAAGGAGCGCTCACCAAACATTTTTGTTCGTGTACTAGGAACACAGAGAATTTTGGAATCTGAAGATGACCGCAATTGCCTTGATGGAGTATAGACAGAAAGCATGTCAGAAATGTAGCTAGGGGCATTTCCAGAGAAATAAGAATGACATAGAGTGGAAATTTTGTAGTCAATACGTGCTTTGATGGAAAGCCAATGAAGGGATATCAGGAGTGGTTGAACATGATGATACTTAGAGACCTTGAGGACAAGTCTGGCAGCAGAGTTCTGGACTTTTTGAAGCTTGTCAATGAGGTGTTGGGGGCAGCCATACAAGAGTGAATTACAATAATCTAGTTTAGAGAGAACAAAAGCGCAGACTAGTATTTTAGTAGTATCTATAGACAGGAGATGGCGAATCGTACCAATGCGACGCAGCTCACAGTATGCTGACCGACAGATAGTTTGAACTTGTGAGTCAACACTCATATCTTGAGAGATGTGGAAGCCAAGATTTCTAGCAGAAGGAGAAAAAGGTATTTGAGTGTCACAGACAGAGATGGAATCAGGCTTTGGGTACGGAAGTTTTCTAGATGGAGAGTGGATGAACAAGGCCTCCGTTTTGTCGTCATTCAGCTTCAGTTTGTTTTGTAGCATCCATGATTTGATGTTGCGAATGCAGAATTCAAGTGAAGATATAGAAGGAAGAATGGTAGATGGGGATACAGGCTTGTGGAGTTGTGTATCATCAGCAAAAGACTGAGAATCAACTGAATGAGAAGTGATCAACTCGGACAGGGGTTTAGTGTACATGATGAAGAGGACTGGTCCAAGTACTGAGCCTTGAGGAACCCCACATGTGAGGCCAACCATTGCAGAAGATGAGTCATTGATGGAGACAGACTGAGTTCGACCAGAAAGGTAAGACGAGAACCATGACAGAGCAGTGCTTGATATTCCATAGGTGATTTGAAGCCTCTTAAGGAGTATATGGTGGTCAATAGTATCAAAAGCAGCTGAAAGATCCAAAAGAGTTAATATAGATGCGTCACCAGAGTCAAGAGCTAAGAGAATGTCATTAGTTACTTTCAACAGTGCCGTTTCAGTGCTGTGAAATGGCCTGTACGCTGATTGTGAACAACTGATGAGTTGATGTTCATTGAGATAGCCTAGGAGTTGATGAAGAACTAATTTCTCGATGATTTTTGATATGAAAGAGAGGTTGGATATAGGCCTATAGTTCTTGAGAGTGTTTGGGTCAAGGGATGATTTCTTTAGAAGTGGTTTGACAATGGCAGTTTTGAACACAGATGGAAAGGAGCCAGATGTTAGAGAGTTGTTGACAATATGGGTGAGAGTAGGGAGTAGTTCATCAAGATACTCTATGAAAAGTGGCGTCGGTATAGGGTCAAGAGGACAGGAAGTGGGTTTAGCTTTTAGAATGATCTTCTTCAATTCAAAGGCAGTAACTGGCTGAAATTCCAAGAACGTGGATGTTGTTCCTATTTGGTCTAACAGGGTGGTAGGCCTAGGTGTGGAAGAAGCCTGATCAAGTTCGTTTCTGATCAGCTGGATTTTCTGAACAAAGTAGTCGTTAAAGACATCAGGAAGGTCACTGACAGGGTGGGTGGTAGGGAGAGGGGTGCTTTTTTCACGCCCCAGTAGTTTGCTGCAGATAGAAAACAGCCGACTAGAGGTCACTGCATTGTTTATTTGGTCAGTGTAAAAGGAGGATCTTGCTGTCAACACTATGTTCGCTATTTTTCGTTTCGCAGCGTTGAAGATTTGTTTCGTAACGGTAAGGGGGGTCTTAAGCCATGCTCTTTCAGCTACACGCTTTTCTGACTTCGCCGAGTTCAGTTCAGTGCTAACTAAAGGGTACCACGGCTCCAGTCTATCGGCACGCTCTTGGCGGTGACGTAACGGCGCGTGTGTGTCGATAACGCGAGTGAGAGCGCTGTTAAGGTTGTTGACCGTGGGGCATGATTCAGGGCAGATAGTCGCGCGCAACTCTGCTTGAAATGCTGATCTATCCATGCCGCGTACATTACGAGACTGTCTGTACGATGGGGTGTCAGACGGGACAGACAAACATAGTTCACAAACAATACAGAAATGGTCAGAAGCAAGAGATTGAGTGACATGAGTAGAGCGTAGCAAATCATCATCTGGTCTATAAATTACCCAGTCCAGAATGTGGCCACGTTCATGAGTTGGCTCGGTAACAGATTGACTAAAGTGAAACATATCCAAAGCATTAATCGTCTTAGTAGTTACAGGGTTATGCTGAGTATCAAAATGAACATTAATGTCTCCTAATATAATACACTTTCCAGAAAGGTTATTACAGTACTCTAAAAGGTCAGGGAATTCACTGAGAAACATAGCGTCTGTCAGTTTATTTTTGCGGCTTGGTGGAGGTCGGTACACGCAGATGAAGTGGACAGGAGAAGACGACGTTGCCAGGGTAACGCGAACTGCTTCAAAGCTGAGATGTTGGAAGGGAAAGGCAGTGGAGGTAGAAAGATGCTTGGCCAGAGAGTTCTTAGAGATGAGCGCAATCCCCCCACCGCGTGAAGGGCGGGGGAAGGAAGAGAGTGTGTAGCCAGATGGTGTCAGGTCAGCACACTTTGCTTCATCGCCTTGTTTTTTAAGCCAGGATTCTGTTATTACGAAAACATCACAGTCATTGTCCGTAATGAAAGAGTGGATCTCTGCTCGTTTCAGTGGGTCGCTAACAGATCTTGCGTTAAAGAGGGCCAGTTGTAGACTGTTGGAATCGTTACGTTGTGTTGTACTGGAGGGCCCATTGCTAATTGGAATACGTATCAGGTTGTCAGGGGAACGCTTGGTTGTACAGCTAGTATTTGTACAGTTCAGGGATTGTTCCACAGGATGGCAGTGAGAGGGAGGTAAGGGGTAGACAGGCAAGGCGTGTCGACTGACCCAGTGTTGGTTGATGTCAGGCGTTGGCAGCTTAGTGGTGGCCGAATCAGGTCTGTTACCACACACTGTGCTGATCTTTCTCTGTTTCCGCCGGCCACCACGGTGTTTCCGGACCCGAGGAAGATGGTATCCAATTCCCACTCCTTTGATGGCCTCTATTACAGAGGGGTCCAGTGGTGCAGGGGCAACAGACAGCAGTTGTTCTCGACCATAGGAGATTCGAGAAAGAGGCGCGGTGGGGGAGTGGTGAGGGGCTTGACTGAATGGAGTAGGGTCAACAAGTGGAGGGAGAGGCCCGTACAAGAATGGGGGAGAGGAGGGGTGAGGAGGATGGGGGATGGAAGAAATGGGTTCCACATGTTGGCAAGCAGGCTGGTATAGGGGGAATGACGTTTCTTGGTTAGCATGAGAGTTGGACAGTTGAAACAAAAAAGCAGTCCAAATAACTAGCAAATCAGGCGGAAGAACTGCACAAAACAAGCACCAATACACGCACCACTCCATCATGCTACACTTGTACACTTTTCACAACAATAAACGATCTAGGTACAACACTACAGTGAAAACATATCAGAGCTCGTGACCATGCTGCCTGTCAGGCGTGGAACACTTACTAATGGCTAGTCGTGCAAGAAGGGGGGTAATTAATATTTTCAGATTGTTAAATTCGATTGGTGAAAGATCTCCAAGTATATTTTTCAAACTTTTTGATGCACAAATACAACCGATGTTAAATTATGATGCTGAAATCTGGGGTATTATTGCAAACGTAGACATTTTAGATAAAGTGCATTTATTTGCATTGAAAAGATTTTTAAATGTCAGTATCAGAACACCCAATGCAATGGCATACGGTGAGCTTGGACGTTTTCCTTTATACATTAATTTATATGTAAGATCAGTTAAATATTGGTTGAAAGTTATTGAGATGCCAGAATACTAAGGCAACAATATATCCCTGCTAAATATTATAATACTCCATCTCTCTTTAGACTGACTTTATTATTAGCATGTGAAAACAAATCTGTGGTTTTACGTTTAGCTGTGTATTTAGATAAGGCATTCAAGGTACGTTATTTGAATATGCTTGAGTGAATCCTGTATTCATATGTATCGAATGCGCGAGACTGTTTGATTAATTGTTTGTATATTATAATTATGAATGTACATGTACTTTGAAATCAATGATAATTAGCCCACTTTCTGTTGTAACCATCCCTCGTGACATGGACCAATGGCCTATTCATTAAAATCGTTCAGTGTTCAGTGTTCAGTGTTCAGTGTTCTCTCTCTCTCTCTCTCTCTCTCTCTCTCTCTCTCTCTCTCTCTCTCTCTCTCTCTCTCTCTCTCTCTCTCTCTCTCTCTCTCTCTCTCTCCTCTCTCCTCTTCCTTCAAAACCAATTCGGACTAACATCTGTTGCAATGCATAACAGTCTATACTGAAAAAAAAGAAGGAAAATCGGTTAGATAATTATTGTGTTCATGCCAATAACCTTATTGACCCCGCACGTCACGTGTCACATTCCCTCTTATGCTAGGAAGATTTCTTAAGAGGAAAAACACGCAAAAACCGTGATATTGACACGTGACGTGCGGGGTCTTTAACTAGGCCTATTTTTGTGAAGCAGAAAAGTGTGAAGTGGGGTGGGGTGGGGTGGGGGGCTACAATTTAATCTTGTTTGCCTCAAAATCAGTCATTGATAAGCAAACACATACAGCGTCACAGCTGTAGGCCTCTATGAAGGACTAGAAGTATTCACTCAAACTACAGTAGAACCTCCCTTATACGAACTTAAAAAATCATCCAAAATGAGGTCTTATAACGGAGGGGTCTTATAAGGGAGATAATTTTAATACTTACAGAGAAGGGCAATGCCTCAGAGAAGTAGGTCTTATGTGGGAGGGAGTCTTATAATGGGAGGTGTTATAAGGGAGGTTCCACTGTATTAACTGTGCAGAGAAGCGATTATTAAAACTGGTATGTAGGGGGAAGCTATTATTTCGTCGTGTCATTTGAAACAAGCATTATTCATGATTGTGAGCAGAGGCACTGTCTTGATGGTGCCAGAATCACTATAATAAACTACACACGAGAGAGAGAGAGAGAGAGAGAGAGAGAGAGAGAGAGAGAGAGAGAGAGAGAGAGAGAGAGAGAGAGAGAGAGAGAGAGAGAGAGAGAGAGAGAGAGAGAGAGACAAGAGAGAGAGAGAGAGAGAGAGAGAGAGAAGCACAGAGAGAGAGAGAGAGAGAGACAGACAGAGAGACAGAGAGAAGAGAGAGAGAGAGAGAGAGAGGGAGAGAGGAGAGACAGAGAGAGAGAGAGAGAGAGAGAGAGAGAGAGAGAGAGAGAGAGAGAGAGAGAGAGAGAGAGAGAGAGAGGGTGGGCAGACAGACAGACAGACAGACAGAAGATAGAGAGACAAAGACACAGAGAGACAGAGAGAGATAGAGAGACAGAGACAGAGAGAGACACAGAGAGAGAGAGAGAGAGAGAGAGAGAGAGAGAGAGAGAGAGACAGAGACAGAGACAGAGAGACAGAGACAGAGATACACAGAGAGAGAGACAGAGACAGACAGACAGACAGAAGATAGAGAGACAAAGACAGAGAGAAGCACACAGAGAGACAGAGAAACAAAGAGGTAGAGAGACAAAGACAAAGACGGAGAGAGAGAGAGACAAATGCACGCAGACAGAGACAAAGACAGAGACAGAGAAAGAGAGAGATGGGCAGAGATAAAGATACAGGCAGACAGACAAACAGAAAGATAAAGGCAGTCTGGCAGACAGACAAAAGGATGGGAATAAATGGAACTTTCTGCAACGTTATTCCTGGCATTTCCCAAAGCAGTCTGCAGCAGGCAGTAAAGTTCATGAATTATCACAGGCAATGCCTTCGTAGTATAGGTATTGGTCTACCATTCGTATATATAGGGGGAGGGGTTGGAATTAATTGTCTTTTGGGGATCATATCGATGTGCACCCGTCTCAATGTGTCCCCTTGTCTACGTGTCGGCAATATACAAAGAGTTTTTACCCCGTTAGCTGACTGAAGCTGGTGGTGTTGTTTGTTTACTCCCACCCTTTCACCTACACTACAGGCGGGGATCATTGTGAACTCACTCACTGCCTCACTGTCACCATACTTAAAGTCTCACCAGAGCACGTGTCAACATCACGGGTTTCGCGCGTTTTCCCTCTTATAGCTGCATGGTAAGAAATCTTGTTTTGACCCAGTTTGACTCCCATACAAATGCCCCCAAGTTCAAACCGAAACATCATTTTAAAGAGCCACCTCAATTTGAAGTTGGAGGCATTTGCATGTGGGTCACAGCAACCCAGAAAAAAACCCACCAAGGGACTTAATCGTGGTGGGTCAGTTGGTCTTTAACATTTTCCACTTTTTTCCCCCCTAAAATCGTAGATTAGGGTTAGGTTAGGGTTTCGGATTAGGGTTAGGTTTGCGTTTTGTGTCACACAGAGACGGGGAGATCATTTATAAGACGGGGACACATAGACACGGGACACATAGAAATAGGGACATGATAGACACGGGGGCACATTAGATACGAGAATATGATTATGGGACACGGGGACACATAGAGACGGGGACACATAGAGAGACATTGGTGACGCATGAAGATGGGAACATGTCGCTACGTAACCGTCTTTTGCTTTTCTATTTATCTTCGCCACTGCTGTTGCGCCACACTCTGTGCAGAGTTGAGAAATTAGGCTGAAAGGGGGCACTACTTTTTTTTGTTTATTACGTAGCGACGTGCTATGAGTAGGACATAATAGAGACGGGGGAGGGGGGCGCACATTGAAACGGGGACACATAGAGACGGGACATAAAGAGACAGGGGAACAATGAGTGGGATACAATAGAGACGGGGGGGGTGGGGGTGAGGGGGCACATTGAAACGTGGACACATAGAGACTGGGACATAAAGAGACAGGGACACAATGAGTGGGATATAATAGAGACGGGGTGAGGGAGAGGGGCACATTGAAACGGGGACACATAGAGACTGGGATATAAAGAGACAGGGACACAATGAGTGGGATATAATAGAGACGGGGTGAGGGAGAGGGGCACATTGAAACGGGGACACATAGAGACGGGGACATAAAGAGACAGGGACACAATGAGTGGGATATAATAGAGACGGGGTGAGGGAGAGGGGCACATTGAAACGGGGACACATAGAGACTGGGATATAAAGAGACAGGGACACAATGAGTGGGATACAATAGAGACGGGGTGAGGGAGGGGGGCACATTGAAACGGGGGACACATAGAGACGGGGACAATAAGAGACACGGACACAATGAGTGGGATACACTAGAGACAGGGGGGGGTGGGGGGGGGGGGGATGAGGGGGCACATTGAAACGGGGACACATAGAGACTGGGATATACAGAGACAGGGACACAATGAGTGGGATATAATAGAGACAGAGGGGGGGGGATGGATTTGAGGGGGGCACATTGAAACGGGGACACATAGAGACGGGGACATAATAAAGAGACAGGGGAACAATGAGTGGGATACAATAGAGACGGGGTGAGGGAGGGGGGCACATTGAAACGGGGACACATAGAGACGGGGACATAATAAAGAGACAGGGGAACAATGAGTGGGATACAATAGAGACGGAGGGTGGGGAGGGGGGCACATTGAAACGGGGACACATAGAGACGGGGACATAATAAAGAGACAGGGGAACAATGAGTGGGATACAATAGAGACGGAGGGTGGGGAGGGGGGCACATTGAAACGGGGACACATACAGACAGGGACATAATAAAGAGACAGGGGAACAATGAGTGGGATACAATAGAGACAGGGACACAATGAGTGGGATACAATAGAGACAGGGACACAATGAGTGGGATACAATAGAGACGGAGGGTGGGGAGGGGGGCACATTGAAACGGGGACACATAGAGACGGGGGACATAATAAAACAGACAGGGGAACAATGAGTGGGATACAATAGAGACGGGGTGAGGGAGGGGGGCACATTGAAACGGGGACACATAGAGACTGGGATTATAAAAGAGACAGGGACACAATGAGTGGGATACAATAGCGACGGGGTGAGGGAGGGGGGCACATTGAAACGGGGACACATAGAGACTGGGATATAAAGAGACAGGGACACAATGAGTGGGATACAATAGAGACAGAGGGTGGGGTGGGGGGCACATTGAAACGGGGACACATAGAGACGGGGACATAAAGAGACAGGGGAACAATGAGTGGGATACAATAGAGACGGGGGGGGGGGGGGGGGGTGAGGGGGGTGGCACATTGAAACGGGGACACATAGAGACGGGGGACATAAAGAGACAGGGACACAATGAGTGGGATACAATAGAGACAGAGGGTGGGGTGGGGGCACATTGAAACGGGGACACATAGAGACGGGGACATAATAAAGAGACAGGGACACAATGAGTGGGATACAATAGAGACGGGGTGAGGGAGAGGGGCACATTGAAACGGGGACACATAGAGACGGGGACATAAAGAGACAGGGACACAATGAGTGGGATACAATAGAGACGGGGTGAGGGAGGGGGGCACATTGAAACGGGGACACACACAGACGGGGACATAAAGAGACAGGGACACAATGAGTGGGATACAATAGAGACGGGGTGAGGGAGGGGGGCACATTGAAACGGGGACACATAGAGACGGGGACATAATAAAGAGACAGGGACACAATGTGTGTGATATAATAGAGACGGTGGGGGAGGGGGCACATTGAAACGGGGACACATACAGACAGGGACATAAAGAAACATGGACACAACGAGTGGGATACAATAGAGACGGGGGCACAACGATATGATCCCTATTTTGTAACCGTCTCTCAGTGTCTGCGTGGCTGTTCATCTATGCGCGCGCGCGCACGCTGTGTGTGTGTATGTGTATGTGTGTGTGCGTGCGTGTGCGTGTGTGTGTTTGTGTGTGTGTGTGTGTGTGCTGTGCTCGTGTGCGTGAGTGCGCGCGAAACGCGTGTGCGTATGTGCGTGTGTTTGTGTGTGAGTGTGTGTGTGTGTGTGTCTATGTGTGTGTGTCTATGTGTCTGCGTATATGTGTCTGTCTCTTTCTGTCTCTGTCTCTCTCTGTTTGTCTCTGTCTGTCTGTCTGTCTGTTTGTCTGTTTTGTCTGTCTTTCTGTCTTTTCTGTCTGTCTGTCTGTCTGCGTCTCTCTCTCTCTCTCTCTCTCTCTCTCTCTCTCCTCTCTCTCTCTCTCTCTCTCTCTCTCGCTCTCTCTCTCTCTGTGTCCATGGGCTCTGTGTGTGTGTGTGTGTGTGTGTGTGTGTGTGTGTGTGTGTGTGTGCGTGTGCGTGTGTGCGTGTGCGTGTGCGTGCGCGTGTGCGTGCGTGTGTGTGCGTGCGTGCGTGTGCGTGCGTGCGTTGCGTGCGTGCGTGTGCGCGTGTGTGCGTGTGCGTGTGCGTGTGCGTGTGCGTGTGCGCGCGTACTCGTGTGTGTGTGTGAGAGAGAGAGAGAGAGAGAGAGAGAGAGAGAGAGAGAGAGAGAGAGAGAGAGAGAGAGAGAGAGAGAGAGAGAGAGAGAGAGAGAGAGAGAGAGAGAGAAGAGAGATAGAGAGTAGGCGGTAAGAGAAACAAAACAGCATTACATTTTAATGATGATCCCCGCAGGTGTGTTTTTTCTGAATTTCTAAGCTTCTCTCTTTTGCACTTGCTTAACTACCTCCTTTTCAGCATTGACCTTTTCATCTTTTTTATCGTCATTGTTCATGAAAAATAGTTATTGTGCACACAACCTTTCTTTCCTGTTCGTCATTCGTCCTCTCTGTTCGTTCTTTGCTTGTTTACTTCTTCATTTATTTATATTTGTTTGTTTGCTTGTTTGTTTGGGATTTTTTATGTTGTTCTCTTCACCAGTTTTCTCTCGCTTCTTGATTTCTCCATAATATCTCTCTATCTTTGTAAGGACTTTCTGTTCACATTTTGGTACTGGCTGTGTTCCTTTAAACGACGACTTTGTTGTTTATTTACTCGCTTGTTTTTCAACACCAATGCTTGATTTCTGGGGTGCACTTGCTCGCATCTTTCATTGACAAAGTCGTAAAGGATTCATATGTGAAATTCCAGCAACTGTGTTGTGCATGCATATGTGTGTGTGTGTGTGTGTGTGTGTGTGTGTGTGTGTGTGTGTGTGTGTGTGTGTATGAAGGTGTATCTGTGCATGATGGTATAATGTGCCTGTCTATATGGTGATGAGTACTGTTTAAAAAAAAAAAAAAAGTGTTTTTGTTGGTTTTTGTTGTTGTTGTTTTTGTTTGGAGCCTATGTAATACTATGTTGATGTGTACTGTTATGGTGTCTTTTGGGCTGTTGTTTGTAATGTTTGATGCCGCAGGTGTGAATGGTACGTGTATGCATTTTCTTGTGCACCCAGGGGGTTTTGAAATAAAGTTGATTTGATTTGTAACATTTCAGCAAGATTCAATGAACGGTTTTGCAAATATGAAGCAAAAAAATAAAAGTACGGGTGCAAGCACACTCACGGGGTGCGGGAAGGGTTAAAGGGGCACCCTGACGGATGCAATTTTGCCAGAAACACGTCGAGATCACCAGGAACACATCCTTTACAGAGATGGCAACACTCACGTCGTTCCGGTTTCCTAAGAAATCAAAAAGTCAAATCGGCGATCCCTCCTTGGCGGAGGTGCTGGAAATCAGATTATTTCAGTGACAAAAAAGGCATACACCTTATACTCTTTTCTAATGGCCACCTGAGTTAGACCAAATCGTTTGCACGAAACATCCACAATACAGGCCTTTTGAATTTTTTGAATTTTTTTTTTTTACTTTATACAGTTTACCAAAAGGCGTTTCGCTCACAACAAACGAAACAGCTCCATTTTCCAAGGAGGAATCACCGTTTTGACGGTTTGATTTCAAAGAAACCAGATCAAAATGAGTGTTCCGATCCTGGAAAAGGCTGTCTTTCTGGTGACCTCGACGTGTTTCTTGCAAAAAAAACCTCATCCATCAGGGTGCCCCGTTTAATATTATGTTAGTTTATCTTTTTGTTTACTTCAAATATAAGTACAGTCATTGCTCAATGCTGTTTCGTGTCTATCGTAACGAACTTCTATGCCCTCTGTAAAATATCATACGGAATTTAGTTAAAGCCTAGCCACACTGCATACGATTCGACTCCAATACGACACGATTGTGACGATGTCTGTGAGTCATGATTCACGTGAAATATTTCCGTCTAAAAATAACGACACTATATTCCGTTCACTATACTCCTCCGAGGGCGCCACCACGTCCGTCCACCAACAGCTCCCCAGAACACACTGATCCCCATGACTTTGACCCGAACGCACCAAGGCATAGACTGGATTGGAAACCGAAACTGAGGTCACCATGAGAGCAGGGCATACAAAGTCACAGAATTTGAGACATTCTTTTCTTTTCTTTTTAATGATTGATGGAAAAGGAGGCGGATGACAACGATGATGATGATGATGCTCTGGAGTTCCGTATCGGTCTGAGACTGCATGACAGGGCTGTGTTCTACGCTTCCTTTCATAATGATATCCCAGCGTTAACCAGGCCCGCGAACTACAGACACCTGCAGTGTTGGTCTTGAAATGAGAGCAACACTCTCAGAATCGCATCCGTTAAGCGGATGAAGCTCGACTGTGTGGTTTCAATCTTCCCATTGAGCCCATAGCCACTCTCTCTGGGTAGGACCAAAACCCTCGCGTCTGATGGGATTCGAGCCCAAGACTTCCCATCCAGTAGTCCGCGACGCTAACCACTACACCACGGCGGCTGGGTCAAAATAAACATATTTTTGTATTTATTTTTTTAAATAATCAAAAGATAGTTTTCTACAAGGCTTCCCGCCTAAGAGCCTACTACAACGTCAACTGAGATCGTACGACTTTGCGATACGATTCAATCACGTGGTCTCGAAGCGCGAATCAAATTTGTTCTTCGAGACCACGTCGTGATCGAATCGTATAGTACAGTCGTACGGTTTTAGTTGATGTGTAGGTGGTCATTTAAAGCCGCCTCAAATTTAGTTGGAAGAACATTCAGTTGTGAACTCTATTCAACTACTTCTGGTCGTGTGCCGACGTCACTATCATCAAGCATTGGCTGTATTCCCACCACAAAAAAACCACCACACGAGTGAGTTGGATGTAAATGGCGTAGTGGCCAATTCCTTCTGATCTGGTTGGAAGGGTTTCATCCTACCAAAATTTGCATTTCTCCAAGAAAGAGAAACTGGAATGGTCATAATAATTTTCATCCGACTTGGTTGGATTGTGTGGGGCGGCCTTTTAAGTTGGGGAAAACCAACAAAGTGAAAGGGTAAACAAGGGCATCGTCGAGCGGCAGCCACGCATTGTGACAATGCAAACCCGGCCAGAGTTATGTCCTCTCCCCCCCCCCCACCCCCAATAACCCCCACCCACACCCCACACCCCAATAAACACACCACTTTCCACCATTACAGAACGCATAAAATACATAGCCCCAAATTTGAAGCGATTCTGTTCAGTAGTTCACGAGATACAGCTGAACTTTTATGTAAACTTCCTCGCACCATGTCCTCTCCCCCCCCCCCCCCACCCAAAATAAACACACCACTTTCCACCCTTACAGAACGCATAAAATACATAGCCCAAAATTTGAAGCGATTCTGTTCAGTAGTTCACGAGATACAGCTGAACTTTTATACAAACTTCCTTGCACCATGGTACACCACCACACAAAATATGAAGCGATTCTGTTCACTAGTTCACGAAATAAAGCTGGGGAAAATGACATAGCCCAAAGAAGGAAATTTCGGTTTTCAAGGTCAAACTTCAAGGTCAAGGTCAGCACGGTGTTGAGTAACGAAAGGAAGCTTCCTTGTCAAGCTGTCTACCCCTCTGCCAATTTTAATCAAAATCCAAACAGTAGTTTTTAAGATAATCGATACACAGACAGACACACAGACACACACACAAACCAATCGCAATACCTCGGCCTCTGGCCGGGTAATCTCTCTCTCTCTCTCTCTCTCTCTCTCTCTCTCTCTCTCTCTCTCTCTCTCTCTCTCTCTCTCTCTCTCTCTCTCTCTCTCTCTCTCTCTCTCTCTCTCTCTCTCTCTCTCTCTCTCTCTCTCTCATATGCACACACACACAGACATACAAACACTCTCACTCTCAGACTAATTTGCAAAGTGAGTAGTTTTCAAGCGGGGGACAGAGATTCGATATTTTGTTCTGAACGATAATTCAGTCTTTGGGTGTTTTTTACGGTGGACAAGACTTGAGGAATTCAGCGTTGACTATAACATAATATATATAATTCGCCCCTTCTAAACAGTGCGATTAGTCAGTGGGTGCATATAGAGATTTGAGATTTTGTTCCGAACGATTCAATCTTTTTGTATTTACGCTGAAGTCGAGAAGACTTGAGGAATTCAGTGTTGACTATAACATAATTCGCCCCTTCTAAACAGTGCGATTAGTCAGTCAGTGCATAATATATAGACGTGTACGTGTGAGTTACCTCTGATGGCCCTGTATGCCACAATTGTGGACAAGCCACCTCATGGCCTGTGCTTGCTTTTCCGCGGCAACGTTTACAGAAAAGCTGGCCCCAGCTTCGCTAAGCGTAGGACTACTAGGAAGATGCCTTGGAAATGCATCACCGCTGACTGTGAGGTCACGTTGGACACGCCCGTCATCGCTCCCAGAACCCTCATAATACCGGAGAACGTAAACGGGCGTCACAACCACTCTAGGCCCAACTATGATAAAGGGGAAAGCCTGGAAGCCTGGTTCGACACGCTGGCTACTACCACTCTCCCTGCTGCTGCTACCCTTAGTACTACTAACCCTTTAACGACGCTCAACGTAAACGGGGGAGTTCTTCACCACAGCCGCTCGCCCAACAAAAACTGTGAAGGGCAAGACCGTCGAGGATCGATCTTCAGGGGACAAGTAAGAAGAAGACTGTGTATAATAGGGTAAGACGGGGTAAAAAAAAAAAAAAAAGCCCATGGGCGGGTAAGAAGCCCATGCCAATTATCTCTATGAAATAAAGCCAATTTGAGTCAAATTTGCCCATGAGACGAATGCTAAGCATTAACACTTGTGTCATGGGGAAAATGTGACCTGAAAGTTGCTTCATTTCATGAGATCATTGGCAAGGGCTTCTAACCCGCCCATGGGCTTTTTACCCCGTCTTCTCCTAATTATTATATTTCATGATGATAATAATATAATAATAATAATAATAATAATAATAATAATAATAATAATAATAACAACAATAACTAGATGGCTTATGTTTGCCTATCAGAGCAAACATCAGAGGATTCTCCCCCTAAACAATAATTTGCAAGTTATTCAATATTAAAATTTAATTCCGGTGGGCACTTCCGGTTAGAGTTTATAACGAAAGTAGTAAACGCTGAACAAAATGAAAGTATTCCATGCAGCCATTTTCAAGTTATTGAAGATTAAAGATTTGCCAAGCTGCTTGACCATATCTGGGGCACTTCCGGTTCGTATTTCCGGTTTTTTATGCCGGAAGTGTTGCAACTCTACTTTGTAGTAAATTCTGAAAATATGAACGAAATACGTTAAGCCGTTTTTGATATATTCAACATTGACATTTCGCCGATTTAGCAGTTTTTCGGCCATATGTTGCCGAAAATTCGGCGAAATCATTTAATACTTCCAATTTCACATACCCGTACGGTCCTGCAACTTTCCTGAAAATTTCAGCCAAATCGGACAAAAAAGGGTAGAAAAAGAGAAAAAGAAGAATTTTTACAAATGCAATAGTATTCTCCCTAAAGAGAGAATCATATAATAATAATAATAATAATAATAATAATAATAATGAACATTTACATAGCGCTTTACTCCTGCAGTTGTCAACCCCTCTTAAAGAAGCCCAGTCTCGATCCTGAAAATCTAAAGAATTATTGGCCTGTTTCTAATCTTTCATTCCTTTCTAAACTCACGGAAAAGGTGGTTCTTAAACAGCTGTCTGACCATCTTCAGGTTAACGATCTTTTCTACCCAAACCATTCTGCTTATCGAGCAGGTCTCAGTACTGAGACAGCCCTCTTAAAGATAACGAACGACCTACTCACTGCCTTGGATGAAAGCAAGGTTTCTCTTTTCTCTCTCCTCGATCTTTCTGCAGCGTTTGATACTATTGACCACACTATCCTCATTTCTAGACTTCACACCTCCTTCAGTCTGTCTGGGGCTGTTCTTTCCTGGTTTTCTTCCTACCTCTCTGATCGCACAAAGACAGTTGTTGTCAATGGTTCTTCATCTCTTCCAAAAGATCTTCAGTTCGGTGTGCTCCAAGGTTCAGTCTTAGGCCCTATACTTTTTGTTCTGTATACGCAACCTCTCTCCGCCATCATCAACCAGCATTCTCTTCTACATCATAGCTTTTCTGATGATAATCAGCTGTACATTTCTGCCCACCTGAGTCAGCTAGATCAAATGATTTCTTCTTCTAAATTGTACATTTCTGCTGTTAAAACATGGATGTTCTCTAACTAACTGCAATTAAACGCTGAAAAGACAGAGATGATTCTTGTTGCCTCTAATCACACAATTAAAACTCCATTTCTCCCAATACCTGGGCACGTAGTGTCCAAAACCGTGCTACAAGCATTACATTTGGTACAGGGGATTGTCTTTGGGTACTAAGCAATTATAGATACAGGGGCAGTTGAAATGTTTTTTTGTTATGTTGATTTTATTGAAAATTCAAAATGGCAGCCAATCGATCTACCACATAAAAAGAATCTAGTTTAAGATATTCAAATATTATATTTTAAGCACTAAATTTGGCTCAGAAGCACACATGTAGATGCAACATAAAACCTGTTATGCAATTATGACAAAATATGTACACTTATAAGTGCTTTTTGTAATCAATTCAAAATGGCCGTCAACGTTTTAAGGTATGACTACCTTATAAAACAATGTAAGGTTATAAGCACAGCATTTGGCATACATTGACACTTGTAAATGTTTAATACATGCTGTTACACAATCATGATAAATTATATTCATATTTATATTCTTAAATAAATTCAAAATGGCTGCCAGTCAGCTGGTGTTATGGCTGCCACATGAAAAGAGTTAAAGTTTAAAGTTTCAAATTTAATTATATAAGCACCAAACTTAACATACGTGTACACTTGTAAACATTGTAAGACGTTTTACACAATCATGACAACATGTATGCATATTTATTTGCAAATATATTCAAAATGTCTGCCAACTTATTACTTCTGGGTTGAATAAAAAAAAAGGTTAGAGTTGCAAATGTAATTATATAAGCACCAAGCTTAGCAAGCATGCACACATGCAAAGGCTAAGCAGGCCCCTATAATATGTAATATGCTGTTACACAATCACAACAAATTATATGCATATTTTATGTGATTTAAAAAAAAAATCAAAATGGCCACCAATAAGCCGAAGTATGACTAAATAACAAAATGAATTATGGCTTAGACTTGAACATTTCAAGCAATAGCAGGCACTTAAATAGCAAAATATATACTGTTGCATAATCATGACAAAATATATGAACATTTTTATTTTTTATTTCCTGTAAGGAATTTTAAATGGTCGCGAAGCAACCTGCATTTTTGATTTACGGGACACTGACACCCCTCCCCCCCCCGCCTCCCCCCCCCCCCCCCCCCCCCCCCCCCCCCCACCCCCCCCTACCCCCCCCCCCCCCCCCCTCATACTGCAACAGAGAAGCTGTCTCTGTTCCCTGCTGGGGAGTAGGTGACTAGGCAGCCTCTGGATCCCTGCCGTTCAGGTTTTCCATGATTTTGTAGAAGCACCCATGAGATTCACATCACAATTAGATTTATAATTACTTAAAGTCGCTTAAAGGCAAAGGGAAGTGGAGCAGATATTAGGCTGTGACTTGATGCGTGGACACAATCCATAACCTGGAAAAAAAAATTCTATGCATCACCTAACAAAGATCAAGTCAAATTAAGTATAATCCCACAACAGAATTTGGGTTTGGTAGTGCTTTGAAGTACCTTGTATAAGCCCATATTCATTTAAGCGCCCACCCCCAACTTTGGAACGATTTTCATGCATAGGAGTACTTACAGAATACCCACCCCCTACTTTGGATCAGTGGGATGGGGGTATTTGGTTAAGTCAACACCTGCTAGACATAGCTTTTTATAGATATATTTTTCCAGATTTATCTCAGAACTATTACATCAAAAGTTATGACATTATCAATGACATCACACTTCCCCTAGTAAACACAAGAGCAGGCAGTAAAAGGGTTAACCCTTTCACAATCTCCCCAAAGTAACAACATAAGGTAATTGGATAAGAGACCCTAATTGCATGCCTTTTAGTGACAATGGTATCAGTGTCGTGCGGAAATGCGATATCAGCATGAAAGGGTTAAAACCCCAGGCCTTATACAGGCCCTGTACGCCAATTAATAGAGTATGCATTCCTCTTGTTTCTAAAAGCATCCTTCACTATCCTTCACAAACATATAGAATGCATGCAACCACTTATCCCCAAACAAACACACATGCACATATGCAAGCACATGAGCATGCACACACACACTTTCTGTCTTTTTTATTCTCAAGCTCAGACGTTCGCGCGCGCGCGCGCACACACACACGCACACACACACACGCGCGCGCACACACCACCATCACCACCACTAACAGGACCAGTAGCAGCAACTGTAAATACGTGACGAATTGCAAAGGAGGGACAGAAGGGAAAAAAGGTAAAATTAATGTTAATGTGAAACAGAAGTAATGTACTACTTACTACATCAGTTTACTCAATTGTCCTATGCTGAACGGAAGGACAGGGTGGGCGGTGTGGACAAGGGGGGTAGGGGAGGGGGCAGTATCTGGCCCTTGGTGATCAGAATACTGACGTTTGTCCCCAGTTACAGGTGGACCCTGACGGATGAATGTTTGCAAGGAGCACGTTGAGATCACCAGAAAGACAGCCTTTTCAAAGATCGGAACACTCGCTTTGCTCTGGTTTCCAAGAAATCAAACCGTTAAAGCGTGGATTTCTCCTTGGCGGAGATGCCGGAGAGAGAAGCCATTTTGGATGGAGTGGGTGGAGGTCACTCATTGTGGTTGAAGCGTTTTCTTTTTTTTGTAGTGCAGTAAAAAACAAATCGCAGCTATTTCCTTTTTCCGATTTGACGGTTTGATTTATAGGAAACGAGAGCAAAGTGAGTGTTGCGATCTCTGTGAAGGGTGTTTCCCTGGTGATCTCGACGTGTTTCTTCAACAACTCATCCGTCAAGGTGCCCCTTTAAAGCTCAGTGAGCAGCACCTTGTCTTCCCTTAAAGACTGCCCAATCAGTCCATGTTTTATTACTCAATCAACTAAATTATTATCTTCTTTTGTACAATGAGGTACTTCTAATTCTATTCTGTCAGTTATTAGATTCAAGTACAAGATTCAAGAAGCTTGTTGCTGCCGTTATGTTTGCTTAATATTTGTTTAATGTGCATTTGAAAAATAAAAAAATCATTTAAGCCAAGTACAGGCTTAGACAGAAAACAAATATATTGTTGTTGAATATAGTATAATAAGGAGAGAGAGAGAGAGAGAGAGAGAGAGAGAGAGAGAGAGAGAGAGAGAGAGAGAGAGAGAGAGAGAGAGAGAGAGAGAGAGAGAGAGAGAGAGAGATGTGAGTGTTGTTTAAAAAAAGACATATCTGTAGAAACATTACATCATTGGGGTTTTTTTGTCTCGTCAATAAAGTAACGTGAAATGTTGTGAAATTGTTTGTGTGGTGTTTGAGTCAGTGACGTTGCAGTCTGTTTCAGTTCTTCTTCTCTTCTTCTTTTCCCATGAGTCCACTTCCAATGCCCATAATATAATAATAATTAATAATAATAATAATAATAATAATAATAATAATAATAATAATAATAAATAAAGCTTCTATAGCGCTCTTCGATGATAAAAAATCATCCTCAGAGCGCTTTACAATATTACGAGAGGGGGGGGGGGGGAAGAAAAAAACAACACGCCGTTCATCCCACGGATGTAGTATTTCACATACACATTATTGACACAATTTCAAAGAAGGGGATAAAAAAAAATATATAAAAATAAAGGCATGGACAAACAGACCCCCACACACCTCACCCTTTCAACACGCACGCCATTTATGCACTCACAAATTATCGGGGAGGGAGGGGGGGGGGGGGGTCATACGTTTAACAAACTTTTTTTTCTTTT
>CM065686.1:35828560-35831203 GCA_017654935.2 Phymorhynchus buccinoides
TTTTCATTGCCTGATGCATGTGTGTGAGTGTGTGAGTGAGAGGGCAAGGTGTAAAGAAGCTATTGTAGCTTATCCTTTTTACCCTCAATAAAACATTCGTATTTCGTATTTCTCTCTCTCTCGTTTCTCTCTCTCATCTTCCTCTCTCTCTCTCTCGTCTCTCTCTCTCTATCTCCCCCTCTCTCTCTCTCTCTCTCTCTCTCTCTCTCTCTCTCTCTCTCTCTCTTCTCTCTCTCTCTCTCTCTCTCTAATCAAAACTAATTTCGTGGGTTTTTTAATGCCAAAAGTACTCAAGTTTACGTGAAAAATATATACGAAGATACTATTCATATTTAGATAAGGAATGTATGGTTCATATGTTGCAGTCTGAAAACGTCTTGATCCTAACAAATTTGGCCATGTATGTTTTTGTATGCACTCAAAACTAGATATGAACTTTTAAACGATAATTAAACGTATATTTTGTCATGAATTTCATTTACGAAATTAGTCGATTTTATAGCGTGTTGCTGTCGTTTTGAAGTTATTTGTTCCTGAATTAAAATTTTCTCCCTTGCAAGTGCTTGCTTTGTGTCTTAAGAAGCAAATTGCTTCCCTTTTTCTTGTTGACATCTTTATTTTTGTTTCATGAACGTGTAGCCATTGTATGCAGGCCGGTTGGCTTACCATTAAGCGTTTCAGAGATTCTCTCTCTCAAAACTGTGTTATTTGTTGACTTTTGCAGAGGCAGTGAAGGGGGTTACTCTCAGTACAACCAGAGAGGCACGGGGGCGGTGGGAAATGGAATACTTAGCGAAGTGAGCCCTGGAATGGCTGCAACTGGAGTGGTGAGCCCTAGAATGCCTGGAGCTGGAGCGGTGGACCCTGGAATGACTGAAGCTGGCGTGGTGGACCCTGGAATGGCTGGAACTGGAGTGGTGGACCCTAGAATGCCTGGAGCTGGAGCGGTGGACTCTGGAATGACTGGAGCTGGAGCGGTGGACCCTGGAATGGCTGGAGCTGGATTGGTGGTCCCTAGAATTATTAGAGCTGGAGTGGTGGACCCTATAATGGTTGAAGCTGGAGTGGTGGGCCCTGGAATGACTGGAGTGGTGGACCCTGGAATGGTTGGAGCTGTAGTGGTGGTCCCTAGAATGCTTGGAGCTGGAATGGTGGGCCCTGGAATGGCTGGAGCTGTAGTGTTGGTCCCTAGAATGGCTGGAGCTGTAGTGGTGGTCCCTAGAATACCTGGAGCTGTAGTGGTGGTCCCTAGAATGCCTGGAGCTGGAGTGGTGAGTCCTAGAATGACTGGCGCTGGAGTGATGGGCTCTAGAACTGCTGGGGCGGGAATGGTGGGCCCTGGAATGGTTGGAGCTGTAGTGGTGGTCCCTAGAATGCTTGGAGCTGGAATGGTGGGCCCTGGAATGGCTGGAGCTGTAGTGTTGGTCCCTAGAATGGCTGGAGCTGTAGTGGTGGTCCCTAGAATACCTGGAGCTGTAGTGGTGGTCCCTGGAATGCCTGGAGCTGGAGTGGTGAGCCCCAGAATGACTGGCGCTGGAGTGGTGGGCTCTAGAACTGCTGGGGCGGGAATGGTGGGCCCTGGAATGGCGGGGGCAGGACCTTCCCATAATAGTGTCCCGGCCGCCGTTCGGCCCCGAAGGCCAAGACTGGCCATAAAACGACAGATGGAGACCTCACAGCCGCTGTGTGTGGATGCGGAGGTTGGGAACGCGGAATAACACCGAATATACATTTCAGCCTAAGGCCGAATATACGATGCAGCCTAAAACAGAAACAGTGCAAAGTGACAGTGCAGCTTAAAATAAAAATATACAATGTCTCCTAACACCGAATATACATTGCAGCCTAAGGCCGAATATACGATGTAGCCTAATGCCGAACTGTACCATTTCGCCTAACACCGAATATACTGTGCTGCCATAGACCGAATGTACGATGTTGCCTAATACTGAAATGTACCATGTTGCTTAACACCGAATTTTCAGTGCATCCTAAGACAGAATCTACAGAGCAGCCTAATGCCGAAATATACCATGTCACCTAACACCGAATATACGGTGCAGCCTAACACCTGAACCCCGCACCCCCACACACCGCACCCCCCCTCTCTCTCCCTCTCTATCTGTCCACGTCACCAGCCAAACGCAAAAGAGTACAGAACATAAAAATGTGTATATTTATTAACAGGCATAAGAATAACATTTAAAAGAATGAAAGTATCGTTTAAGATTACAATGGGAAAACGAATAACACCGAATATACATTGCAGCCTAAGGCCGAATATACGATGCAAGATATGGTGATCACACTGTTAGTTTGCACTGTCATATTCCATAGTACAGAACTGAACTTTATATTCGGTGTTAAGCTGCACTGTATATTCGGTGTTAGGCTGCAATGTATATTCGGTGTTAGGCAGCAATGTATATTTCGGTTTTAGGCTACACTGTATATTTTGGTTTTTAGGCTACACTGCATATTCGGTTTTAAGCTGCATGGCACATTTCGATTTTAAGCTGCATTGTACATTCTGTGTTGGGCTGCACTGTATATTCGGTCTTGGGCGACATCGTAAAATTCGGTCTTAGGCTGTACTGTATATTCGGTCCTTAGGCGCACAACGGTAACTAATTTTAGGGAAAA
>CM065686.1:35831703-35854203 GCA_017654935.2 Phymorhynchus buccinoides
TAATTCCGGTGGCACTTCCGGGTTAGAGTTTATAACGAAAGTAAATAAACGCTAACAAATGAAAGTATTCCATGCAGCCATTTTTTCAAGTTATTGATGATTAAAGATTTGCCAAGCTGCTTTGACCATATCTTGGGGCACTTCCGGTTCGTATTTCCGGTTTTTTATGCCGGAAGTGTGTGCAAACTCTACTTTGGTAGTAAATTCTGAAAATATGACTAAATACGTAAGCCGTGTTTGATATATTCAACAAAAAAATTGACTTTTCGCCCCGATTTAGCAGTTTTCCGGGCCATATGTTGCGAATTCGGCGAAATCATTTAATACTTCCAATTTCACATACCGTACGGTCCTGCAACTTTCCTGAAATTTCAGCCAAATCGTGACAAAAAGGGTAGAAACAGAGAAAAAGAAGAATTTTTACAAATGCAATAGTATTCTCCACTAAAGAGAGAATCATAATACTAATAATAATAATAATATATAAAATGAACTTTACATTAGCGCTTTACTCCTGCAGTTGTCAACCCCTCTTACAGAAGCCCAGTCCTCCGATCCTGAAAATCTAAAGAATTATGGGCCTGTTTTCTAATCTTTCATTCTTTCTAAATCTCACGGAAAGGTGGTTCTTAAACAGCTGTCTGACCATGCCTTCGGTTAACGATCTTTTCTAACCCAAACCATTCTGCTTCTCGAGCGGTCTCAGTCACTGAACAGCCTCTTGAAGTAACGAACGATCTCTTACTGCCTTTGATGAAAGCAAGGTTTCTCTTTTCTCGCGTCTCGATCTTTCTGCAGCGTTTGATACTATTGACCACACTATCCTCATTTCTAGACTTCACACACTCCTTCAGTCTGCTGGGGCTTGTCTTTCCTGGTTGTTCTCTTCCTACTCTCGGATCGCACAAAGAAACAGTTGTTGTCAATGGTTTCTTCATCTCTTCCAAAAGATCTTCAGTTCGGTGTGCTCCAAGGTTCAGTCTTAGGCCTATCATTGTTGTTCTTTATACCCAACCTCTCTCCGCCATCACCCGTGTGCGTGTGTGCCCCCCCACCCCGCTCCTAGCAATAGATCGAAGCTCACAGCCGAATTTAGATCGACTAAACATCAATAGCTACAAGCATGAAACTTGGCACAGGTGATTGTCTTGGGCATTAAGCAATTATTGATACAGGGGCAGTTGAAATTGTTTTTGGTTATGTTGATTTTTTTAAAAATTCAAAATGGCCGCCGATCGGTCTACCACATAAAAATAATCGAGTTTAAGAGATGCAAATTTTATATCATAAGCATTAAATTTGACTCACAAGCACACATGTAGATACAAAATAAAACCTGGTATGCAATTATGACAAACTATATACATTTATAAGTGATTTTTTAATAAATTCAAAATGGCCACCAATTTTGTTAAGTTATGACTACCTTATAAAACAATTTAAGATTATAAGCACAAAATTTGGCATACATTGACAGTTGTAAATGCTTTAATGCATGCTGTTACACAATCATGATAAATTATATTTATATTTATATTCTTAAATACATTCAAAATGGCTGCCAGTCAGCTTGTGTTATGGCTACCACATGAAAAGAGTTAATGTTTAAAGTTTCAAATTTCATTGTATAAGCACCAAATTTGATACTCATGTACACTTGTAAACATTCATGACAACATAATATTATATGCATATTTAATTATAAATAAATTCAAAATGTCTGACAAATTATTACTACTAGATTGAAAACAAGGTTTAGAGTTGAAAATCTAATTATAAATAAATTATAAGCACCAATCTTAGCAAGCATGCACACATGCAAATGCTAAGCAGGCCCCTTTATGCTGTTGCACAATCACAACAAACTATATTCATGGTTTTAATATGTATAAAAAAATAATCAAAATGGCCACCAATAAGCCGAAGTATGACTAAATAACAAAATGAATTATGGCTTCGACTTGCAACTTTCAAGCAATGAGCACCAAACATAGCAGACGCTTTATGACATATGCTAATGCAAAATATATACTTGCACTTTGATTCAGGGGACACTGCCCCCCTCATACTGCAACATATAAGCTGTCTCTGTTCCCTGCTGGGGAGTAGGTGTCTAGGCGGCATCTGGATCCCTGCCTTTCAGGTTTTCCATGATTTTGTAGAAGCACCCATGCGCATCACAAAACAGTTTGATTTATTGTTTTAATGTCGCTTAAAGGCAAAGGGAAGTGGAGCAGATATTAGGCTGTGCACTTGATATGTGGACACAATCTATAATCTGGAAAAAAAATTTCTATGCGTCACCTAACAAAGATCAAGTCAAATTAAGTATAATCCCACAACAGAATTTGGGTTTGGTAGTGCTTTGAAGTACCTTGTATAAGCCCATATTCTTTTAAGCGCCCACCCCCCCCCCCCCCCCCAACTTTGGAGAGATGTTCATGCATAGGAGTACTTGCCGAATAAACGTCCACCTTGAATATAGGGGTATGTACGTTGCCGCCCACCCCCTACTTTGGATCAGTGGGATGGGGGTATTTGGTTAAGTCAACACCAGCAAGACATAGCTTTTTAGAGATATACTTTTCCAGATTTATCTCAAAACTATAACATCAAAAGTTATGGCATTATCAATGACATCACACTTCCCCTAGTAAACACAAGAGCAGGCAGTGAAAGGGTTAACCCTTTCACAATCTCCCAAAATTAACAACATAAGGTCTCCCCAAAGTAACAACATAAGGTAATTGGATAAGAGACGTTTCACCTAATTTGCATACCTTTTAGTGACAGTTGGTATCAGTGTGGTGCAGGGCCGAATAGGGCGCGATAAATTTCACTGCGATCTGAAAGGGTTAACCTCTTCTGTGCGGGAAACAAAATTTGGTCCCAGGACCTGATCGATACAGTCGCATAGTCTGTCTCCAGCTTAAGTGACAATGGTATCAGTGTACGGTAATGCCATGAAAGGGTTAATACCCAGTATGCATTACAGGACTCTTGTTTCTAAAAGCATCCTTCACTATCCTTCACAAACATATAGAATGCATGCAACCACTTACCCCCAAACAAACACACATGCACATATGCAAGCACATGAGCATGCACACACACACTTTCTGTCTTTTTTATTCTCAAGCTCAGACGTTCGCGCGCACGCGCGCGCACACACACACGCACACACACACACACACACACGCGCGTGCACACACACACCATCACCACCACTAACAGGACCAGTAGCAGCAACTGTAAATACGTGACGAATTGCAAAGGAGGGACAGAAGGGAAAAAAGGTAAAATTAATGTTAATGTGAAACAGAAGTAATGTACTACTTACTACATCAGTTTACTCAATTGTCCTATGCTGAACGGAACGACAGGGTGGGTGGTGTGGACAAGGGGGGGGGGAGGGGGCAGTATCTGGTCCTTGTTGCCCAGAATACTGACGTTTGTCCCCAGTTACAGGTGGACCTGGACGGATGAATGTTTGCAAGGAGCACGTTGAGATCACCAGAAAGACAGCCTTTTCAAAGATCGGAACACTCGCTTTGCTCTGGTTTCCAAGAAATCAAACCGTTAAAAAACGTTGCGATTTCCTCCTTGGCGGAGATGCCCGGAGAGAGAAGAAGCAATTTTGGATGGGGTGGGTGGAGGTCACTCATTGTGGTTGAAGCGTTTTTCTTTTTTTTGTAGTGCAGTAAAAAACAAATCGCAGCTATTTCCTTTTTCCGATTTGACGGTTTGATTTATAGGAAACGAGAGCAAAGTGAGTGTTGCGATCTCTGTAAAGGGTGTTTTCCTGGTGATCTCGACGTGTTTTTCTTTCAAAAACTCATCCGTCAAGGTGCCCCTTTAAAGCTCAGTGAGCAGCACCTTGTCTTCCCTTAAAGACTGCCCAATCAGTCCATGTTTTATTACTCAATCAACTAAATTATTATCTTCTTTTGTACAATGAGGTACTTCTAATTCTATTCTGTCAGTTATTAGATTCAAGTACAAGATTCAAGAAGCTTGTTGTTGCTGCCGTTATGTTTGCTTAATAATTGTTTTAATGTGCATTTGAAAAAAATAAAAAAATCATTTAAGCCAAGTACAGGCTTAGACAGAAAACAAATATATTGTTGTTGAATATAGTATAATAAGGAGAGAGAGAGAGAGAGAGAGAGTAGGAGACGACGGGAGAGAGAGAGAGAGAGAGAGGAGAGAGAGGGATGAGAGAGAGAGAGAGAGAGGAGAGAGAGAGAGAGAGAGAGATGTGAGTGTTGTTTAAAAAAAGACATATCTGTAGAAACATTACATCATTGGGGTTTTTTTGTCTCGTCAATAAAGTAACGTGAAATGTTGTGAAATTGTTTGTGTGGTGTTTGAGTCAGTGACGTTGCAGTCTGTTTCAGTTCTTCTTCTCTTCTTCTTTTCCCATGAGTCCACTTCCAATGCCCATAATATAATAATAATAATAATAATAATAATAATAATAATAATAATAATAATAATAATAATAAATAAAGCTTTCTATAGCGCTCTTCGATGATAAAAAATCTTCCTCAGAGCGCTTTACAATATTACGAGAGGGGGGGGGGGGGAAGAAAAAAAACAACACGCCGTTCATCCCACGGATGTAGTATTTCACATACACATTATTGACACAATTTCAAAGAAGGGGATAAATAAAAAATATATAAAAAATAAAGGCATGGACAAACAGACCCCCACACACCTCACCCTTTCAACACGCACGCCATTTATGCACTCACAAATTATCGGGGAGGGAGGGGGGGGGGGGGGGGGTCATACGTTTAACAAACTTTTTTTTCTTTTCTTTTTACCTTCACGCATCATGCTTTACTGTAACAAACTAATTTATTGACCTAATAAAGATCAAGAGCATGCACGTTTGTGTATTTTTGACGTTTAACGAGCTAGTTGTCTGGTATATTTCACATTTTCTTGAAATAGACAGGATCGAGGCCTGAGGCCTGATTGTAAAAAACAACCCACCACAATAACCGTGTAGGCCTAATTCCTCCGCGGTTTTGTTGCTGATGTTGTTATTGAAGTGACTATATTAACCTTTGTGATTAGTGTGTTGTTTTTGTTGTTGTTGTTGAAGTGACTATATTAACCTTTGTGATTAGTGGGGTTTTGTTGCTGATGTTGTTTTTGAAGTGACTATATTAACCTTTGTGATTAGTGGGGTTTTGCTGCTGCTGTTGTTTGTTGAAGTGACTATATTAACCTTTGTGATTAGTGGGGTTTTGCTGCTGTTGTTGTTTGTTGAAGTGACTATATTAACCTTTGTGATTAGTGGGGTTTTTGTTGTTGTTGCTGTTTTTTGAAGTAACTATATTATTAACCTTTGTGATTAGTGGGGTTTTGCTGTTGTTGTTGTTGTTGTGAAGTGACTATTTTAACATTCGTGATTAGTGTGGTTTTGCTGCTGTTGTTGTTGTTGAAGTGACTATTTTAACCTTCGTGATTAGTGTGTTGTTTTTGTTGTTGCTGTTGTTGTTGTTGAAGTGACTATATTATTAACCTTTGTGATTAGTGGGGTTTTGTTGCTGTTGTTGTTATTGAAGTGACTATATTAACCTTTGTGATTAGTGGGGTTTTGTTGCTGTTTGTTGTTGTTGTTGTTGTTGTTGAAGTGACTTGTGATTAGTGTGGTTTTGTTGATGTTGTTGTTATTGAAGTGACTATATTAACCTTTGTGATTAGTGGGTTGTTTGTTGCTGTTGTTGTTATTGAAGTGACTATATTAAACCTTTGTGATTAGTGGGGTTTTGCTGTTGTTGTTGTTGTTGTTGTTGTTGTTGTTGTGACTGTGTGATTTGTATGGTTTTGTTGATGTTGTTGTTGTTGAAGTGACTATATGAACCTTTGTGATAAGTGGGGTTTTGTTGCTGCTGTTGTTGTTGTTGTTGAAGTGACTATATTAACCGTTGTGATTAGTGGGGTTTTGCTGTTGTTGTTGTTGTTGTTGTTGTTGTTGTGACTTGTGATTAGTATGGTTTTGTTGATGTTGTTGTTGTTGAAGTGACTATATGAACCTTTGTGATAAGTGGGGTTTTGTTGCTGCTGTTGTTGTTGTTGTTGAAGTGACTATATTAACCGTTGTGATTAGTGTGGTTTTTTGTTGCTGTTGTTGTTACTGAAGTGACTATATTAACCTTCGTGATTGGCTTAAACAAGAATGTATTCACGAATAGAAAATCATAACAAAGCAGCAATACATTTATAAACTTCGAGTACAACAAGCTAAAAGCTTATACAGGGTACTCCAATACTTGAGTTGCACAGTAAGGGCTGCATAGGCAAAACTAATCATTCATTGAAAAATACTAACATAAAAGCAACAACAGTAGTAAACACTTATATAGAAAAAGAGGAAACAAGAAGAAGAAAATACACAACAAAATTAAATAAATATAATCTAATCCTTCGTGATTAGTGTGGTTTTGTTGCTGATGTTGTTATTGCTGAAGTGACTATATTTATTAACCTTTGTGATTAGTGGGGGTTTGTTGCTGTTGTTGTTATTGAAGTGACTATATTAACCTTTGTGATTAGTGGGGTTTTGCTGCTGTTGTTGTTGTTGAAGTGACTATATTAACCTTTGTGATTAGTGTGTTGTTGTTGTTGTTGTTGTTGTTGTTGTTGTTGTTGTTGTTGTTGTTGTTGTTGTTGTTGTTGTTGTTGTGACTATATTAACCTTTGTGATTAGTGGGTTTTTGCTGCTGTTGTTGTTGTTGAAGTGACTTGTGATTAGTGTGGTTTTGTTGCTGATGTTGTTATTGAAGTGACTATATTATTAACCTTTGTGATTAGTGGGGTGTTTTTTGTTGTTGTTGTTGTTTTGGTGGTGTTGTTGTTTGCTTTGTTATAAGATTATGATGATTACATTGATGGTGATGTTACAGCAACAGACGGACCAGAGAACAGCATTTCTTAGCCAACAACCACCACCACCACCACCACCACCACCACAACAACAACAACAACAACATCATCATCATCATCATCATCAACAGCTACAACAAGAACATCGAGAGACGCGTGGCATGGGAGAGGCGGAAGTCTTACAAGGGAAACGACGTCCCTCGTTGCTGTCTGCTGACCGGCATCATCGCCACTACCACCAACAGCAACAGCAACAGCAACAACAACAACAACAACAACAACAGCAGCAACACCCTCGCAGTCAGTTAGACAGGTGAGTTATTGACAAACAAGGATATCGTTTTAAGATATTCATTAAGATTTGGCCTCACTCTTGTCAACAAGCAAAACCCCTATTAAATCATGAGTCTTCGGTACGTGCGTGCGTGCGTGGGGGTGGGGGTGGGGGGGGGGGGGTGGGGGGGTGGGGGTGGGGTGGGGGGGTGTCTGTCTGTCTGTCTGTCTGTCTGTCTGTCTGTCTGTGTGTGTGTGTGTGTCTGTGTCTGTGTGTGTGTGACTGTGTGTGTCTGTGTCTGTGTGTGTCTGTGTGTGTGTGTGTGTGTGTGTGTCTGTATGTGTGTGTCTCTGTGTGTGTGTGTGTGTGTGTGTGTGTGTGTGTGTGTGTGTGTGTGTGTGTGTGTGTGTGTGTGTGTCTGTGTGTGTGTGTGACTGTGTGTGACTGTGTGTGTGTCTGTGTCTGTGTGTGTCTGTGTGTGTCTGTGTGTGTGTGTGTGTGTGTGTGTGTGTGTGTGTGTGTGTCTGTCTGTGTGTGTGTGTCTGTGTGTCTGTGTGTGTGTGTGTGTGTCTGTGTCTCTGTGTGTCTGTGTGTGTGTGTGTGTCTGTGTGTGTCTGTATGTGTGTGTCTGTCTGTGTGTGTGTGTGTGTGTGTGTGTGTGTGTGTGTGTGTGTGTGTGTGTGTGTGTGTGTGTGTGTGTGTCTGTGTCTGTGTCTGTGTCTGTGTGTGACTGTGTGTGTCTGTGTCTGTGTGTGTCTGTGTGTGTGTGTGTCTGTGTGTGTCTGTATGTGTGTGTGTGTGTGTGTGTGTGTGTGTGTGTGTGTGTGTGTGTGTGTGTGTGTGTGTGTGTGTGTGTGTGTGTGTGTGTGTGTGTGTGTGTGTGTGTGTGTGTGTGTGTGTGTGTGTGTGTGTGTGTGTGTGTGTGTGTGTGTGTGTGTGTGTGTGGGTGGATGTGGGTGGGTGGGTGTGTGTGGGTGTGGGTGTGGGTGGGTGGGTGTGTGTGTGTGAGTGCGTGCGTGCGTGCGTGCGAGTCTGTGTGCGTGTGTGTGTGTGTGTCCATAGTAAATTTTAGCGTTGTGTTGTTTTTGGGGGGGGTGTTTTTTTATTTTATGTTTTGTTGTGGTTTTTTTTTATGTGGGGCAGATATAGATTCGTGTTCATTTTTGCCTTGTTCTATTTCTCCTTAAAGGGCCAGCCACACGTCCACTAAAATCGTGCGACTGTACGATGCGATTCGATCACGTGATCTCGATGCTCCAATCACATTTGTTCTTTGAAATCACGTGATCGAATCGTATCGTAGCCTTTATACTAGAACGAAACCTGAGGCCCGGGAAGCTAAACTTTCTGTTGAAGCCTCCAACTAAATGGAAAATTGTTGAAAATTGAGTTCTCTTTAAAGACACACTGACCCACCACGATTAAGTCCCTGGGTTTTTTTTTTTTCTGTAGCTGTGACCCACATGCAAATGTCCCCAACTTCAAATCGAGGCTGCTCTTTAAAAATGATGTTTCGTTTTGTAATTGGGGGCATTTGTATGGGAGTCTAACCTGGTCAAAACAAGATTTCTTACAAAGTATAAGAGGGAAAACACGTGAAACACGTGATTTTGACACATGATCTGGTGGGTCTTTAAAATGTAACCTTTCTGAAATTGTCTCCTATTTATAATTTTGTTACATATTTCACAAAAATAGGCCTTATTGTGACTTGCTTTAGAACTTGATTTTAACTTGTCAAACAAATTATCTTTTGTGTGTCGAGCATTAAATTGTTTTTTAATTGATTTTTTTAAAATGTCCAACATTAGCCTAATTAAAATTAGTTCAAACGGCTTTAATGCGCCTACAGAGCCTAGACTGATATGATAAAATTAAAAAACAGAAGAAAAAAAAACAAGTACCAGAATTTTTAAAAAATATTGTGTGCCGGATAACGTAGTGTTATTCTGTGGTTAGGGCAACATTATGACTGTCTACCCTAAATATATATTCTTTGTTATCTCTCCCTTCTTCCCCTCTTTCTCCCTCGTTTCATCCTACGCCATTTCCTTACGTGTCTTATATATCACATTGTAGGGGAAGACGGGGTAAAAAGCGCATGGGCGGGTAAGAAGCCCACCCCAATTATCTCATGAAATTAAGCAAATTTCAGTCTCATTTTGCCCATGAGACGAGCGTTAATGTCTAGCATTCGTCTCATGGGCAAATTTGACTGAAAGTTTCTTTATTTCATGAGATAATTGGGGTGGGCTTCTTACCCGCCCATGCGCTTTTTACCCCGTCTTCCCCTATGTATGTCTATTTGTTTGTCCTCCCCCCCCCCCTCTCTCTCTCTCTCTCTCTCTCTCTCTCTCTCTCTCTCTCTCTCTCTCTCTCTCTCTCTCTCTCTCTCTCTCTCTATCCCTGATAATTTCAAAACTAAGACTAGCGTATCTTCCTTTCGCAAATCGTACCACAAGTACATAATGGACAATCTTGTCCATCAGTTATGTTAATGAGTTTTACTACAAATATCAACTTATGCCAAGATTCTTGTAACATTTTTATGTCTCTCTGTATATCTGTTTAATGTCCCAATTTGATTCTCTGTCAATTATTTCATGTGCCAATTTTTGTTTCATTTTCTTGACTTGATTGTTTTTATGTCAATTTTTCATTGCCTGATGCATGGTGTGAGTGTGTGAGTGAGAGGGCCAGGTGTAAAGAAGCTATTGTAGCTTATCCTTTTTACCCTCAATAAAACATTCGTATTTCGTATTTCTCTCTCTCTCTCTCTCTCTCTCTCTCTCTCTCTCTCTCTCTCTCTCTCTCTCTCTCTCTCTCTCTCTCTCTCTCTCTCTCTCTCTCTCTCTCTCTCTCTCTCTCTCTCTCTCTCTCTCTCTCAAAACTAATTTCGTGGGTTTTTTAATGCCAAAAGTACTCAAGTTTACGTGAAAAATATATACGAAGATACTATTCATATTTAGATAATGTATGGTTCATATGTTGCAGTCTGAAAACGTCTTGATCCTAACAAATTTGGCCATGTATGTTTTGTATGCAGTCAAATCTAGATATGAACATTTAAACGATAATTAAACGTATATTTTGTCATGAATTTCATTTACGAAATTAGTCGATTTTATAGCGTGTTGCTGTCGTTTTGAAGTTATTTGTTCCTGAATTCAAATGTTCTCCCTTGCAAGTGGTTGCTTTGTGTCTTAAGAAGCAAATTGCTTCCCTTTTTCTTGTTGACATCTTTATTTTATTTCATGAACGTGTAGCCATTGTATGCAGGCCGGTTGGCTTACCATTAAACGTTTCAGAGATTCTCTCTCTCAAAACTGTGTTATATGTTGACTTTTGCAGAGGCAGTGAAGGGGGTTACTCTCAGTACAACCAGAGAGGCACGGGGGCGGTGGGAAATGGAATACTTAGCGAAGTGAGCCCTGGAATGGCTGCAACTGGAGTGGTGGGCCCTAGAATGCCTGGAGCTGGAGCGGTGGACCCTGGAATGACTGGAGCTGGCGTGGTGGACCCTGGAATGGCTGGAACTGGAGTGGTGGGCCCTAGAATGCCTGGAGCTGGAGCGGTGGACTCTGGAATGACTGGAGCTGGCGTGGTGGACCCTGGAATGGCTGGAACTGGAGTGGTGGGCCCTAGAATGCCTGGAGCTGGAGCGGTGGACTCTGGAATGACTGGAGCTGGAGCGGTGGACCCTGGAATGGCTGGAGCTGGATTGGTGGTCCCTAGAATTGTTAGAGCTGGAGTGGTGGACCCTATAATGGTTGAAGCTGGAGTGGTGGGCCCTGGAATGACTGGAGTGGTGGACCCTGGAATGGTTGGAGCTGTAGTGGTGGTCCCTAGAATGCTTGGAGCTGGAATGGTGGGCCCTGGAATGGCTGGAGCTGTAGTGTTGGTCCCTAGAATGGCTGGAGCTGTAGTGGTGGTCCCTAGAATACCTGGAGCTGTAGTGGTGGTCCCTAGAATGCCTGGAGCTGGAGTGGTGAGTCCTAGAATGACTGGCGCTGGAGTGATGGGCTCTAGAACTGCTGGGGCGGGAATGGTGGGCCCTGGAATGGTTGGAGCTGTAGTGGTGGTCCCTAGAATGCTTGGAGCTGGAATGGTGGGCCCTGGAATGGCTGGAGCTGTAGTGTTGGTCCCTAGAATGGCTGGATCTGTAGTGGTGGTCCCTAGAATACCTGGAGCTGTAGTGGTGGTCCCTGGAATGCCTGGAGCTGGAGTGGTGAGCCCCAGAATGACTGGCGCTGGAGTGGTGGGCTCTAGAACTGCTGGGGCGGGAATGGTGGGCCCTGGAATGGCGGGGGCAGGACCTTCCCATAATAGTGTCCCGGCCGCCGTTCGGCCCTGAAGGCCAAGACTGGCCATAAAACGACAGATGGAGACCTCACAGCCGCTGTGTGTGGATGCGGAGGTTGGGAACGCGGAATAACACCGAATATACATTTCAGCCTAAGGCCGAATATACGATGCAGCCTAAAGCAGAAACAGTGCAAAGAGACAGTACAGCTTAACTTAGAAATATACAATGTCTCCTAACACCGAATGTACAGTGCAGCCTAAGACCGAATCTACGATGTAGCCTAATGCCGAACTGTACCATGTCGCCTAACACCGAATATACGGTGCTGCCTTAGACCGAATGTACGATGTAGCCTAATACCGAAATGTACCATGTCGCCTAACACCGAATCTTCAGTGCATCCTAAGACCGAATCTACAGTGCAGCCTAATGCCGAAATATACCATGTCGCCTAACACCGAATATACGGTGCAGCCTAACACTGAACCCCGCACCCCCACCCCCCTCTCTCTCTCTCTTTCTCTCTTATCTGTCACGTCACCAGCCAACACAAAAGAGTACAGAACATAAAAATGTGTACATTTATTAACAGGCATAAGAATAACATTTAAAAGAATGAAAGTATCGTTTAAGATTACAATGGGAAAACGAATAACACCGAATATACATTGCAGCCTAAGGCCGAATATATGATGCAAGATATGGTGATCACTGTTAGGTTGCACTGTCATATTCCATGTCAGACTGAACTTTATATTCGGTGTTAAGCTGCACTGTATATTCGGTGTTAGGCTGCAATGTATATTCGGTGTTAGTCAGCACTGTATATTTCGGTTTTAGGCTACACTGTCTATTCGGTTTTAGGCTACACTGCATATTCGGTTTTAAGCTGCATGGCACATTTCGATTTTAAGCTGCATTGTACATTCTGTGTTGGGCTGCACTGTATATTCGGTCTTGGGCGACATCGTAAAATTCGGTCTTAGGCTGTACTGTATATTCGGTCTTAGGCGACACGGTATAATTTTAGGGAAAATTCGAGGTTAGGCGGCAATGTTACATTCGCCATGTTTTTTCGACCTTAGGCTGCATTGTAGATTCGGTGTTATTCCTGTCAGATGCAAGGTTATATGGGTTAAGGAGCCGATCCACACGTCCACATCCGTCCCATTTCCTTCCTACGATTATCCAACTATGATGACGTGTGATAGGCATGATTCTGATGAAATACTGCTTTGTCAACGAATCTAACGAAACCCTACGTGTTTACTTCACTTTATATTCATGAATAATAATAATAATAATAATAATAATAATAATAATAATAATAATAATAGTAATAATAATAGTAATAATAATAGTAATAATAATAATAATAATAATAATAATAATAATAATAATAATTAGTGAATCATTTATATAGCGCACTCCTCCACCAAATGTGGAGCTCTATGCGCTTAACAACAACACAAATTAAAAGCAAGAAATTCAAAAACAAAAACAGGTAATCGCTCACACACATGCAAAATATGCATGTATACACACACCACCCCCCCCCCCACACATACACGCAGGCACGCACGTACGCACATATCCACACACGCACTCACACACACACACACCGTTACCATCACCACCACTCACCCCACCCAAGAACACAATACAAAATACAATCGGTTGAAAAGCATAAGCATCAACACACACTCTCTCTCTCTCTCTCTCTCTCTCTCTCTCTCTCTCTCTCTCTCTCTCTCTCTCTCTCTCTCTCTCTCTCTCTCTCTCTCTCTCTCTCTCTCTCTCTCTCTCTCTCTCTCTCTCTCTCTCTCTCTCTCTCTCTCTCTCTCTCTCTCTCTCTCTCTCTCTCTCTCTCTCTCTCTCTCTCTCTCTCTCTCTCTCTCTCTCTCTCTCTCTCGCAACAAAGCTGACGTAGACATTGCAGTAAACACACAGTTAAACTAATATGGGGGGGGGGGGGGGGGGGGAGGGTGTGTGTGAGAATAGAGTCGAGAAGTAATGTGGCCTAAAGGTTGTAATGTAGCTTGAATAGGTGGGTCTTGAATACCCCAAAGCACGAACTACGCGATATAGAAATACGGATAGTTATTTCATCAGATTCGTGAAGGGGGGGGGCACTATAATATAGTGAAGGAGACTTATAGCAGTATTTTATCAGGTTCGCATAGACAGTGGTATTGTACGAGAATCATGCCTCATATTCAGTAAATGTTACGGATGGATAGTCGTACAATTGCAGTTGGACGTGTGTGTCTACCCTTAAGATATATATATAGTATGAAAGGAAAATCTCAGTGAATAGCCAGCTCCGTACCCCTACTCTGAAGGACTGAAAAGTTAGTGCATTTGAAATGCAGAATAGTTTGCTTTAATAAAACTTTTCTGTGTCCAATGTCTTTATTTGTGAACCTCAGAAACAAAACCAGTTAACGCTAACTTTGAGTAATGTTCGTGTTCAAAAAAAAAAAAAGTTATATAAAAAAAAGTAGATCAGCACAATTTATATAACTTTTTTTTCTGTTCTTTTTTTTCAAAGACGAAACAGCTGTCTTTGCATAGGCATTGTCTATCTCCCCCATTGGGAGAAAAAGTAAATCAGCACATTATATTCTTTTCAGAACACAGAACAAATCGTAAAGTTGAAATTAAATTTATTGAGTTTCTTTCTTAGGTTCACAAACTTATACATTGGACGCAAACAAAGTTTTATTAAAGCAAACTATACATATAAGAGGAACGTTTAATGGTGTGGTTGTTTTTTCTTCTTCAATTCTTGTACGTTTATATATATATATATATATATATATATATATATATATATATATATATATATATATATATATATATATATATATATATATATATATATATATATATATATATATATATATATATAAACGATCAGAGAGAGAGAGAGAGAGAGAGAGAGAGAGAGAGAGACAGGCAGACAGACAAACAAACAAAGACAGACAAAACACAGCGGGATCAAACGAAGACTCTGTGTGACTGTGTGTGCTGTGTGCATGACGTGTTTGTGAGTGCACGTGAGTGCAGTTCTGTTGTGCACTTCATTTTCAAAGCGAAAGTGTGCTCTTGTGTCGATTTCTCTGTGCAGTATATTTGTAAAAAACAAAGACGGAAACTAGAGAGTCAAAAGTCAAAAAGTCAGAAACTAATAAAAGTTCAAGTTCAAAGATTAATATCTCCAAAAGAGAAATTCAGGTTAGGTGCAACAACATGCCAGAGATACAACATAACTGAAAGAACACAGTGTGTGTTTGTGTTGTCTTACTGCAAATTAATTTTCTAGAGTTACAATGAAATTCTCTTTCATTGCTTATGTTAACGACCCCGCACGTCACGTGTCAAAATCACGGTTTACACGTGTTTTCCCTCTTATAGCTAGTAAGGAATCTTAAGAAATCTTCTAAGAATAAGAGGGAATGTGACACGTGACGTGTGGGGTCTTTAAAAGCGCAGGTATGCCTCTGACCCGTATTGTTAATTAGCAGTACATATAGTACATATCTATATTGTTAAAAACTCGGGACTTTACTGGTGTTGCACTGCCTCCGGGCATTGCAGGCCAGTATTGTTCCCACCATCTTTGTATTTACAAATGTCCCATATGTGTCTATGACCGAGAGGACGTAAAACACCATTTTTCGTATTCGTGACCCGTATTGAAGATTGGCTTCTATGTACGCATTCTTGTTGTGTGGTTGCATATGCGCGTTTTGCTACATAGATGATTCATTTGTTGTGTTGTTTTTTATTCCTGTCTCTCGTTTGTTTTTGTCGTTTTCGTCTTCTTTTCTTCGTTCTTTTCCTCACAAAGATGCTGCTTTTTTGTATGTCTTATACCTCTTTATCTTAACACTTTCACCGCCTGCCATATTTCAGCCAAAAATGTCCATTACATTTACCTGGGTAGAGAACAAAATCCATCTGCATTATTGGGATTCTTTTGTGACTTATTTTATATAAGGTCTATCCTCACTTCCCAAAACTAAGACAACAGGGTCTTTGGATAATAGACCCCAATTTGATGCCTTTTAGTGATATAGGTGTTAAATCACTGTGGTGCTAAAATGCGACTTTGGCGGTGAAAGGGTTAATCGTTGTTTTCTTGTTATATGTTTGCTTTGCATTGATTATTTATTATGTTGATGTTTTTTCTTCTCTGGTGAGAATTGATCACCTTCTAATTATGTATTGTGTAGGGGTACGTCATAAGCGTTTGATTGTTGTTGCCCCCCTCAACCTCATTATTATTTAATTCTTTGTGTTGGTATTTGAATAAAGTTGTTTAAACCAACCAGCCGCCGTGGTGTAGTGGTTAGCGTCGCGGACTACTGGCTGGGAGGTCTTGGGTTCGAATCCCATCAGAGGCGAGGTTTGTTTCGGTCCTGGACCGACTCCTACCCAGCGTGAGTGGCTATGGGCTCAATGGGAAGACTGAAGCCACACAGTCGAGCTTCATCCGCTTAACGGATGCGATTCTGAGAGTGTTGCTCTAATTGCAAGACCAACACTGCAGGTGTCTGTAGTTCTCGGGCCTGGTTAACGCCGGGATATCATTATGAAAGGAAGCGTAGAATACAGCCCTGCCATGCAGTCTCAGACCGATACGGAACTCCATAGCATCATCATCATCGTTATCATCGGCCTCATTTTCCATCAATCATAAAATTAAAAAATGTCTCAAATTCTGTGGCTTTGTATGCCCTGCTCTCATGGTGACCTCAGTTTCGGTTTCCAATCCAGTCTATGCCTTGGTGCGTTCGGGTCAAAGTCATGGGGATCAGTGTGTTCTGGGGAGCTGTCGGTGGACGGTCGTGGTGGCGCCCTCGGAGGAGGACCTCACTCACGCTGGCTCCGCGACTAAGAGAATAGTGTCGTCAGTAGGGGGCTTAGTAGGTGGTGTCCTGAACAGGCTCCACTGAACTCCACCGAAGTGACTCAGCAGAAGTGCAGTGTCTCCTCGGTTGGTTGCCTCCTGACGGCCTAACATAGATTCGCTCCCATTGGACTGCTGGTCTCGGATTCTGCGACTTGAACAAACCGAGGTTTAGCTGCGAATTGGGATTCGGAACGAGCGGCGTGGGAGCAACGCCACTGTACGACCCAGAAAATGGAACAGCAAAAAATAAAAGTTGTTTAAGCCAAAAAGTCAGAAATTGTATTTTCATATGGTACATTGAATAATCTCAATACTTACACTGAGTGATCTCAATACTAGTTTGTCACGCGCAATACAGTGGAACCTCCCTTATAAGGCCTCATTTTTGATGCTTTTTAAGGTCTTATAAGGGAGGTTCCACTGTATTGCGCGAGATAAACTAGTATTGAGATCACGCAGTGTAAGTATTGAGATTATTCAATGCACCATATGAAACTATAAGAGATTTTAATACTTACAAAGAAGGGCAATGTCTGCGAGAAGTAGGTCTTATGTGGGAGAGAGTCTTATAATGGGAGGTCTTATAAGGGAGGTTCCACTGTACTCATTGTTACCCATGTTTTCAGCTAAAAAAAAAAATTCTGTCGAGGTGTCGCAGTCAAAAGTGTAGCTCGTGCAAATCTGCCGCTCGCTACTATGAGAGTGTATTTGCAACATTGAGCATGAACCACAAATTTCACTTTTTTGTAGGGTTAGGGATAGGGTTAGGGTTAGGTAAATGGTTCAAGTAAAGAAAGGTGTCGCAGTCAAAAGTGTAGCTCGTGCAAATCTGCCGCTCGCTACTATGAGTTATTTGCGACAACCACAAATTTCACTCTTTCTTTACTTGAACCATTTACCTAACCCTAACCCTACAAAAAAGTGAAATTTGTGGTTCATGCTCATTGTCGCAAATACACACTCTCATAGTAGCGAGCGGCAGATTTGCACGAGCTACACTTTTGACTGCGACAGGCCTGTCCTTATCTCCCAAAATTAAGAACAAAGGGTCTTTGGGTAACAGATCTGGATGATGTCCTTTTAGTGACATGGGCCTGTATTCACGTTGAGATAGCATGAGACTTAGCATGATGCTAACTTAGAAGCTCTTCCAAAGTCCTATAGGATTTATTCACGTTGAGATAGCATGAAACTTAGCATCATGCTAACTTAGAAGCTCTTCCAAAAGTCCTATTAAATCCTATAGGACATTGGAAGAGCTTCTAAGTTAGCATCATGCTAAGTCTCATGCTATCTCAACGTGAATACAGGCCCTGGGTGTTAAATTAAATCAGTGTGGTGCCAAGCCGCTACGCTTTCGATGAAAGGCTTAATCGCGGTTTTCCAGATTAGAACGTTTTGTAATTGTTATCTGATTACATACATTACACTAATTACATTTACACCCGCAGGAGCCAGCGTACTCGCCCCAGGTCGAGCCTATATACCCCCGCTCTGCCTTCCACAAGTGGGCTGGCCAAGAACGAAATACTGCAGCGGATGCTCCAACTGGAAGTGGAACTTACATCAATTAAGCAGCAGATCAGACATCTGAAAATAAGAGAGGTCAGTTAACTAGCTATGCATAAAGAAACAAACGCGAAATCGCAATAGTTTGTGGCACGCGGTCTATTTTTACCACTCCAATCATGAGTGACCTCCCCTGGCTTTTCAATAATTTTAATCTGTAAACCAGAATGTTATCTCTGCACCATTTCGTAACTTTTTATATCTTTTGGAAAACATTTAAAACTATGTATCCTACTTATACTCATCCAAAGAAGCACCGCATACTCGTCGTGTCTGTTGTAGTGTCTGTATTACGTATGTTTATTATTTTGTACGCTTTTAAAATACAGCATGTATATAAAGGAAACACACATTATATAAAAGGGCAATATATATACATTCATCATCTAGGGTAACAATTTGCATAAAAATTGAGGACAATATTTATAACATAATTAGTCACATTGTAGGCGAATAGTTAACTAATAGAATGAAATTAATACGTACTAACATCGGCATTAGCATATCAGAGGAGATATGACCCAGGACAAAAGACTGCAAGGAAAGAAATGGCGGGGATAGAGGGTGGTTTTTTCATGTGTTGGGAAGGAAGGGTGAATCGTGATCGGCTGTCCTTTCTTTTTCGTAGTTTTGTTTACATTTTGAATGCATGAATATGCGCTTTCTTGTTCGTCCTATACTTGTATGAGACGTACCACACTGTAATTTATCTTAACGAGATAATAATAATTTAAAAAAACATGTTTACATTTGAATTGAATAAGGAGAATGAACTTCTCGTAGTGAAATCCTTTTTTTTTTTTTTTTCTTTTTTTTACGAGAGTTATTCATGGCACCGATTCTCCTAGCAAAGCGAAAGTAGTTGCCACAACAACGCAGACCCAAGTTAAGGGAGTTAATTACGATAAGTTCCTTCCCCTTATTCATTTCACTATAATATCCTCTCTCTTAGCCTCACTATTTCATATATGTTTACATTTGACTTGAAGGCAATGACGATCATGGTAGTTGTGGTGATGAAGACAATGATGTCTATGTTGCAACAGTGTCAGCTGCAGTCCCAAACCGCCCACGGGCCAGCAGAGGAGAAGCCCACTACCCCAGAACTGCCCACCACGGGCACGAAGAACCAGAGACTGGCCATGGTCATTTGTTTTGAAAACTGGGTCGGTTCCTTTATTCTAGCTTATCTTACTTGTGGCGGTACCATAGACGATGAGGTTTAACCGAGGCGTGGTTACAGCTACACCTATCTGTATTGTTTTTAAAAAATCGGGACTTTACTGGAGTTGCACTGCCTCCGGGCATTGCCTCCTGTATTGTTCCCACCATCTTTGTGTTTACAAATGTCCCATATGATTGTGTCTGTTCCAGACCGAGAGTACGTAAAGCACCATTTTTCATTCACAGGGTCAGAAAGTGCCATCTATAATAATAGTCTTATCGAGAAAGTAAAAAAACCCGCAACTTTTGATTAATATCAAGACAGGCAGGTGTTTTAGAGCAATGGTGAACTTGATCAAACTGTGCGTGTTAGAAGCGGGCATCCTCAGGGCTCCCAGGGACCCCCATTTTGGGGGTCTATGAAGCACTAAAATTCTACAGGACCCTCTAAAAGAATGTGCAGGGGGGTCGCAGGGATGCACTAGAAAAAAATATTTTTTAGCATTCGCAATGCCACTGGGACCCTCTATCCCGCCTCTAGGACCCTCTATTATGTAAGTGAAGGAGTCCCTGGGACCCCTTGTTTTGCGGGACGATTGGGAGCCCTGAATTTCTCTGTGGATGTTTCTTTGGGATGCTAGTGAACATTACATACATGGGATGCTAGTGAGCATTATATAGATGGGATGCTAGTGAACATTATATAGATGGGATGCTAGTGAACATTATATAGATGGGATGCTAGTGACCATTATATAGATGGGATGCTAGTGAACATTATATAGATGGGATGCTAGTGAACATTATATAGATGGGATGCTAGTGAGATGGGATGCTAGTGAGCATTATATAGATGGGATGCTAGTGAACATTATGTAGATGGGATGCTAGTGAGCATTATATAGATGGGATGCTAGTGACCATTATGTAGATGGGATGCTAGTGAGCATTATATAGATGGGATGCTAGTGAACATTATATAGATGGGATGCTAGTGAACATTATATAGATGGGATGCTAGTGAACATTATGTAGATGGGATGCTAGTGAGCATTATATAGATGGGATGCTAGTGAACATTATATAGATGGGATGCTAGTGAACATTATATATGATGGGATGCTAGTGAACATTATATAGATGGGATGCTAGTGAACATTATATAGATGGGATGCTAGTGAACATTATATAGATGGGATGCTAGTGAACATTATATAGATGGGATGCTAGTGAACATTATATAGATGGGATGCTAGTGAGCATTATATAGATGGGATGCTAGTGAACATTATATAGATGGGATGCTAGTGAACATTATATAGATGGGATGCTAGTGAACATTATATAGATGGGATGCTAGTGAACATTATATAGATGGGATGCTAGTGAACATTACATACATGGGATGCTAGTGAGCATTATATAGATGGGATGCTAGTGAACATTATATAGATGGGATGCTAGTGAGCATTATATAGATGGGATGCTAGTGAACATTATGTAGATGGGATGCTAGTGAGCATTATATAGATGGGATGCTAGTGAGCATTATATAGATGGGATGCTAGTGAACATTATATAGATGGGATGCTAGTGAACATTATATATGGGATGGTGAACATTATATAGATGGGATGCTAGTGAACATTATGTAGATGGGATGCTAGTGAACATTATATAGATGGGATGCTAGTGAACATTATATAGATGGGATGCTAGTGAACATTATATAGATGGGATGCTAGTAATGGACATGTTTGGCTGAAATATGGCTGGCGGTGAAAGGGTTCAAGTACTTAAAGCTTGGTCTGAGATTGCGGACAGTTGCTGCTTAAGTTAGTGTCCAATGCTTTACATTGCAGTAAAATTGTACGGGTATATAATGGAATCGTAGGAGGCGAAAGCGAATGTATGAAATCAAGCTGAACAAAACTGGCCTGGTTTGCACTGTCGCTGTGCTTTTTGATGCTAATGTTACCAAAATGCCTTGTGTGTCTTTTTCATTGCAGAGGACAGCAAAGACGGTCCACCTAAAGTTGGATCATTTGGGACCCCAAATTCAGCTGGTAAATATTTTGTGGGTTATTTTTCTTCTCCAAGTGTCTCTAAGTATTTTTGGCTCACTCGTGTTAACGAAGTTAACACGAAGTGAGTCTATAGTATTATAGTTGTTCGGTTGTGTGTCTGTGTGTCTGTGTGTGTGTGTGTGTGTGTGTGTGTGTGTGTGTGTGTGTGTGTGTGTGTGTTGCGTCCGTGGTCTAATCTCCAAACTTTAACGTTGGCATTTTCTCGGGAAATAGAAGGCATACATTGTTCAAACTTTGCACAAATATACATGTCTTCTTCTTCTTCTTCTTCTTCCCGTTGATCGGCCTCCTTCATCAAGTTGACGATTCTGCCGATGTTGGAAACAAAACAAAAAGAAAAACGATGGTCGTGCGCACAGCCAAGTCAAAGCAAGTTAGAAAGAAATAATAAATTAATAAATAATAAGTAAATTAGATAAACATAAATGATTTTGATGAACTAAATGCACACAATCACAAAACAGCCAAAAGAGGGTGCGGGGAGGGATGCAAATAAATAAAAAGTACAGTGTCCCTAGTCTGATGCGTCCAACATTAGTGGAGCTGTCGGACAGGCTAAAAATGCTTTTCAACCCCCAGCGTTCCCACAGTCGCCAGACCAGAAGAGAGGAACAAAGCAGTTGTAGTCAGAGGGGTGGGGGTGGGGGGGGGGGCTATCATGGAGACCAATTATTCAAACAATAATGATTTGAATAAATAAATACTTAAAACAAACACTGTCGACGGAATAACAAAACAGATAACATTTTGGATTAGTGGGTTAGAGAGTATTCAACAGGCAACGTGAGTTAAGAAACTCATCAACACTGAAAGCCTCGATAGCTCATTGGTAGAGTGTCTGTCTGTCATGCCAATGGTTCCGGGTCCAATTCTCGGCACGGGCACTTTCTTTTTTTTCTTTTTTTAGTTATATCCATTAACGATAGTTTCATTTGTACTTTAAAATTGTATTGGGCAATCTTGTACTTTAGACACCCCCCTCAATAATTGTTTGTTGTTGTCCCACATGTTCCTGTTCGAGTGAGCCTTGAAGGCTTTGCCTCTTGTTTCTTCTCTAAGTCTCTCTAAGTGTCCCTAAATAACTTCAACATCAATGTCTCCTCGTGGGAAACCCTGGCACAGAACAGACCAGCATGGCGTGGTGCAGTCACAAAGGGAGCCACCAATTTCGAGGCGCACCGTATCGAGACATCGCAGGCAAAGCGTGAGGCACGCAAGATCCTCCTAAACAATCGCATCTCTGCAACTTCGACAGATCCCCCCCCCCCCCCCCCCCCCCCCC